>CM053593.1:381492255-381521868 GCA_028646575.1 Pseudocheirus occidentalis
GGCTGCCTTAGCTGCTGTGGCTCCCTTCTTGCCTGGTGTGACAACGGCTTTGGCAGCGGGTGTGGCCGCCTTCTTGGTGGGGGCAGGGGTGGCCACCTTCTTACCAGGAGTCGCAGCTGCTTTCTTGGCTGGCGTGGTGGTGACAACAGCTTTTTTGGTTTGTTGCACCTTCTTTGCTGGTGTGGCCACAGCCTTTTTGCCCTTCTTCTGAGGAACTACAACCTAATAATAATGATAATCTTTATTTACAAAGTGTTACAATTTACTTTTTACAAAACATTTTATGTAAAAGTTAAGAAAAAACGAGATATAAAAACATTGAGACAAACTGCAATGAGCTAAAGACCAAGGTAAGTTATCTGGTGCCAACCCGCCTCTGTGAGCAGGTATCCAAAGTCTGCATGGCCTACTCATCTTCCAGTGCACCTTGCGGACCTGCCCATACAGGTATGAAGTGCTGTAAATCACATGGCAGTCTGGGCTGACAGTCCTGAAAGGTGGAGGGAGGAGAGCACCAAGTACCAGGCCCTGTATTGGGCCAACTCAACCCAACAGTTTAACTTGGTTGCTAAAGAGGGCAAGGCAATTCTGCTAGTTACTCTGCTCCATTCCAGGTGCAGCATCATGCAATTTGTGTACTGCATGGCCACCTAGGTCTAAACTGCTGAAGTATGAGCTCCCTGAGGGAGTTTAGTCAAAATCACCCTCAGGCTCTCCCTAGAGCTTGTCAGGGGCTCTTGCCAAGAGGCAGCTCTAAAAGGAGGCTGAACTAGGTGGTCTTGGTAGCCTCTTACATCTGTATCTGTTACCCTCTGAACAAAGTTCTGTGATTCTAGCCTGTCAAGATTCTCCCTCAAGAACTCTGGATTCAGAAATTCCCAATCCTCCAAATCATGTCAGAGCTAGGAAAGAACTTGGTCTAACCTGTTTTAAAGACAAGGAAACAGAAAGTCAAGCATATGGAAAGGAGCCAAGTCTGTATTTTAAGTAGAAAAACTTTCACTTTTGGATACCATGTACATCCTAGCAATCTAAGTTAACCTCTATTTTTGAAAGGTACTGTTAAGGACCCCAGGTTTTTAAAAGTATCTAAGTTGACAATGTTTTCTATTAACACCAAACACCTTCTTCCGTTCAGAGGACATCAGAGCCTAATACCGCATATTTAGCTGTGGCAGAATTGGTCCAATAGCCCACAAGTCTAGTGCATCCCAACAAGGGCTGCTAGGCCCTATATTCTAACACTCGTGGCAGGGGTCCTGCCTAGTTAGTTGTATGCTTTAATTAGCCAGCATTTACATGGTCTGGGTCAGGCACAGAGAGCCTCACAAAAGCTCTGCGAATTTCATAGAATTCCTTGTTGAGATATCTTTTATCCAATGCATGCTAGCAAACACTTTTCCTAGAAAGAATGTGCCCAACACTCCCCTCTAGCCTTAACTGATAAATGAATCAATGCTGCCTACCCTCCATAATAGTTTAGCCTTTTCAATTTTTCCTTCAAATCAAACACAGATGAGAATATTGCTGTAACCCCCATTAGCCTTCATCTGACAAACATTTAAAAGGAATGGGCAACTACACAGCATCAAGCTTTAGCCAAATTCTTGCCTACAAATTCCCTTCCAGACTCTGAAGGGTTTCGTTTGCTATTTTTCTTTACAAAACAAATCATTTCTGGAAGAAGCTGCCAAGTCACCTCCTCCCCGCTGCTTTCTTCTTCCTCTTCTGACATGTCTTCATCTTCACTGTCTTCTACCTCCTTTGGTGGAGGGACCATTTTCTTCGGCTCCACTTGATTCTTAGCGGCCTAAGAGGAAAGACCAAAGAGCAGGACCTTTACATTCCAGCCGCTCTGGATGACAATTAGGTTAATAAACCCTGCTCCCCCAGGCTATCTCCTGATCCCAACCACCTCAGACTTAAAACGCTGCCCAACAGCTGAAAGGGAGGCCTCCAGGTTAAAGCCAAGGAAGCTCGCTGGCCAGTGCCCGGCATTACGGGAGCAGCCGCTGCCGGCTCTGGACCCCTGCTCCTCCTCTCACTCCCAGTACTAGCTTTAAGGCTCCCTCCCACCGTGGCCACGTGGGTCGGCCCGGAAACACGTGCCGAGAACACGACCCAGCCCCCGGTCCGGCGCGGATCCTTTCCCCGTGCCCTTCCCTTCGGCTCCCCGCAGACCGCCCCCCCTCCACCAGCCCCAGGGAGGGATCAGGCATTGGGAGGTCCGGGTCAGTGGATCACGTGGTCAGACCTGCCCTCCTGACAGCTGGGAGGGGACCCGGGCCCGACCCGGGCCATGCAGTGCCTTCCCGAGCCCACCACGCGCCGCCACTAGAGCGCAGGAGCTTGTCGGGCCAGCCTCGCGCCCACGTGCGCACCGCCGGGACACGTGCGCCGGCTGAGGCCGGATCGGGCGCTCGGCGCACGACGATGACCTCACGGCCCTCCCCCTTCGGGGCAGAGCGCGCACACGCGGCCTCCCTCCCCATCTTCCCTCCCGCGGCTCTCGGCTCCCAGGGCCCTTCCCGCCTCCCGCCCGTGGGGGCAGCAGCGGCGGCGGCGCAGAGTCGCGCGAGACTTCCCGGGAGCCCGATGCTGCGCACGCGCCATAGCGCTTCTCCTCGCTCCCGCGCGCTCAGGCCCGCTAGGCCCCGCAGCCCCGGGGGCGCGTGGCGGCGCTAGGCCGCCGCCTCTCACCTTCCCTAGCTTCACCATGGTGGCGGCGGGTGACTAGGGCGCGGAGGGTGCAGGTCCGTCGGCCGAGGCCCAGGCAACGTCGGTGACGGCGGGGAGCGCGGGCAGGAGTCAGTCCGAGAGCAGCCCTTTGCTGGCCGAGACTGAGACGAAAGACTGAGCCTGCCCCCTCGGCGCGACTGGAAAGGAGCTCGCTCCGACCCCGTGACGCCCCCGCGGCCAACCAGCGCCCGCTCCCCGCCTCCGGGCCCGCGCCGGCCAATCCCAGAGCGAGTCCGGCCGAGGAGGCGGGGCCGACGGAGCGGGGGACGCGCCGGGGCGGGGCGCGGGGAGCGCGAGCGCGCGGGGCGCGAGGCAGGAGCGGCACGCTGATTGGCCGGCGGGCGGGGCGCGCTCGGGAGCGGAGTGGAACGCGGCGGAGCACGTGGCGCCGGGGCGCAGCCTGCCCACGTGTGGCCTCTGGTCGCCCTGCGGCGGCGGCCATCTTGAGTCCCGCCGGGGGCCTTCTGAAGGGGAATGAGCCTAACGTGGCGCGGAGACCACCGGACCTGAGCTCAGCCTGGCCCCGTGCCCCCTTACGGGTCACTCACACGCTGCCTGCCTCAGTTTCCTCGTCTGCCCAGTGAAAAGAGGCCTCTGGCTTCTGATGCGCTCTGCCCGCTGCCTTTCTGAGCCTCAGTCTTCCCCATCTGTAGAATGGGCTCCCTTCCACCCCAGGCTTTCCAGAGGTGTAACAGAGGGGATCCTCCCTAGACACCCCTTCTGCTGCCCCTCCCACCTGCTTGTGGGGCCTCTCAGGGCATTGCCCCGGACTGGGCCGACTTAGCCCCCCAGCTCCCGCACCCCCATTCTGCAGAAGGCACAATGACTCCCTGGAGGCCTGGGGCACCGCCTGCCCCCAGCAACCAGAGCGGGACCTCCCTGCCCCACGTGGGTGGGCTGCACGTGGGCAGGGGTAGACTCCAGTCCCATTGGGGCGCTGCCGGTGCCCAGTCCTAAGGAGCCATAGGCAGATTTCTTCAGGTCCCAGTTGGACGTCCTCAGTTTTGTGCCAGCCCCCCTCTGTGGGCTGAGGCCTGGAACTCTCCCCTTCCCTGACATCTGGGGGTCCCTAAAACCTGGACACCCAGTCCCTCTCTGACACTGTACCCCAGGCCCCACACACCAGGGCATCAACCTCGGAGAGCCCAGAAAAAGGCAGATGTGCCCCTAAAGGCACCTGCAGAATGGGGGATCCCTAACTCCTCAGGAGCTGTGGCCCAGGTTTTGTAAAGAGGAGCCCCTGGAGTCCTGATGTGGGCCAGTGAGCCCCACTGTGCCTCCTGGCCAGGGTCGCCAGCCTTATTAGGGGATAAAGATCTGGAGAAGGAAGCAGGGATGGCCCAGTGCTGGGGGCTTCCTGGCTCGGACCAGACTGGGGGAGGGGAGCTCTGGGTGTATCCCAGCTAGGCTTCTGTATCACACCTGATTGACTGATGTCATTCTTGTGGAAACCCAAGTCAGTAAGCACTGACTAAGCACCTACTGTCTACCAGGCACTGATAGACATCGGGGCTGCAAAGAAAGGCAAAAGACAGTCCCTGCCCAGGAGGAGCTCCCAGTCCAAGGGGGGACACCCCATGCAGAAGTCAGTCTGCAAAGGAGAGAGACAGGCCAGCTTAGAAAAGAGGAAGGTTAAGGAAGGTGGGGAAGAACAGTTCATGGAAAGTAAGGGTTTAGTGGGGACTGGAGGGAAGCAGGAAACACAGAGGAGGGGGGAGAGCTTTCCAGGTGTGGGGGACAGCCAGGGAAAGCTCCCTGAGCCGGGAGGTGGAGTATAAAATGAAGGAGGTTCAGAGAATATGGGAGGGACTATTGGGTATAAGGAGACTGAGAAAGTTGGAGGGAGCCAAGATAGGATCAGAGGATTCTGGGTCTGATCCTGAAGGCAATTGGGAACTACTAGGCATGATTGCTTGGGTGTGGGAGTGGGGTCAAGGAAGGAAGGAAGAGAGAAATTGGGTGAAGGTACCTGGGATTTAGGAACATCACTGGTGGCTGAATGGAGGATGGATTGGAGCCAGCAGAGACTCCCTCCCCCTCCCCCCAGGAGCCAGGCATGAGGTGATGAGAATCTGCACCAGGATTGGGGAAGGGGGGGGGGTCCAGAAGAGAGAAGGGGGTGTATTAGATAGATACAGTTCTTGACAACAGACTGCCCAGTCTGTAAGCCTGGAGGGCACAGTTAGGGCTGAATAAGTAGATCTGAGAACCACCTGCTTAGCCATAGCTGATGAAATCACCAATGTCACAGTACTGAGGGGGAAGAAAAGAGAGCTCAGGACAAAGCCTTGGGGCACAGCCCCAGCTCCCAGACTATCCAGCTTGAGAAGGAGCCCTCAGACAGGGAGGAGAACTAGGAAAGAGCAGTGTCAGGAAAACCTCGAGAGAAAAATGTGATCAGTAGAAGAAGGGGACCAGCAGCAGGGTCAAAGGCTGTAGCCTGAAAAACAGCGCAATTGGCAGATAGATCATTGGTAATTTTAGATCAAGAGACCAAGGCACCTGGTGTAGATGATCTCACAAGAATTGAGCCACTAAAGGGAGAGGAGAGACATTAAGAGAGTGGGATAGACTTTGAAGATGAGGAGACACAGGTGCAGGGGTATCCTGGAGCCAGCTCCAACCAGCTCGGGTGCCAATTATTAAATTTTCAGTGTGCAGGGTGGCTAGGTGGTGCAGTGAATAGAACATCAGCCCTGAGGCAGGAGGACCTGAGTTCAAATCCAGCCTCCAGACACTTGATACGCTAGCTGTGTGACCTTGGGCAAGTCACTTAACCCCAACTGCCATCCAAAAAGCAAAAAATAAAATAAAAATTTTAATTTAAAAAAGATCACTTTGGTAGCTGAATGGAGGAAGGACTGGAGTGGGAAAAGCCCTGATTCTCCGCCAGCTATTGCAGTCTTCAAACAAAAACTCAATACAGACTTCTCTGGCATTTGGAGCCTTTTACCAGCTGGCTCTCATCTCACCAACCTTTCTAGGCTTATTGCACACTCCCCCTCACACACTCTATGATCCAGACTACGCCTTTGCATAGGCAGTCCCCTATGCCCTAAATGCTCTCCTTCCTCATCTTTGCCCCCTAACATCCGCAGATCCTTCCAAACTCAATTCAGATGCCTCTCCTTTACTCCTAGCTACTAATGAGCACTGCAATTACTCACATATACCTTGTACACATGTTGTATTTGGGTAGGTGGCGCCATAGTAGATAGAGTCCAGAATCAGGAAGACTCATCTTTCTGAGTTCAAATCTGATCTCAGATACTTCCAAGCTGTTTGACCCTGGTCAAGTAACTTCACCCTGTCTGCCTCTGTTTCCTCATCTGTCAAATTAGCAAGAGAAGGAAATGGCAAACCTCTCCAGTATCTCTGCCAACAAAACCCCAAATGGGGTCATGGAGAGTCAAACACAACACAGGGGTTAACACATCCTTGCTTGCCTTGCTGGCAAGGACAATATTGACTGGAGTGGATGCCCACACAGGATGGATTAGGATCCCAAATCAAACTAGCAAGCATTTATTAAGAGCCATCTTATACTTACTCCCCACCACTTATTCTTCAGTCCAGTGTTCCTGGCCTCCTGGCTGTGCCCTGAACAAGACCCTCCATCTCTAGGCTCTGAGCATTCTTTGACTGCCCCAGTGCCTCCTCCCCTACCGACATTCTCTGGCTTCCTGTAAGTCCCAGCTAAAATTCAACGTTCTCCAAGAAGCCCTCCCTGGCCTTCTCTCTTGTAATGATTTCCTATTAGTATTGTATATAATTTCCTTTGTTTGCAAGAGCACTCCCCCTCTAGACTGTGAGCTCCTTGAGGGCAAGAACTGTCTTTTACCTCTTTTTTGTACCCTCAGGACTTAGCAAGATTCCTGGAACGTAGTAGGAGCTTCATAAATTTTTATAGATAGATGGATTGCTTGCTTGCTTACCATAAGTCAGGTACTGAGTTAAGTACTTGGGAAGGAGAAAAACCATCCCAAAGCTAAAATGTACACTCACTTATTTACTAAAGGGCCAGGCCTTTCCTTTCATTGATTTAAGCAGAGGAAGTATGGGGAAGAGGCCCCAAGAGCAGCTTCCAGTCCTTGAGGTATAGACGTATATAGAGGTATACCCTCCAGCAGAGGTAAATGTGGACACGCCCACGTTGGTTCTCTGGGGACTGTCCAAGAGTCCAGGGGAAACCAATACCAAACAAAGGATTAGGTGGGGAAGTCTAGAATTAAATTTTACACTTAGTCAACCAATGTTAAGAGCCTACTAAGTATTAGGCATTGTGCTGGGGACACAAAGGAAAGCAAAAGACAGTCCCTGCCCTCAGGGAGCTCACAGTCTAAAGGGGCAGAGGACCTGCAACCAAATGTGTGCAAACAAGATACAGAGTTAAGAGGGAGGTTGGATGGGAACAGGTCCAGGAGAGGCCTCCTGCAAAAGGCAAGATTTCAGCTGAGTCTTGAAGGTAGGCAGTGAAACTAAGAGGCAGAAAGAAGGAGGGAGAGTGTGGAAGGCTCTTCCTGTGCAAGGAAGAGCCAGAAGACCAATGTCCTTTGGAGTACATGGAGGGGAGTAAGGTGGAAGGCTGGAAAGGGAGGAAGAGGCTGGGTTGTGAAGGACACACTCCAACCAGAGGATGTCATAACTGATCCTGGGGGGTGTAGGGAGTCATGGAGTTTATTGAATAGGGGATGACATGTGGTCACTCTGATAGCTGAATGGAGGATGGATTGAAGTGGGGAGAGACTCAAGGCAGGCAAACCCACCAACAGGCTAGTCCAGGTGAGAGGCATCGGCAGCCACAGGGATAGTGATGAGGGGACAAAATCAGAGCCTGGCAAAGGGAGACTGGTGGTCAGCTGTGTGGACTGAGTGCAAGGGCTTCTGGGGGTGACAGCACAGGCATGAACCTGGGTGACTGGGAGGTTAGTGGTACATTTAACAATAATAAGAAAGCTGGCATGACCTGGAGAGAGGAAAGAGAGTGAGTTCTGCGCACATTGAGGCGGGGGGCTGGTCCAGTTGGTAACACCAAGTTAGCATGTTTAAATAAGATAATTTATGGAAAAAGTAGACATCATTCACTGCAAGCTCTCTTTTCTCCCCCTCTCCACCTCCTCAAACTCCTTGACATCAGTCTTGGGAGTCCAAATGTGACAGAAGAGGGGAAAGCCACAGACGAGCATTGCCAGGATTCGAGAGATGGGAGAGAACTCCAGGGTCACGCTGCCCAACCCCATTCCCAGAAGA
Source organism: Pseudocheirus occidentalis (assembly GCA_028646575.1). Classification (NCBI taxonomy): domain Eukaryota; kingdom Metazoa; phylum Chordata; class Mammalia; order Diprotodontia; family Pseudocheiridae; genus Pseudocheirus; species Pseudocheirus occidentalis. The sequence continues at coordinate 381,500,245 of CM053593.1, forward strand.
CGTCCCTTATAACATACCTGAGGAGCATCATCCCACCTCCAGGCAAAGCCCTTCACAGGGCTCCCAACAGCCCATGTGACTTATGGAGAACTCTAATTCCCCAACAAGAAGGGTTCAAAGGATAACATAAAGAGCTGGCAAAAGGAAAACTGCAAACTATTAACAGACACATGAAAGAATGTTTCAGATTACTGATAATAACAGAAATACACATCAAAACAACCCTGAAGTTGGACCACACATCCTGCAAATTGGCAAAGAAGACAAAAGATGGGAATGGTCATTGTTGGAAAGGCTCAGGGAATAACTAGTTACAAAGACACACTGATGCATTGTTGGTGGAGCTGTGAATCGGTAGAACCATTTTGGAAAGCAATTCGGAATTATGCAAACAAAGTAACTAAAATATTTGACCCAGAGACTCCACTATTATGTTCATACCCCAAGGATGTCATTGATAAGAAGAAAGCACCAAAATATTTATAACAACACTTTTTGCAAGAGCAAAGAATGGGAAACAAAGTAGATGCCCATTGAGTGGGGAATGAAATGACATGAAATATAGTGAACATAATTGACTATTCCTGTGCCATAAGAAATGATGAATGTGATGAATACAGAGAAGCACGGAAAGATTTATATGAACTGATACAGAATTAAGTCAGCAGAGCCAGGGAAACAATATATACACTGATTACAACAATGTAATTGTTATAAATTGTTGTATAATGAAAACTGAATGTTGAAAAATTACAAAGAACAGGGGGGACAGTTGGGTGGCGTAGTGAGTAGAATACCAGGCCGTGAGTCAGAAAGACCTGAGTTCAAATCTGGCCTGAGATAGTAGCTGTGTGACCCTGGGCAGGTCACTCTACCCTGTTTGCCTCAGTTTCCTCATCTGTAAAATGAACTGCAGAAGGAAATGGCCAACCATTCCAGTACCTTTGCCAAGAAAACCCCAAGTGGAGTCACAGAGTTGACCATGACTCAACAATGAGGACAAAGAACAGGTGTGGCCCCTAAGAAGAGATGTGAGAAGACCCTAAGGCTTTGCAGAGCTGGGAGGTCTATGGTTGAGACACTGAGGATTTCTTCAGACCTATTCCATGTTTTGTTCTGTTTTGCTGGGTTTTTTTTTCCCTTTTTCTTTTTCTTTTAACGTTTGTTATAAGGGATAGCTCTCTGGAAAGGGCGAGGAGATGCTAGGAGAAATTGGGGAATGTAAAAACAAAGAGCACTAAACATTTATCTCTTCAAAAAAGATCAAATCCACCTCTTAGCACAGTGCCTGCACATCATAGGCACCGTATAAATGTTTATTTCCTTCCCTCCCCTGCAAGCAAAACAAGTCTGGTTCCCCTTTCAAACAACAACCTTTCACAATACTTGAATATAGCCATCATGTAACACCCCCCCCCATCCTCATCTTTACTGATCTGAGCTACATATGCCCACTTCCTTCAGTTGATCTTAGTAAAATTAATAGACTTAAGACCCTACTACACCATCCTTGGTGCACTCCTCCAGACACCTTCTAGCTTCTCAGCATCTTTCCTAAAATGTCCTTCCTGAATTGAACCCCAGCCATGGTCTGATTAGTGCCAAGGGACTGTCATCATGTAGTCCTGATAGTTTTCCCTCTTGATGCCATTCAGTGTCATATCAGCTTTCTTGACTTCACTATCACAAGGCTAACTCATATTAAGCTTGTGGTCCACTAGGACCCCCAGATTTTCAGACAAACCAATCCATACTCTGCCTCCTCTGTCCTATACTTATGACATTTACATTTATCCTTATTAAACTTTACCTTTAGTGGATTCAACCCATAGTTTTAGTCTGTCAAAATCTTTTGGGGTTCTGACTCAGTGTGCTAGCTCTCCTTCCTATCTTAGTGTCATTTCCAGGTGAAGTAAACATGCCACCTAGGGCTTTATCCTAGTCATTGACATTCAGACAATTTACAAACATTCATTTAACCATTGGTGCTTGGAGCACCAACAGGTGTTCTATGGGTTTTATGGGACACATGGAAAGAAATAAGCATTTATTAAGTGCCTACTGCATGCCAGGCACTGTGCCCAAATACTGAACAAATATCTCATTTGCTTGTCACAACCCTCAGAGGTAGGTGCTGCTTTTACCGCTTTTTGCAGTTGAGGAAACTGAGGCAGGCTGAGGTGAAGTGACCTGCCTAGGGTCATAAGGATAGTAAGTGACTGAATTAAAGCTCAGTCTTCTTGATTCCAGACCCAGTCCTTTGTCCACTGGGCCACCAGCTTCCAGGTGATTCTCTTGCGTTGTGAGGCTGTGACAGTGCCCACAGAGTCCCAGCTCACCTACTACCCCTAAGAGGAGAACAGAAGAAAAACCAGGCACACTCATATCATAGCCCATTGTCTCTGCCCTGGACCCCTAGACTCCGAAGCAGCTGGTAGGAAACTGTGGAAAGTGTCCTTAGGGCATCAGCCTTAAAGGTCCTGTGTTCTAAATATCCAGGGCCCCTTCTCCCTTTAAAACCTTCCCTTCCTGAGGGATGAGGCAAAGGATAGACTAGACAGAGATATAACCCATTTCTTAAAAGCTTTATAGATGAGTATTAGTTGATCAGTGGGGGTAACAGTCATATTATAGCCCAGAGAAACCGGGTTGGGGGTGGGTGGAGGAGAGAAATCACCACTGTCTTCCAATATGTCACCGGGAAGAAAGATTCCATTTCTTCTGCTTGGCCCTGGAGAGCAGAACCAGGAAGGGGGAAAGTTATAGAAACTCATCCGGAGGCTTGATGTCCAGAAAAGCTCCCTCAGCCTTGGAGCTGTCCGAAGTGGAATAGGGGACGGGGCAGGGGAATCTGCGGTTTGCCGCAGAAGCCCAGGACCTTCCAACACCAAAGGGTCTGATTCTGGGAGCCCCTGAAGGGGAAGGACACTCTTTGTGATCTCCTTGTCAGCACAGTGCCTGGCATATGGCTGGTGGGTTGACTCCCTAGCTCCGTTCCCCAAGGTTTGCGAAGCCCTTGGCCCTTCCCACTCACCCAAACTGCCAACTCCTCCCTATGTGGGCTCCGGAACCCTGTCCAGCCCCTTAGGATCTTGCCCCGACCCCTTCACCTTGCCTTGGGGGAAGGGGTATGCTCTGGCCCTTACATGGGACATTCCCTTCCCTCTTCTGCGAAGTCGCAAGGTCTGTACCTTTCAGCCCTTAATGGAGAAGTTGGTCTTTTCCGCCTCTGGGCCCATTGCTGGGTCAGACTCAGCCTGGTCCCCAGTGCCTCACCACAGCTGCCTCCGCTGCTCTAAGAATCTTTCACCCTTAACCTGAAGCTCAGGTGAGCACCGCTCGGTCTCCTGAGGACAGACTGAACTCAGCTGATTAACACATCCACCCGCCAATGGAGACCAGGCACCTCACCTGGTCCTGGCTCAGGAGCCAATCACGTGTCAGCCTCAATATCCTGCGTCCCTGCTCACCCTGGGCTTGTACCCTAGCCTGGAGTGGAATATACCCGTCCATTAAGAATTTCTGGGTGTAGCCAGAGCTCACAGACTTTAAGATTGGCAAAATTCATTCATTCACTCCATCCATCCATTCATCCATCCATCTATTCAACAAGCATTTCTTCCACACATGCCATGTAGCAGACACCTTGCCAGGTACTGTGGAGAAAAAGGGAATCATCCTAGCCTTCAAGGAGTTTATATTCCACAAGACTGACATAGCACGTGCATAGAAAGCTGCCAGTGGAGCACATACAAACATTGTCCCTCCACAGGCATCTATCTGACCCTCATAGCCACAAGGGAAGTGTTGTTCAATTGCCCCCATTTCACAGGTGAAGAAACTCTCTAAGAGGTTGAATGACTTGCCTAGGGTCACGTAACTAAGAGTATCTGAGGCAAAATTGGAAGCCAGGTCTCCCTAACTAATCACTGAGTTCCCAAGAACATTCAAGGTAGTGTGGTTGAATGCATAGAGCAGCAGAAATTAAGATTTGTCCTCCCTACAAAGAAGAGAAAATTATCTGCCTTTGCACAGGCATTGTGTTTTAAAGTCAGGATTCTATCCAGAGCCAGCCTCGATATTTTTCAGTTCATTTCCCCACAACCACATTGAAGTAGCCAGCTCAGTCCCACAGAGGCCCAGACGACCTGCTAATCACCCTCCCTCTAAGCCAGGAGGCAGCTGGCTTAGATTTCTTTTCTTTAGGGGAGGGGAGGGTCTGTCCATCAGCAAACGCTGCCTCCAACGCTCTTGCCCACCAGTCCTTAGGCAGGATCTTTCCCTCGTGTGCAACCTCAGCTCTGTCCTTAACCCACAAACTATAAATGGTGTGTTCTTTGCCTTGCTGAGGGTGATTTTCGTGATCTGTCCCTTTGGGTACTAACTTAGGGACCTGGGATCAGTCTGAGATCAGCTGATCTCCATCTGCCTTGGTTTACAAAAGGAAAGAATTCCATAGAGACTGAAGACTTGTCCAAAATCACAAAGGTTTAAGTGGCAACTTCAGGATTTGAACCCAGGCTTCTGGCTCTAAATACACTGCTTTTTCCACCCTCTCCTCCTAAAGTTAGGGGGTCAGCTCCTGCCTTTGAGGTCCTGCTGTGCCCTTGGGCCCTGCGCTGGTGAAGGAGCAGGCACATAAGGCTTCTTCCTTCTCCATCTCACCAGGCTCTCAACACGTTGGGCTGACGCTGTCTCTTCGGTATTAAGGATGACTAGAAAATGGGGGGGAAGAGGGATGAGCAGGTTCTAATTCTCACTAAGGGATCATAAGAACCTAGCTCTGGAGCGGAGGCCCAAGGACCTCAGAGGCCACGTGGCCCACCCCGAAATTACAGGGAGGAAGATGAAGTCCAGCCAAAGGAAGGGATTTCCTCAAGCTGCACGGAAAGATTGGCAAGTCTCTTCCTTTCTTCTTCCTCCCCTTTCCTGTCTCTTCCTCCTTCTCTTCTTCCTCCTCTTTCACCTCCTTTGCAAGTTTTATTGCTGTTTTGTTTTTATATCACATTTATTTTCCCACCCCCACCCCAAGCTTTCCCTTTAGGATCAAAGGAAAACAGTTGAACCAGTCTCAGCTCCTGGGGCAGGCAGCATTTCCTTCCCATTGCCTCTCACCTCTACAAGGAAGGGAGAGGGGTTAAGGCTTCTCTCTTGAAGATTCCAGCCTGCGGGACAGAGAGATTCTAAAGTGACCCCGAGGGCCCAGAAAGAAACTGTGGGAGGCTTTGAGAGAACAGGGTGCCCTGGGCCCCAGGTCCTTGACCCGAATGCTGAGAGGAAGGGCCTGGAAAGCATGTCTTATTCAAATCGAGGAGCTCAAATTCTAAGATTTAAAGCTGGGAAGGAGGGTAAAGATGATTTAGTTCAACTATTCATTTTTACAAATGGGTAAACTGAGGCCCAGGGATGGGGAAGAGTTTTGCCAAAGGCCCCATAGCAGAGGCAGGAGGAGAACTGGGGTCTTCTGACCCATAATTACATATTCTTCATACTACACTAGGCGGAGCCTCGGGTCTCTCGAGGCCTTCAGAGATTTGGGGAGTTATAAACCCTGGAATGGGGTAAAGGTCCTCTCAAGCCCCCCCTTTCCTGGCATCCTTCTTATAACAACCCCTCCCCATCCCAAGCTAGGACTCCCCAACATTCCAGGCCCCCAAACCTCCAGCCCCTCACTCTCTACCCCATTAAATGAGAAGGAATAAATCAAATGGGGATTTTGGTTAATTCTGACTGGTCCCTTGCAGGTGGTAATAGGGTGCCCTAAAATTGATTTGCAAGGAGGGAGTAATATACAATTAGCCTGGAGGACCAAGCCTGGGATAAAGGGCTGGTGTGTCACACCAGAGCTGGTGGTCAGTCTCTAAAGCCAAGGGGCCATGGAGGCTGCTTGAGGCAGGGAAATGGTGTGGGCAGAACCAAGTATTAGGAAATCACTGTGGGAGTGGCCAAAGCTGGACTGGAGAGGCCTGAAGCAGAGCCCACTCAGGAGGCCGTGGGAGCCCAGGGGAGTGGGCGAGGGCCTGGCCCAGGGTGGTCCCTGCCCTCTCGGGAGAGGAACACAGATGAACAGGTTTTCTAGGCCTATAACAAAGTGAGACTGGCTCCTCTGTAAAGCCAAGCCCCAGAAGACCACCGAGGAGACTTCCTGCTTCAGTCACCATGAAAATGCATCTCTACCATCTCTGGAGAAAGTCGATAGCTTCCTCTGTCGTTATCTGATAGAGGCCTCTCTTGGGGGGTGCCCACCATGTTCCCAGAGGGCCCTTCAGGAAGGAGTCACCTTCCCTCTCTCCTGTCCCCCTGCCCTTAGCTGAGTGAGCAGAGCCGATGGAAGCTGAGCTGGGACATTCCCAGCATGGGCAGTCCCTCCAATGACTCACACAGAAACCTTCCCACAACTCAGAGAAGAGTCGGCTCAGTTCTGTGAAAAGGTAACTGGCTTCCCAGGCAGAGGCCCTGCCTTGACTGCCTGCTGCCTGTGTGACCTTAGGAATTTAATTAACTTCTCTGGGCCTCAGGTTCCAATGTCAGCCTGGGGAAACCAGAGGAAGCTTTGTTTCCTAGGGCCTGTGCAAAGGTTTCTCAAGTGGTCATTGGTGTAAAAGAGCCTAGCTTAAAGTCTCTGTCATCTGCCCTGATCAGACCTTGTCTTGGGTTCCCCTGCTCAAGGGGTGCCAGTGACCCTTCTTCAGGAGAAAGTACAAACTATTCGGCCCTTTCCCATCCACCTCTGGTCGATTCTTCCAGCCTTTCCACATCACTTGACCTGTTCCACATTCCTCCTAGGCTCCATGGTCATCTATACTCTGCTTCCCATCTCCCACCTCCATACCTTTGCCCAAGCAGTCCTCCAGCCTTGAATCTCCCTTCCCACCTTCACTCTCTAGCTTCTTTCAAGGCTCGGTTCATGTGCTGTTTCTCCTTCCTCCTCTTTTTTTTGGTTACTTTCATTTCCAAATATATCTTTCCCCACCCAAACAAACTACCCCTTACAACCTCAAATTATCTTGTATTAATTGTTGTATTCCATAGAATGGGAGGTCCCTGAGGGCAGTAAGTGGTTTTCTTCTGTCTCAGACACAGCCCCTGGACAACCACAGTGACTGTGGGGTCAAAGGGATTGTGACAGGCGGTGCCGGCGATCCTGGAGTCCTGTGTGACTGTGCCTGGTTCTGGCCCTCTCTGGGCCCCTCTGCCTGTGCCAGGTGGGCACCACCAGGTGGCGCGTGCAGGTCCTGATCAGGTTTCTGCAGAAATTGTGGAGGAAGTGGGGAGTGTGCCTCTGCCTCCTCTGAACCGCAGCTGGGGCCTCTGGGGAAACCTCCCTGGTGGGGTGGGGGAGCCACCCCAGAGTGCACCTGGGGTGGACATGGAAAGGGTGGGCTTTGAAGAGGGGCTGCGTGTTGGCCTGTGGCTGGAAGTTAGTTCATTAGGACTGAGAGCCGGTGGACCAGACAGGGGGCTGGATTTGGAGGCAGAGGACCCATTTCAGAGTCCTGCCTCTGACTTCCTGCCTATGTGACCTTAGACTAGTCACTTCCTGATCACCTGCTTTCCCCGTCCTTCTCCCTCCTAGCTCCCTCCTCCACTCCCCTGGCTGTCTGGGGAAAGAGAGTCAGAGGTTTCTGCCTGGTCCCAGAGTCCCTGCCCTTCCTGAGCAAGGCTCAGAACTTTGCTCCCAAGCCAGCCCCACCCCTGGTGCTTGGTGAATAATTGACAAATGACTCTGGGATACTGTCTGGGACACCCAACCCTGACTCTGGAGTCTGAGGACCTGAGTTCAAAACCTACCTCTGATGATCTCTACCTGTATGACCCTGAGCCAGTGACTTAACCTCCCTGTGCCTCAGTTTCCTTATCTGTAAACCCAGGAGGGCAATAATAGACAGTAGAAGAGCTAGTCAGGAATGTAGACTGTTTGGGGGGAGCAAGGTGAAAGAATTTGGGTGGGGGACTGGGCTGGCAGGGAGCAGGAACCTTTGTAGTTTATCCTAATAGGGAGTCACGGAATGTTCCCTTGCAGGAAGTGCCATCCCGAGAGACTGAAGCACCAGGACCATCGCTTCATGGGATTTATTTGGGCCAAGGCTGGAGTGGAGAAGGGGGAGACTGGGAGCGGGAGGGCTGTGAGGAAGCTCTTGAAATGGTCCTGGCAGGAGGTGATGGGGGTCTGAGCTTGGGAGGAGCCGGCTGGATGAGTGGAGGGAAGAGGATGCTGGGTGGAGCCCTGGGACCCTTCAAATGGGCCAGATGCAGCAAGTCAGTGAGGAGGAGAGCCCTCCCAAGTGGTGAGCCCGGTGAGATCACTGTGGGGACGCGGGATGATCTTAGAGACAGAGAGTGGGCTTGAGAAAAAGCTAATAGGCTCTGCTGTGACCATCTGGGATGCCCCTGGGAAATCCAGAATCAGGAGAGCTGAGGGCTGGACAGAGGATCATTGAAACTCTGGGAGATGAGGAGAGAAAGAACAAAGAGAGAAGAAAGGAGGGGCCAGGATGGAGCCTTGGGGATACCGAAGGACTGCTGGGGAAGCTGGAGGAAGGGTGGAATGGGATAGGTGGAAAAGGAAGCCCACTCAGGGACTCAGCTTCAGGCATGGAAGAGGAGAGTGGTCCTGGGTTCGAGAGGATGGAGGCACATGGGCTGCCAGCTGAAAGCAGCTGGAGGTTAGGAATCCAAGCTCAGGTCAGGCTTGCAGAGGCTCACCCTGGAGCCAGCAATCTGCTTTACAAAGAGGGACACTAAGGCCTAGAGGCAAAGTGCCGTGTGCATGACCACACAGGCAGCAAGAGTTAAGGCTGTATTTGAACCAGTCTTCTGATATATTTGCAAGTGATTCAAAGCTGGGAGAGACCACAGACAAGGTGAGGATGAACTGAACAGCTCACATTTCTGTAGCACTTGGAGGGTGGCCATAGGCTTTCCTCACAACCACTGTGGGAGGGAGGTCATCGGTGGTGCACCACAGGGCTCCAGCCTCAACCTCAAGGGAATGAACATTTATGTGCCAGACTCTGTGCCAAGCACTGGGAGAGCCAGGACAGAAAAGGCCCTGTCCTCAAGAAGCTTCCCTTCTCCTGGGGAAATGTAGAGCTCAAACCTCACTTCTTGCAAATGCAGAAATTGAGACCCAAAGCAATGAAGTAAATACAAAACATAGAAAGTGTCCCCAAAATCTGGTGACATTTTCAGTCTTTAAGCTGTTCAGACAGAGACTTTGGGGACAAAGTAAACAGAAGGAATTTCAGAGACTGGTCAGGAAGCTCTAAGAACTGGGAACCTGAGGGTCATTCAGTTCATCTATAAGCATTTAGTAAGCACCTACTGTGTACCAGGCCAATAGACTGGCCACCAGGCCATGACATATTTTTTTTTTGCAATGTATGAAACAACAAAAAATTGGAAATGACTCTTGGTCCCCTGTGGCCTTTCTGCTTCTTCAGTGATGGGGACAGGAAAGGGGGCAGGAAGAATGGAATTACCCAGGTTGTAGAATGCCAGCTAGCTCTAACTGGGCTGTTGGTCCTCATCCAACAACATACGTGTGCATGTATATACACATGTACACATATATACATACACACATTTCATATATGGGTGTATGTATATATAATGTTTATGATATATGATACATAGGCTATTATGTATGATACAAGGTATTATGTTATATTATTTATATATATAGCTGGAGAAGCAGCATCACATCCGTCTTGACTGTGAAGAGACAAAAGACAAATGGGAGGTTTCCTCCTTGAGGTGGCCGAGGAAGGACTGAGTTTGATTGTTTGAGGCCACATGGGAGGCTCTGAGGGGGAGGGCCACTGCCTCTCTCCCTCCAATCATTGCCTCTCTTCTCATGCTGGAAACCTCAACCCAGAAGAAACCATGGCCTAAAAAGATGAGCAGAGGTTCTTGTTGGCTGGCACCATCGGAAGGTGGCTGACCTAGCTAAAAGGCTCCCCTTCAGCACCGGCTTAGAAGAGAAAGCACCAGAGTTTCCTGGCCCAGGCATTGGGACCCTGCTAGAAGTAGCCTCTCTCATGCTCATGGGGATGGGGCTCCTGGACCAGAGAAGTTTGGTGGCTAGTTAGCACAGTTAGTGTTATGTGACTTTAAAAAATTAATAACATCAATAATGACATAACTGGAAGGAAATGCTCATGTTTGTTAAATTCAGAATGCAAAAAAGAGATTTTAAAAATAGGATGAATGTGCTGAAACACAATGAATTTTCATTTGGAAACAGCAAGCTTGGTTAATAAAAGTAGAATAAGCCTCTCGTATAAATAAAGCTCAAGGCAAATTTGGGCTGTTAGCATAAAGAACAAGGCTAAAAAATGGCTGTTTTGTATCTGGCATGCAACATAAAAATTGAATATGGGATGACTTCTATCAGTACAATAAAAGACTTCCCAGAGGACTGCTTTGTAGGAGGGGGAGAGGGGAAGGACACATTGGTAAGTGTAGGTGGTATAAAACCAAAGGCTAGCAATACATTTTTCAGGAATACATCGGTAGCATCCCTATTATATTGAAATATTATATTTCATTATATTGAAATGTCATATTTCTAAAAGATAGGAAACTCAGCAGGATAGTTAACATGTTGGATGACAGGATGCAAAAAGATTTTGACAACCTGGCCTGAGAGTTGAATCCAGGATGCGAATTGCCAGGGATAAAGGTAAAGTCTTGCATTTGGATGTAAAACATCAATTGCAAAAGTACTCAGAATAAGGGAAGGGACGATTTCCTTGTTGTCCAGCTATTTTCCATTTTGAAGTTTTCTTGGCAAAGATATCGGATGGCTTTGCCATTTCCTTCTCCAGCTCATTTGACAGATGAGGAAACTGAGGTAAACAAGGTTAAATGACTTGTCTAGGGTCACACAGTTAGTGTCTGAGGCCAGATCTGAATTCAGGAAGATGAATCTTCCTGACTCCAGGCCCAGCACTTTATGCACTCTGGCCCGTCTAGGTTTGTGTGAAAAAGATCTGCACATCCTAGTGCCCCAGTGGTCTTCAGGTTCAGTAACTGTCATTACTATGACAGGACCAGCCGCAAAGCTAATTCAATATTGCACGGTATTAGTAGAAGTAAATGGGACAAGGGAACAAGGGACTTGATGGGTCCACTCTCCTCCACCCTGGAGGATTCTTTCAGACTGCACTGCACCCCTGCAGAGGAGGCTGGTCAGGACAGCGAGGGGCCTGGAAGCCATACACTCTGAGGTATGGTGAAAAGATCTTGGGGTGGACATTTCCAGGGCCATGGTCATTGTTTTCAAGTTAAAAAAAAATTGAGATCTCATTTTTGCACTACCTTCATCACCAAATATATTTTCCCCCAAGTCTAACCAGGAAGCCATTCCTTGTAGCACAGAATTTTAGAATAATGAGAAAATACAATAAGTCAATAACAGTGTATACAGTGTTCCACATCCATACTCCCCCACTTCTGAAAACAAAAGTGATTCTGCAAATGTTTGAAAATCTATCCAAAGATCTGATTGGCTCTCCTTGCCCCCAGAAGGTGGAACTGGGAAGCAGATTTGAGGCCAGTAGAAGAATTAAAGGTGACAGCCTTTTACTTGGTCTCCTGGACACAAGTCACTCCCCACTCCAATTCATCCTCCATTAAGCTGTCAAAGTTAATTTCCTAAAGCCATCCATGGCAACCTCCTCCTCCATAAACTCCAATGGCTGGCTCCCTATTGCCTCCAGGATCAAAACCCCTTCTGGCATTCAAAGCTCTTCACCACCTGCCCCCTACCTTTTCGGTCTTATACCCTGCATTCTCTCCCTCTCCCCCCCACCCCAATATACTCTGCTTTCCAGTGACTGTTCTTTGCACAAGACCCTCTATCTCCTGAGTGGGCATTATTCCTTCCTTCCTACCCCTGTGACCTTGGACCTCTCTAGGGCTGGGGGGTGGTGGCCTGGATGACACTGAGCTCCTCTTCGCTCTCTGAGGTTGTGATTCTAGGGCTGGCTCTCTGACCACCCTCTCTTCTAGCTAGGAGAGTGTGGGGCTCCCACAGCCCAGAACCCTGGATCATGGAAGGCCCCTTCCTCAGTGGTGGGGCTGGGGAAGACGGGGGAGCAGAGGCAGCAGAGTCCTGGACCGCCTTGCAGTGCGGATGCCCAAGGCTTGGCGGAAGGCCCCACGGAAGCGGCTGGACAGAAGGCTGTACAGCACAGGGTTGGCAGCTGAGCTGAGGTAGAAGAAAGCCCCCGAGACAACATGCACATATTCAAAGGCCAGCAGCAGCTCCTCTGTCCAGTGGGACACGTAGCTCCACATGAGGCGGTCCACGTGGAATGGGGCCCAGCACACCCCGAACACCACCACCAGCACGACTGCAAGGCAGAGACAAGGTGGCTTGGGGAGAGTCCCAGAGCCCTGCTGCCCTGCCTCTGGCCCTGAGTGCTAGGGCTGGTGGGCAGCCCCTGCTACATCACCAGAGTCTGTGGCCTCAGTCTGCTCATCCGTAAAATGAGGGGGATGGATAGGGTTTGCTTTGGCTCTAAACCTGCAATCTGGTGTCTACACTGACCTGAATACCTCTATTCTCCCTCTGTGTCTACACCAATGGACTCCAATGCCTCTGATCTTCCTCCCTGTGTCAACACTGACCTCCATGTCTCTAATCCCCCGCCCACGTCTACACTGACCTCATGCCTCTGATCTCCCTCCTCATGTCTATACTGACCCCCCTGACTCTGATCTCCCTCCTTCCCTCTCACTTACACAACATCTTTGTCACCTGCTCCTGGCGATGCCTCTTGGGCTGCAGCGGGGTGTCCGGGCAGCTCCTTGGCCTGGCTCCCAGACGGCTGCCGCTGGCCGCACTCTGAGCCCACAGGCGCCTCTCTCGCCTCAACCTTAGGCCAATGAGCACGTACAGGGTGCTGATGATGGTCATGGGGAGCCCGAAGAAGAGCAGTGCTGTCCCCTGCACCACCAGGTTGTAGACTGCGCGGGGCCGGACCAATGTGCAGATGGCCGTGTTGGGCACCACGCCCCGGCCCGGCACCTCCAGCTCCTGGATCCCGTGCAGGCTGGTGTTGGGCAGGGAGCAGAGCACAGCCGCAGCCCATAGGCCCGCGATGACCCGTCGGGCGTGGGCCCGGCTCAGCAGCGCCTTGGCCTGAAGGGGCCGCGCCACGGCTACGTAGCGCTCCACGCTGAGGGCCGTCACGTTCAGCACCGAGGCCAGGCACACTGTCTCGAAGAGCAGAGTGCGGCAGTAGCAGCCCCCTGCCCCCAGCTGGAAGGGGTAGTTGCTCCGCATCTCATACAGCTCCAGCGGCATGCCCAGCAGCAGCAGCAGTAGGTCCGATACGGCCAGGCTGAGCAGGTAGTAGTTGGTGGGCGTGCGCATGGCCCGCTGCCCCACGATGACCAGGCAGGTGAGGACGTTGCCCGCCGCACCCACCGCGAAGATCAGCAGGTAGGTGGCGCAGATGGGCCCGAAGAGCCTGCTCTGCGCTGGGCCCAGGTACTTGAGCCTCAGCTCCTCTGCCGTCAGGTTTAAGTCCTGAGGGTCGAAGCCTTCCCAGTCCCCGGCGCTTAGCAAGTCTCCGCTGCCATTGCAGAGCTGGGGGTCAGCTGAGGCCACCACGGACACAGCCCTGGGGAGGCCAGAGCAGTTGAGGCGGGGAGGAGCTTGGGCCTGTGCAAAGGAAGGGGGGGGAAGAGAGAGAGAGGGAAGGAGAGAGGAAGGGAGGGAAGAAGAGAAGGAGGGAGAGAGGGAGGGAGGGAGGAAGAAAAGAAAAGAAGGGAGGGAGGGAGGGAAGGAAGGAGGAAAGGAGGAAGGAAGGAAGGAACAGAGAGAGGAAGGAACAGAGAGAGGGAGGGAGGGAGGAAGGAAAGAAGGAGGGAGGGAGGGAGGAAGGAAGGAAGAGAATTCTCTCTGGGAACCTTGGCAGGCTGGGAGTTAGAGCTCTGGGTTCAGATCTTGACTCTACCCTTTGCTACCCAAGTGACCTTGGGCAAATTAGCGGTATGTCCCTGGGCCTCAGTTTTCTCCTCTGTAAAATGAGGGTTGGGGGTGGTCTAAGATGGCCACAGAGGTCTCTTCTAGCTATAGATCTGGGATCCTGTAAACATTTACTGGGTGACCCTGGGCAAGTCACTTTATCTGCTAGACTGACTACAGGAGATGTCACACTATTTGGTTGTCTAGTGATTTGGGGGGGCGGGCTATGATCTTCCCATTGGGGGAAGGATTAAGTAAAACTGCTCTGAGGGGCCTGTTTCAGACTCACAACAGGAAAATCTGGGAAGCTGCAAAGCTGCAGAAGGGCCAGAGGGAATGGGGAAGGATTGTTTTGTAATGAGAAGGAGCTAGTTTGGCTGTGTTGGGTTCATCACTGACTTTCTTGGGGAGGCTGGAATGTGAGGCTCCTTCTGGAATCTCAACAGCCACCTAGCCTGACTCACAGTCCAAAGAAGCCCCTGCTATCACACACCCAAAGAAAGTCCTCCAGCCTCGGCTCGAAGACCTTGTGGAAGGCAGAGATTGTAGAGAGCGCTTGGCCGGGTCAGTGTGCAGATGGCCCCAGGCCAGGCAGCCCATTCCACTCTGACACAACCCTCATGGTTAGTGGAGCTTTGGATTTTCCAAGTATCCAGACCACATTGGCTTCTTTGCAATTTCCTCCCCTCTTTGCCCGTGGTTCTGCCCCCTGGGGTCAAACAAAAGGAGTCTAATCTTTTGTCTGCAGTGGGGACCTTTCAGATGGATACTGAGTCATTTCTTTGTCCTAGACAACTCTTCCTGACCCCATTTGGGTTTTCTTGGCAAAGAGGCTGGAGTGGTTTGCTATTTCCTTCTCCAGTTCATTTGACAGATGAGGAAATTGAGGCAAATAGGATTAAGTGATTTACCTAGTGTCCCACAGCTAGGAAATATCTGAGGCCAGATTTGAACTTGGGAAAAGAAGTCTTTCTGGCTCTGGGTCTGATGCTCTGTGCACTATGGCGCCACCTGGTGGCTGAACAGTGGGACTATCAGGTCTCTATTCCCGAAGGCTGAGCTACATCCGCTGTGGTTCAGCCTGGGCTTGTGGTCTTTTCAGCTCAAATGCTGTCTATTCCCGCTTTCTCCATCTTTTACCTGGGAAGTTAATTTCTTGTACCCAGCTGGGACACTTGCTATTTATTTCCAAAAAATGGAGGAAGGGAATGAGTCTCTATTAAGAACCTATTGCATTAGCAGGCTCTGTGCTGAGAGCTTTCCAAGCATTAGTTGACTCGATAAAGGAATTCAGGTCGATTCTGTCTGCTCTGTGGCCAGACCCTGATCGTGACCTGGCCGGTCAGCCTCTCTCCCAGCTGTCATCCACAGCCTCTCTGGGTCACCATCTTCCACCTCTTCCAGCTGACACTGCCTGGCACACAATAGGAGCCAAACAAATGCTGCTTTCCTTAATTCCTTGCTTCCTCCAGCTGGCTGACCACCTTTCTTACCATTTCAAACTACCTTCCCCCCAAATGCCAAAGTGCCAAGGTGAAGATCTGACCATGGCACCCACCTACTGCTCTTTTTCAACAAGCTCCCTGTTTCCTCCTGGATCAGGTATAAAGTCCCCTCTGGAATTAAAGCTCTTCACAGTTTGGCCTCTTCCCACCTTTCTTACACTTTACTCCCCTTCACCAGGCAGCTAGGTGGTGCAGTGGCTAGAGGGCTGCTCCTGGAGTCAGGAAGACCTGAGTTCAAATTCAGCCTAAGATTGAGATCCAGCCACACCAAGCACTGGGGATAGAAGTCTGAGTTTCTTTGAGGCTACACCTGGGCTCTGCCACTTGTTAGCTGAATGCCTTAGGCAGGTCATTTAAATTTCCCCTCTGTAAAATGAGAGTGTTGGGTTCTATGGTTACTGAGAAGGTCCTTTCTTAGCCCTAAGACCTAGGTCCTCCCTCTAGGTTCTGGCATTGCCCAGGACAGCCCAGCAGTGATCCACACACCCCAATAGCTTCCTTCCAACTTTCCAGTCTGGGAAGATGCCAGTCCACCATCTCAAGCTGAGCCTTTTTGGACCCCCCCACTCTTCCTATGCCCCCCTTTCCCTCCTCTTCTCCCCCTACCGAAGTGGGGCCAGCCCCAGGAGGCCTCTTCCAGCCTATCTGAGGTCAACTCTGTGGTCTCCTCCTGGACTGGATCCACAATGGGCACCCTCCTCCCCCTGCACAGGTGTTCCTGCATTCCCTGGGTCCCAGAGAAGAGCAACACTTACCATGCTGCAGTGGGAGGCAGCTGGGAGCCTGGCTCTGTTGTGTGCATGACCATCGAGGGCACTAAGTAGGTGCCAAGGCTGCCAAGAGCAGCGTGCAGTAGGCAGGAGGAGCACAGGGAGGGGAAAGAACAAAAGTGTTCAGCTCCAGTGGCTGGAGAGGTCTGTGGCTTTTTTGTTTGTTTTTCAACATCAGCTGCCTCTGGGAGTCGCTGTCCAGCCTTGGAGTCACTGAAGCCATGGCCAGGCAAGGGGACCAATCTGCCCTGCACAGAGCTGTGTGGGCTCCCTCTCACAAATCTTCCCACAATTGTTCCCTCCTAACCCCCTTATCCAAGCAGACACATCAGCTATGCCTGAGCTGACACATGAGCTCCTTACAAAGCCTCATATGTGACTTAGCAGACAAGCAGATATAGCCAGGATCAGGACAAATGGATGACAGAGAAGCACATACATGTATGCAGGCATATACATGGCCATGGCCTTATATGTGAGGAATGCATTTCCTCATTCTCTTACTCTCAGTAAATGTGGAGGAGCAGGAGTTAGGTGCCTTGGAAGGTGATCCACACAGGACACAGTTGGGGTCACTGGTAGTGACTTAGCTCCAAAAGGACTTTGCTTTCCAAAGGGAAAAGAGGGGCAGATCTCCCTTTCCCTCCTACAACCACTCCCCTTACACAGCCCTCCCCCAACCCAGGGGGTCCTGTATGGAGAGGCAGAAAGGACCTCAGAGGTAAAGTTCAACTCCCTCCTTTTACAGACAATGACGCTAAGGCACAAGAAGGAGATAAAGGGACCCCGTGAGGTAATCTATGTCCTATAGGAGCCCCAGCCTTGTCCTTAGCCTTTACTCTTGGGAAGATGTTTATAATGCAGGGCATAAGCTGGGGAAGGAGAAATGAGCATGAGAGAAACTGAGGCAGGAATCAGGCAAATTCTGCAGTCTGGGAAATTCAGTAGAATCCAACTCAACAAGCTTTTACTAAACTCCTACTGTGTGCCTGGCACAATGCCAAGTTCTGGAGACAGAAAGACAAAAACAAAACAGTTCCTGCCCTCAAGTAGGTCCCACTCTATTCAGAGGAAGTCACACAATCACACACATATAGACAAGCAAATAATATATTCAGACAAAGCAAATGCAGTGGAATGGGGACAGGGTGGGGGGAGGTGGAAAGAATAGGGGGGGCAGAGGTGATGAGGTCACTGACAGAGAGACTGGAGGGCCCAGGAAAGAGCCTTAGTGGGCACCTGCAACTAGGGGAATGGATACGGTGTAGACAAGCTGTATGGCGTACGGTCAGGCAAATGAGATTGAGAAGGAGCGGTGAGAGAGGAAGAAGAATCAAGACAGAGCAGGGTCATGAAAGCCCAGAGAGGAGAGGGCATCTGGGAAGAGAGGGCAGCTAGTGGCATCCAGTGTAGCAGAGACACCAAGAGGGACGAGGAAGAGGAGAGTGCCACGGGATTCATCCATTGATGACCCAGAGAGAACATTTAGTCAAGTAGGGAGGCCAAAGTTAGATGGCAAGGGGCTTGGGAAGTGAGGGGAGGATGATGGCATGAGGAGAGGGCAGGGTGAAGGTTGTCTAAGGATCCTGGAGGCCTGGGGAAGGAGTCAGTAGGAGACGAGGAGACTGACAATGAGAGATGAAAGGGGCAGAGAGATAGAGAGGATGACTGATAGGAAGGACAGGAGGACATGGGGAGACGGAACCAAGGAGAGATGAGTTCCCTGGGCAGCCTCTTCCTCAGAGACTGGAACAAAAGGAGAAAGTCTGGGAGATGATACTGAAATGATTACAGAGGCGAAGTGGGGATAGGGGAGAGCTCCCAGTGAACGGCCTCAGTCTTTGCCAGCTGGTCTGCCCAGCTCCCTGCTAGCAATCTGGGAGATCAGCAAATACTGTCAGGGCCAGAGGGAACAGCAAATATCCGGGTCCAGGCACAGAGCTGGAGCACTCACTTATCTGGGCCAGGGCTCTCTCTGCCTGGCTCCTTGGAGGGGACTGCTGGAGGCCACAGCCAAGGGCTACAGGCAGGATGTGCAAGGCTGGGGGTGTTTCCCTACCTGAGGGTCTGGGAGGCAGAAAGGAGTGCATACAGGTGAACCATCTCTGGAGCTGGAAGGAACTTCTAGTCCAACAAAAGAGGGAACTGAGGCCAAGAGGTCATAAGATCATGGAACTAGCAGATACTAAGAAATCATCTAGTCCAGTCCCTTCATTTATGTATGAGGAAACAGGCCTGGAGAAGTTAGTGTCAGAGACAGGATTGGCTCATCTGACCCAAGGGCCATGGCTCTTTCCACTGGACCACACTGCCTCTCAGGGTTTATCCAACACAATTTTGGATAATAACAGTAGTTGGAAAACCAGTCTCCATGTAATCAACTTGAAGATGAGCCTCTCATCCCAGTACCCCACCCCTACTCCCACCACAATTGCCTCTGCCCTCAAGGAGTTTCCATCCCATGGAGAGGGCTGGGCTCTGGCTCATGTGCCCCTGGCTTAGTTCATTAACTTCCAGGGACTCTTTTGTGTCACTATGAAGCAGAAGCTTCTAACATGCTTAATTAATATTCCTAAAGTACAGGGTTAGACATGTCACTCCCCTGCTCAGAAAGCATTTGTGGCTCCCTATTCCCTCTAGGATAAAGATCCATACTCTTCTGCTTGGCCCTTAGAGCCCTTTAGAATCTGGTTCCCAACTTTCTAGATTGATTTTACATCATTGCCCCTTGAGGGGTCCCCAAGCAGGACTCCTGTTCCAGCCAAACTAAAGCAGTTGCTGTTCCCACTTTTGGACATCCATTTTCCCTCCCATAGTTGTGGGAAGGGTTATGGCGGGTATGACAATTCAGCCCAGCAAAAGAGCCTGAGAAGGAGCTGTATCTGTATGGACTTTCCCTCCTCACCTGCGACCTCTTTGCTCCCTCCTATGGTGGCCCATCCATCTCCCCCTCCTCTTCCCTCATCTTTCCACCCTTTTTTAAAAAAGCACTTTCTCTACCTTCAGAAATTCCTTTGTATATGTAACTCCTGGGGACTGCCCCCAACACAGGTCAGGCCCCTCCAGCAAACTCCCTGGGGCTGCTACTTTCAGACCCCTAAGCTGTCACCAATATGGCAACTCCAATTACTGGGCAGGATCCACAGCTTGTTCTAAGCAAATCAGTAAGAAGAAATGCAACAAAGTATGTACCCTAAATAAGTACCTTCCCCCAAAATACCCTGAGCTCCAGTGTGAAGTGTGGGGGCTTGTGGGAAGTGAGGTGCATACAGCATGCACTGAGGGGTAGCTCTCAACCCTCGACCTGGACCCTAGCCAGGATCCTGGAGACCCTGCAGAAATGCTGCTGTGTTGGACCCCAGAATCTTCCCCTATCCAGCTTCTCAGCTGAAATCTCATGCTATGGTCTTAGGTCCTCATTACCCTTCCCCAGGGCTATTGTAATAGCCTATTGTCTGGTCTTCCAGATTCTAGGCTCTTTTTGCTCCAGTCCATCTTCCAAAGTGATTTTGCTAAAGTAAAGGTCTGGCCCTTATATGAACTGATGCAGAGTGAAGTGAGCAGAACCAGGAGAACATTGTACACAGTAACAGCGACATTGTATGATGATCAATTGTGAACGATTTAGCTATTCTCAGCAGTACAATGATCCAAGGCCATTCTAAAGGAGTCATGATGAAAAATGCTATCTACCTCCAGAGAAAGAACAGAGGAGGAGTCTGAATGCAGATTGAAGCAGACCATTTTCCCTTTATTTTTCTTATTGTTTTTTAAAGAAAAAGAAAAGAGTGAACAAAACTAAAAAAAGTAATAAATTTTATACATTTTTTAAAAGTTCTGCTTTGGATAAATATTTTTTCTTTTTATTGGAAAAGTATAGGTCTGACCATGTCACTCCATCAACAAATTTCATTGGCTCCCCATCGCCTCCGAGATCAAATACTGGATGTTCCAAAGTCTTTGGGACACCCCGTATAAAGCCTTCTGTTTGGCCTTTCTAATCTGTTCCCTTTCTACCTTTCTAGGCTTCTTAGGCATTACTCCCCACCAGGTAATCTACCATCCTGCTATACTGGCCTTCTTATACCCAGAACTCAGTTTCCCAACTTTGCCTTCTCATGGGCTGTCCTCTATGTCTGGAATTCTTTCCCTCCTCTGCCCTGGGTCTAACTCTTGATGAAGAGTCACCTTCCCTCCCATCTTCTCTCAGAAGCTTCTCCAAGATTATCTCCCATTTATACTGCCAGTATATAATAGGTGCAAAGTTGTTTGCAAGACAGCTCTCCCATTAAAAATGTGGGTCCCTCCAGGGAAGAAACTGTTTTTGTTTCCCTCTTTTTTTTTTTATTAAATCCCCAGTGCTCTTCTTGGCTCTAGGCTCTAGGCAGCGCCTGGCACATGTAAGAGCTTCATAAAGTCTGATGTTCTGACCCAGGTGCTCCCAAAGTCTCAAGGGCTTTTCTAAGTCCTTTCAGAAAAGGAAGACAAACCTTTGCTTCAGGACCTGCGGAGCCTCTCTTGTCTTATTCCCTCCGACTCTCAGTCACCACCGAGGACTTATCCAGCCCTTCCCTTTCAGGGGCAGAAGCTGGTTCTCAGTCCTAGTGGTCCAGATCTTTAGAACAAAAAGCACAGCCATCCCAGTGAGCAGATAGCCTCTGATTTTCCTCTTCTTTGGACCTTCTTCCTTGTCTCTGACTCATGTGTCTCTTCACTACTTTACATTGACTGTTCCATCTACTTCCCAAATTTTCATTTCTGGCAAAGGCTAATTGGCCAGTAAACACCAAACAGCTCTGGGACTGGGAAGTGGGGGGCTACTTTTTCAAATCCCAAGACTCCTCAATTCTTTTCTTTTCTTTTTTTTTTTTTTTTTTTTGCTTTTTGGAGGGCAGTTGGGGTTAAGTGACTTGCCCAAGGTCACACGGCTAGTTTGGCTAGTTTTTGTGTTAAGTGTCTAAGGTTGGATTTGAACTCAGGTCCTCCTGACTCCAGGGCCAGTGCTCTATTCACTGCACTATGTAGCCACCCCAAGACTCCTCAATTCTTGCACTTACAAGAATAGGTAGGGAAAGGAGATGGGTGGCAGGGCGGGTCTCTCCAAAGACATTCATATGCAGATGATACCAATCAAAGTCTGAAAGGATCTTTTCAAAACCCTTTTCTAGTTCACTAATAGCTGCCTTCCTGTTCTTGGAAGGGGAGCAGGGGACTGGCTCTGTCTTCCCCATCTGGGAAATGGGCAGTAGAGGTTTCCCTTGGCTTACTCAGGGAGAAATTTGAAGCACCAAGAAATTTACTTCCCAAGCACATTGTTATTGTGTGGAACATGAAATTAGTGAAAACTTCTCAGTCTGGAATGTAACAC
>CM053593.1:381522368-381572412 GCA_028646575.1 Pseudocheirus occidentalis
CTCCCCTCCATCATCCCCCCTCTTGTCCCCTTCCCCCCTACTCTCCTGGTATGCACATTCTTATAGCCCTTTGGGCATAGTTCCAAATTGCTTCCCAGAATGGTTGAATCATTTCATAATTCCACCCATTAGTGTCCCAATTTTCCCATATCCTCTCCAATGTTTATCATTTTCTTTTCTGTCATATTAGCCATTCTGATCAGTATGAGGCAATAGCTCAGAGCTGTTTTGATTTACATTTCTCTCATCAATAGTGATTTAGAACATTTTTATATGACTATAGAGAACTTTGATGGCTTCATCTGAAACTGCCTGTTCATATCCTTTGACCATTTGTCAAGTGAGGAATGATTTGTATTCTTGTAAATTTGACTCATTTCTCTTTATATTTAGGAAATGAGGCCTTTATCAGAGACACTGGTTGTAAAAATAGTTTCCCAGCTTTCTGCTTCCCTTCTAATCTTGGTTTCATTGGTTCTATTGGTGCAAAACAGTTTAATATGGTTTTAGTTTAATGTAATCACAATTATCCATTTTAATATAATAGGTTAATATAATCACAATTATCCATTTTAATATAATAGGTTACTATAATCACAATTATCCATTTTATATCTCGTTATTACTTGCTATCTCTGGGCAAAAATTTTTCCCTTCTCCATAGGTCTGATGGGTAAACTATTCCTTGCTCTCCTAATTTGCTTTGGCATCACCATGTACTAATTTTGACCTTAACTTGGTATGTGATGTAAGGTGTTGGTCCACACTGAGTTTCTGCCATATTGTTTTCCAGTTTTTCCACTAGTTTTTGTCGTACTGAATTCTTAATCCCGAAGCTGGGGTCTTTGAGTTTATCAAACACCAGGTTACTCTGGTCATTTACTGCTTTTCTTCTGTACCTAATCTATTCCCTTGACACACCTCTCTGTTTCTTAGCCAGTTCCGGATAATTTTAATGATGATTTCTGCTTCATAATACAGTTTGAGATCTGGTACCTGCCTGTGAGTTAAAGGGTAATCATGTAGCATGTTCCTGGGCCATCCAGAATAAGGGAGGCTGAGGCTGGGCTGAGAAGGGCTTTAAATGCTGATCACAGCAGTTTGTGTTTGATCCCAGAGATACTCAGGGGCCACGTGGACTTGTTAAACAATGAAGTGATGTGATCAGACCTTCATGCATCTATGGAGAGTGTGGACAGGGAGGGACTTAGGAGACGGAACTCAACTAGGGGATGTTGGAATAAGTAGGTGGCCATGGGGACTGACGCAGGAGACGTTGTGGCAATAGAAGCCCAGGATGTGGAGTGAGGAGCAGAGAGTTGCTCTGAGATGGAACTGAATAATGGTGATGCAGGTCAGCCTTAGAAAGAAGAAACTTAAAGGATTCAAAGAAAAAGAGTGGGGGCTGGCCACAGGAGCAGATGAGTGGGCAGCCTGTGTGCTCCATCGGTGTGCATCTCATGTCAAGAGAGAACAGGTATGCCCCAGCATACCCCCACCCCTGCCAACCTAGGAGAAAACATGAGGAGTTACCTAGAGCAGCATGTGTAGATGTGTGAGAGAATGCTCACTGGGATGTGATCCCACATTCATTGGTCTGTTAGAGGTTCGGGTTATGCCTCTACCATGTCTCTGGACTCAGAGACTGTGAATATTGTCCTCTTTAAATTAATCCCCATGGGAAGTGAGCCAGAAGCCTTTCCAGTAGGATCGACGGCAAGGCAAGGGTGTCCATCATCACCATTACCAGCCAGTATTGTACAAGGAATGCTGGCTTATATCTGTAAGACAAGAAAAAGAAATGGAAGTTGGCACAGGCCACGAGGAAACAAAATTATTGCCTTTTGCTGACAATATGGTAGTTTAATTAAAGAATCAACTAAATAACTAATTGAAAAAATTAACTTCAGCAGAGTTGCAGGATATAAAATAAACTCACACAAATCATCTGCATTTCTATAAATACCAATAAAATCTAGCAGGAAAGAGACAGAAAAATTCCATTTAAAATAACTATGGACAGTATAAAGTACTTGGGAATCTACCTGCTAAGACACACACTGGAACTTTATAAGCACAATTATAAGATACTTTTTATTCAACTACATATCTAAATAATTGAAGAAATATTAATCGCTCATGGGTGGACTGAGCCAATATAATAAGAAATGTGAATACTGCTTAAATTAATTTATTTAGTGCCAATCGAACTACCAAAGAATTAATTTATAGAAAAAAATAACAAAATTCATTTGGAAGAACAAAAGGTCAAGAATATCAAGAGAATCAATAAAAAAGGGGGAAGAAATGAGGCCTGGGAGTACAAGATCTCAAACTATATTAGAAAGTGGTGATCATCGAAGCACTTTGGCCCTGGGTAAGAAATAGAAAGACTAATCAGTGGAATAGATTAGATAACCTCGTGTTTGATAAACTTGAAGATCTCAGCTTTAGGGGCAAAAACTGTTGGGAAAACTGGAAAGCGGTCTAACAGAAACTAGGCATAGACCAGCATCTCACACCTTATACCAAAATCAGCTCAAAACGGGCACATGATTTAGACCAGAGATGGGGAACCTACAGCCCCACAGGTGCGGCCTTTTAACTGTGTCTGGATTTTACAGGACAAATCCTTTTATTAAGGAAATTTGTTCTGTGAAATTTGGATTCAGTCAGAGGGCTGCGCTTGAGGACCTAGAGGACTACATGTGGCCTTGAGGCCATAAGTTCCCCACTCCAGATTTGGGCAGAAAGGGTGATATAAGCAAACAAAAAAAATCATAAAAGAAATTACCTGCTAGATCAATGGGTAGGGAAGTCGTGACCAACAAGATAACGAGTGGTTTGCAGAAAGTAAAATGGATCATTGTGATTACACAAAACTAAAAAGTGCTTGTACAAACAAAACCAACGTATCTAACTTTATAAGCAAAGCAGGAAAAGAGAGGAATTCTTTGTATCAAGTCTCACAGATAAAAGTTCTCATTTCTAAAATAAACAAACGTGGCTCTTTGACCCAGCAGAATCACTCCTAGGTCTGTATCCCAAAGAGATCAAAGAAAAAGAAAAATGACTTATACATATAAAAATATTTATACAGCTCTTTTTGTGATGGCAAAGAATTGGAGACCGAGAAGGCGCCCATCAATTGGAAAGGGCTAAAACAGTTGTGTTCTATGATTGCGATGGAAAACCATTGTGCTATGAGAGACGACAAGGGTGGTGGTGTCCTGGGGAAAACCTGGAAACTGGTGCAAAGCAAAGTGAGCGAAAGCAGGAGACCACTAGTATGGGAACAGGAACAGTCATGCAATTGTGCTAATCAACTGTGAAAGACTTGATCCTGAACAGCGCAGTGATCCACCAAAGGCCGAAGGCCTCGTCGTAAAACCTGCCACCCGCCTCCTAGTAAACTCAGAGTACAAGGGGTTTGTAAATTTTAGTTTTAATTCAGGGTACAAATTGAAGCATATTTTCTTCTCTCCTGTCCTCCCTTCCTTGTGCATGACTATCCATTTTTGAAATGGGATTTGTTTTTCTAACCTCTTAAATAATTGGGGAAGGAAGAGGAAGAGATTTTGGAAAATTGGATTTAAAATATAATATGAGAGAAACCAAAAAAAAATTTTTTTAATCCCCATAGAAGGCAATATATATTTCCAGTAACATGTATTACAATATGTTAACATTGTTCAGAATGTTTCTGGAACTCTTCGCTCCCTCCCTCAGTTGAAAAGTAGACCTTGTTGTTTGGGAAGGGACAGGCCTGTGCCAGTCACCGTGTGATTGATCGCTGGAGGCCACAGCCAGACAGGGGCAGGAGATGGGAAGGTATTAAGAAGGTCAGCTTTGGAGCCATCATCTCCCTGTACCAGCAGTCAGCCAAAGCTTTCAAGTTACGGTGGGCAGATAGAGTGCTGACCTCGGAGTCAGCACGCCTCAGATACTAGATCAATCACGTGGATGCTGCCTGCTTCACTGGGGCGGCCCGCCTCCCCCGTAAAGTGGGGACAATAATAGTATGTTTCTCCCTGGGGGTTCTGCTGATCTGAGTTAGATAACATTTGCCAAGAGCTCAGTTTGTGCTAGCAGTTAGCATCATGATTGTTGCTAGAGACTAGTGAAGCTGCCCAAGGCTTCAGCCCCTTCTGTTCAGTAAAACTAACAACAAGCTGGGGCTGGTGACAGTCTGGGACCTGGGGTTTAGGAAGGACAGTGATGAGCTAGGGGGACCCAGAGGAGGACAGCCATGGCGGGCAGGGCCTTGAGTCACACACGTCACAGCAGAATCCCTGGGAGGCTCAGCCAGGAGAAGAGAAGAGGAGATTGAGGGCCTGGGACAGGAGAAGGGTCAGCATAGTTTCTGAAGGGTGGCTTTGTGGAGGAGGGATTCAGTTTGTCCTGTTTGGCCTCAGCGTGGGGGGAAGGGAACAAGGGCTGATCTAATTCAGACTTGATGTGGGGAACACCTCCCAGTTAGAGCTGTCCAGGTAAGGGGGAAGCCTTGGGGGGGGGGGCGGGCTCCCCTTCCGTGGGAGTCTTTGAGCAGAGGCTGGATGGCCCTTCACTGGGGATTTTAGAGAGCCAAATACCCACCTTCAGCCCTCCCACCTTGAAATCCAGGGATCATTAACCAAGGTGCACTAACAAGGAAACTTTCCTTTTCCTTTCATCTTGTCCTGAACAGGAAGCTGAAGGAAATTCCACTGCTGCCCTCCCTGGATTATGAGAAACTGAAGAAAGATCTGACCTTTGGGAATGACCGACTGAAGGCCTTTCTGCTGCAGGCTCTGCGCTGGGTAGGTGTGCACTGGGCCCTGGAGCCAGAAGGGAACGGGCCTCCTCCTGGTCCTCACTGGACCTATGTTATTAAAGTGGGCGTGTGGTTTTCTCCTGCCAAGGAGACAGGAGCTAATGTATGGGAGAAAATAGGAAGCAGTGAATGCCCTTTTAGAAATGAGTCTTGGTAGCCCTTCAGTTATTAAGTGCCTTCTGTATAGAAAGCACCCTGCTTATAGTAGTCCAATAGATGCAATAGGGCCATAAGATCATCTTCCGGCTCATGGCTCAGTTACTGTCCCCAGATCACTGTAGGCTGGCAGCGGCAGCTACTAGCACCCGTTGTCTCCTTAGGGACCATCCCACCCTCACAACCCTGGGAGGTTGGTGCTGTTATCCCCGCTTTACAGATGAGTTGCTGAGGCAGATAACAGTAAAGTGTCTTGCCCAGGGTCTCTCAGCCAGTAAATGCCTGAAGTCGTATTTGAACTCAGGTCTCCTTGACTCTAGGTTCATCACTCTATCAACTGTCATGGGCTGCCTCTAAGATAAGGGGAAAACCCGTCTATCCAGAGCTAGTTGTCCAGGGGCGTAGTCCAGGCTTGATGGAGAGAGGGGGACGATGGAGGCCAAGGAGAGGCTGAGCAGTTGGAGATGCCAGAGAGTGGGCTCTTGGGGCTCCTCTTGTCCTCTGAACCCACTGTCATGCTGATGGGATTTAAGATCTCTTCAGCCCATTAATAGTCCTCACATAGAGTCTTGCTTAGGGGAAGCTTGCTTAGGGGAGGCTCGCCTGCAGGACAGCCTTCACACCTCTTGCTAATTTCTGATTAGGCCCTGAGTCACCAGGGCTGTGACGCCTTCTGGCTCTGAGGAGTGCTTGTACACCCCTAGTTGGTATTTTGCTTTGGGGGCTGCTTTATGAGAAGGGTCTTGTGATTCCCTGGTTGAGATTCTGAGCTCCCCGACTGCTCAGATGTAAAGGCTCTCTCCGTCCAGGGATGTAAGTAAAGTGTTTAGTTGATTCGGGCTGTTGGTCTGTATTTCTCTGCTTGTATCTTCTCTGAAGTTCAGGGTGCTGACTTTTCCCCTGAACTAGTGAATGTAATTAAAAAGATTGTTGACCCCATGAACAGCTCTCCTTCCTAGTAAAGCATATTTAAGACCCTGTGCCTGAAGCCATCCTAGAGATGCCAGTGTGATTGTTGCTACACACAGTGGTGGGCCACCCCCCCCCCAACTTTCCTTGGTTCACAGATATCCTCCCACCAGCCTGTTCTGTCTTGACGACTCTCCTCCATCTATGGGCAGCCTCTCTTCCTTCAGGACGCGGTTCAGGGGGTCACCTTCCATGGGAAGCTTTTCCATGTCCCCTTCCAACCATCCTCCACCCCCGGGACCCTGCCACTCTCTCTGCCTGGTGCTGACTCTGGGTTGGAGGGCAGGCTCCTCGAAGGTTTTGAAGATCGATGTTTCCCTTTTGTCTTTGGCTTCTCAGAGGCACCTACTAAGTGCATAGTGATTGTTTTTTTCTCTCTGGCCTAGGCCCTTTCCACCACATGAAAGAATGACCTTTGGATTTGTCCTTTCTCCTCTTCCTTCCTAGCGCCTGACTACATCTCATCCTGGAGAACAAAGGGAGACCGTATTACAGGCTTACATCAGCAACGACCTGCTCGACTGTCAGAGCAGCAACCAGGTGTGTGTGAGCCCCTGCTGGCAGCCCTAGCCCAGGCCTTCCACGTGGCGGTCACTTTGCCAAGGGCTCGGCGCCCACAGTGGCTCTTAGACCAGCTTTTAATAGGGTCTGTCATTGGGAGCTCAATGGGGGTAGAGACCAGGGACAGAGCCTGGCCTGAGGCTTTGGCCCCATTTGTCCTCTGACCTGCTCTCCCTTGGCTGTGAGTGTGTGAATGGCAGGTGAGCAAGTCTGCATTGGAGGGGAGGGGTGTCCCACTTGTGAAAGAACTCAACTGGACCCTGGCAGTTCAGATGCTACATAATTAATTGGCCTTATTTAGGCCTTAGCTGTACTACTGCAGTGAGTAGAGAAGAGGCAGCCGTAGAGAGACATGGGAGAACAGCTGAGGAGGCCAAGATGAGTTTCTGGAATTTTTTTTCATTGGATGGGCCCTGTGACTCCATTAAGGGACGGCTCTCCCAGCAAGGAAACTCCCTCTAGCAATACAGGTCAGCACCTGCTCTGCCTGGTACATTCAGAGGGAAAGTCCCCTGTCCAGGGGTACTGAGCCAGTTTGTCTGTGTGTGTGTGTTTCTGTGTGTCTCTGTGTGTGTCTCAGAGTCAGGATGAGGACCTCAGGCTGCCTGACTCAGACGGCACTTTTCTGTCCACGGTCCTCACTGATACCACTGTTGTGTTGCCAAGCTTTGACCTCTGACACCCTGCCTTTGCCGCGGTGACAGTTGCTGATGGTTAGGCTTGTGGAGGCTCGTCTGTGTCCCTTTGCTGCCTGGGATCACCTTTCTGTGTCAATAGAGAGAAAAAGGAGGCCCCTGATGGGCCCTGGCTCGGGCCCAGCACCCGATGTGGGAGGCATCGAGTCTGCTTTGTAGTTCTGTGGTCGTGCCCTCGCTGGGGAGACCAACAGCAGCCCTTGCCCTTTGTTTATTATTGGTCCTGTGACTTGGGTCACTTAATCTCTTGAAAGGCCGGACAATTGATCCATTTCCCAGTGAAATCCTTGCCCTTTGGGTTGTCTGGTTTCCTGTTGAGGGAAGCGTTCAAGTTCTGTGTGGGCAGTGGCACGACCTGAGGGTTCTGCTCGGTCTTCTGTGTCTGTGATCCCATAAGACATCAGAGCAGCTAACCAAGCCAACAATGAAGTGAAAAGAATCAGGCAGTTTGCACTGAACTTGTGAATTAATCCAGTTTTTCCTCTTCACTAAGTGTTTACATAGAAATTTAACTCAGCAAATAGTTATTGACTGTGTGTAGTTCAAGCTCCACTGTACACATTCTCTGTGACCCTGGGTAAGTCACTTAATCCCCCAGGGACTTGGGCTCTCTGTTACAGACTGACTGTTGATCTGCATTAGTAGAGGACGTTTCCACACCAAGACCTCCCTACCTGAGGGATGGATCTAAAGGAAGAAAGTGCAGAGCTAGGGATACGAAGGCAGGCACCCTCCCCTCCCCAGCCCCAGGTTCTGCTGGAGGCTGTAACATGAGCACAGAAGGAAACACAGGTGACCCAGGGAAGGAAAGAAGGGGCATCTGGTGCAACACCAGGAAAGCTTGTCTGGGGAGGGATCCGGCCGCACAGCAGGGGTGCTTGGACCAGAGCACAGACGTGGGCTAGTGTGTGTGTGGAGGCAGCAGGGTCAGTCCTGGCAAAGGTTGGAACCAGTGGAAGGAGACTCTAGCTGTGGGCCAGGAGTGCTTCAAGCCCAGAGGCCTCTTAGGGCCTGACTTTAGCTGGTGGCTATGAGAGCCAGATGCCAGACCCAGGTAGTCAAGAAGGCTCTGCTGCTGCTGAGCTGGTGATGAGTGAGGAGGCGAGGATGGGGCCACAGCGAAGTCTGGAGGAGGATGAAGAGTCTTAGCAGGAAAGGGAAGAAGATCCGCTTGGGAGATGTCGACTCTGAGACGGGTGTCAATGGGACGTCGTGAGTGCATGGAGGTGTCCATCAGGCCGCTAACAGTGGAACGCATTCAGGAGAGCGCTTGGGTGGACAGACACGGTTTCCTTTGTGGAGCTGATGATGGAATCACTGAGAGTCAAGCTTACAAAGAGAAGACCCAGGAGAGAACCTTGAGGGGTAATAGGATGTGGGCGGTGATCCAGCCAAAGACCCTGAGAAGGAAGAGATCCAGGGTCATGGGGCGAGAGAGCACAGACTGCCCAGGAGGAGAGCCCAGCAGCACCTGAAGCATCAGCAAGTGCCAGAGGATCTCAGAGCTGAAAGGACCCCTGGGCCAGGAAGGCCAACCTCTCCTTGACCCCCAGACTCTGAAGACGTCCAGGGGGCTTGGGCAGAGCTGGTTTCCTTACACTGCCCTGACTTCTCTGCCCGTCTTAGGCAAGGTGCCCTCTAGCCCCAAGTGCAGGTTTATGACCAGGCAGAGAATTTAAACAATAAAAAGTCCTTTTATTCAATACAAAGAAGCTACCAGGGCTTTCCAGACCCCCTCAGCTAGGCTGTCTGGATGCAGGGTTCTCCAGGACCCTGGTAGTTGGGATGCCCCAGCCCTGGAGGGAATAATGGCTCTGATGCCTCTCCTATCAGAATCTTCCCGGGGCATTCAGCCCAGCCCAGGCCTGGGGCCCCAGGTCTAAGGGCTGCTAAGGTACCTTACAGCCTAATCAGCCTCAAGGGCCCCGCTGCTGTCTCTGAAACTGCCACCCATTGATCTGGGTTCTGCTCTCTCTCTCCAAGCAGGCACAACTGCTCTGCCCCCAAGCCCCTTGTCTTCTCCAAACTGAAATGACTCTCTTCTGGCCTCTCTTCCAGCTGTCGTTCCACTTCCCCTCCCTGGCCTCCTCTACTAAGCTCCTAGAAGGTGGATAATTTTGTGATGATAAATTAGGCCATCTTTTCTTTCAGCTCTTACCTAGCCCTTAGTCATTGAATGGGTGTTGCCTCGGATGAACTGAGGCCTGGGAAACTTAGAAGGGCCAAGATCCCCCACTGCTCCCCAGGCCTTCACAGTCATCCTGACTTTTGTCCTGGCATTGGACTCACATGACTCAGGAAGAGAGAGTGAGGCCTTTGCTCGGCTCAGCATCACTTAGGTCCAGTTCACAAAGGGGTCAAGGCATCACCCGGTGTTGTCATCGATCCTCTCTGAGAACAAAGGACATACAACAAGGAGAATCAGCTGGGCATTCTTACCTCCTCCACCTCTGTGCCCCCTACACCAGGTTCAGCCCATAAACCAGGCCTCCCACCCTCCCATCCCACTCTTCTAGCCCCAGTGCCAGCCAACCTTTGCACGGCTGGCGAAAGCATTGCCGGTGTCCACAGAAGGTGAAGAGAGGGGGGTGGCTGCTCCCCTGGCCTCGAAGCATTGGGGTCTGAAAGGGCCTGGGAGGGCTGGAGCATGAGGCTAACCAGAATGAGATGTCACTGGGTGATGACAAACAGGGTTATGCTTGGGTTCAACAAAGCTGCTTCACACAAAGGAGGCGGAGGAGGGGTGGCTAGGCAACAGTTCAAGCCAGCATGTCCTCTGAAGATGATCTGGGGGCCTCGGTGTCTGGTAGGCTCAGCCTGAGTCAGCAGGGGGCTGCTGCAGCCTCAGATGCTCAGTGCCACAAGTAGGGAGCTAAGCACGTTCCTTCTGTGCTTGGTCGTGATTGGAGCAGAACAGGAAGCCTGGCTTCACATCTGGCGCAGCAGTTCAGGAGGGACAGGATCCACA
Organism: Pseudocheirus occidentalis; assembly: GCA_028646575.1. Lineage (NCBI taxonomy): Eukaryota > Metazoa > Chordata > Mammalia > Diprotodontia > Pseudocheiridae > Pseudocheirus > Pseudocheirus occidentalis. Next base: position 381,532,531 of record CM053593.1, read on the forward strand.
GGCAGCAGTGAAACACTTAGGCAGCACTTTAAGGGTTAGGAAACAGGTTCCCAGTGCTGGTGGTCACCGTGGCCTGGGCAGGAAGCTGCTTTTAGCCCTGTTTTTACAGATGAGGAAACTGAGGCAAACAGGTTCAATAACTTGTCCGGGGCTCCACAGCTAATTCCATGTCTGGCAGCTTTTGAATTCAGGTCTCCCTGACTCCAAGCCTCATCTGGTGAAGGTCCAGACTAGTCCCTGTGAGCAGTATGACTGCAGGGTCATTGGGGAGGATGAGGTGACTGGGGGTGGTTGTAGGACTGAGGTTGGTGAGGGACCTCTCCAGTGGGTGCCTCCTCTTGGGGGCTCCCCATTTGGCCACCTGCCCCAGCAGAGCAGAATGCCCCTCACTCTCCCATCTGCCTGCCGCCTTCAGATGGGCCATGGCTCCTGTCCTTCCCTGGTCCCTGGCAAGCCTCGAGCTCTGGTCCAGCTCTCTCTGCCCTTTCCTAGCCTCCCGCAAGGTGGCTAACTAGCTGGATAGATGGCCTTTTCATGTTCCTTCTCAGCCTCTGCTGCTGTCAGCCCTCCATCCCCCTGGGGCGCATCCCTCCCTTTCCTCCCTTCAGAGTCGGTTCCACCTGGCCCTGGCTGCCATCCTCAGCCTGCTCATCTTTAATCCCTGCTGCCCAGCTCTTCTCCCCTGATGGATTCACCTCACTGCCCCCGAAGGCTCTTGTGAACCTTCTGCCCCGCTTTTGTGGCAGATGACTCAGCCTGAGGAGCTCAGGCCGTCTGCCACGGGCTTCTCCATCTTCCCCGGAAGCCTCTGCCATGGCTCCTTTGCTCTTGTCCTAGGAGGGGGTAGCCTGGTCTTGGCCTGCCCCAGGCCAGTTCTGCTGCAGATCCATCCCCTCCCATCTCTTTGGAATTCTCCCTTCTCTCCTCCTCCACTGGCTCTTTGCCTGGTCTTCAAAGATGCTTGCAACTCCCCCATTTTTCCAACATCATTCATGCTCAGCCCACGTCTCTGCCACTCTCCTCGGAACAGTCGTAGGCTTTTCTTCCTCTGCTTCCAGAGCCCTGCGCACTCCTCAGCCCCATGGATCTGGCTTCCTGGCCTCCCAGGTTACCTGTGATCTCTCTGCTGTGCATCCAGGGGCGGCTCAAGCTCTCATGTCCAGAGTAGAACTTATTCCCTCTCCCTTTTAGGCCTCTTCCCTTTTTCTGCTGAAGACCCTGCTGTCTGCTTGCCTGTCCTTTCCATAACTGTGACGCTGCCCTGCACCGTGCACTCCCTGTTCCTGGCACACTGGTTCCATCACCAGATCCTGGTGCTTCTCCTTCCTTCTCTGACCCCTCGCATGTGCCCTTTTACAGCAGCCTTCTCATGGGCTCCCGGCCCTAGGCTTCTTCCTTCTCCACCCAGCCTCCTCCTACGCCCAAAGAGATCTTCCCAAGGTTAGGCACGACCTCTGCATTCCGTGCTGCCTCCAGGTTAAAAAGTAGCCTCCACTGTTTGGATGTAAAGCCCTTTGCAAACAGACCCCAGCCTCTCTTTCTGACTGTAGCTTTCTGCCCTCCCCACACTGGCTGGCCCTCTCTGTTCCTCACCCACCACACCTGGGCCTGATGTGCCCCTCTCCTCCTAGTAGTCTAGGAGAGAGAAGGCACAAAGCCCTGACAATGGAGGGCAGGCTTCCTGGAGGCAGCGGCTTCTGAGCTGAACCTTGAAGACAGGATGTGGAGAGGGGCTGGTCCAGGAAAGGGCCAGCATGTACAAACACAGGAGGTGGAGACAGGATGTTTTCCTTGAGGAACAACAAGCAGCCCGCTCGATAGGCTGGCACAGAACCCCAGAGCCCAGCTACAGAGAGGCCTGGGCCCCTCCACACTGTCTCTGCAGGGCTAGGCCCTCTCTGGGCCCTGGCACAGCCTTGGGCTGCTAAACTTCCTAGAAACTGCCTTGGCACCTCTTATCATCTGCACTCCCAACAAGCTGGTGTTACAGCTGGGAGATGAGCACCTGTATGTCTACACAGCATGAATCCACAGTAAATTAAAAGTAGTTCCATGCAGGGTAGTTTGGGGAGGAGGGGGCCTCGTGTAGAAGATGGGCTGCCTTAAAGAAAGAGAGGCTCTGTGTGAGGCAGAGCTGAGGATGGAGGGTGCCGAGGCAGGGACATGGCCAGGGAGGGCTTGGAGATAGGAGGCAGAGTGTGGTGTAGACAGCAGAGAGAAGGCGGAGTCCAGGGAGGCCAAGCAGAAGAGTTTGTGTCCTGTCTGAGGTCACAGGTTGCGGAGGGGAGTCATGTCTTCAGATCTGTGGAGTGTGAGGGATGGGTAAGAGTAAGGAGAGGCAGGAAGGCCAATTAAGAGGCTGCTGGCAATAATGGAGGGGAGAAGGGGACTGTGCGTGAGAGGCAGGGAAGGGCTGGATGCAGGAGCCATTGTGAAAGTCGAAAGGGTCAGATTTGGCCACTGCCTGGATAGGAGAGGCCAGCCAGAGTGAGGAGGCGAGGGTGGTGCACAGGAGTTATGAACTGAGTAGACTGGGAGGAGAGAGAATGACCACATCGTGTGCGTCTCTGACCTGGCTCATCAGGCGTAGAAAAGCACCTGAGATGATTCCTGATTCTCTCCTTCTACCTTGAGTTTTTCTTGTTTGGGCTTTTTTCTTACAGAGAAATGTGCTCCAGCTTCTGCATTCCAAGAGTGACGTGGTCCGACAGTACATGGCCCGGCTCATCAATGCCTTTGCCTCCCTCTCAGAAGGTGAGGGTTGGGATCCTGCTCCCCTACCGTGGCCCACTGATGGCCGTGGATTGGAAATTCTGGAAGGTTCCAACATTATTCCCTTTGTGGGTGCCTCCTAATGGGAATCCAGGCACCTCGCCTGGCTTGTGGTTAGCCAAATAGTGGCTGTCTAGGCTTTGCCTTGCCTTGCCTGGGCACTTTCTGAAAGATGCCAGAAGGCCACCACCAGCACTGGGCCCAACAAAATGGGGGAAACCATCAAAGCTCCAAGAATGGCAGAGACAAGCCCTCTCAGAGTGAGGTGTCTTGGTTTTCTCCAGATTGAGTTCTGGTTTGAGCACATCTGTTATCTCAGACAGGACACAGCTGCCTTCTAAAATGTTGAAGTCGGTTATTTAATAAAAATGATGCAGAGCCCTGGCCTCATTACAGCCCCCCTCCTTCCCTGCAGCGTAGCTCCTTTAACAGATGTGACCCAAAAAGATTGCGTGATTTTCCCAAAGTCATACAAGTCAGTATCAACTCCCAGATTTAAATCTAACTCCTGACATTCTACTCCACTGTGTGGGCTAGCCTGGGAACTCGGTCCTGACAGACAAGCCACATTGTGTCTCCCTGCCTCCCCACCCCCACCCCAAGATTCACGGCAGTACCGGCAGGAGGCTCTGAGATGGCCCATGGGGAAGGCACGGTTGGCATTTCTACTCATGGGCCATTGATGAATTGCAACCCACCTTTGACTGGCTTGGAAACTGGCCTGTGGGCTCAGAGCCCTGACCTGCTGCTTTTGTTTGGTGATGTCCATCTGCTGGGCACATCTCAGAGCCCAGCCTTCCATCGCAGCGTCTGTGGCATTCCCTCCCTGGACGTTTCCAGGAGGAAGAGGTGTGGCCAGGAGCCACCATGCAGCAGTCCCTTCTCAGGATCATTCCCTTCACATACACCTCAGTCTCCACTTCTTCTGCCCAGAAAGGCTCTAAGGAAGCCGTAGTCAGAATGGAGGAGGCTGTGTGCTTGGTGGCCGAGGTCCTCAGCTGGACCCTTTTTTGTCTTTACTGCACTCCACAGTTTGCCCATATATTGCCTTGTGGAAGAGAAATCCTTGAATATTGTTTTTAAAGTACATTCTCCCTTCCCCCAGCCAGGCCTGTGCTAGCACACTGTAGAGAGTTTCCATGGAGGGATGGTCTGGGAGCCCCCAGTGTAATCAAGATTGACTCTCTTCCCCTCCACCGCCACCCCTGCTGTCCTAGGTCGCCTCTACCTCTCCCAGAACACCAAGCTCCTCAGGATGCTGGAGGAGAGACTGAAGGATGAAGACAAGGACCTGCTCACCCGGGAGAACGTACTCGGTGCCTTGCAGAAATTCAGCCTCAGGTGAGGTCTCTGCCGCAGGTGGGGTGGCAGGGAGCTGCAGCTGCATCAGTGGGCCTTAGCTGCTGCTGCTGTAGAGAGGGAGGTGGGAAGCAAACCCCTCAGGCCATAGCTCCCCTCAGAAATAGCCAAGGCTTCTTTAAGTCTCACTGCTATCTTTGCTTTAAAGACCTCCTCCACCTCCCAAAGAACTCCCTTTCCCTTACAATAGAGGCCTCTCTTGGAACACAAAAAATGGCAAAGCCATTGGCAGGAGCCGTGGCTGGGTCTGCACCTCTTGTTTGCAGACCTGATGGTTACAGGGGGCTCACTACCTGTAGTGAACCCATTCTACCTCAGTGACTCCAAAGCAGGGCACTAAGAAAGCCTGTTGAAGCTGATTTGACACGATGCCACGACAGGCACTTTTTCTTCATGGTAATGAGCAAAGCTCTTTTTTATTGGTCTTCTCCCTGTTGTTCAGTGTCAGGGTGACAGTAATGGATTGCAGCAGAACTGCTAACAGCTCCTCTGTCTTCCAGGACCTTCTGAGGGTCTCTGCTTGTCTCCTGAGCGTTGTCAGCCTTTTGGCAGCAATGGCTTAGCTCTTGTTTTCAGCTGAACTGCCCCTTGGGCTTTGGTGCTACGGATCCTGCTTACTGTGGGTTTAGATGATCTTGGCCATGCTTGACTCCCAATATCTACTGCTGCCATTGAAGTGTGCTCTTTAGGAGCTATGACTTTTGGACATTTCCTTGGAATAGATCCATATTCTGAAGGTTGTTGGGAGGAGTGAGCCTTACAAACCTTAGACTTGTGAGTTATTATTATCTGGAGCGGTTGAATGGAGGGGGTAGGTGCTATGGTGTAGTGGAGAGGGCACTGGATTTGGAGATGAGAGGTCTGGGTTTGAATACTGCCTCACACACATACCAGCTATGTGACCTTGGGCAAGTCATTGAATTTCTCTGAGACTCCGTTTCCTCTTCTGTAAGATGAGCAAGCTGAATTCGTTGGCCTCCAGAGTTCCTCCCCACTCTGTTCCCAATGACTGTTGGTGAAATTCTTTGACAGTTTTCACAGGCAGAATGCAAGAGTAAATAGCTCTCACCAGTTGTTCCTTCTTTGAGGTGTAGCCATCCTTCATCTCTGTAAACAAAAGATAAATCACTAAGCAGAACTGTGACCGTGTACAGAAAAGGGCAATTTTCTTGAGGGGTAGAGACACGTCAGTGGTGAGTAAACACCTCTTCCCAGTTATACAAATAGATGATGAGTGGGGGCGGCTAGGTGGCGCAGTGAATAGAGCACCGGCCCTGGAGTCAGGAGTACCTGAGTTCAAATCCGGCCTCAGACACTTAACACAAAAAACTAGCCGTGTGACCTTGGGCAAGTCACTTAACCCCAACTGCCCTCCAAAAAGCAAAAAAAAAAAACAAAACAAAAAAAACAAATAGATGATGAGTAGTTAGTTACTTCCTTTCTGAGAAACGTTAACTCAGGCTTCAGTATCCTGGAGATTTCAGTGTACTCAGTGGGCATCTGCCTGCTGAGATTTTACTGCATTGGAAGGGAGATGCCAGTGATGCAGAGAAGCTGGCCCTTCGTCATCTTCTCCCTGGGTTGGTTGAGACCTTTTCCCACCAAGAACCCTCAATGGCCATGGCGCTCTGCACACGTCAGGAAAGAGACAGCCAAGTCATATCAGTCAGGACTTAGTGCTGAGATTTTCCTCAGCAGTAGCTGCTACTCACTGCCACTGCTGAGTCTCAAAGTGCAGAGGCATTTATGAAGCACTTCCTGGGTGCCAGGTGCTGTGCTGAGTGGGCAGAATGCAAGGAAAGGTGAAAACGTCCTTGGCTTCAGGGAGCCTGCAGCCCACAGACTCTGTATCAGACAAAGGCCGAGGCACTAGAAGGCAGGTAGTCCAGAGGAAGGTACTAGCATTGAAGGGGAACAGCAGAGCTGAGATCTGAGCAGTCTTGAGACTCCTAGGTCGAGGTGAAGCGGGAGAAGGTGCCAGGCCCAGGGTGCAGCCAACGAGAGGGCATGTGGTGCTGAAGCCACAGGTCTGCAGGGGCAGGGGGTCAGTGGCTTGTAAAATGGAACACCCACCCCCCCACAGTGAATTGTAACAGAGCCAGCCCTGCCTGAGAGCCAACCCAAGCAGGTATGGCTGCTTCAGGATGCCTGCTCAGACCATGCGGGCTGAACACTACAGAGCATGTTGTAGGGAAAGCTGGTCCTACCAGCTGGCACCATGGCTGTTCATTCTGGCCTTTCTTGGGGCTTTCTTTGGGTCTGGGAGACTGCAGCAAGGCCCCTCAAGTCCTAGGTTCTAGGGAAGGAACATCACAATTAGCTCATCTTACAAAGAAGGAAACACATGTGGTAAGTGTGGGGGCTGGCCATGGCAGAACTCTGCCCACGTGGCCTCTCTCCAGGAGTCATCACCTGCCAGCATTGGCTAGGCAGGAGGTCGAAGCTTGGAGAGGCTAGCCAAGGAAGTCAGGGTGTTATCAAGCCTGGCCTCCAAGAGAGGCCACATTGGCCAGTGGGAAGGGGATGTATGTGGAAACCCACTCTTGCTTTCTGCTGCCTAAAATCAAGTTGCCATCTGCCCCTGTGAAGGCATCATGTGTCTGACCTCTCTGCAGAGTTCTGCCCTCTCTGGTGGCCATTAGATGAAGCGAGAGAGGGAGCATGAGCGCCTGTGCTGAGGGTGGGTGGCACTGTCACCCCATGGGCCCCGCTGTCCACTCTGGCTTCTGGCTACCTCTTGGAGCCCATGTTTGCCAGTGTGAGTGACTGCCAGGCCTTCCCGTTGCAGGCGTGTGCTGCAGTCCACCATGATCCGGGACGGCCTCATCTTCTGGCTCATCGAGGTGCTCAAGGACCCTGACTGCCTGTCTGACTACACCCTTGAGTACTCGGTCGCCTTGCTCATGAATCTCTGCCTGCGCAGTGCAGGTGTCAGCTCCCAGGGGGGCCAGGGGGCAGCCTGGCATGCCTACAGGCCCGATGTGTTCCCTGCTTGTCACCAGCATTGGGAGGTTCAATGGTTCTAGGGGTGCACATGCTCAGTCCTGATCATGGGCTGGACCAGCTGTTGTGGCCAAAGCCTGGCTGTCAACCTGGCCTTGTGCCTGTGCCCACCTGGACTCTGCAGCACTCACTCATCTTCACCCCCTAACACCCTCTCTGGGCCTCAGTTTCTTCATCTGTGAAATGAAGGGTCTGGACTCATTGGCCCCTAGAGTCCCTCCTACACTGGGGAGTGTCCAGCATAGGATCCAGAGACTGGCCTCCCTGACTCCAGGGCCAGTGCTCCAGTGCTACACAGACCTGTGTGGACAATGACCCGAGGCCTCTGTTCTGTCCTCGTCCTTGTAGGAGGGCCAGGGGCCCTTGGGCTAGGGCAGCAGGGACCCTCCTTCTGATGAATCCATGCTGGCCAGAAGGACTCAGGAGAGAGGCCTGAGGCAGACAGGTAGCCAGGGCTGATGTCTGTGTCCAAAAGCGAGAAACCCAGAGGAGACAAGTGCCCGCCTCCCAGGCCAGGCTGTTAGCCATCCTTTGGCCAGCCCCAGGCCTAGCTCTTGGCCCCCTGGAAGGAGGAGACCACACCTTGGAGCCCTGTCTGCATTGGTGGGAGGGTCAGCAACGGCCTGACCTAATAAACAGCTTACTCATGTTCCCAGCCCCAGTTCTGAGACCACTTGGCCAGTGATACAGTGAGCTAATGCTGACCAGCCCCTTCTCAGGTTGTAGGAATTCAGTTCATGACTGTTTCTACTCAAGTGTCAACCACCCGAGCTCCTGCTCGAGGCCTCCAGGTGGAGCAATGGGCAAAGCACTGGGCCTGTAGTCAGGGAGACCTGAGTTCAAATCCAGTGCCAGATGCTGGCTTAGGTGTGACCATGGGCGTGTCTTCTGGCCCCTTCTTCAGTTTCCTCAGCTGTAACATGGGGATTATGATAGTGCCCCTCTCTCAGGGTGGCTGAGGGTCTGATGCCTGCCTTCCCCTTCCCTTCCCACTGGTGTCTGGTGCTTGTTTCCATAGAGAGGAAGGCCATGATGGCCTTGTGTGGGCCGGGCGCACCTGAGAGGCACAGCTAGGACTCACAGTGGGATCTGTGTTGGATGTAGAGTTTGTGAGACCGGAGTTCAAATCCTGCCCCTGGCATTTAGCAGCTTGAGACCTTGGGCAAGTCAGGTAGCCGCCTTCCCCACCATGTGGGCTCACAACATGTTCCTCCTGGGGCTGTCTCAAGGATCAGACAAGAAGATGAATTTGAAGTGGTCAGTGAACTCAAGGGGCCCCTGAGAGTGCTGGCAGCAATAGAGGCCTTCCCGGGCAGTGGTGGTGAGCTCACCTTCCAGGACTGGGGTCCCATATGTTTTCTTTCCCTATAGGTAAGAACATGTGTGCTAAGGTGGCCAGCCTTGTGCTAAAAGTCCTGTCGGATCTGCTCGGCCACGAGAACCATGAGGTAAGGCTTGGCTGCCACCTGCCCTGGGCCTCTGCCACCGGGTGGCTGGTTTTCCTCGTGTCGGCTTCTTAGACACACTTCAGAAAGCTAACTGTTGGTGTCCTGCCCCTACGTGTTTCAGGCATGTGAGGATGCTCCTCTCCTCCATCGCTCACCTGGTCCTTGTTCCTCCTGCCACGCACTTGATGTCTGCATTTACTGGCTCACTTAGAACCATAGCCTTTAGTCTTCCTTTTCTGGACAGCCCCCTCACCAGACCCTCTATGCCCAAGGGCTGCACTGCCTCCTGAGGCAGGCTGGGTCTTTTAGGGCAAGTCACATGGCCCTTCTGGTGAAGGGAAAAGACTTCTTTGTTATCCCACAGAAAAAAAGGGTTGGAGGCTAGAGGTGGGTCACTCTTGGTGCAGGGTGTAGGGATGGGGCTGCTGAGGAAAAAAAACCACAGAATCTCTGTGGCCTGTGGAGACACCTCTTCCACTTCAATATGGAGGTTTTACCCCCTACCAAGACCAAATCTGCCTCTGTCCAGCCTGTTGTGAATCACATTCTCAGATCCTAGAGAAGGGTCCCCGCATCTCCCTAAGGCTCCCTCCCTGATAGCTATGCCCAGAAGGAGGGTGGAGTCAAGGTGGCAGCATAGAAGCAGGAGAACTCCCTGAGCTTCCCCATATCCACTTCAAATACCTATAAAATATGACTCTAAACAAATTGGCGCCTTCCAGCTCATACCGTAACAGTCTTTGGGTCCCACAAAAGATACCGTTGTGAGCCAGCCAGAAGCGAATTCTTAGCCCTGGAAAGGATGCTCATCATGAGCCACCAGAAAACTTCAATCCGCCCTCTATCACAATTATGAGAAGAAGAGAAGAGACAGTGGTGCTTGTGCACAAACCCCAGTGATGATGGCAGCTCAGCTGCTGGGGCTGGGGCAGAGGAGAAGCCTCAGATGCAGAGCCCAGGCTGACTCAGCTCCAGATGACGGAGAGGAGAGGGGCTTCCGGCTCACAGGCAGCAGGAGAGCCTGGCGCTCTGCAACAAGCCTGAGCTTCTCAGGATGCTCTTGAGGGAATGCTGGGGGTCTGTTACACACACCACACCTGGTTTCCTCTGCCTTATTCACTCCATTCAAATGCATACTTCCTAAAGACCACCAGTCCATCACAGAACATGTTGTCCTATGCCTCGGTCCTTTGAGCTCAAGCACAGGCAGCCTGGAGAGAATGGAGAAAGACCAGAAAGCCAGAGGAGGAGCCAAGGCAGGGCAACATTGCACACACACGCACACACACACCCGAAGGGGCTCATGCCTGGATCCCCTGCTCTTTCTCCTCTTGGGACAATGAGCTCTTCAGCTACAATAGAAAGGACAACTTAGTGGCAGCAGAAGCAGCGGCGGCAGCGCGGTCAATCAGAAGCATTGATTAAGCACTCACTGTGTGTCTGGCTCCATCCTGAGTGCTGGTGATAGGCAAAATGCAGGGTCATTTCTCAGGGACTTCCCATTGTAATGGAGCAGATGGTATGTGAGACCCCAAAGGTCTGGAGCAGCTGCCTCCAAAAAGATGAAGTATAATAGCCTTTGGTACGTATGTAATAAATACTGACATGGGAGATGAGGTGGCAACAGGGCATCTGAAAAGGCCCAGGAGGCTTCAGAACCTGCCTGCTCTGGGAACCTTGAGTGGCATTAAGAGAGGCAGGTGTCATGTATGACGGTGAGTCCTGAAGAATGATAGAAGAGGCACAGGTGACTGGCTGGCTGCAAATCCTAACATAGCCTCGTGTGGAGAGCAAGAGATGACCTCTGGTCGGCCAGTGTGCTTCCAGTGATAAACCAGGAAGGTCCCCATCATTGGGAGGGAACAAGAGTGACCCAGGTGGGGCAGGCACAGCCAAGGTGAGGTGCAGTCTGCATTGTTGCCATGAGATCCCGGATCTGTTAGTGTCCTGCAGCATCAGATCATGGCACACTCAGTTTTAGAAAGGACATTGATAAGAGAAGGCCAGCCATGGTACTTCCTGCAGTCAGGGCTATGAGGTCTTGTGCCACAAGGATTGGTCAGAAGGCCTGGGTCTGAGGAGGTTAAAGGAGAAAAGACTTGGGGAGGATCTGTCAGGTGCAGGGGGACTTGGCCCTCCAGGGCAGAGCCAGAAACTAGAGCAGGCCAAGAGAAGAGCCTGCCAAAGCTTCAAAGTGGCTGCTGTCACTAGAGGTCTTCAGGCAGAGCTGGATCCCTTTTTTCAGAGATGGTATAGAGTAGAGGAGATCCCTTTTTATGGTTGCCTGCTGTTACCAGGCCATGGACCCTTATCCTGCTCATGTTTGAATTTTGGTAACAGAGGGTACCCAAGAACATGCCATTAAACGTATTCTTGTCTCTTTCCCTGTAGATACAGCCATACGTGAATGGTGCCTTGTACAGCATTCTTTCCATACCATCCATCCGGGAGGAAGCAAGAGCCATGGTAAGAAACGGTGGAGAGAACGTATGTGTCTGGCAGGGCTGGGATCCAGAATGCCTCAGAGGGCTGCCAGGTGGTCCTCATAATGCCACAGATGCACTGGCAGCATCCACCCAAGTGAAAAAAAAGGGCGACAGAAAAGATTACAGACTAAATTGACTATTTTAGGAGTTTTTGCCCAAACACTTCCATTGGAGGCCCAGCGGAGCCACAAGTCACTGGAATAAGTGGCCTGGGCCTCCTTGGTGGAACGCAGGAGAGCAGTCTTTAATGAGACAGTTATTGCCACAAGAATGTGGCTGAGCTTCCAGTCAGATCTGTATCTGCTAAGGGCGGGAGCCAGAGCCCCACGTGGATGTGGGGCCAGGCTGCCGTCATCTCCTAAATAAAACATTGGTGATTTATAGTAAGATCCATAGGAGACTTCCATAAAACCCATGAGAGTCACCTTAGGTTTGGAGACATGATTTCAGCCCACAAAACATCTGTGAAGGCTTGTCAGTCAGCCCTGATGTCTGTCGGCTTTCTCAGCGTTTCTGTCCCCTTCTCCCTTCATCCAGCTGTAGTGAGCCTGGGCCTTGTGCTCTCACTTCTGAGTTGTTTGGGATTAGGCTTTACAGTAAATACTTCATAAAGACCTGAGCTCCTATCTGGCCTCAGACTCTCACTGCACAGTGCTATACAGGTCACCGGTGCCTGCCTCGGTTTCCTCATCTATGAAATGAGGGTGATAATGGCAGCACCTGCCTGCCAGGGCTGTTGTGAGGTGATATCAGATGAGGTCATGTTTGTAAAGCACGTGAAAGAAACATCAAAGAGCTGTAGAAGTGCGCGCTGCTGCCATGTCTGATATTCCTCATAGTGATGGGTCACAGGTGTAGCGTAATGTGCCTGTACATTAGTGCCTTACGCCAGACTGGACTGACCTTCTGGTGTTAGACACCTGCAAACTTACTGACTTCAGTACAAAGACTGACAGTGAGGTTCAAGATCAAGAACAGAAGCGGTCAAAGACTGGGATCCTCAAGCTTACGTACAGTCAGTCCTGTCTTCCAGAAGAGACGGGAAGCACTCAGCATACAAGCATCACAGGAGACGAGATTGACTCAGCTTACCGAGGGAAGATGACCGGCCACCAAAATGGGAACGATTTCTGAACGTGTTGTCTAAGTGTGTTAGAAGCCCAAGTTAGGGGTGGCTAGGTGGCCCAGTGAGTAGAGCACCAGCCCTGGAGTCAGGAGTACTTGAGTTCAAATCCGGCCTCAGACACTTAACACAAAAACTAGCCGTGTGACCTTGGGCAAGTCACTTAACCCCAACTGTCCTACAAAAAGCAAAAAAAAAAAAAAAAGAAGCCCAAGTTAGAGGAGAGAATCACAAGGAGAAGACACCACCTGGCAGCTGGCATTTCAGAAAGCTCCAAACTGACATTTTAGAGAAACACCGTTAGCATCTGTCAGTGGGAATTGGACAGAGGAATAGCCGTCGAGATGGACAAGCACCAGCATGCTTGGCATCCATCCTGAGCAGAGGGAGGAAGGCCCCAGGCTACAACTCACTCACCCAAACCCAATGGAGGAGAACCATGTGGTCTCCTGAAATAGCCAGAAGAGATGGAGGACAGAAGAGTCTGTGGGCAGCCCGATGTGGTCCCACACCGTCCAGCTCGTCCCCAGAGTTTAAGGAGGGGCCACAAGGGGGCCAGCAGCCAATGCTTCTGATAAGTTGGTCTTCCCTCTGGGATGAGGAAACTTCTGTGTCCGACCCGCATTGTCACATGAAGAAACAAAATGGAGGAAGCCTGGAGACCAGCCTGCATGTATGCAGGGGATGCTTCTCCTAGCCCCACACCCACATACTCCTGAGGTCATCGAGGGGCTGGTTCTTAAGAAATCCACTGGAGGGAGAGGATAGGAAGTGATCAGGGAAAAAAATCACTATGTCATTACCTTCATAGGAGTGACCAAATAAACACTGGACTGAGTCTAATGGATGAAACAGAAGGGGAATGCCTGCAAAGTCTTCCCTTGGGCTCAGAAAATCAACTTTGTGTAGACGGAGGGCGAGGCATGGTCAGACGTACCTTGTCTGACAAAGATGTCGGGGTTCGAGTGGCCTGCAAGCTCAGGGTAAGGCAGCAGCGGGGACATGGTGGCCATCAGGAAAGCTGGTGTGGTGTTAGGCTTTGGTAAGAGAACATGGTGTCAGACCAGGGCAGGGATCATCCTGCTGAATTTTTCCCTGGCAGACAGAGTACATTCGCAGTGCTGTGTTCAGGTTGGCACACCCTACCTTAGGGAAGACTGATCAGGTGGAGAATGCTCAGAGGAAGGCAGCTAGGGAGGGAGAGGCCTCAAGCTCTTGCCACATGAGGATGGCTACAAAGAGCCTGGAGAAGAGACGTGGGAGGGCCACGATGGCCAGCTTCAAAGGTCAGAGGGGCCCTCTTGTGCTCTTCGGCTGTAGACGGCAGAATGTGGCCAACATAGCCTATGCATGTCTTGGAGGAGCCTGAGGGTACAGCCTTAAGAAGCCTTATGGGGAAGCCTTCCTGCTCTGGGCTTACAAATCGAGGGGCCTGTGCAAAAGGCTCCTGTTGAGCAATTAGTCTCCTTCCCTTTCCTGGTGTCCAGTGGGGAAGACAGTCTACTGTGGGCCTCAAGCTTTCTGAGAGCCTGCAAGAACCTGGTCCTGCTGCTGCTACAAGAAGAGGGATCCAGGCCTTTCCCCTTACCTGCTGCAGGCCCACATATCACTCAGCAGCCAGCCCTGAATCAAGTTCATGCCGCTTTCAGCAGAGGCTGTCCACTTGTAGATCCAGCTTCTTGGCCCTGGGCTCAGTCCATCCACCACTGGGCTGCTGCCTCTGGCCCCAGCTCCAGCTCTCTGACCTTTCATGGCTTCCTTTGGAAGCTCACGGCATCCAAGCCTCCTCTGCCTCATTTTTAGTACTCCTTCACCCAAGGCAGGGAAGGAAGGCAGAAGCCAGAGTAAGACATGTGACACTCATGGGGGGCATGATGGGGGCAAATGTGGGGATCTCAGTAGCAGCCCAGCCTCTGGCTCAGGGCTCCACGATAGCCTGGAGGCCCCCAGTAGCTTGTCCTCACTGAATGTGTAAGAAGAGGCCGTTGGTAAACAGACCAGACCTAGTCATTCTTGTGCATGCTTTGAAGTGGGAGCCGGCCCCTTCATCCCACACTCTCAAACCCTTCCAAAAAGTAAGTAGGTGTGCTCCCAGACCCTTCCTTGCACCACCAGCCCTCTGTCAGCAGGGGCCACAGGCTGCTTGAGAGACCTTCTGACCAAAGCTCGACTACCCTCAGTTCTGGTCAAGAGGCCCCTTTGATGCAGATGCCACTTGGTCTGGAAGGCCCAGGAGGAGCCTGTGTTGACTCTCTGGTCTTGAAGTGATGTTTACCAGAATACTTTGCACACACATTGAGGGCATCCTTGATGAAAACCTGGGAGGGGAGCAGCAGGCCGTGACGTTGCTCAGAGCAGGCTCTGGAGTCAGGCCGTCACCTCTGCAGCTCAGGGCTGGCCACCCCACCCAAGGTCTCCTTGGCAGAAAGTAGGAGTCAGCCCTCCCCTCCCCCAGCCTCTGGACGTTGTAGACGATGACCCGTTCCCTCCAAATGAAGACATTGTCCCCTGTTGGAGGCTGACTCAGAGAGTCTTTCTGGAGCCGCCAATCCAGGAGTCCAGAGTTGGGTTCCTTCTACATCCAAAGGCAACAAATGACATCATTTCCTAGAAGCTTGCAGAATGATCTCCACGAAGCCTGTTCCTGGCCGATGTACCAATAAGAACGTGGCCCCCATTCTGCACCCCCAAAGCCACAGTCCCCCCTTCATCTGACAGGTCAGAGCTGCGGCATTCAAAGAAATTCCAAGGCCAAGCAGGGCAAATGCCCTCCTTGGGCTGTGGCAGGCTCAGGACTCTGGTAGAGCAGTAGTGAGCAGTGTGCTGACCCCACCATCAGGGAGGCTGAAGCTTCTGCCTGGGCCTCAGCCATGCCCACTGCCAAGGTGGTGCTGCTCCCCACATTCCTTAAAGGCTCCCATTGGTCCCCTGATGCTGTACCCATTTATGAATGCCTGCCCCCCGATTTATCTGGTGGCCACTTTTCCTGCCAACCCTGCTCCACCTTGGGGGGAGTCAAGCACCCTTAAAGCCTCTGGGCTCTGGTTATGGCCAGCTCGTTCTGACAAGGAAGGAAAGCCCCCCTGCTTGGCCCCCTCCTGAGGCCTTTTACCTCCCTCCAGACAGGTGCTTCTCTAGTGTCCACAAAGTTTAGTTATTTCCATGGCCTTCTCTTCCCAGGACACAGACCTCCCCCAGCTCCAGGCCTCAGCCTCAGGTCTTGAAGCTTCTTTTTGTTTTTGTGACTGTAATTCAATATAATTATATATATATATATATATATCTGGGCTGCTAGGTGGCTCACTGGCCCTGGAGTCAGGAGGACCTGAGTTCAAATCCAGCCTCAGACACTTAACGCTTACTAGCCCTGTGACTTTGGCCAAGTCATTTAACTCCAATTGCTCTGCCTTCCCCTCTACAAAAAGCAAAAAAAACCCCCAAAACCTATGGTTCTAAGAAGGCTCCGTGGGCTTTACCAGCCTGCCCGCCCCTCCTCCTTCTCCTCCTCCCCCTCCTCTTCCCCCAGCTGAAGGAGTTTGTACAAATCACTTTACATACATTACCTCCCTCATTCATATTAAGCATTGAAGGCCTGCTAGGCCCATCTGGAAAACTTAGATAAAAGTAGGAACCCACCCAGCTGTGGAATACTGTCCCCATATTTATATCTTCATTTATGTGTAAATTAGCTATGTAATTCTAGATTATCCTGTCTTGGGCAATGTAAAACTTATTCAAAAACACATTTAAAATGGTGAGATGAATGTTGTTTAGTCCTGGCTGGCTCTCTGTGACCCCTTTTTGGGGTTTTCTTGGCAAAGATAATGGAGGGCTTTGCCATTCCCTTCTCCAACTCATTTAACAGATGAGGAAACTGAGGCAAACAGGGTTAAGGTGAGCCAGTAAGGATCATACAGCCAGCAAGTGGCTGAGGGTGTATTGGAACTCAGGAAGAGGAGTCTTCCTGCCTCTAGGCCCCGTGCTCTAGACTCTGCACCACCTGGCTGCCACATGACATAAATAGGAAGTCAGTAATATTTGGAAGACTTATTCATGGTTCCCCAAACTCTTTTTGCTCTCACCAAAAAAAGTATTAACAAAAATGTATTGTATAAGAGAGAACAACAAGATTTTAGTGAGGTCTCTGGGATTAAAAACGCTTTTTTATTTTTGAAAATCTTGATTTGAGACTTTATTCTACAATGATGATTCAGAGGTCCAGTTAACAAAAGTGTCCTCTTCCCCTTCCCAGTCACGTGTGGTGATGTCCTAATGGAAAGCTACTCCACACAAGCAGGCAGCCACCAGTGGCCCAGGCACTTGGCTTCGGCGACTGAATCAGGAAGCTCCTCATTCTGTCCACCAGTCTTGTGACGCCTCCTTTTGTTTTGTTTAGTAAATGGGTCCCAGAAATTAGAAAATTTAGACATTTTCAAAGCAGGTTAGAAATGTTTATTTCCATGTTTTTTAAGTAGTCAGTAAATATTTATAAAATCCCTACTGTGTGCCGAATGCCGAGCAGACAGAGGAAGGTAAAAGACACGTTACTTGATTGGGGGCAACAACAGCTTAGTTTTACAAGGTCCCGCCAAGCATGGCGTCTTACACTTTGGCACCAAAAGCATGTTTCAAATGATCTTGATAGCGTCAAGTCTTTGTCTCTGTTCTCTTGTCAAATATGATGAAATCATTGGTTTTAAAAATCTTGGGCTGCTGGCTCATGCTCATACCATCCTTATCTCCAGTTGAGGCATCTTTCCAGGAGTCTGTTACAGCCATGTGTTCGTTTGGGAGGATAGTTGAGTTAAAAGTGGGTAGGGCAATTTGTACTTCTGCACAAGTAAGCTATGGAGCAGTCAGGGCCCCCCTGACAGCAAGCCCCCTCCCTCAGGCTGCCACACAAGTCCATACCACATCCAGAGCAAGTCAAAACCCCAGGGATCTGAGAGAAAGAACTCCAGCTCTAAATCAGGGCTGTCTGATGCTCCTTCAAGCCCTGGAACCAGAATCCTACAGTGCTTCTGTCACCTGGTAAGGGGGTAGTGCAATGTTCTGAGAAGGTAGTTGTGAGAGCATAGAAAAGGTGGTGGTGATGAGAATGGAGAGGGTGGCATGGAGGTGAGAAATCATTTAGAGCTTAGAGTCAGATGTCATCTCTTCTACCTACTTTTCCCAGATGAGGAAGCTGGGGTCTACAAGGGTTCAGTGTAACAGGACTGATTGGGGTCTTTGTTTAAACCAAAAGCAGATGGGTTTTTTCCATCTATAAGTGATTGAGGGGGCTTGACAACATGGTTGAAATTTTTACTTGGTACTTTTTCCCAACCAAATAATTTCTTTGAAAGATGTAAAGATTCTACTGAAGGGGCGGGCTTCCTTCATGAAGAAAAAGCCCAAACTCTTACCATCCTTTTCTCCAATGCGTCTAGGGAATGGAAGAAATCCTTCGATGTTTCATCAAGGAAGGCAATGCTGAAATGATTCGCCAGATTGAATTTATTATCAAGCAACTTAATTCAGGTCAGAGGAAACTGGCCTGCCCATCATGCTTTCCCTTAGCCTTATAGGTAGACTGGAAGACTTTCCTAAGAAAAGCAGCTGTCTGGGTTATTGAAGGCTGCAAACCAGAAGCTATCATAAGCTTGTCCAGTTTGAAGTTTTCTGAATATTTCTTTTTCTAATTCTTATGTCTTTGCAAGGTTTCAAAGAGGAAAATAAAGCGTTAAAGCTGCCCTCTGTGAACCAGGAGTTTGACCCTAGAAATGGTCACATGGTATTGAAGGGCATGGCACGAGTCAGTTCACATGGATGCAGCTCCATCCAGCCCAGAGGCCGAGGTCTCTTGGCACATCATGACTCTGGAGCAAACACGGGCCTGTTAGGGCAGGCCATGATTTGGGGAGAGTCTGGGCTCAAAGGCACAGGCAAATTGGTCATTGGGGGTTCCTGCTTCTTTACTCAAGAAGTGGAAGGTATGATGTCAACATGGTGCCTCCTCTTAGGAAAAGGAGCGTTCCCAGAGTGGGTGTCAGGCGCTGTCCTGGGGACAGAGGCCCCTATGACACCCTCTCTTCCACCATCCTCTTTTGGCCTCTGACTCGCCTTAGTACTGATGAGCTCTCTGCTCACTGGGTGGGGGTATCACATCCAGGTACCTTCCCCTGGGCACGTTGCCCCTTGGCTTCTGCTTCACCTCATCCCTTCTCTGGCCCAGTTCTCACCCTGCCTACCCACTCATGCCTCTGTAAGTGCCCCCATCCCTTTTAGGTCTTTGTTCTTCCTTGGCAAAGCCACGGGTGAACCTCTCCCTCTTGGTGGTGATATTTTGGCTCTTTTCACGTGCTGTTGAAAAGGGTTTCTTGTTATAAAGAGATTCTGCTTCATTCTGCCTGTGCAAAGGGGCACCAGACAGTGCCAAGGACAAGGCTGGCTGGCTTCCAAAGGATGCCCGGAGAGGTGCTTGTGGGGGAGGGTGCTCTTGCTCCCGTCTCTTCTTGACTTTGTTTTTGCTTTTTAGAAGACCCGCTGGACACAATTCTGGAATCAGATGATGAGGAGGAGGAAGATGATGAAGTAAGTCCAAGGGGCTGTTGAGATCATATAGAAAACCTGATAGAACTTTGGCTTTAGGCATCCTGGCCTGGGATTCCTTTTCCTGAGAAAGCAGAGAACTAGGATCCCAAAGCTCTCCCCCGGTTAGAACAATGGGCCAGATGCCAAGATGTGGAATTTTCCTTCTGCCCCACAGTTAGAACAGTGATGTCTCTGCAGGCAGGATGTGAAAGAGATCAGAGGGTGTCAGTGGACCACAAGTTTGTTAACATGAGAGCTTACTTAGAGTGATGCGGCAGTCAGCAGACCTGATGGGTGGGTTATTGGACAGCATCAAGAGAGTCACAGCCCATGGCATCAGCCTGCTCAGGCCTTCAGGGCTGGGTGCCACCTTTTAGGATGGTTGTGGGTAAAGTGGACTGCATCCAGGGGAGGATGGCCAGTTAGTGAACCCACAGACATGTATTAAAGGGGGAATCAACAGATTGGATATGGGAGGTGGGTGCGAGAGAGAGGGGTTGAGGATGGCCCAGAGGGTGAAGGAGGACCACGGTGCTCTCCACACGAACAGGGAAGCTGGGATGAAGGGGAAAGGCTAGAGTCAATGGGGGGGAGGTCATCAATTCAGTGTTGGAGATATGGAAATGAGACCAAATCATGACACGAAAGTGTCTGCTGAAAAAGTGAGAGACGTTGAGGCCGGAGAAGTGACCACATCAGGACAGCTCAGTTCTCTTAAAACCCGAGGACGGTGGGGCGCCACCGTGGGAAGAGGCTGGGTGAGAGGAGACAGCCAGGCCGACTTCACAAGGCTCCTGGTCACTGAGTGTGCTTTGTCCTAAAGTTCTCCTTAGCAGGAGGCGCTGGCAATTGGGGAGATGCGTCAGGCACAGAAGTTATGCCATGGTTTGAAGGGCCCTCAGTGGCTCTTTGGCCCACCCCATGCTCTTCTGGTGCCCCTGAGGAGTGGTCATTCAGCGCCCCTCTGACTTTAGATTTCCTTCTGCCAGTCACCCTTCTCTGGCCTCTAAGGGACCAGGGGCATTGGCCATCAGGTTATCTTTATTGTTACAGTCTTTGTCCCTGTGTGCTTCCAGGGTCATTCCTACCTCTACTGTAACAAATATGAAGCACCTGTTGTGTGCAGAGCCCTAGGTGAGGCACAGGTTATGAAGCAAAGACAAAGCACGTTCATGTATAAGAGAAGTGTGAGCAGAGCTGGCCAAGGTCGCAGGGAGGAAAGGCTTTGCCCGCCTGCAGGCTTCAGGGGTGTCTTCCTCCCGGAAGGGACATTCACATTGGCCTTTAAAAGCTGCATAGCTGCCCAGTGAGGGGAAATTCCAAACGTAAGGTGCATTATGAGTGAGGGCAAAGAGGTTGAAAAATGTGGGCTGTATGTGGGAGATAAGGAGATAAGCCTAGTGAGCTTTGGGTATCAGCAGCGGGTGGGAATGGTGAGACCTGAGTTTGGAAGAGCTGGCCATGAAGTTCAAAGGGCTTGATAAGCCCAGGGATTTAGGGTTGGATTCTTGAGCCCCAGGGGGAAGTGGGGGGCAGGATCAGAATTGTGGAACAGGCAGGTGCCCCCTCACCAGAGAGGCCGGGTCAGGGGCCTGTCAGACGGGGTGACTTCCTCTGTGTCTTCGCTTCCCTGGTCACGTAAAGCAGGACAGATTCACATCCTGGGCAGGGACTTGCAAAGCAGCAGCAGAGCTGGTATGGCCTAGAGACACACAAACACCGGCAGCCCCCCAGTGAGTGTGTGCCCTTGAATGTGGCTGGGAGCAGGGCTCGTCCTGCCTGCCCTGGCCCAGCCTGGGCCCAGGAGGTGTGCTGCCCCTCCTGCCCTGCAGGCCCTGCTCCTGCTCAGCTCTCCTTCCCTCCAGCTTGTCTTCTGCGTGGTCCAGCCTTTGTCCTGGGAAGGTGTGGCTTTCACGGCTTGAACACTGGCTTCTGGGATTAACCCTTGTGAGTCCTTCTTTCATATCCTCATTTATCTTGCATGGTTTTAGTGCCTGCTAACACCAAGCACTTTGTAAGGGATGGGAAGACAAATACAAAAATGAAGGGCCTTTGGCCTCCAGGAACTCCCATTCCCCTGCAGGAGAAGGGGAGACAGCAGGTACATGAAGAAATTTATACAAGATGGTTTTCTTTGGAGGGAGGAGGAAGACAGCTGATTTCATCTGTTTAGTGGAAGGAGCTTCTGGCATGAACAACTCCCTCCTCCAATGCAGGTTGCTACCTACTCTAGAGTCTTGGAGAGAAACCCAGGCCCCTGAGAAGTTCAGTGACTTGCCCAAGGTCATACAGGCAGCACTGGGTTTGTCAGAGACAGAATTTGAACCCAGGTTTTCCAAACTATGTCATGTTCCCTCTATACAAAATCTGTATCTAGACTGGGGGAGGGTGAAACATTGGTGGCTTGGGAATGGGCTCCCATGGAAAGTGCCCCTTGAGAAGAACTGTAAGGAAAGGATGTATGGGGTGGCCTGGGCTGGGTCAGGAGGAGGTGGAGTGACCTGTGTGAGGAGCAGCCAAGGGACAGTTTGGCTACACTGCAGAGTGAGGGTTGGGAAGGTTGTGAAGGGGTTTCCACAGCAAAGATCTGAGGCATGATAGGGATGACCAGCGTTTAGGGAATAACATGCTCAGAAATAGGCCTGGGAAACATTCCTGGAGCATCTGTGTAGAAGCTGGACTAGAATGGGCAAAGTCCATGGCAGGGAGACCTCTCGCAATGGTCTTGCAGGGATCCAGGCCAGAAAAGAGGAAGGCGTAAGCTGGGGAAACTGGGTGAGAGGAAAGGAAGGGATGGACACCAGAATGGTCCTGGGCTCCTTGGAGCTTAGAGGAAATTCCGTGACTTGACCAAGATTGATTTCTGGAGTTCCAGAGCTGTTGAGGCCTGTTCTTGGAGCTCAGAAGACACAGGTGGGCGTGTGGCTGGCCACTTGGTGATCTCCCTGCCCCAGATGTTCCAGCAACATGGGACAAGCTTTGGGAGTTCAGGAGCACTTTCTGAGGTTCAAGGAAAAGAGGGTTTTTTTCCAGATTCACTCCCATTCTCCATGGCTGGATGAGGAGATTCCAGTTTCCTGGGTCCAGGTGACCCACATGCATGGTATGAAAGGAGCAGAGTCAGCACCAAAGTTGCTTTCCACCCTGGCAGTAGAGCCAGGACTGTGTTTCTAGAACCAGCCAGCAACAGGAGGGCCAAAGAAACTGAAATAGTCAGGACAGTATCTCCATCCAAAGAAGGGCCAGCTCAGCCAGGAGTCCTGGAAGCTCAGGGGCAGTGCTACTCCTGGTTTGCAGGCTACCATGACGCCAGGCTACCATGAGCAGCAGCAGGTTTGGTCCCAGCAGAAGAGAGCAGAGCTGGCAGTTTGGCTTGGACAAGAAGGAGGCGCAGGCGGTCACCACAAGTCCAGTCACAGCCCACGACTCCAGTCACGACCCATAAGCCCAGCAAGCCCCGTAGATCAGAGCAGCCAGGACTTGGGAAGCCAGATCAGCTGAGGGCTGAATACCAGGTCTGGGGCCCAGACAGAGGATCTGGCTGGATAGCGAGGATGAGCTGGGGAGCCTAGCCTGGAGGGTTGGCTTCTAAGATCTGGGTTTGACTAGAAAACAGCAGGCATGGAGCTCAGTGCTAAGCCAAGAACATCATAAGTCAGGAGCCTCTTCTTTTCTTGTGACCAAGACCCAAAAGTCTCAGCCTGGGAAGGCCTGCACCCACCTCAGTGGGCATAGCTCCCTGGACATGTGAGAAGCAAGGCATTGCTGGTGGAACTTCTCCCAGCCAGGCTGGCAGAGCCCTCTTCACACACACCTGCCTAGGTCCCTGACAGCCTGGCCCAGGCTGCCTTTCCTGGGACCTGGTCATGCCTCAAAGGCTTCTGGGAAACCTGGTCCAAGGCTTGGGAGCCACTCACACTGAGAAGGGGAGGTGTCGCGTGTTTAGCTCAGTGAGATGTCTCTCTCTTGCTATGAGATGCCAGACAGTTGGTAAAGAAATCACAGTTTCCAGCTCAGCTGGCATTTTCCAGCTCCTGGATCTCATTCTTGGGAAGTACTCTGTCCCTGGGAGGTCTCGGAGTGAGCCGCTGGGGCTGACTCACAGCTGCCGCCTTCTTTTCCCCTGCAGTTTCTATGGAAACAGACATCACCGCAGACAAGGGGAGGGTGGTTAAGTGTTGGGGTTCCCTAGGTGTTTGTGAGTATTGTTTGTGCCAGGGTCCATTTCTATGGAAACAGGGGCAGAAAAGGAGAGGCCTGTGTCCCCACGAAGTTGAAGGTGCTAGGTTCATTGAATGCAAAGTGATGTAGACAGAGCAGGAGGCAGAGAAGCATATTTAAAATATGAATGCTCCCGCTTCCTGCTCCTTATGTCTCTCAGTGCTGCGGGCATCCTCCCATTTGAAAAGTTGAACTTGATAAAATGAACATTTGTCAGCCGCTCCCCTTTCTTAACGGCTTCTGGGATTTGAAAATGAAGGTGTTGCCACTTGTGGTAAGCCCAGGGAAAAAGCCATGGGTGCCAGCGCCATGCTCCCATGTGCACGTGCCTCGGCTGCTGGGAATGGAGACTGGCTGCAGCCGAAGGCGTACGGGCTGGTCGCCGTTCCTCTGCCTCTTGGTGGCTGATGGACCGTGTGACTATAATGGGTATGGCAGAGTTTGCCCACGATATTGGGCATTCTCACCATTCATAAATAAACAAGAGCCGGCCTGTCTTCTTCCTCCATAAAGTGAGGGCTTTGGGGCCTGAATAGCCTCTGGGGTCCCTTCTGGCTCTACAGCCAGGGCTTCTTAGAGGAGAAGTACCAGGGTGGATGGAGAATCTAGCATTTTTAGTCTTTATTTTTTTGCCATGATCATGCGTTCCACTTCCTCCCATCATCAGGGAGCCATGGTCTGATGGAGAATTACTAACTGAGAAACAGGCCAAATGTGGAAGTGCCTGGTCTCTCATATAAACCGCTGTGAAGCCGTTTCTCCACTAACTGTTGTTTTGAGAGTTTGGGCTCATTCTTGCAGCCACTCATGGTCCTAAACCCCAGATCTGTCATTCAGACTTGCGGCGCTCCTGAGTGTGGACAGAACCACACTGAACGTGATTGGGGAATGCTTAATAAAGTGAGTGAAAATGAAGTAAAATATAGGGAGCGTTGCATCTTAAAACTCAGTCAGTGTGTGGCCCATGAGGATCCTTACAGATGGATCAGTGACCCTGTTTGGTCTGGAACATCAGCCTCCCCTTTGTTTTGTGTGGCCCGCAGGTTTGGAAAGCATCCCTCTGTGACTTCAGGTCACTGGGGAAGCACGGACTGGTCCCCAGTAGGGGTTAATCCCTAAGTCAATACTTTCTGGATATAGCTGTTGAGCCAAGGCCGATGTTGGCCTTGGCATCAGGAAGACCTCACTTAGAGCCTGGCCTCCAGGGCCTGCTTTCTGTTTGCCCACTCATCTTGCCAGGGTTCAGTTTACTCAGCTATAATGGGGATGATAACACCTGTATCACCTACCTGGGAGAGCTGTTATAAGGCTCTAATCAGATAAGAGAGGGGAAGTGCTTTATAACCCCTTCTGCACTATATAAACATCAATTCTTCTTCTTCTAGTTGAAGGCCTTACTGAAGTCTGTGGCAGACCCAGTAACCCTCACAAAAGAGGCCCCCAGCGTAGCTTCTTAGTACATTCATTCTGATTCCTAAGCACCAGTTCTCCCCAGGGCCTGCACAAGCCATGTCTTTTATAGTCTGTTCTAGAGCACTCTCCAGTGTCGACAAGCATTTATGAAGCACCTGCTGCATGCCAGGCTCTGAGAAGACTAAGAAAAGCAGAAACCCAGGGAGCCCCCAGTGACCAACAGACTCCCTGACCTGGAGTGTCCTGGCATGCTGCCCGCTGCCTCTTCTCTCTCAGAGACGATCGAGATTGGTTCCGCGGACAAATCTACATTCCTTCTGTAGTCCGGGATGCAGTTCATCTGTCCTGTTGTTTTCAGCTCTAAGCAGCAGATTTGAAGAAGGGCAGGATGCATGTGTAAGAGGCAGGCCAAAGAGCCTCATGAACAGATGGAATTGTGGGAAGTTTGGTTTAAGGGAGCCGGAGTGTTTATCCTTGAGAAGACTTGGAGGAGCCATGGCATCTGACTCTGGCTACTGGAAGGGTTATCACATGGAACAGGGATTCGATTTTTCTCAGGTTACCCCAGCAGCTAACACTAGGAGCAATGGGGGGGAGGGAGGGGTAACGTCAAGTTGGAGTTTTGCTTCTGACATGAGGAAAAGTGGCTTAGAAAGGAGAGCTGACCACATTGGAATGAGTTGCCTTGGGTAGGAGTGGGCCGCCCTCTACAGCTCGCCTTTGTGGCCAAGGGGATTCTTGGTCAGGCATTAGTTGGATTAGGTGACCCCTGGGTCCCTTCCAATGGTGAGATTGTGTGACTCTGTCCCTGCTCAGGGGCCCCTATCTCTCTTAACCATGTGTTAAGTTAAAAAATGAGTCTTGATGGAACCCGGTACAACCTGATAAAAGAAGGCAGAATGGTAGTGTGGAAATGCACTAGGCTCAGAGTCAGAGGCTCTGCTACTGTAATGGCCCTCAGGTTCCCCATCTGGGAAATGACGGTGTTGGAGCAGATGTCCTGCAGAGTCTTTTTCAGACCCAGATCTTAAACACTGCACAATTTTTGTTGTTATGTTGTAGAATATCAAAGCAGAATGGCTGTCAGGTCACCCACACTCGCCCTCTTCTCCAGTAACCCCTCACCAACCCTGGCCTTTTTGCCATGAACAAGAAAAGGAAGGCCTTTCTTCCTCTTTTCTTGGCCATTCTCTATCCATTGCTGGGCTCCAACTTACTGGCACAGTTAAGTTGCATGAGAGGGCCTGGTTGCTGCAGTGGGATCCTGAGTTTGACTCTAAGATTTCTAGAAGATGTGGCAAAAAAGAGACAGGATTGGGTTTTTTTTCTAACGAGAGGAGACCATAAAATTCGTCTCGACTCTCGTCATTCTTCTTCGACCAGGCCATCAGCAGGGAGGGGAGAATAGCAGTCCAGTGGTGGTGATTCAGCACCATCAAAAAAGATGAAATGGCCAATGGAAGCCCAGGCAAATGAAATGGGTCAACAGCAGGCCATGTAGATGACAGGACAAGCAGACTGACAGACAAACAGATAAAGCATTTATGAAGCATTTACTGTGTCAGGCACTGTGCACAGGAAAAGGTCATAGCCCCTCCTCTCAGAAGCCAACATGCTAAAAAGAGAGCTGGAAAATGAAGATTGGGGCATGGCCAGTGGGGAATGGGTACGGACAGGGCTGGAGCTCCCCAGGCAGGAGAGGAGACCAGAGGGAGAAGGTGGCCCCACCCAAAGAGGTCAGTGAATAGACCTGGTCCAGCTCTAAGCCTGATTGTCACCAAGACAGGTCTCTTCCCCACTGAACCTCAGTGTTTTCCTTTGTAAAATGGGGTTCTTATTATGAACACCTACTTTACAAGGTCTTTTGGATGTGATGAGATCAGATGACCCAAATAAAGAGTGCTTTGCCAGCCTTGGGTCCCATCTCAGTGCTGGCCATTCTTATCATTCCTACTCCCACTTCTCTGTAAAATGAGGGGGGTGGACTTCAGGAAGTCCCTGAAGGCTTTCTGCTCTCCATCTGGAGACCTGTGTCCTGGGAGTGATGAGGCAGCAGGAAGTAGGGCCCCAGGCCCTTCAGGCACACCATCTTTCTGCCTGATGCTGAGAAGAGAAGCTGGGTGAGAGGCCGTAGAACACTGGCCTAGTCAGAATGCAAAGTTCAGAAGTGGAGAGTAGCCAGGGTCAGGGTGGGGTGAGGGGCAGGTGCAGACTGGCCTTCCTAAAGCCAGAATGGACGTTCCCAGGTGTGGCTATCACACACAGCAACCATGCCGTCATAGAAACCATACCACAGAAGATAATCCCAACCCAGTACAGCTTTCAAGTCTACTAGGCAACAAATGTTTGGTAGAAACCTCAGATTAGATAGCAGGGGCTTCCAGCAGCCACAAACAGGGACGCCCCTCTGAGTCAACAGCTGACTGTTCTGCCTTAGTCATGGCTAGAAAGCCTTAGCACGGGCTTCTCCCTGAGGCTCCTGGATTCTTCATAAGGTTGTATTGGAATCTTGTTTTAGAACATCAGCTGGCACCACATTGGCACTAGCCCAGCCCAGAGTACCTAAGACAGGACACATTCCCCTTTGCCAAAATGCATTTCGAGGCCAACAACCTCTACATGTCTACATTATGTTCCAAGAGCACCCAGTGCTGCCACTCACTCCTCCCTCTGTCAGCGCCTTCCTGGATGTCTCTTCTGGGAGGCAGCCAGTTGTCTGCACGTTGGCTCCCCCAGGAACCCCTTGCTCAAACAGAGGAGCTGGGTCTTCCCTTTCTCTGTGTCCCTGGTGCTTGGCCAGGCCCCTGGCAGAAGAAGGTGCTTGATTGGTGCTCAGTGACTGATTCACTATGGCCTTGACTTCTGTGGCTGCTGCTGAGGTGCAGGTTCTGGGAGCCCCTTGAGCTCTCCTTGAATCTTCCCACATAAGGCATTTGCCTGAGGCCATAGGCCTTTCATTGTGGCTCTGCTCAAGTCTTTAGTTAGCCTTCTTGTCCAGCAATTTCCCACCCTTGATCCTCCTGTCCCATCCTTGAACTGGCCTAGCTCACCTTGTCTGAAGACCCTCCTCTAGACTACCTCTAGAGTCCTCTGTCCAGAAGACCCCGTCTTCCCTCCCTGTGTGAGAGCCTGGTGGAATGGCCCAGCACAGATGTGCTCTGTGGCAGACTCGCTCTGGCCTGCTTGACCAGTGCAAGCTTTGCAGGAGCCTGGGCTCCTCGTGAGTCTACCCCATATGGAGAACTTTTAATGACCTTTCAATAAACTGCTTTTCTTTAGCTGAGAGAAGACTGAAGTCAAATTCATTCGGCAGGACCCGGCGTGTTGGTATCTTGGAGTCTCCAGCACCCATATCCGCATCAGCAGCCACCTTTTTTAAGGGCATCAGGGTCAACATTGAGCTTGTCCTTCACCACATCTCTGTGCTTGGTGCCTTGTTTTCATCTTCTGAAACGTGAAGGGGCTAAACTCTGCTCCATGTGAGGTCCCTTATTGTAGCTCTGAGTCTGGAGCTTTGATGACCCCCCACTCAGGGGCAGGAGACGTTGGGGAGAGGGAACAAGGCAGAGGGCAGAATGCTTCTTAGGCAGGGAGCTGTAGAGCTGCCTCCCGATCCTCTCACCAGGCTAACCCTCCATCTCTTCAAGGCTCATCAGGGGCCAGCCTGCCCATAATCTGCTCCGGAAGGGCTTTTGATGTCTTCCTGGTCCAGGGTCAAGCAAAGGCTGGTCTGCCAGTGGGACCGAGCGGGCACCTCTTGCCTGATTGTGCAGCAGAGAGTAAGTCACAGCTTCTCTGAGCCTCAGGATCCTCCCCTGTAGAATGAGGCCCCTAAGGATCCTTCCCACTCCAAGAGTCTTGGAGGTCAAGGTCTAGGCAACTGGGCAGATCACCGTCCTTTCACATGTGGCCCTCTAGATTCTTATGTGCAGCCCTTTGACTGAGTCCCCTTAAGGAAAGGATTTGATCTGTAGAACTTGGACTCAGTCAAAAGGCTTCACCCAAGGACCTGGAAGGCCACATGTAGCCTCAAGGCCTCAGGTTCCCCACTCCTGTGTGACCCTGGGCAAGCCACTTTTCCTTTGCCTACCTCGGTTTTCTCACCTGTGAAATGGAGATACCACAGCACTTCCCTCTCCCAGCGGGTGTGAATGCGGTTATCCAGGGAAAGTGTCCTGCCGGCCTCAAAGTGACCTGTAAAGAGTGAGTGATGATGGTGATAGTGAGGAGGATGAGCTGCCCTCGTGCGGGGCTTGGGTGCTGGTATGCCGGTGCCCACACTTGATGCTCAGGCTGGGCCTCGCAGTCAAATCAGAAAGTAGGAGCAGCTTGTGCTTTTCTTAACACCCAGGTTATTGTGTTCTTCATAACCCTGGAAAAGCCGTGTGAGCCCAGGATGCTGTTCTCATTAGGAGAGATGGAATGCAGGCAGGGTGTATCTTTGGGGCCTTGTGGCATGGGAGTTTAAAGCCAGACAAGGCCAGCCAGAGGACGTCACAGGGTCCCACTCTGTGCTCTGGCTCTGCGCATTTCTAGTGGGTTGATGGCCCTGGTGGACAGAGCACCGTTTTCTCTAACCTCCTCATAGGAGCCTGATGCTTCAGGAAGTGAGCCATTTGCCCACTCCTGAGTCCCCAGGGGCCTGGTGCCAATGCTGAATTGGTTTTACACCATAATCCTGAAGAGCATTCTTCTCGATGGGTAAAATGTCATCAAAATATACATGAAGGGTTTTCTCTGTTCACATGGTCAGGCTTCATCATGGTCACAAAGTGAGTCTTTTATGAGCCATTTCAAAGTCTTTCAATGTTCAGTGTCATCTGTACCTTGAAGGTAGAGGCTTTGCTTTGCACTGTCAAAGCAAAGTGCAGTGGAGCATCAGTGTCACTCAGATAGCTCCGGTGAAAAAAGACCCTTTTAGTTAAAGAGGAGAGTGGCATCCGTGGCTCGCTTATGTTTGTATCTCCCTGGCACAGAGCCTGGCACACCTAAGAGTTAGATGGTGTGTGTTAGGTAATGCTGTTCAGGCCAGCCACATTCGTCAGGATTCTGCTAACGGAGCTTGTCTTTGTTGGCCCAGTTGGCATTGGCTGTTGTCCATTGTCCACAATACATGGCCCATCAATGGGCAAAATAAATAGGAGAGTTTCTGTAGAGCCGTTGGTCATTAGGAGCTCAGCCGCTTTGCTTGCTGGCTGGGCTTACATTTGAAAGGTATAATTGAAGGGGAGCCAAAAAGACTAAAAGCAGTTAGTCCTAAGTATCTGGAAATGAAGGTGAATGGAGCAGGCATTTCATGCTTTCGGCCCTAGGCATGAGACACAATTGAGAGGAAGCATTCTGTCCTTGACCCAAGAGGATTGAGAACCGTGCTCTGCGTGGTGTCTGTCCCAGCACAGCATGGCCCCCACCTGTGCTCAAGTAAGTTGTTCCTCCAGAAGTGAGGAGTGGTCCCCTAACAACACAGCCACCAGTGAATGTTCCTGAAATGTTCAATTCTTTGGGGCTGTTCACTCTTGGCTTGAAGCCTCTCCATACGTATTGACAGCCCCTACTAACCCAGAGCTAAGCAGCAATCTAAGCTTGTCACTACCAGGGTCAAGTCAGTCTCTGAGTCTCTGTCTGAAATTAGCCTTTTCCAGCCTGTGGAGCCACCCACATGGTGCACACCCGTGACTGAGATCCACATTGCTCAGATGTCAAGATCCCTCCCACTGTATGCTTTGGACCAGGGCTCCAGAGCCCAGAATTGAGGAGAAAGAGGTTGGACCAGAATTGGTTCCGAAAATTGCCTTTTGCCTTCAGAAATCTCAAATTAAACTGTCCCTCATTCATACTCCTATCCTCCCTTTCCCACTATATGATTGTGAATCATGGAGCACAATGATATCAGAAGAATTGTTTCTCTAGCCAAGAGCCCTTGGCAGGTAGAAGGATAATGCACCATGGCATTAGAGACAAGAAGTGATGGGCAAGGCATCACAGAGGCCAGCTCCTGTGATGGGGAGAAGAGGGGAGCTGGGCAGCTTCAATAGGGCCTTCTTGGCATGTTCAGGGTACAGAGGAAGATCTCAGTGCCATGAGGTCTGGCAGGCTAGGGCAGGATCTGCAGTAAAACTCTTAAGAATCACAGAGGAGAAGGCATGGAAGGGCTGCCGTTTCATGTGGAAGCATTCACATTGATGGATCACGCAAATGTCGTCAAAATATACATGAAGGGTTTTCTCTGTTCACATGGTCAGGCTTCATCGTGGTCACAAAGTGAGTCTTTTATGAGCCATTTCAAAGTCTTTCAATGTTCAATGTTGGGATTTCAGGGCTTCAGAAGGATGTATGGAGCAAGGTCATACTTACTGTCGACCACCATCTCCATTCTCTTCCCATCTACTCTCACCTGATGTATGGAAAGTACAGATCCACCAAATCAATCCATCCATC
This sequence comes from Pseudocheirus occidentalis, assembly GCA_028646575.1. Taxonomy (NCBI): domain Eukaryota; kingdom Metazoa; phylum Chordata; class Mammalia; order Diprotodontia; family Pseudocheiridae; genus Pseudocheirus; species Pseudocheirus occidentalis. Next base: position 381,563,367 of record CM053593.1, read on the forward strand.
CACAAGCACCTACTGTGTGTCGGGCATTGTTCTGGGTGCTGGAGAAAGAGCTGGAGGGAATGAAACCGTTCCTACCTTCAAGGAAAAACAGTCTATACACATATAAATAAATACAAACCGTGACCAAAGTAAATACAAGGTAATTGGTGGTGGCAAAGCATGAGATGCCATCAGCAGCTGGAGGGTCAGCAAAGGCCCCATGGAAGAGGGGGCAGCTGAGGTGAGGTCCAGGGGCAGGGCTCAAAAATGGAATTTTGGACCCAAGCCATAGCAAGAAGGCTGTGGGTGAAGGTAGTGTGACTGGGACTGGACTGAAGGATGAGGAAAGAGGAGTTAATGTGTAGTAGGCCTGCAAAGATGGGCCAGATCACCAGGGGTATTAAAGGCCAAGTAGACACAGTTAGGTTTTAACCCAGAGGCAGGTGGGAGCCAGTGAAGCCTTTGGAGCCGGGGTGGGGAGTGGCATGATCAGAGCCGTGCCTCAGGAATGTCACTTGGCGGCTTGAGGCAGAGGGACCGCGCAGGAGGCTACTGCAGCCATCCAGGTGAGAGGTGATGAGGAAGGGAGATGCTCCTAGACCACCCGGCTCCTTACAAAAGAAAGTTAAACACTGCACAGGAAGGCCGCTCAGAAAAGATGCGGCCCTGGTTCTGACTGACGCAGCCCCGCCCCTGCATCTGGGAGGGGACCCTAGTGGATCGGTAGGTGTGCTCTGTCACAAGGCAGTGGCAATGATGACATAGCGGACAGCAGCAGCTCCAGCAGGGTGGATGGTCTGGTCCTTCCAAACCCTCATCACTTTGAGCCTTTGCCCCCTGAACCAACAGGGCTCAGGAACAGCTGCTGCCTTTTAGGGAAAAACTAGCCTAGTCTTTGAAGCAGGGCCTTGGGACCCTTGTGTCTACACTGAAGCCAAACCAGCTAACTTATTGAGCCCCATGTACAATACTGCACCTCATACCTGTCTGCCATATTGGGAGTGCTCTATCTCCAGTCTGCTTCTTGGGATCTGGGGAGCCTTCCTTCAAGACTCAGTTCCTGGGGGGCGGCTAGGTGGCGCAGTGAGTAGAGCACCAGCCCTGGAGTCAGGAGGACCTGAGTTCAAATCCGGCCTCAGACACTTGACACACTAACTAGCCGTGTGACTTTGGGCAAGTCACTTAACCCCAACTGCCCTCCAAAAAGCAAAAAAAAAAAAAAAGACTCAGTTCCTGAGCTCTCACTTGTTAGCCTTCTTCACTCCCCTCCCTCAGTACTCTGTATTTACTGGATATATACTTTCTAGTTATCTGTGTACAGATTGTACTCTTCCCCCTGCCCCAATAGAATGTACAGCCCTCCTCTTGGGCACAGATGATGTCGTCTCTTGAGTCCTTATCATGAAGGTTTGGTGGGCTTAAAGTGTCTGCCTCTTAGCAGGCAGGCATTGCCCAGAGCTCCTCTACTTTTATGATTTTGCCCCTAGCAGGGCCTTCCAATGAGAAGTGTGTCTGCACAGAGAAGGAGGAGTAGACAGCTTTCTCTGAGTTTGAGCTGGCAGCACCTTTCTTGGCCAAGGCCCATGTCTGCTCACTGAGACTCCTGGATAGATGAATATGCTCTGGTGCCATCTCCTCCTTGTTCCGGGGGTGCTACCTGTATGGCTTCTGTCCGCTTCTCTGCATGACCACTACTTCTCTATGGCAGTCCTGTCTAGCAAGAAGCCATGGAAACGGACAAGACTACAGCTGCCTGTCTGCCCACAAGCAGACACTTCTGGGCTATCCAGTCACCGCGTAGCAGTTAACACCAACCACTTGGGGCCCTCATCACTTCTCCCTGGGCTGTCAAGCCTCAGTATAAGGCTTGGACCCCCAGCCTCCCCCATTTCTAGTCCATCCTCAGCAAACACTGCTCACTCCCTGTGGCGTCTGGGACACAATTCAGTCTCCTCTGCTTGGTGTGTAAAGCTCTCCTTCCCCTTTTCAGAGTCCAGCTGGCCTGAGCCCAAGATTGCACTAAGACTTTGGGGACCATCTGTTCTAGCCCTTTTGTTGTTCACCTTTGAGACAGAGTGACTTGGATTCCCCAACCTTCAGGTCCTGCCCAGAGTCTCTCCCTTGCCTGACTTCCCCACCAAACAAGCCTTTCTTCCTGACCTCCGACTTGACAGCGTCTTTCCTACCATGGCCATGGACCAGTAGGTCCAGTGCTCTTGACCTCTGACTGCCTGTGCAATGAAGACTCCTCCCGGGTTCCTTCACCTTTGTTTCCTTGGGCTCCAGGCCTTGTACCTACCATGCTCACCTTTGGAAATCTCCATGTTCTGGCCCTTGGGACCTCTCTCATTTTTCTTCGAGCTGCCTTTCCTATTCCTGGTTGATCTACCTGAAACAGATTCCTTCCCCAGCCTGCCTTGTACTGTCCAGGATTTCAAACCTGAAGGCACTCTAGGATCATTCAGCTGAGAGTGATGGGAGCTAAGGACAGATCCAGACCAGGGGCACAAGGAAAATGTGAGGAGGCAGTAGATCTTTTTGCAGAATTGGGATTCTGAAGGATGGGAGGGCAGAGGCAGCTCCAGGCATGGGGCATGTGGATTCACAGAAGACCGAGATAGCTGGTGGGCATCAAGGAACAGCTCTTAAAAAGATGATTTTGGCAGCCATATGGAGGGTATTTTGGAGGGTACAATAGTGAGAGGTAAGGCCCTTACCTCTTCTTAATTTATCTATTATTAAAAATCCTCAGGAAGAAAAATGACAATACTACTAAATTACTTTATTTGTTCAGTGCCAAATCAATTAGACTACCAAAGAATGACTTCATAGACCAGCGGTTCTCAACCTGCGGGTTATGTTCAATTTGTAACAATGAAAATCCATCCTGCAGATCAGATATTTACATTACGATTCCTAACAGCAGCAAAATTACAGCAACAAAAATCATTTTATGGTTGGGGGGTCACCACAACATGAGGAACCATATTGAAGGGTCACAGCATTAGGAAGGTTGAGAACCACTGTTATAGAACTAGAGAAAGCAGTAACTAAATTCACCTGAAAGAAGAATGCAAGATTATCAGAGGAATCGAATTTTTGAAAAAAAGAAGGTGGCCTTGCAGTCCCAGGTCTCAAGCTGTATTACAAAGCAGAAATCATAAAAATGGTTTTGTACTGGGGAGGAAATCGAGTCATTAATGAGTGGAACAGATTGGGCAGAGCATCCAGAAGCAGACAAACACAGCAAGCTAGTGCTTGGTAAGTCCAAAGATACCAGCCATTGGGACTAGAACTCACCATCAGACGAAATCTGTTGGAGAAAACTGTAATCGGACTGAAACTGAGCTTCGACCAGCATCTCACCTATTACGCCAGTAAACACTGATTCATTGCCTGCTGTGTGCTCAGTGGACAGCTCAAAATGAGGACATGATTTAAATATAAAGGGTGATACCATAAGTAAATTAGGGAAGTGTGAAAGAAATTACCCATTGGATATATGAATAGAAGAAAAGAGTTCATGACCAGACAAAAGACAGAGGGGTTCACAGGAGGTAAATTGGATCGCTTTGGTTCCATAAAATTAAAAAGGTTTCACACCAAAAAAAAAAAAATCATTGCAACTAACATTATAAGAAAAGTAAGAAACTGAGAGAAATTATGTTGCCAATACCTCTTATAAAGATCTAATTGCTCAAAAATATTGAGAAATCAGCCAAATTTCTTTTAAAAAAAATAGGACCCATTTCTCAATTAATAAATGTCCAAAGAATATGAACAGAAAGTTTTAGAGAAAACAAATCAAAGCTATAGATAGTTATGAAAAAATTCTCTGAATCACTGGTTGGTCCTTCATTCTCGAAGATAACCAGAAATGGCATCAGTATGCTGACACTGGCTGATCAGAGCAATACAAGCTCAGAATCCTCCACAACAGGTTGGCCACAGAGAGTCTATGTGAACATTTGGGGTGGATACTCTAAATTTGTGCATCCTCTGTTTCCTTTGAGCTGTTTCAACTCTGTTTTGCTCCTAGAGCACAGCACCTTCTCTGATGAGGGCACAGCATTCTGAGTGGTCCTGCGCCAGTGTCTCCCATGTCACACAATCAATTCCAAAGTTCTTAAGAGGGACCTTGAGAGTGTCCTTGTATTACGTCTTCTGCCCACCATGTGAATGCTTGTCCAGTGTGAGTTCTCCATAAAATAGGGTTTTTCTGCAAGCCTACATTTTGCATTCAAACAGCATGGCCAGCCCATTGGAGTTGTGCTCTCTGAATGTTTGGCAGTTTAGTTTGAGTAAGGACCTCAGTGTCTAAGTCACTAATAACTAAGGAAATGCAAATTAAAACAACTCTAAGGTACTACCTCATACCTGTCAGATTGGCTAACGTGACAGAAAAGGAAACCGATAAATGCTGGAGGGGATGTGAAAAAATAGATACACTCATATATTGTTGGTGGAGTTGTGAACTGATCCAACCACTCTGAAAAGCAATTTGGAACTTACCCAAAGACTATAAAACTGTGCCATTTGACAAGCAGTGCCACTCCTAGGTCTGTATCCCAAAGAGATCAAAGGACCTATATATACAAAACTATTTATAGCAGCTCTTTTTGTGGTAGCAAAGAATTGGAAACTCAGGGGATTGCCTATCAATCAGGGAACAGCCGAACAAGCTGTATTATGTGATTGTGGTGGAATGTTGTGCTATAAGAAACAGTGAAGGTAATGGTTTCAGAAAAACCTGGAAAGACTTCTATGTACCTGTACAAAGCGGAGTGAACAGAACCAGGAGAGCATTGTACACAGTACCAGCAACATTGTAGTGCTAGTAAATCAACTGTAAAAGACCTAGTGACTCTTATCAATTCAGTGATCCCCCATGTGCCATGACTCATGATGTAAACACTGTCCACCTCCAGATAGAGAACTGATGAACTCAGAATGCACGTAGAAGAATATTTTTTTCCTTTCTTTATCTTGCTTTTGTTTCATAACGTGGCTAATGTGGAAATACGTTTTGCGTGACTGTATATGTATAATAGGTATTGTGTTTCTTGTGTTCTCAGTAGGGGGGGGGGAGAGAAGGGATTTGGAATTGAAAACTTAAAAAACATTTTTTTTTAAGTTCTCAGGAGAGCCTTACTGAAGATCTAATGAAAACAGTGGGAGGAGAGGCAGAACTGTTGGGGCAGAGCGTCATCAACTCTGGCGACCGTTTACATAGTGAGGGATGAGGGCAGAGATGATTTGTGTCAAGGCTGGGATAATTGTGGCAGTCACCGGGAAGCTGGAAATAGGACCAAGTTTAAGGAGAAAGGCGACAAGTTCAGTCTTTGGCCATGTTAAGTTGGGTGCTGATGGCTCAGCCAGGTAGAAATTTCAGCAAGGAGCTGGAGAAGTGGGAGAGACTAGGGCTGGACATTCTAGAGCGGTTGGGTGACCATCTCCCTCCAAATGATAATGGAACATCTGGAACTGTTTGCACTTGCCATGAGAAAGAGCATGAAGACAAAAGAGAAGGTGATCTCATCTGGAACCTGTCTTGAAATAGATAACAAAGAGGACGAGAAGTAATCAGAAAGAAGAGGGATGAGGGGAGAACAGTCATCTACCTGATGGGCTCCAGCATTGAGCTGAATCTGATAAGATGAAAATCAGTAGGGATGAATGAACAGTCTTTGGCTACTTGGGTCCAGTTTCCTAAGTATGTGATGAGGGAGCTCTGATTAAAAATTGTCTAAAAAAAGATCTAGGGGTATCAGTGGACTGCAAGCTCCATAGGAATTTGACAGCTAAGAACAGCTTACAGAGTATCCCATGCCCAAGAGTTTCGGGGATGGTCCTCCAGAGTTCTGCCTTGGCCAGAGCTCAGCTAGTGTGTTGGGTTCACTTCTGGGCATCACAGTTTGAGAAGGACATCGACAAGCTGCAGAGAGCTGGGTGTCCATGGTGGTGGAGGTCCATTGGTCAGAGGAGTCAGGAATGGTTAGCTTGGAGAAATGAAGATTTGGGGGGTTTGGGGGGGTGTTATAGCTATTGGCCCCAAATGATAGAAGTGGTAGCAAGGTGAAGTAACCAAGAGGCAAATGTAGACCTGTTGGGGAACACTTCTTAGCAATGAGCACCTTCCCCAAGTGAAATGGGCTGCTTAAGGAAGGGATAGGGCCCCCTCTTAGGAGGTCTTGGCAGCAGGTTCTGAATGATCATCAAATGAGGAGAGAAAGAATGTACATTTAGAGGGCAACTTCAGTCCTGCTTCATCTTCACTCCCAGTGTGGCCTGTTTCCTTCATGGTCGGTGACTCAGTGAATTTTAAAGAAGAAATGACGTCTAACTGGGGAAATCATTAAAGGTTTCCTGGAGGAGGAAGCTCCAGAGCTAGGCCTCAGAGAAAGAGAGGGAACAGGCCGTGAGGAGGGGCTGGGGGCAAGGAGTGGGGAGAGTTCATGCAAGGCCTGAGGCCCAGAGGCCAGAGAAGGTGGGATGGAGGTGTTCCTATGGCTTCATGTATCAAATGTATGTCGATAAGCCCTGATTTTTTTCCTTTTGTCCCCAAATGCCTTCCTAGACTTCATTTAGTGTTCAGAAAAAGCTTAGGCAAGCAGACTGAGTCAATTAAGCTGGCCTGATTCCAACAGGGCCCACATTCTCTGAATTGGGGCACTGAAAGGGCATTATGGATTAAACAGATCCTATGCAAGGCAAAACCCCTTCTCTCATCATCCCCCTGGGAAACTTCTCATGTAGCCTCCTGGCCAGCTCCCAAGGAGAGGGAGACCTCCATCCATCAAGGCAGCCCATGGGCACATACGGGAAATAGGGAGATTCCCTGGAAGGCCAGTCCCCAGGATCGCACTTTCCCTTCCAGCTTGGAGGCTTCTTCCAGGTTGGTGAAGAGTGAAATGGAAGCACTCTGTCAGTTGGTCACCAAATTGGATCTCTTCCCTGGGCCTCCAGTATAGGAAAGCCATTTGAACACCTTGCCCTTTCTGTGCCAGACGGGGAAGAAGCCTTGTTTTCCACTGTATATCGGGATCACCCTTAGGGTTGTCTCTAGTTCCCATCGCTCAGAGGCAGGCTTGAGTCTCCAGAGCCAGCCTCTCCAGTTAAGAATCCTGTGGTGTCCTAGAATCAGGGCGGCACTCTCCTCTGTGACATCTAAATTCCCTTCAACTCCTGGGCTTTCAAAAGGCGGCTGAATTTCCTCAGGCAATCGGTTATCAGCGAGTTGAGACTCTAGTAATTTGATGCATTTGGCTAAAATGTAAAAAGACAATGTAATTGTAGGCTCTCGTTGTAAATACATTCCAGTGACGTACATAAGACCCACCTTAAGGCACTTATTCTGGAAGCATTTGCCCCCCCCCCCTCACTCCCCTTCTCAGGATCTCAGAAGTCTTGTCGTCCAGAGCTGGGTTTCACAAACCTGTTTCTATTCAGAGGGCACAAACACCCCTGAAAAGATAACACCCTGCCTCTGGGCCAGAGGACTTCACGAGTTTCAGCTAGCTCTCCCAACAGCCCAGCTTGGGCTCATAGAATGCAATAGAATCCTTTTCTCTTAGACATTGGGGAGAATGAGCCGAGAGGAATGATCCGCCCCATGGTCATTCCTGAGCACAATTAGAAGGCAGCTCTCTGTTCTCTGGCCCAGGGCCCATTTAAAAAAAATCTGGATAAAGATTCTTCATTTCTTTCACCTACTTGGCATTGCCTGGGAAGGTGTCCCTTTGTCCCGGGGACTGGTTTAAATGGGATATCTGCTTACCCTTGCATTGTCAGGCCTGGGGAGCTGAGGATTTTACTCCCTGCCCCCAACATTGCCCAGGCAAGTTTTCTGAGTACTCTTGGAAGCTCACTGAATGGGCTCTGTTAAAGTCTGGGTTTTCTTTGTCAGGCTGTCTTATCTTCTCTGCATTTCATGAATCTGGAGAGCGCTTCCATTGGCTCATTCCTGATAGGAATTGTTTCCAGGAATTTCTGTGACCATAATAATAGTGTTACTAACCATACGCATAGTTTACCAAGCACTTTATCATTAAGTACCCATGACACAATACTCTTAGTGAAAATATTAGTTCTGTTATTCAGATGAAGAAACAGGCTCCCAGATTTGCCCTGATGCCGCCACTTGTTAATGTTCTCTTGAAACTGATTGGTATTTTAATGTATTTGCTTATAAGTATGTATTTTGGCTCTTCCCAGTAGAGTGTAAGCTCCTTGAGAACAGGGACTACCTTGCTTGTGTTTCTGCATCTCCTGTGTCCGGCACAGTGCCTTGCTTTTTATGCTCCTTCATAAAGTTTGAGTTTGAATTTTGCAGTCATCACAGAGCTGGTGAGTGGCAGAGTGAGGAGGGGAGCTGAGTGAGGCTTCTGGTTCTAAGGCCTCTGCACTTTCTACGGCCGTACCACATGTGCCTCTTCCAGGTCTTTGTTTTTCAAAGATCAGAATATTTAAGAGAATAATCAGAATTGTTCTCATGTTGTCGATGTAAGCTGGGGTACCTCTGTTTGGCAGAAGGACAAAGGGAGCCCCCATTCCCAGCTTAGATAACTTTCCCACCAGAACTGAGTGCTGAGATTAGAATTCAAGTCTTCTGACTTCTAGTTGAGGCCTTTCTCAGCCAAAACATAGCCATTTATGTTTACTGTATTCTGATAAGACAGGACGCGAGTATTCACTTGGATTTAGTGAACAGAGAATTAAACAAAGGGAGTACCTTTCCCCATGGCCAGGGGTTCAGGCTATAAGGGGTAGTATCCTGACATTCAATGCCTAGTTCTTAGCCCCACTGCATGCTTTCTTTGTACATGTAGGGTAAGCTCCAAATGTGGAAACTAGTCTATGGGCAAATACACCTTGCTTTAATGAAGTTAATTTCAAAATACCTTGAAAATATTGTTTGTGGTATAAAAAAAAATACCCATTATTCTTAATTTAATTAGAAAAGTAAACACAGAGATGCCTTAGATAAGAAGAAGAATTTATTCCCTTTTTTCCGGGAAGAAAGGGGTGCCCCATGAGAGGATGTCTTACCCATGTTGATGCATGAGGC
>CM053593.1:381572912-381612308 GCA_028646575.1 Pseudocheirus occidentalis
TACATTCCAGACTGAGAAGTTTTCACTAATTTCATGTTCCACACAATTAAGTTGAAAATAAGATAATTTTTAAAACTATTGGGCTAAGGTTATTAAACAGTGAAATGACTTAAATCTGTCAGTGGATCTGTGTTGTGGGCCATCCCTTCACTGGTGCAAATCACAGCACCTTCTCATCCTGTGGATTTGTCCAGGTTTTCTCAGAAAGCCTCTCTAGCCCATGGACCCAAGGAGCTAGAGGCCTACACTGGCAGCATTGAGGCCCCAGCCAGGGCAGTCCTTGGGCATCTAGCTGTCAGTCCTCATCCTCGCTGTATAGCTGGCCCATCTCTATTTCCAGTCACATCTGCCCTTGGTGATGGCTGTTACACCACTTCTCAAATAGAAGTTTTCACTGGCAAGGGGCTGTGGCCTCCATACATCCACCATGCAGCTTCCCACTGTCCTTCCAACCTTGACATTTTGATTCTTCTTAGATCACTGGGTTCCTGTCAAACATCATTTTTAAAAACATTTAAAATGAATTCATTAGCCTCGTCTCTTGGCACATAAAGGAAATCTGCTTAGACACTGACCACACCCCTGAGCTGAGGTCTCTTGGAAAGTAAAACATTGAAAAAAAATCACATGGAATGGAAGTGAATCCCTGTGTTTGGAGACAGAGAAACAAGGCATCTATCTTCCCTTCCAGGAAGGGCCTCCTGTGTGCCATGCCTGCCACGTGGGCATGCCACGCCTGCCACGTGAGCTAGATTCAGAGGCTTTGGTTGGTTTGTCTTTGAAGTGGAATGTGGATGTATTTAGAAAACATTCCACGTTGAACTTGAATGAGAAGTTGCATTTTTCTTTCATTTCTTGTGGGCCATGATTTATTGCTCAGTCCTTTTTTGCTCTTTTTCTTCCTGAAGCATAGATTAGGGGGTAAAACCCAGCTCCCCTTTTTCTGAAGTTGCCCCTCAGCAATGCTCTTTTTTTTTTCTTTTTGGAAAGGGGAAGGTAGGGCAATTGGGATTAAGTAACTTGCCCGAGGTCATATGGCTAGTTTTGTGTTAAGTTCCTGAGATTGGATTTGAACTCAGGTCCTCCTGACTCCATGGCCAGTGCTCTAGTCACTGCACCACCTAGCCACCCCCAATGCTCTTCTTCTAGAGGGCAGTTCAAGGTGGGCCTCCCATAAAATTGGGGGCTGCTTCATAGATTAGCCTCAGCCAACTCAGTAGCAATCTCTGTCCCAAGGATGACCCCAGACTCACTTTAAGGTGGTTCATGTGGCTCAGAATTAGGGGGCTTCAGGCTAAAGTCTGAAATACTGAGTAAAGTTTTGTGGGGAGACACAGCTTCCTCTTGCTATGAAAATTAGCGTCAGCATTACAGGCTGGGATTAGAACAAGGGCCCAGGTTAGTGTGAAAGTAACAAATAGAACAGACATGAAATTGAGCCACAGATTTGACTAATAACCCTGCCTGAATTATACCCTGGGGGTGGACAAAGCCTAGGTGAGGCATGGGCCTGTGTCTGTGGTATTTACAGGTGAATGGGAGGAAAGGACAGGGCCACAGATAATTATAACACACAGTGTTCCATGTTTGGATTCTTAGCACAATACAAAATAAAATGCATGAGGTCTAAGGGGGTCATTCCCTGCAGGATCCTGGAGATCCATCAAGAGAACTTGAATTTGGGTTTCAAAAGAGAGGTAGGATTTCTCAGGAGAAAGGGCGTCCCAGGTAACCAACAATTAATTGGGGAATGGCCGAACATGGAATACTACTGTGCTCTCAGAAAAACCTGGGAAGACTTACATGAACTGATGCAGAGACATGAGCAGAACCAGGAGAACATTGTACACAGTAACAGCAACATTGTAGCAATGATCGACTGGGGACTGTTGAATGACTTTCGGTGAATGATTTGGCTCTTCTCAGCAGTGCAGCGGTCCAAGACCGTTCCAAAAGACTCATCACAAAAAGCGCTGTGGGCCCCCGGAGAAAGAACCGAGGAGCTCTGAATGCAGATCAAAGCCCCCTGTTTTCACTTTTAATTCTTGTTGTTTCTTCTTTCACAACATGACTGATCTAGAAACATGTTTTATGTGGTTGCGCAGACATAACCTATATCAAATTGCTTACTGTTTTAGGGAAGGAATAGGTGGGGAGGGAGAAAATGTAGAACTCAGACATTTTCAAAAATGAATGTAAAAAATTGTCACTACATGTAATTGGAGAAAAAAAAAAACTATTAGAAAGGAAGGAGGAGAAGAAAGAAAAGGAGTGATCCTCATCATAATCCCAGGCACAGGGGCCCATGAGTTGGATCTCCAGGATGGGGGAACATGGGGCTCTTTCCCAGGGCTTAACCTGGTGCCTTCTGCCTGGTGCAGGGGTGACCTGGAGGGCAGCCCCATGAGGCAGGGCTGGAGGGGTCAGGCAGGTCTTTCCCTCAGAAGCACTTTTGTGAGGAAGGGAGAAGTTCCTACCCCACAACATTGCCCTGCTTTGCCAGCCAGGCAGTGTCCCCAGACACCATGGAGCAGAACCTAGCATTGAAGCCCCCTCAGGGCCTGGGTCCTGCCTTGAAGCTCCTCAGTGCTGGCACTTGGCACCAGGCCTCTTGCTGAATAAATGTTTGCTGATTTGGGAGGATCAGGGCACTGCTTTATTGATGTTGGCAGCTCCATAGGAACATGGGGTGTTGGGGGCAGGGGCATGTTTGTGTTTGCTCTTGCTTTGCCTTTGAAGTAACTATTTCTTTGTAAAAGTTAGTCTGACTGTTAAGAAGTTACTATACCCTGGGTGCTTGGACTCCTTCATTGGGAAAATGCATTCTGTCCGGCTGGGGCCAGTGGCCCCCAGGAACCCCCGGCATTGGGCAGGGGGAAGGTAGACTGGTCCCTATTCTGGGTGGCTATTTGCCTGTTGTCTCCAGGAGAGGGGGGATGGTGTTTTTGCCTTCTTTGTGCCCCCAGAGCTCTACAGATGCTGGAATATAACAGGCCCTTAATAAAATGCTTGTCGACCTGTTGATCCAGAGCTAGAAGTGAGAATGTAGGCCAAGGAGGGAACAGAGGCCCAGGGAGGTGCAAGAAGCCCGAGTCCTAACTTACCCAAGGTCCCAAGGGCAGTGAGGTAGGGCCAGGCCTTGGGCCTCAGACGTGGCACTCCAACTTCACCCCTTCTCTTCCAATGAGAATGCCAAGAAGGGTGGCATCGTTGGGTTCTCCCTCTTGCTGGTTGTATCCTAGAATGAAAAGCTGGAAGGGGCCTGAGAAAACCCACTCACTTGGTCCTGCAGAAGAGGGCCTTCCCCAGGAGCAGTCCAAGGCTCCACCGTGGGCCCTCTCTAGGACTTCACTGGCCTCTCAGCCAGAGATCACTTCAAGTCTCCTAGGTGGACCAAGGCCACATGGTGTGCCAGCTGCAGACCCACTAGATGTGAGCCCATGGCAGGCAGGAATTGGAGCACAGCCCAAGCTGGTGAGAGGGTCCTGTGAGACTTTATGGAAGGGATTCTGGGAGTGAGACAGGGCCCCAGAGAGGCTTGGAGAATTGTGATCTGAAGGCTTTTGGGGAGCTTTTGTTTCTCTCTTACTCCTGGGGCTATTGAGAGGTGAGCCTGGCCTCCAGGATCCTGGGTATGAGGATATGAGGAAAGATTTAGTGAAAATCCTCTTTCTCTCCCTCTTCCGTTCTCCCAGCTTCATGGAGACACTTGGTGAGAGAGAAGGCCTCTGAGGCCTGGGCTTCCAGGCATCAGGCTCTGCTCTGTTTCCTAGCAGAAATCTCTGAGGCAGCTTGGAGGTTTAGGAAACATTTGTGCCGTGAGGCCTCAGTGCTTAATGGCTGTTAAATGCCAACTGGAAAACAAACTTGTGGGACCTCATGCCTCCCCATCACCTTAGAGTGCAGGCTCTTTGAGGGCAGAGATGATGGCCCTGGGCACAGTGCTTTGTAAATGTCTTTTCTGAGCTGCCCAGGCTATTGTGTGTCCAGTGGCCTCACTCATCCCTCATTTCTCTGAAACAGGAGGACCAGGACACTATGGAGTCTGACCTGGACAAGGATGAAGTGATTCAGCCGCAACTTGGGGAACTGTCCGGGGAAAAGCTGCTGACCTCTGAGTACCTGGGAGTGAGTACTGCTGCCCTCAGGCCCGTGGGGCAGGGGGACCGCACATGTCAGGAGGGCTTTAAAAATGATCCTCTTTTTGGCCAGAGCAGGAGGGTTCATGAGACTAAAGCCACACGGTCCTTCCCCACCACTTTCCTCTTCTCTGTTCTGATAGCCACGGCTATCAGAACATGGCTTCTCCATCTTCCCCATGCTGCTGGTCACAGGAAGACCCAGGCTGAAAAACTCGGGGGTCACACAGGCCCCGAGAACATTGAGTCCAAGCCGTCTCTGATCCAGAATCTCCCCAGTGACCTCAAGAGCACATCCCCAAATGGTTCTCCAGCCTAAATGGCAGCCTGTTACCTCCCTGCCCAGTCCAATAGAGCAGGAACATAATCAAGAGGAAGGGGCTCTGGGCATGGCATTGGCCTTTCTTAGTTCCTGAGGACAATGATATTTGTAGTCTGAATTATTTCCAGGAGATTTTGAGGAATGTGTTTGGAAACTGAAGCATTCTGTAATGGGAATGCCACCCACAAAGAGCGTAAGCGTCTGTCCCCATCGTGGGCATCCTTGGCAAGGGTCGAGACACTGATCTCCCAGCTCTTCCCAGGTCTCCCTCATCGCCAAAGACCCTAGCTGCCACCCCACCTTTCTCCTCCTTGTCTTTCCCTGAGAAAGCTGGCGATTGTGGGCACCTCCACCCTTTCCCCTCTCCCATTCTTCTTAACCCCTTACAACCCAGCTTTGGAGCTCAGGAAAGACAGGGCAGAGAGAGTGGGGCCACAGCTAGTGGGGAAGGTCAAGCCAGGGTCTTTTGAAGATGTCTTTGTAAGCAGTGAGAACAACGGGAGAGAGGGGAATGTCTTCCCTCACATAAAGGCCCCAGTCCCTCCCATGGCTGTTTGCTCTTCCTCCACTCAGGTGCCACCCCTGACTCAGTAAACGCTGCCGCTTACCTGCCACCTCCAGGATCACACAGACAGCCCTCACCTCCTGGACTCCTCCCATCTCCTGTCTTCCTCCTTCTTTCTCCCTGTCTAGGCACCCTTCAATCCAGTGACATTGGCTTCCTCTCCTGTTCTCACACATGACCATCTCCCACATCCATGACTTTGCCTTGGCTGTTCCCCCTGCCTAGAATGCCCTCCCTATTCACCTCGACCTCGTGGATTCCCTGGCTTCCTTTGAGACTCAGCTCTTATAATAGGACCCTTTCCGGCTCCTGCACCCACCTGAGATTACCTTCTATCCAGAGTGTCTTTTTCATACTTTCTGTCCGTTAGCATTTGAACTCCTTGAGATCGAGCCCGTTGGTGGCTTTCTCTACATCGACAGCCAGGACATGGGAGTGGGCCCAGCCCAGAACACTGGCCAGTCACAGAAAAGCTTGAGGAAAATACTTTGCTTTTTTTTGATACTCTCTGACCGCAGACTGACTCTGTCCCATGTGTCCTAGATAATGACCCACCCGGGCAAAGCTGGGAGGAGAGCGCTTCCCAGCAGCCTCCAGCAGAGTGTCGATGAGCCCCTGCAGAGACCCGTCACCCCCGGGTACCATAAGAACGCGCACCCCATGTAAGTCTGCCCTTCTATTGCCAGTCTCACTTTCTTACTCGTTCTTTGGATCTCCGTGAGGCCAGGCGAGGCATCCGCGTGAAAATCACAAATAAACATCCATGTTGAAAACCCTCAGCCGCTGTCATTCTTTAGGGTGTTTTTGGACATGGAGGAAATTACTGCGGCTGAAACAACCACGGAGGTGAAGAGCCAGGAGTGTCAGTGGGGAAAGGGCCGGCCCAGGGCCTGCATTCCCTTCTGCCTTCCCTAGGTGGGGAGGCAGCTGCCGGGTGTGGAGGGGGGTGGCTGTACAAGCCCTGGCCCCAAATCCCAGCCCCTCTCCAGCTGCGTGTGACTCTATGTACTGTCCTCAGTTTCTCCATCTGTAAAGTGGAGAGAGGAGTATGTGCCAGGCTTGTTTTGAGGAAGGCGCTTGGTAGATCCCAAAGCACTGTGGAAATATCAGTGAGCCTGATGCTGCTCCCTGGGGCCTCATGGCCAAGGCGTGTTTCAGCGGCTAAGTTGCTGTGACGGGCCTGCAGCCCATTCCCCACATGCCAGTAAGTCAGTCATATCCCAAAGACAAAAAAAAAAACCACCCCTTTGGTCCTGCTGCCTCCCCTGGCCCCCCCACCAGACCTGCTTGGTACTCCCCCAGGCTTGATACACAAGACCTACAGAAGCAGACTCTGTCTTCAGAGCTGATGGCTTCCTTTATGGTCTAATGAAGGGAACAGATGGGTGGTGGAGGCTCAGGAAGATCTAGGCACAAGGCTTGCCCTTGTACTGGGTGGGGCTCAAAGAAGAGCCAGGACCCCCAGCCCCGCCCCTATGGTGCTGTTTCAGTGGTGAGCATTGCCCAGCCTCTGGTTTCTGCTCCAGGAGCACATGTCATGGTTGCTCTCAGATGGGGCTGGCGTCGAGGAAGCCCTCGGCCCTTTGAACCGTACTGGGGCTCGGCCAGGTAATGGACGGGCCTTTCACAGAGTGTCTTTGTGCCCTGCTTCTGACTGCCGAGAAGCCAGCCCGCTCGTTTCAGCTAGCGGTGAGCGGCCTGTGCAGAGGGGCGCCCCAGGCACCCCCTTATCCTGAGTTTAGAGGAAATCTTGCCAGGTCTTCCTTTATAACCTCCAGGGTGGGTCAGGGGTGGGGTGGGGGTAGCCTGCTGTTTGCTGTTTAATTTATCAGCCAATTATCTTCCTCCTTCAAAGGGAAGTTCTTTCTCCCACTTAGAGGGATGGAAATTTCAAATTCTGTGCTTAAAGAGGAAAATCTTTGTGGGTTTCAGGCCCGCACTCCCACCGAGTTCATACATTTGTTTGAAATCTCTATCTGTGAACGAGATTGTGTTACTGTCATCTGATTACCTGCATGACCCGGACAGAGAGCTGCTGCTTTCTGGGCCTCAGTTTCCTCATCAGTAATAATGAGGAAGTCAGGCCAGATGGCATCCAAGACCCCTTTTGGCTGTAGATTAGGGTTCGAGGCACATTCCGTGGAAGGGTGTCTGGTGAATCTTATTTCAGAAGTCGTCAGGACAGAGGTGATGTCTCTGCCTACATTTGTGTCTGACACTGAGCCTTATATACTCAGCAGATGTTCAGTGAGGCATCCATTCCCAGAAGGAGTGTGGGTAGTCAGATAGAGCAAGTCCAGGGAGGAGAGAGCATGGGCACAATTGAGCCGGCTCTTCTGAACTAAGAGAGACCGTGGTGGGACAGTGGAAAGAACGTGGAAGTGGCAGCCAGAAGCCGTGGGCTCAATCCCCCCAACGCTGGCCCTGCCTGACGAGTCACTGAGGCTTTCTCAAGCAGCCCTGCCTTTGCCTGTGGTGACCCCTTTCACACCCAGATCTCTTGCGCCACCTCGTCTGACCCTTTGGTCTGTCTGTGATGAGGCCTGAGGCTACATGGTGCTTGAGCACCTTCTAGCCTGGTGTCATCTTCAGCTAGCATCTTCCCAAACTTTATCTTATCTACTCCCCATTTTCTGGACAAGTAAATCGAGATTTACCTGCTTCTCCAGCTAGTCAAGGGTAGATGCTGGATTTGAACCTGGTCCACAGTTCGCGGTCCACACTTCTTGTGACTTTCCACATACAGACTTAAGTAGCCGTACTGAGAACTGTGGAAATGCCAAACAGGCCGCGTGCGTCCCTCCGCATAGGCCCATCATCATTGGCTCTCAGAGTGGAAGGGAGAGTCCAGCTGGCGCGGCAGCAACACCCGGGCGTCCCCCCTTTCCTTCAGAACCTTCAGGGATGGGAAACCCCAGACTCTCCAAGGCGGCCCCTTCCCCTCAGAGATTGCTCATTATTCTAGCAGGCCGACTTCTGTCTCTGTATGCTGTACCCATCTTTCCTAGTTCTTGGCCTGTGGGGCCGCACAAAACCAGTCTGGTCCTTGTGCTGAATGGATCCCCGGAGACAGCTATCACAGCCTTCCCCCACGTCTTCTCCAAGCTAGACAGCCCAGACCTTTAGCCCTTAATACTATGTCACCAAATGAACGTAGGCAACAAACGAGCCAATAAGATGCCTTTCTGGGTTTCCTTTCAGGCCTGCCTCACTCCTGATGTTTTTGACTCTTTAACTTCCTTCCCTCCTCTTTCCCTTCCTTCCTTCGTTCTTTCCTTCCTTCCTTCCTTTCTCTCTACTTTCTTTCCTTCCTCCCTCTCTTTTCTCTCTTTTATTCCTTCCTTCCTGTCTTCTTTCCTTCCTTCATTTCTTCCTCCCTTCCTTTCTCTCTCCTTTCCTTCCTTCATTCCTCTCTTTCTTCTCTTTTATTCCTTCCTTCATTTCTTCCTCCCTTCCTTTCTTCCTTCTTTCCTCCCTTCCTTCCTTCCCCTTTTTCTCACCTTTCTCTTTTCTAATGTGGTTGTAGTCAGTATGAAGACAGGGCTGGTTCTGCTGGATTCCTCCTGCGTTCTCTCCTGTTGGTCTCTCCATAGCTCCTTATAGGCTCCCCTTTTATCATGCTTCATGGCCCTGTGATATCCCATCCCACTTGGTGTGTCCTCTCCCCTACTGGACCATATGGGCTGCTCCTGACCTTGTGTGACTTCCCTTAGAGCAGCATGTGGATCTTGGCCTGTCCTTGCCCAGCCTTCCTGGGTACCTCTGCTCTGCAGCCTCTCAAGAGCCACCCTACTGGAGGCTGGCTTGGTGCCCCTGCCAATATGGCAGCCACACCCCCGTCTCCCCTCTCTGTGTGACCGGTCCATCTTCCCTTCCTAGCAGACTCCTGTTTTCCTTTGAAGTTCCTAATTGGTTACGTGCTGCGGCCTGTATGTGCCATGTGCCATGGCTGATGCTACTTTGAGACCCTCCTTTAATTCTTCGGAGAGCGTCGTCATGCCCGACTCTGACAGTGGCACCAGAAGGCTCTCAGTCTGGCAGACAGGCCTTTGTTTCTGTGGGGCTCTTTGCTATTTCCCAAAGCTGACCCCAACCCCATCTCCTCCTCCTGGCCAGCGCTGGACCCAACTCACCATCCATATGGACTGTCCCCAAGATGCAGAAGGCTCTGAATTTGAATCGAGATCTGCTCTCAAAGTATCCTGGCCTGCAGGCCTCGTTCGGTGGCACCTTGGGGAGCTACAGGCTGGCCAACGTCAACTCCTGCCAACTTAGCTCAATTTGTCGCTTACGTGTTTGTTCATTTTTTTCTCTAGGATGGAAAATGATTTCATTTCTCCTTGTGCAGCCCGACCCATGCAAGGCAGCCTGCTCCCGGTCCAGCCAAGCCCTCGGCCCCCTACCCGTAGTGGAAGCCGGTCCAGCTCCTCTTCCACATGTAAGGCCTTTGAGAAAATGTCCAGTTCCCAGATGTTCATTTAAGAAATAGACACTGAGCACTTCCTGTGTACAATACAGATCGACTGATAAGTAATTTCTGTTCCAGTCAGTTTAATGTCTATTTTTTTTTTAAAGGCAACGTGATGGGAAAGGGAGACTACGCTGGCTTGGGA
Organism: Pseudocheirus occidentalis; assembly: GCA_028646575.1. NCBI lineage: Eukaryota > Metazoa > Chordata > Mammalia > Diprotodontia > Pseudocheiridae > Pseudocheirus > Pseudocheirus occidentalis. The sequence continues at coordinate 381,582,552 of CM053593.1, forward strand.
CCCCAGAGGCCCAGCTTACTGTCCCCATTCTACCACTCACTTAAGTTCTTTCTTTCTTTCTTTGTCTGTAAAATAAGAGAGCTGAACTAAATAATCTTGTCCTTGTGGATCAGGAGGACACAACATCTGCTCTTCTGCTGTAGCATCAGTGCAAACGTCCAGCAGGCCGCCCGTGCATGCAGGTACTAAGTGCTTACTGGCAGCCAGACCCTGCGGCCAGCTTAGGTCCCACCAGGGCTCAAGGAGAAATGTCAGGGGGAAGACTTTGGGATCCAAAACCAGGAGTGATGGAGACCCAGAGTCTCCATGGCCTCGGAATTTGGCGTTTGGGTACTTGGCGCATCTGGTGCATCCAGTTGGATTATGTGGGATCATAAAATATTCTGGGCATCTTCAGTGGATCTGGAAGTCTCCTTTCATCTGGCCCAGTGGAGGCTGAGCATGAGAGAAAGGCTTGTCTGTGCACACAGAAAATATGCTTTGGATCAGGGGTGCACCCCGCAGGCCTTTCATCTCTGTGCCTGGTTATTGTCTTTTCATTTTCCAAAGGAAATGAAAGGCCTTGGGCACAGAGGTAGCCAAGGTTTACTAGACAAGAATCTCATTCCTAACTCAGGGACCTGATTGACCGGGAAGAACAGAGGGGGTCAGAGAGGCCAAGGTCAAGCATCAGACCCATCTCAGATTTGTACGCACCCTCTTGGTACCAGAAGTGCCTCGAGCTTACACCTTCAGGGGCGGGAGAGGGTGCTGCCTGATCCCCAGAGCTTTGGGGAGCATCTGTCAGAAGGTGGGAGTGGAGTGGACTCAAGCTCTACAGACCTCACCATCCTAGCCTCGGTCCCGGCTCAGACTCTCGTAGGCTGAGGGGCCTTTAGAGAGCTGTCTCATCTCGGCCCAAGTGGGCATTGTCCCCTTGCTGCCTGGGTAAGGCAGGGGCATTGTGGAGATAATGGAGACACGTATTTTAATGGGTGAGCTTCCCTGTCCCCATGTTACAGATTAAGTAACTGAGGCAGGAAGGGGGTCTGGAATGAGATTTAGACTTGGGTCTTCTGACGCAACGCCCAGCACGCTGTCCTCTGGGCTACACTGCCCCTCCTGATGGGAGTCAGCTGTTAGCTCCTAATTAGGAGCAATAATCATCCCACACGGGTGCTGTGGTTTGTGCTGTGAGAGAGCCTGGGTCTAAATCCTACCTCCAAGATGAACTGCCTAACTTTGGGCGAGTCACTTGATCTCAGTCAGATTCAGTTTCTTCCTCTGTAAACTGAGGGACTGGACCAGATAGATGCCTTCGGGGTCCTTCCTCGCTCCTGTGGAAGCACTTTGGGCCCCGTCTCGCTCCCTTGTAAAATGGAGGGTCTCTGGCTCAGTGATCCTGCACCAGGTCACCCTTTGCTCATCTCTTCAGTGGCCACTTCATTCATCTCCATCTCACAGATGCCTGTGGGGAACGTTGAGTCCACGGTCCCGGCCCATAGGGGTTGCCTGGAGCTTGGCAGGGAGAGCATCCGTATGAGCGTCTCACTGCTGTGATTCAGAGAAGCACGAGGTTGCTTGCTAGCCCTCAGACCAGACCACCAGGGGAGGTCTCTGACCAGCCACAGAGAAGAAACATTGCCGTATTCGTGGTGGGAACAGAAAGGCAGAGGGTGCAAGGGCTTTGTTAGGGACCCGGAGGGATTCTGGGTCTGGTCTCTGTTCAGCAGAGGCCTGGATCAGAGTGAAACAAGCAGGAACAAATGCCAAGTCCAGCACGCCAGGTGTGAACCTCCAGTTGACAAGCCCAGCTTGGGACGAGCCAGTAGCGTGTCTGAAAAGCAGCACTGCGACATCCTGCTCTGAGCAGCCGTTTAGGAAGCACCATGTCACTTTGGTCCAACACACTGATCCGTCTGGGCCTGGACTGCGCGGGGAGGATCAGAGCCCGTCCTGGGGGTCCAGACCCAGAGCTCACCCTGCTGGTTGGCCTGGATCCAGCCCTTCACTGCCTTGGGCACCTCACTGGGAGATGGGGAGGCAGAGAAAAAAGCACACTGGCCCCACCCTCCATGACAGACACCCTACCTGGGGAATACGGCGTGGGCATAGAAGTAAACACAAAGCCTTGGTGCTGGGGGTGGGATCCATTCACAACGGCACCCAGTGTGCGGCTGCTTCAATCATCATCTGCATCTTCATCAATAGCCAGGTAGCCAAAAAGCCCCATGAAGGATGGGCTTCTGGAAGCCTGGCAGAAGCAGGCTTTGGTGATGGCAGGCAGGGCAGAGGCCCCTAAAGTTGACACTCCAGAGCCAAGGCAGGGCAGAAGAAGGTTCTGCCGAGCCCAGAACTCCTGCCTACAGCACAGGCAGCAGAGTCCGAGGCCTGGCATGGGAGTGTCCAGCCATGGCTAGCATCCAGGAAGCCTGTATCTGCATATGCCGTGATAGGGCCAGGGGCTTCCCTGAACTTGCTTATGGCCTATACTGTTGAGGCCCAAGGCTGCCCTATGGAGGCAAAGAGAATTCCTGGTAGCCGCCTTTCCTTCAAACCATGCTCCCATGGTATTCTGACCTTCACTGCTCACCCTCAACGTGAGACCCAAGATAACCCAAGCTCTAAGATGTTCAGTAATCATTTCCATACACCTGGTGTTTATGGAGAAAGAGAGTTTTGGTCTTGGAAGTCTCAGGGATGGAGGGTAGAGCCAGAGAGCCCATCACGGGTATCCCTTCTTGGCATGGAAGAGCATGATTGGGCCTTGAGACGGCTCACTGTGAGAACGTTTCTCCCCAGTGGGAACAGCCGAGATGGAGAGCTCCAGAACTCCAGGGCATGGTCTTTGGAAAGCAGATTGGGAAACAGGCCTGTGTGCAGCATCATGGTCCCAGCACTGACCCCCTAGGACAGCCTCCAGGCCCCGAGACCAGAGCACAAATGTTCCCTCTGGGCTCACTAAGGAGCGGTTCACCCATCTCACCCAGCAGAGCATCGCCCATCTTCATGAAGAAAAAGAGTGAAGGGTGCATCCCTTGATGACAGACCCCTAAACCATCACAGAGTGAAAAGGAGGGATGGACTGGCCCTTGTCTTCAGGCCACTCCAGGGGCTGCACCTCAGTGAGGCTCACAAAAGGCTGCCTTCTGACTCAGTGGCTTTTCATAGAGTCACCTGTCATCATGCCATAACCCACTGGGGTCTGCTTGACTGATGTCCTCCCATCTCTCAGTGTGTGTGACAGGCTCTTGGTCCCCAGCTTTGCTCACATTCTCTTTTGTTGTTGTTTCTGGTCACCCCCATGCATGAGTCATCTCACTGGGCCTTCAGGAAAGCCTGTTTTAGGCAAACGGAAATGAGCATTTGACTGGGGGATTAACTCAAGTGATTCTAGGACCTACTTGTCCACATCCAGGGAATTGCAAACAGGCTTCCCACCACGTATCTGAAGAAGCCAAGCACAAAGCGCTCCCCAATGTTAATGGGATCCTTGGGTCCCCTCCCAAGCTCACAGAGCAGGCCTCTGGGCCAGGCTGGCCACCCCCTCCAAGCAGGGCCATCGTGTCCCATGGGAGATGTCACCCCCTGAGCCCTCTCTCCATCAAAGTAGACCAGTGGGACCAAGGGTACTTCCCTAGGATTCAACAGTTCTTCCCCCATAACATTTAAACTGGATGGCCAAAGTCTCTGACCATCAAGGCACAGTCACCTCTGTGAAGGTGGTCTCAGCCCTCAGGCTGATGGTGCAGGGTAGGCCAGGAGGAAGCTAGGTTCAGGGGTGTCCTGGCAGAGCTGCAGGCCGTACAAGCCTGCCACCAGGCCTCCCTGGCAGATGGAAATGTCCCTGTCAGGAGTCCAGAGGATCCCCTGTCAGTCAGTCAGTCAGTCACCCATCCTTACAGAACCCGACCTCTCCCCAAAAGGCTTCCACACCTGCTAGCCCTTATCCACCCAGATCAGGAAGCGTGAACCCAGGGCAAAGAGCAAGTGGGCCTTTGCTTGGGGTTGGCCCTCACAAACTGGTTGAACTGCTCTGTGGACATGCCTGCCTGTCCTGGATCCTGTTCCCAGGCTACAGGCCTGAATTCCATTCCCTGCCTATTTCCTCATGCCTTATGTGAAACCACCTCCCCCTCCCCAGCCTGGCTCAAGCCTGTCCTCTCCCATTCTTCCCTGGACAGCTTACCTCGCTTGGACTCCTGGCCTTTACCCTGTGACCACTCTTCGTCATGACCCCTACCCATGTCCCCAGGTCAGCAAACATGGGCTGGCAAGGGCCCCTTAAGTGACCCATTCCAGACGCTTGTAAGATGGCTTTTTTTCTGTCTTGTGTTGTGGGAAAGAAGCAAGTTAGGTGAGCTCCCTTCTCTGGATTGGGTGACTGAGCTCTCTTCCCCCTCTGATGTTCCAGGATCACAGGGGCCAAGTGACTTTCTGGGGACCCTCGTGGGAGTGTTTGCACCCCCACCCATTTATTTACCATTTACAATGACCTTCTCATTCCTTTTCATGCCTGTCCCATTTCAGAGCCAGCACAGCCTGGCTGCTCCCCCAGGTCTGCTTCTGCCCCTTCCAGACTTTGGCTTCATGTCATTTCTCTCAGTAATAGCTCCTCGTGCCCCCCATTGCCTTGTCCTGTGCGATCGGGCATGTGGTCACTTCACTGGAAGCTGGACTTTGCAGAGATTCCCACATATTCAAGTTGGGACTTCTTTTTTCCATTTAGAGGGGCACTTTGGCAGTCTGGGAATCTGACTCCTTACCTCATGGACAGTTCCCTGTATCCTATCCAGCCCCTACTTAAGGCCTCTTGAGACAGGCCATGCCATTATTGAAAAGTTCTTCCTTCTACTGAGCTGTAGTCTTGTTCCCACCGTTCCCATTTCCCCACACCTCCCCACCCCAGCTACATAGAGTAAATTGACTTTCTGCTTGGGGTGAAGGGACTCTTGTGGCCCTTCCCTTCCCACATTCCAGCCATGCTAGCCTGTTCCCTGGCAGGATTTCCTAACTCCTCCTTCCCCAGGGCCTTGGCTCCTACCTTGAATGGCCTCCTCCTCTCTTTACCACCGCTCCTTCCAAACCCCTGCTCCATTTTCTTCCCCTCAGTCCTCAGTCAGGACCCAGCTGAAAATCTACCTCTGCAGTATTTAAAACTGAAAAGGACCTTAGGTCATTCAGGGAGGCCAGAAGAGTGACCCCAGGCATCAGCCTCCGAGCCAGGATATCTAGTGGCCCCCTGCCTCACCACCATGGCCAGGTCTATTGTTTGCTCTCATTGGCATGGGCCACAGCCTCTCTCTTGGTCAGTGATCTCCTTGGCATCTCTGCCCTGCAGTCTCTAGGGACATAAAAAGGAAAGTAAAAGATCATTTTTGTTCTCAAGGAAATCACAGTCTAGTGGGGAAGAAAACATGAAAAAAAAAAAAGTACAGAAAAGCTAGGTACGAGAAAATTGGGACTCTTGGAAGGGGACAGAGCCAAGATGGTGGAGAAGAGGTAGGGACTGCCTGAGCTCTCCCAAATTCCCCTCCAGACAGCCATAGACAGTGCCTCCAGGTTGGGGCCCTTTGGTCCGTTCCTTTGCAGAATTCGAAATTGTCTTCCAGAAGGACTGGACCACTTCACAAGTCTGACAACGGCTTCTCGGTGTTTCTGTCTTCCCAGCCCAGCATCCTCCAGCATTGACCACTGAGGCAGCTAGGAGCAGAGGACAGAATAGTGGGCCTGGAGTCAGGAGAACTGAGTTCAAGTCCAGCCTCAGACACTGAGTGACCCTGAGCAAGTCACTTAATCTCTGTTTGCTCCGGTTTTCATGTATGTAAAATAGAGGTGATGGTAGCAGTTACCTCCCACAGTTGTTGCCGTGAGGATCAGCTCAGATGCTACTTGTCAGGTGCTTAGCACAAGGCCGGGCACATAGTAGGTGCTGTGTGGATATCCGCTGTTCTCCTTGTTGCTGTGTCTTATTATACATTTGGTGCCTGTCTTTCCACAGCCTCGCCAGCATTGCTCCTTCCCTTCTTTGTCTTTGGTGCCTGCTTGCCGGGTGATTTTGATTTGCCTTCTCTTAGGATTTGTGGTCTGGAAGGTTCTTACCTGTTTGGGAGTGGCGTTTGGTCTCTTGTACATGTCTCTTTGTGTTTGACCACATGGGTCTCTCCATCTTGGACATCAAACTGAGAAACGTGTTCCGAAGATCTCTTTCCCAGGTGCCCGCTTCCCATGCCTGGTTCCTGTGGGGGCACCTTAGGAAGGGCTTATGTCGTGCAGGTCCAGCCCCAGGAACACTTCTCTTTCTAGACTTCCCCATGGTGCTCCCATTCGCCCAAGCTCCCACCCTGAGCCATCCCCACCCCCTCACTTTGTCCTCCTTCCCTTTCTCCTCTCTCTCTCTTCAGTCTTTGCTCCGTCAAGGCCTGTAGGGTTCACCTTTGCAGCATCTCTGTTATAGGCCCCCTTCTCTTCTCTGATCCTGCCCCCTCCCTGGGGCAGGCCCTCATACCCTCTCACCTGGACTAGTGGGATAGGCTGGGGGTGGGTCTGCCCTACGAAGTCTCTCCCCACCCCAGGCAGCCTCCACCCAGCTGCTGGAGGGAGTTTCCACAGTTCTGACTTACCCATACATTCAATAACCTCCAGCCACTTCCTGTTACCTCCAGAATCATATACAAAATCCTTTGTTTGACATTTGAAACCTTCATAACCTGATGCCCCTTCACCTTCCTACTCTCCCCGTCATGCATTCTGTGATCCAGTGGCGCTGGTCTCCTGGTCTCCAGGCTATCCTTGAACAAGACCCTCCATCTCCTGACTCTGGCCACTCGCTCTGGCTGTCCTCTGTGCCTGGAACATCGGCCCCTCCTCTAGTCAAAGGGAAGAGCCCATCTTTCCCAGGCCCCTCAGTGGTAGCGCCGGCCCTCAGATGTCACCTTCAGTGTACTCTGTCTTATCTGAACACAGCCATCACCACATTGTTTCCCCCAATAGATTGTGAGCTCTGTGGGGCAAGGACTGTGTCTGCCTTTTTTTTTTTTTTTTTTACTATCCCCAGCATTTAGTACAGTGCCTGTATGCTGTAAGTGCTTAATAAATGTTGGCTGACCTAGTGACTTGGGTAGATGGTGCTTGAAGGGACCCAAGGATTCCAAGAGATGAGGCAGGAAAGTGTTCGAGGCATGGGGAGACTTCTAGGTGGAAAGGCCTGGAGGGGAAAGATAGAGCATCCTGTGGAGGAAGGGAGGGAGGCTGCTTGAGTCAGATGTTAAATATAAAGTCTGGAAAGGTGGCCTAGAGCCCACTTGTGATGGCTTCCAAGAACCACCACCAGAGCGTGCATTTTTTGCCAGATAGTAAGAAGCAATTGCAGGTTCTTGAGTCAGAGAACAGCATACTCAGCCCCCTACTTCAGGGATATCCATTGGTGGAGGCTGGTTGGAAAAGGAGAAATGTGAAGCCAGAAAACCAACTGGTGGGTTGTGGCAGGGGGCCCACACAAGGCATGATGAGAACCTGAGCTGGGGAGTGGGGGAAGGGATGTGGCAGGAGGAGATGGGCCGGTGTAGTGATGGCCTGAGCTGAGTCTGGCTCTGAAGGTCAGAGGACGAAGGCCAGGCTTGAGGGGATGGAGAAGGAGTGAACGTTTCTGTGAACCAACAGGACTTCACAGCTGATGGGGAAGGGGGGTGGGGGGAAAACAAGGCACAGAATAATAGGAATGACCAGTGGCTGCTCCCAGATTGCCCTGAAAGGGACTTTGGAGGCCATTGATCCCACCCCCTCACTTTACACGGGAGGAAATTGAGTCACCAGAGAAGTAACCGACTTGCCCAGAGTCACACAATAAGTATCAAGCAGGATCTGAACTTGGGTCTTCTTCAGTCACCGTTATCAATGGATGCATAGAGAAGAGCAGGTTTGGGGAAAAGCCTGGGAATTCAGCATTGGACCTGTTGGGTTGGAGGTGCTGTGGGTGCCTCCAGCAGGAGGAAGGCAGCAGAGGCTGTGGAAGGAGATGAGATTCCCAGGGACAGTGAACTGGTCAGGGAGCCCCAAGGAGGCATCCTTCTCTGCAAGGCAGAGGTGGGGGAGGCTCTCAACCTGTGGGTTATGTTCAATGTATAACAATGAAAATACATCCCGCATCATATCAGATAGGTCCATAACAGCAGCAAAATCACAGTTACGAAGTAGCAACGAAAATCCTTTTCTGGTTGGAGGTCATGACAATGTGAGGAGCCGTATGAAAGGGTCGCACACTAGGAAGGTTGAGAACCACTGAGATAAGACCTCCCCTGGTTGTGTTTGTCCTGCAGAGTGTCCCAGGAAGGGCTCAGAAGGGTCCAGGATCGGAGAAAAGCATGAGACCAGATGAAAACCCAAGCTCCCAGGCCCCAGCGCTGGGAACATCAGAAGGCCTAGGTCTGAGGACCCCCTCTGCTACTCACGGCACCTCAGTTCCCTCATGTTTTCCCTCTCTCCTGAGGGTGCTGGGATGAAGTCAGTGATCTCGGTATGAGCTTCAGGGACCATTGGACTCAGCTCATCTTTCTGTTTCTTCCTTTGCATCTTTTGAGATCCTTATCTTTCCACATCGACATTCCCTCCCCCCCAGAAATTATATTTCTTAAGAGCAGGAATCTGGCCCCCCCACCACCCATCTAGACATCAGACACTGGAATGGAAGGCGCCCCCGGGCCTGTGCTTGGGTCCCAGATGCCTTTGCACTGATCTGGGTAATTCAGGCTTGGGAACAAAGTGACTGACCCTCTGTGTGCTCGCTGGCCTCCTTGCTTTCCTTGGGAGGACTTCACCCCCTCCTTATCTGGCTGCAGAGCAGGTTGGACTGGAGGAACCCTGAGGTCCCATTGGGCTCTGGCCTTCTAGAGGAAGACCCTGCCTCAATGGACTGATTGACCCTCAGGGGAGCACTGATTCCTATCTTCCCTTCATGGGCTCAGGATACGTGGCTAGATCATCTGGGAAAATCCTTGGTGTGGATGTGTGGATGTAGGTTCTGAAGGGCCTGGTAGAGCAAAAGCATTCTAAGGAAAGGAAGTGACTCTGTGTCAGTGGATGAGTCCTCCTGAGCAGGCTTGAATCCCCTTCCATAGCCACCTCAGGGCAGCCCTCAGCTTCCCCAGGAGGTCCGGCCTTGGGCTGAGCCCTCCTGTGTGTCCTTGGAGGGCCAAATACGACCGACCTCTCAGGCCTCCCAAGGTTTCTGGGCTTTTTCAGACTTTTTTCTGAGAGGGGAAGCGTAAAACAAGGGGTGCTTTACTCAGGAGAGACATTCTGCTATCAACCAACCAGTGATCAATAATGAGAAAATGTTTATCAATGAATTTGTGGCTAACAGCTGCCCGGAGCCATCAGGGCCTTGGGCTTGGGTGTCCTTTGTCTTGTCCAATAGCATGCAAACCGACTGACCGTGCATAAGCTACCTAGAGGGTGAAGAGAAAATCCCTGATGGAGGGAAGGGACTAGGAAAGGCCCCTGAACAGATGGGAGCAGGCTGTGTGAACAGCAACTCTGCTGTGCTGGAGGGGGAGGGGACATCCTGGGCCCAAGGGCCCAAGGGTCCAAGGGTCCGAGGACATCTTGGTCTGAGGGACTTGACTTCTCTTAGCTTTGGGGCCTTGGCAGATAAAAAGCATCTTCCAAGAAGTCTGCAAAGGCCCAACTTAGCCTCGAAATGTTTTCTCTCTTCCCCTGCAGCCTTCAGCATGGAACCCTACAAGCTGTTGGCCTTGGCCCAGCGGGAAGGCCACCATGTCCTTGTAGCTGATGAGGCCAGCCAGGCCCTGGAGCCAGCCCAAGGCCAAGCAGACAGGCAGCCCAACAGGTAGGAGTCAGAACCCAGGGCCAGGAAGGCGCTCCCTGCCCTCAGGACCTCAGTTTCTACCTTTGTAGGAGAAGACTGGGCTTGACTTCTGAGCTTCCTTCCAGTTCTCAGTCTGTGCTCCAGTGGAATCCTCTGGCGGCCCCAAGTCCATTCCTGCTCATCCTCAAGTAGCTGGCCCACTTCTCTCTGTTGTCCATTCCCTCAGAGGCTGCATGGAGAAGTAAATGTCCTCAGGGACAGCCTTGGCTAGTCCAGACCACCGGCCATAGAGGGAGCTGGAGTGTGTGTGTGTGTGTGTGTGTGTGTGTGTGCACGTGTGTGCGCGTGCGCGTGTATGTGTGTGTGCGCGTGTGTGTGCGTGCACGTGTATGTGTGTGTGTGCGTGCGCGTGTGCGTGTGTGTGTGTGCGCACATGTGCATGCACTCCTTCCTCTCCACTGATCCTTCCTTCGGCTGTGAGCACCATGGGCCGTGAGCACCACAGGCCATCACTCTGAGGACCAGGGGCTCCTAAGCAGTTGGATGGGGATGTCCATCATGTTACCACATAGTGAGCTTTAAGAAAAAGAAGCCCCTTCCTTGTATGGCTCTTGCTGGCTGGGCCTGGGTGCGAGTGAGGCAGCTGCCAGCCTGAGCCCGTGATTGGTGACTCCTGAGAGGTCCCACCCACATTCTCTTCCAGCTGAAGGTGAGACTGGGGCTCACTGTATGTCCATTTAATTCCCGTAAAAATTCATCTTTGTCATTCAGTTGTTTCAGACTCTCTGTGGGCCCATGCTGGAGAGGTTTGTCATTGCCTTCTCTAGCTTGTTTTTTAAGATATGAGGAAACTGAGGCAAACAGAGCAAATGGACTTGCCCAGGGTCCCCCAGCTGCGTCTTCCTGACTCCACACCCGGCGTCCTATCTGCAGCGCCACCCGGCTGCACCCAGCTTCACACAGCCAAGTCTTGAATTTGACCTTTCCACTGAAGTCCCCGTGTCTCCGGATGGACAAGCTGCCATAGCGGGGAGGACCCCGAGAAAGCTTGTTCTGGGAAGCTGGACTTTGCCTTTCCTTGTGTCGCCAGCACCTGCACATAGTAGGTCTTCACAAAGGTTTCCCACATCTGACGCTTCTTCTCAGTCTCCTCTTTGGCCGTCCTGGTTCAGGCCCTGGTCTCATCCCACCGGCATGACTGTGATGGCCTCCTCGTCAATCCTGCTCTCGGCCTCTCCCCTCTAAGCCAGCCTGCGGGGCCTGGCTCCTCTGTCTGTCATGCTGCTCCATCTACATAGAGAGCCCTGGTGGCTGCCCATGGCCTCCTGGTGACACGGGCACTTGGGATCCCGCCCATCTCCTTATCTGTCTCCCATCACTGTGTCTTTGGTCTCTTCTCCCCATCTTCAGTAGACCCCCCCAAGCCCCAGAAAGCCTTCTCTGAATACCCTCCCCTCTCTGCCAGACCCAGGGACCTTGGGACTTAGTGCCCCACCCTTGTCTTTGGTCCTGGCTTAGACGGTCCGAGGTCTGGACCGTGTGCATGGCCTAGGCCCCTGAGAACAGCTGAGTTGGATGAGACTGGACTGGAGGACATCCTTCTCTCCAAACTTCAGGTCCCTTTCCAGGTCAGAGGCATCTCCAGCCCCTAAACCAAAGGTGCCTCCTACATGATCCCAGACTCCCCAGTGCCAACCCCGGGAAGGGTCCAGACACCACAGAGCCACTCGGTGCCTGTTGGCTCTGGCTGTGCCCCAAACCCAGGCGTCTCTCTGGGGAAGCCTGGCACAAACATGGGCACCGCCTCCCCAGTCCTCTCAGCCTGTGTGAGTCAGGGAGGACCCCGCGCTGCATCTAGTCTGACCCCTTCATTTTTTAGAAGAAACTGAGGCCTAGAGGAAAAAGTCATCATGGTACAGGGAAAGGGTGCCTTGAATTTGAAGTCAAAGGATCTGGATTCAAATCCTGACCCAGTCTTTTTTGATTGGAAACACATTTGACAAGTGACTCTGTTCCTGCCCTCGAGGATCTTATGTTCTACTCAGAGGACACAGCATGTATACAGATGGTGCAGGGTAATTTGAAGGAGAAGGTGCTGCAGCAGAGAAGTTCACCCTTGGAGAAGATGAGGATCTGGGAACACGGAAAGAAGGTGGCGAGTTCAGGTTTGGGGCACAGTGTGTAGGAAGGATGGAGGAAGCCCTCAGAGCTTGGCAGGAGGCCAGTGAAGGGAGTGGTGGTCCACAAAGAATGCGGTCAGGAGGCAAGGCCCGAGGAGTCGGCCACAGATGGACTGGACTGTAGAGGGCCCGTTTCCAGGCTGAGAAGCTCAGAGCTTGATGTCACTGTGATAAATGGTGTTCAACAGCTCCCAGTGACTTGGATCCAGGCCCAGACGGCAGGCTCACCCATTTGCAGAGCTGGGAGGACAAGCAGAGATACCAGGCAGGCCAGGAGAGTGCTGGACCCCCTCCATCCAGATGCCTGTCGATGAGGGCAAATGTCGTGTCTAAGTCTGGCGTGACAAATCAACCTCCCGAGAAGAGGGAAGAGCAGAGAGAGCACAGCAGGATGTGGGTCCAAAAGCTCATCGTGGGTGTGGGAAGAGAGGCTTAGCTGCTGAGGGGGGGGGCAATCAATGATCAGTCAGTCCATTGATTGATGGGCCCCCAGGCCTCTGCATGCTCAGACCTCCTCTGCAGCATGGAGATCATCTGACAGCTTGACACTGTGGAAGAGGACACATTTTTGAATGGGGAGGCCTGGGTTCAAGCCCCACTTCTGACACTGAGTACCTTGATGCCCCCGGGCCTTTCCTTGGAGGTCCGGACCCCCTGGAGATCCTTGACAGGTGACATCAGGCCGGGGGGGGGCTCATGGTGGCTCATTAATGCCTCATAGTCTCTGTTGGTCTGAGAGTCAGGGCCATGCAGTGCCTGGGACTGGCTTCACAGAGCACAGGCTGAGCAGGCTGCCACTTTTGCCTTCAACCAAGATGACCTTGGTCCCAGAGCCTCTCTCAGGACTGTTCTGCAGGAAGAGGCTGAGAGTCCAAGGAGAGAAGGTCTTGGCACAAGCCGGGAGGTCAGTAAGAAGAGTTTAGGGCACCCCACGAACAGGTAGGCCAGACATCAGCATCCCTACTGGAGAGGCCAGGAGACCAAGGCCCGGAGAGGTCCAAGGTCACCCCACTGAAACATGCCCAAGGTGGACGGTGGCGTCTGGAGAAGGGAAGCTTCTCCTTCATCTCTGGTCCCAGACCCAGGCCCTCCTCACCTGCTTGGGCCTCACTGGGTGTGTTTCCTAGAATAAGACGCTTGAGGGCAGGGGCTTTGAGCCAAACACAGGGCCTGGCACAAAGATCTGTCAGCCTTCCAGGCAAGGAGCATTTATTAAGATTGTATGCCCTGGCATGAGTGTTGGGGATAAAATGAACAAGCAAAACCAGAAACAGTCCCGCCTCAAACAAGCTGGGCTGGGGGGGTTCCTGTGTAAAGGCAGAGCAGAGGAGAGAAACAGCAAAGGCTGGGAGGTGGCACCTGGGGAGGGACAGCACCAGCCATGGGGGACAAGGGAGGACCTTCTGTGGCAGGGGTGCCAGGAGAAGGGCAACAGAGGGTATGAGGGGAATGGGCACAGCATGGGGCACAGGCACCTCCTCTTCATCCCTCCCCTTTGAGTATTGTACCCCAGGTGTTCATCTTCCCCTCTGCCCCTTACACCTCCTGGGGCCACACCAGGGGCACAGCCCTTCCCAGGCTGGGGTGCAGCTCCCATGTCCTGCCAGTCCCTCCCATCCTGCTGAATTTCCTCTTTTCCTCATTAAGCATCCTCCTGGGCAAAAGGCCTCCAGCTAACAGGCAGCCTGGGAAAGCTGGGCAGGGCCAGTCTCCACTCCCAGAAGCCTATTGTAGCAGACCGATAAACCCTGGACCAAATTTGCATTTGAAGGCTCCTGCTGAAGGCTCTGAAGGCTCTGGTTGCTGGCTGGAGGCCATTGAATCCCTTGGAGGATGGGGCCTGAGAATGGGGGTTTCCTAGCAATCTGATGGATTGAAGGCTGAGGAGAGGCTGGCAGCTGAGGGCCCAGGAATGCCCGCCTAGGCCTGGAGGCCACCAAGGAGTTCCCAGCCTCTGCTTAGGACCTAGGGAGGCTGAACCAACCTACCTGGAAAACAGGAGCCTCAGAGAGAAGACCCTGACCCCACCTGTCCATCCCCCGCCCCCAGGGCAGTCGCCACAGGTCCACTCAATGGGCCATGAGGTGAAGGTGTCACATCAAAGGACTGTCCCAGAGTAGCCCAGGCTGCAAGGTAAATAAGGAGCCCGATCCCTCAGGGCCCGCCAGGGCTGGGAACTGTGCCCCCAAAGCCTGGACTGGAGAGGTGATTCTCCATTCTTTACTGCCTTTAGGGACCTGCTCCGAGGGGTATATAAGAGGAAGGAAGCTGGGCTGCTCTCTGTCTCTCCCTATCCCTATATCTCTCTCCTGTCTCTGTCTTTCCCCCCTCTCCCGGCCTTCTTTTTCCTCCCTCTCATCCCCCTCTTATCCTCCCCACAAAAAACACTTTTTTTCTCAGACTTTTTGTATCTGCCCAGGCCTGGCTCAGTGGGGTCCAGGAGGGAGGGGAAGATGGTTCCCTGGGAACCCCTGGTTCCTTCTGAAAGCTCGGCCCCTTCCTTTTTCAGAGAGGGGGGTTGACTAGGATGATGCTCCCAGGATCACATCCCCGCATCCGGCAGGACCTAGGATTGGAACTGGATCTAGAAGGGCCCAGATGAGGAAACTGGGGACCTGAGAAGGGAAGTGACAAGCTTAGAAGGGCCTGGGGGTCCCATAGGGATCTGCCAACAGAGCAGAATTTGAACACAGGCCCTTTCCTCTGCACCATGAGGTTTTAATGTGAATTCAGTTCAGTTTTCCTTCCTGAGCTTGACTCTCCATGTGATTTAGGAATGCGAAGGGAGCCAAGCACAGAGAAGGGCATCAGGCATTTAGGGGCAGTCTGTGGGCCAGGGCCACGCTGCTGGGAGCCATGCTTTTATCCATGTTGGTGCTCTCTCCAGACACCAGTCCGAGCTCTTCTTCAGGAGGAGGAGAGAGGGCCTGTGAGCTGTTTGCTGTGGCCAAACATTGATTCTCCCCCCCGCCCCCCAATGGCTCCTGGCCAGCTCTCCATGTTGCAAATCAGCATTCGTGGAGGAACGGCCCACGTCACTGAAGTCACAGACGCTCAGACGATAAAGTAATATTAGAACACGGCCTTCCTTGTGTCCCTCCCTCTGTCCCACTCTAGGTCATCTTGCTCCATTCCCTCCTCCAGTGCCTCTGGGACAAACCCTTCCCTAGCCAGATCACTTCTCTTCCTCTTCCTCCTCCTCTTCCTCTTACCCCCCTTCCGGATCCTTATCCTTTGCAGCTGATCCTCCAGAGACCTCCTAACCAGGTGTAATAAGATCTTCCCACTAGACTTGCTTAGGGGAGGTTTGCTTGTAGCAACACCTTTTGTTAAAAAGGGCATATATACTCAGGTTAGCATTTTGCTTTGGGGCTCACACATTGAAAAAGTATTCTTATGATGGACCAGATGAGACGCTGGGTAGTCCTTAAGGAAGCCCCAGGTTTTGGAAAACCCAGATGTGGGTGCTTCCCTCTCAGGTACTGAGAAGGTATTGCCTTCTCTCAAGGCATGTATTGCCTTGTTCAGACAGTTGGATCTGTCTGTTGATCTGAGCTAATTTCTCAGACAATTAGAAGCCCCGTCTGTTGGTCTTTATTTCTCTACTTGTATTTTTTCCTACTTTCTTTGTTTGGATTTTCTCTGAAGTTCAGGGTGTTGACTTGAACTAATGAATGTAATTAAAAAGATTGTCGACCCCTTGAACAGCTAGTTTTCCTAGTAAAGCAGATCTAAGAATCTGTGCTGGCAGCCGTTCTGGGGGTGCCAGTGTGGTTGCTGTTATACCAAGACAGCCCCCTCGCTGCATGGCTCTGGCCCAGAGGCGCCTCTGTGATGATGGAAGTAGACTTAGGCAGGTGCTGCTCACCCCTCTTAATGGACCATCCTCTGGCTCCCCCCGCCTCCACGTGGTGTTGTCTGGTCAGAGCACCCGTGGGAGGCCGCTACAAAGGAAAGCCTGTTGCTAGTGCAGTTAGGAGTCCCTGGACCTTTCTCATCTCTTAAGTGCCCTCATCTGTAAGCTGCATCACTTAGACACGCTGACCCCTAAGGTACCTTCTGGCTCTCACCTCTGTGACTCCACGATCTTGAAAACAAAAGAAAAATTCGTTTCCTCTGCGAGCCCGCCTTAATTCTAGGAAACTGGCCTTGGGGTCTGCACACCAGGTCAGCGGTTTCGATCCTGCCCTTGACAGGCTTTCGTTCTCTGGGGATGTGGGGGGGTTTAATCCTCCCTGGTTCCAGAGCATTCTCCCCACCTCTCCCCCCTCCCCCGTTTTCCTTGGCTTTTCCCACGGTCACTCAAGGTCATCCCTGGAAGACACACTTTTACTGAATTCTCCCAGCAGCCCCATGGGGCCACTGGCCATGGTGGATGCCGGGGATCTGAGGAGCCAGGCCAGGCCTTGGATATTGCAGGGGGCCCTCTCCTTTCTCCTTCCCAGCCTCTGCCAGCCCTGACTAGAAATTATGTTGTTCCAGAGAATTCAGCACAGCTTTCACCAGCAAGCCCCGGATCCCCCGCACCCCTGAACTCTACGGCCTGAGTCCTCGGAAGACCAAGACCCCAGCCATCGCCCCTCAGTTTTCCCACTCAGGGCCCCAGCAGACCAGTCGTCCCAGCTCCACAGGCTCCAACTTGAAGAGCAGGCAGAGTAAGTGGTGGCTTCCCCTGTCGTCCCTCGTGGCTCCTCAGATCCCAGACCATCAGAGCAGGAGGGTCTGGGTCGGCCCTCTCAGGGTACATGTGGGGAAACTGAGGTCTGGAGAGGAGAAAGAGCCTTCCCAGCCTCACACAGTGAAATATTTCAGATGGTCCTGTGAGCCTGCAAGGCACATCACCTACTATGTGCCAGGCACTGGACTAGGGGAAGAAATAGTGCCTTCCTTCAAGGAGCTTACATTCCAATGAGGAAAAACCACAGACAGTAATAGGAATAAACACACAGAGGAGGGGAAAGTGACCTTATCCAGTAGGGATTAGCAATGCTGGAGGTCTGGAAGGAAGGAGGGAGGGCACAGCCCAGGCAAAGGTGTGGAAATGGGAAATCTCTGGCTTAGGAGCAATGAGAGCCCAGCTGCTCCTGCCTCTACCCACAACCAGCCCGGAAGAAGACGGAGGGTTAGAGGCCCTAGAGAGGCAGCTGGAATGGGGTCCCCTTGTGTTTGGGTCAGCATGATGAGAAAAGCCACTGAGGCTGAGGCTTGCTTTGCCAAGAGATGCTGCTGATCACGTGGTTGGGTGTTGACCGGTTGGCCCTTGGCCCTGTAGGAAGGGGCCCCCAACCCATCTGGCTGGGGGTGGTGGGAGGCTTTGCCCTGAGGTAGCCCTGTGGCCTTCCCCTGTGGTGGCCACTATGGCTACACATCTGGCATTTCCCGTGTCAGGGGTCCTGGCCCCCTTTCAGCGGGGAGCACTGTCCGTGCTGGCTTCCGCCACCTTCTCCCTGGGCCAGCCCTGAGCCCCAGAGGAAGCTCTGGGAGGAAGGGAGGCTGGAGCAGCCTCAGACTTTTGCTTTTCCAGGCCAGGCACCACGCAGTAAAAATCACCATGTGACAACAACAGTGTCCTGGCGCTACCCTGTCCGGCGGAAACATGGCTAGGGTGTTGAGGCCCCCTCACCTTTCCATCTTCCCTAGGTCAAGCCCATTCCTCTCCACTCTGTTGTGTGCAGAGAGAAGACTGTGAGAAGCCCCTGCCCCCCAGGTTCTTTCAGTCTGGTCACCCCGAGCTCCCACAGCACCCAGTCAGTGCCTAAGAAGTATCTGTGGAAGGAACCCTACCTCTGCTTCTCCCTTGGCATGGCACTCACTCAGTCTGCAGGCATTTCTTAAGAACTACCACATGCCATGCACTTCATGGCCAAAATCAGGGCCCCTGGGCTCAGCCAATGATCCGAAGACAATCCCAGAATCGGGAGACCAGAGTAGCCAGGCATTGGAGGTGCTCCAGGGACCGAAGGGGAGCCCAGGCCTTGTGAGGCCGCCTCAGGGCTCTGCCCTGTGATCCTCCTCCATCCAGATGGAGCCGCCAGAGTGGACCCAAGGGTGCCCAGGGTCCCCTGTTACTATCTGAAAGCGAGCCAGGATTCCCTTTGCAGGAGATGGCACCGTACCCATCAGTAAATGCAGATAGTGGGGCCTAGAGAACAGGGCACTGAACTGGAAGTCAGGGCCTGGGTTCAGATCCCCCCTTGTCACTGTAGGCACACCTCTTCACTGATTTGGGCCTCAGTGTCCTGATGAGGCATTGGGCTTGATGGTCTCTGAGGTTTGTTCCTGCTCTGTGGCCACTCTCTTGGGGGCCTTCTGGCCAACTGTTACTGACCCAAGCAAAGAGGGCTGAAATGTAGGAGCCACTGACCAGAGCCTGAGCCCCATCAGCTCAGTTCAGCTTAACTAAGTGAGCATCATGGGGGCCTGCTGTGTGAGGCCCCCAGTGGGGGGGGGCATCAGAGACTGGATCAGCTGTTAGAGGGTCAATGTCTTGAGGTCGGGGCCTGTCTTTTTGCTTCTCTGTATCCCCAAGGCCTAGACCAGTGCCTGGCTCCTAGTAGGTGCTTTAATCCATGTTTCTTGAATTGAATCAGCTGAAGTAAAGAACCCAAGACAGCCAGGCCTGCTGGGGAGCAGTGGCCTTTGGCTTGCCATGGGCAGCTTGAGCCCTGGCTGGCCTGACCCCCACAGAGCCCTGAGGACCAGCAGGGACACGCAGACATCCAGGAGGGACGGAAGGAGGGCTGGGCATCCTGGTGCAGCGCTGGCTGGGGACTGGGCATCAGTAATGAGTGTCTCCTTGCTTCTGCCCTCCAGGCAGCCAATCTTACAGGAAGTGAAGACAGGTCCTGTCCTCGGGCATCCATCAGCATCCATACTGTGGGAGAGACCAGCCAGCTTCCTAGACTGCAACAGGCAGCTGCCCTTGTCTGGTGTGGAGCAGGGACTTCAAGGCCTCTCCCTAGCCTTGGTGTCAGAGGCCAACAAACAGTGCCAGCCCCCCCATGCCCACCCCAGCAGTGCACGCATGCACACACACACACATGCACACACACACACACTCACCCTGCTCTTGATTCATAGTTGTTCCCATCGTGGCCTCCTGGGACAGCTGCAGGAATCCTCCATAGCCCAGCAGGCAGAGACGATGGATGATGCTCAGGGGCAGCCCCTTGACTGAGTCCCCCGGCTTAAGGTCCATCTGCTTTTCCCATGATACCGCAGCTGCCCCAGGACTGTCCCAGCCAGGCCATGGATGCTGCAGACATGATGACTCGGCTCTCACCTTTGGATCAATCACGGATGTGGCAGGGAGGATGGGCACACGCCATGACCACCACAGTGTACGTAAGTGGGAAATAAAATGATCCCAGAGGACAAACAGTGGACACGACTGATCCCCAGCAGAGAGGTGGAGGACCCCCGGGGCAGAGTGTTAGCTACTTCATTGGCGAGGGCCCAGCTTGTCCTGTACATCACAAGGGAGGGTTGTGTGCGGGGAGAGAAAAGGGGGCAGAAGGACACATCCAGAGACAACTGATGGAAAACCCAAGGGCATTAATAAAGTTCATTTACAAAGGAGAGCCAGGGGATTTCTTCACTCCTTCAGGGCCCCAGTCTTCCCACCTAAAAGGCTAATTCTTGCAAATCACTTCGTGAACCTCGAGGTACCTGGAAAGGGAGGCTGAGCTGAGTTTGATTTTCTCCAAGGTGCCTATGGCTGGCAGCAAATGGAACCCCAAATATCACCTGCCCTTGCTTTTACCACCATTAGAAACAAGTGATGGTGGAGGCGACTGGAAAGTGGCCTAACCCATGCCTGCCTTCCCTTCTGGAACAATCTGGACAATCTCAGAAACAAGGAAAACCCGTTGGCAGGAAGGCAGGCCGGCCGGCTGAATTCCGGTTCTCTTCCTCCCCTAAATCTGGCAAAGCTTAAACCATGAGACTGCTACACACACACAGACTTTCACATGTGCACTCACACACTCGGGCACACACACATCAGCAGGAGGGGGACTTTTTCTCCCCCACAACCCCCTCTCCCCCTCCAGAAATCCAGTGAGGGTGAACACCTTGCTCACTCATTGACCTTGATGGCGCCTGGGGCTGGTGCAGCTTCTCAGCATCTGCTGTGCAGCCAACATCTGGTCTTGGGGGAAGGTCAGTGTCCACAGACAGAAGATTAGCTTTGAGAGCCTCCCAGAAGCACCCTGGGCATCACTGGTGTCATGGAATCTTCCTGGCAGCTATGCCCTGAATGGCCTGTTGGGATTAAAAATCAGAGACGTCAGTCCTTTGAAAGACCATGTCTGTGTGTGTGTGGTACTTACCCCAGACTGGCCACACGCTCTAGTCTGGATCTGTCCCACCCCAGGGGTCCCTGTCTATGCTCATGCCTTCACTCCTTATTCTATGGCCATGGCCAGTACAGACACCATGGCTCTCCCACAGCCCCAGAGGAAGCTGCGTGAGGGCTGCATGGGCATAGACAAGGGGGCTACACTGCGCTTCAGGATGGAGGAAAGGTCTCCTGCCTACTTTATGTTTCCTGCATATGGGAGGGTCACAGATCCACAGACCTGGGACTGGGAGGGACCACAGGAGCTGCCTAGGGAGACACCTTTTCATTTCACAGAAAAACAAACAGGCCCAGGGAGAAGGGGCTTCCCTGAGGTTGCAGGGATAGCAATCGCCCCAAAAGAGCCAACTTTCTATTGCAGAGAACATGTTCATAGATAAATAGATTCAAAATAAATAAAAATTCCCTTCAGGACCATGGGAGGGATGCACATTTCTGGGGTGAGCCAGAAAGTCCTTGGATGTGGCATCTGAGCTGAGCCCTACAGGAAGTGGAGGTGGAGAGAAGCTGCTGACCACGGGCACAGCCTGTGCAAAGGCCCCAGGGCTGGAAATGAGACTTCAAGTGGAGTGTACAGGCTCTTAGAGGAAGTCAGTCTGGAGACAGAAATGGGAACCAGATTGGGAAACCTCCATCTGATGAGGGATGGGAAGTCATGTGTTAAATGGTTGGGAGTGGCCTTGAGTCGGGAAGAGGAAATCTCCCCTTAGGCACTGAGTAGCCGGTGACTCTGGGAGTCAGCAACCACGACCTCTGTGCACCTCGATTTTCTTATCTGTAAAATGATTTATTGACCTCTGAGGTCCAGCTCTAAAGCTATGATCCTTTGAGTTGCATATTATCCTTGAGGCCAGGGGGAGCCAGGGCAGCTTCCAGAGCAGGAGAGTGGCTGGGCAGCCCTGCCTCCTGCAGGCCAGTGATGGCCAGCGGGCCCTTAGAAGAGGGTTGGCCTCCGCTGGGTTTTCGGAAGCCGCTTTTCAGCAGCGGTGCGGCCGCATCATTATCGGGCTTGTGGGACGCGCGCCGGGCTTCTTTCAGAGGGATGATAAGAAGGCCGCCCCGCCCCCGCCCCCTGGAAGCCCAAAGGGCCCCCCACCCCCAGTCCTTGTTCAAACCCAGGCTTGATATGAATGCGCTTTTGTGAGGCTGCTCTGCCCACGGCCAAGCCATTCATGGGGTCCGGATAGGAAAACCAGAGAATGGGGCATTCAGAGGTAATCACCACCGTTTGTCCACATCTCCGGGCCTGAAAGGGGCTGGCCAACTGGGGACCAGGTGAAAGGAGCTGTCCCGCTTCTCCCCTCAATGAAAGCCCTCCCCTCTCCACGACTCAGCTACCCTAGGCAGCCGCCGGGTTCCAGCGACTCGCTGGGTGCCAGCAACTCCGGCGCTAGTCTGGGGAGTCAGGCACGGGGAGGGGGTGGGGTGTCCACCTATTTTCAAGAAGGAGGCTTTCTCTCCTCTTCCTTACCTTCCTCCTCTCCCTCCTCCTCCTCCTCCTCTCCTCCTTCCTCCTCTTCTCCCTTCTCCTCCTTCCTCTCTCCCTCCCCCTGCTCCTCCTCCCGTTTGTGTCTGGAGCCTGGAACCAAAGGCTGCTATCTTTTTTTAGTATGTCCCTTCCTTGTTGGAAAGAGAAAAACCTAGGCTCTTAAGGAAGGGGGTGGGGGGAGGCTGTCTCAGATGGAGGCCCAGCCCCAGCTGCCCTGGTAGCTCTCAGATTCAAGAAAGACATTCCCACACATCCACCACACCTGCGGGCCTCCCTTCTGCATTCCAGAGCTGAAGGGGGAAATCATGTTTTTAATGCCAGGAGAGAATGCATTGGGGTGGGTATGTGAATACTCCACCCATCTACTGCCCTCCCTTCGATGGCCAAAACAGCTGATAGATGCCAGAAAGAGGGCTATCCTCGAGGTGAGACCACCTCCAGGGCCCCCACAGATGTAGGGCAGCGTAGCCATGGAAAGGAATCAGAAGAGCTGAATTCATGTCCCACCCTGGCCCATGCTGCTGTCGGGCTGACCTGGCCAAATGGTTCAGCCTGGATTTCTCCCCCTGTAAATGGGGACGATGCCTCCCTTAGCAAAGCACAGTGAGATGGAGAAGGGGCCCGAGAGGCCCAACCCCTGCGTTTTAGAAATGAGACCACTGAAGCCCAGCTAGATGCCGTTTGGTTCCTAGCCAGGGCTTAATGGAAGCGCTCACTCACTCACCCTTAAAGTGCTTTGGCAGAGCAAACATTAAATCGGCTGCATTGAATCCAACCCAAACCAATGCCTTCATTTTGGCATTCAAAGCCTTTCACAGCCTGGCTCCCAACTCCCTGTTTACAGCCCTGTTGGCTATTGACTTGGACAGCTTTTGGGAATTGGCCAATTCCGATGGGAATCTCCCAAAATTTCCCCGGGGTCCAGGAACAGTAGTTGTCCAAACTGACCATTCCCCAGCCCACCTCTAAGATCGAAGACAAGGTCTGGGTGTGAATGGGCCACAGCTCGCAGAGAAGCCACTCTGAGACCCTTTGCCATTTTGATGGGAAGAGATTAGATGTAGGGAATGACAGGGACCAGAGTGGGCAGATGGGGCCCCAGCTGGGAGGAAGGTCTAGGCCAGCCTGGGGGCAGGCAGCTGAGCCCAGGAGAAATTCCACTTCTCTCCTGTTTGTAAGCACAGTTAGCACATCATTTGGATGCCAAGAGATTCCTTACTTCTGTCACAGATAAGTCAGATCACATGGATTTCGGAGCAGATGCAATTTAAGACTTTGCCTGAGGTGCCCAGATGCCTGACCAGGAAGGCAGAAAGGAGTCTGTAGGAATTCCACATTCACCTCCAGCCAGCCCTGTCTTCTCTCCAACCAAGGCACTATCAGCCTTCTCTGGCCACAGATGTCCCTAGCCCAGGATGCAGCTCTTGCCAAATCCCAGAGACTTAGAGCTGAGAGGGTCCCTGGGGCCTTCTAGTTCAACCCTCAGCTGACCAAGAGTCTCCCTACCACACGCTGGACAACTGCCCATTCACCTCTGTTTGACTATCTCCATGGATAGGAATCTCACCACCTCTGCATGAGGATCATGTGATTCCCAAGTTCATGAGATTTGGAGCAAGAAGGGGACCTCAAAGGGGTTCTGCTCCAAATCCTCCGTCTTACAGATGAGGAAAATGAAGGTCAGAGAAGGGAAGGGACTTGCCCAGGGTCACACAGCTGGTAACCTATCAGAGGCAGGGCTTGAACCCAGGTCCTTCCAGTTAAACATGGACCATCATGGTGGCCATGACTGGGAGGAAGGAAGGGAATGAGGGAGGGAGGAAAAAAGGAAGGGTTTGTTCAATGTATTAATCAGTTTTGCTGATTTTTTTCCCTCTTCTTCCTTTTTGTTTTAGAAATGTTTTGTAATATGGGATGGCTTATTCACCCCTAACTCACACTCATGCTGGCAGACCTGGGGAGGTTTTTCAAAGGAGAAACAAAGCCACAGTGGCAACCAGGCAGCTACAGTTCAAACTCAAGGTGCTAAGGGTAACCCTGGTTGGGAAGAAGGGGAAAGGGCACACTCCTACAGCTCACAATTATAGCTGCTGAGCCCCCACTGATGTACTTCCCATTTATACAAAGTCAGTCAAAATGACACCATTAAACACAAAATATCCACTAAATGAGAGATCAGGAATACTTACATTTTCTCACTAGAAGACAAATAAGTAATCATCAGAATGGTGTGATCCCCAGGTCTTAATCTAGTACCCAGCACACAGAAGGGGCTTAGTACTTATTGATTTGACTTAACAGGGCGTCCTTCTGCTTTCCTTCACTTATTCACTCATTGGACACACTGTATGAAGGTCCTGTGGGATGCAAAAACATAAGGCAGACTGTTCTAAAGAGCTTACACATTAACAGGACAGGAAGATAAGATCAAAATATCACTGACGTAAGGCTGTTGGGTGGGAAGGGGATGTTTTCTGTAAGTGATTAGGATTTGGATGGAGAGGCAGTATTGAATCATGCTTTACCTGGAGTCAGGAAGACCCTGCTTTTCACACTTAATAGCCGTGTCAAACAATGAGCATTTATTAGGCACCTACTATATGTACAAGTATAGGGATTATGCTAAACTCTGGGGATACAAAGAAAGACAGGTAGTTCCTGCCCCTCTCAGACTGGTAGGGAAGGTAATCAGCAGGCAAAAGGCAGTATAATTAAGCACCTACTATGTGTGTGGTGCTTTGCTAGCTAGAGCACTCTAAGAGTATTAGATAGGATAGTATACCTAGAATGGGTCTCCAAGATCACCAGATCCAACCTCCTCACTTGACGGCTGAAGGAACCAAGGTCCAGGTGGGTGATCTGCTGGTGAGTCCCAATCTCACCAGATAACTGGAGATGACAGATGGGAAGCAGTTGCCAAGTGTTAATGCCAAGCAAAGGCAGCTTCCAAGGTTTGGAATACCAGCATAGTAACTCTCCATTTATTCAGTGACCAATTAAGGCAAAACGTTCACAGAACAGAGAAAATCAAAATACAGCATAACTCAGTCACTTAGCAAGTTCTCAATTCAGTCACAAAATACAGAGTCAAAGTACCCCACCCCTGGCTAGTACGTTCATTTAGTCAGTCACAAAGTCTCAAATGGAGATTAGTTTCCAATCACAAACAAAGTATGTTCATTTGGTCAGTCACAGAGCACAAAAATCAAAGTGTTCCACCCCTGGATCACAACTGAATTGCAATTATCATCAGTTACCCTCCCCCCCTTTCTCACAAGCACCTTCTCAAAGGGGCAGTGGAGAACACAAAGGCCACCTACCCTTAAGCCACAACAAAGTTATGATATCATCACAGCATTGAATACCCAAGGAGAGGGCTTTTCTTCATCTTGACCCAGAGACAAGTTTTTAGCAATCTCTGTTCCTGGAGAGATAAGGTTTAACAAAGCCACAATATACATTGCCAGTGTCTTCATCAATTCATTTTCTGCCTGCAGAACAACCTCAGGGCCCCTTAAAACATCAGCAAGACCCTCTCCCAGGATCTTTGTACATGTACAACAAGAAAATCATCCTTCAGGGCTTCTAAACCAACTGCAAGGTTTCAGGACCTATCCAACAACAGCACTGTGTTTTACCAGCAGATGCATCTGGTAAAACAACATCAAAAAAGACAAAATACTGGCATCACAGTCATGCCTCCTTAGTTCTCAGCAGCTCTGGGCAGCAGCTCTCAAAAGTCACAGGCAGCTCCAACTGGCCCTCAACAGTCCTCTCTCCCTCTCTCTCTCTCTCTCTCCCTCTCTCTCTCTCTCTCTCTTTGTCTGTCTGTCTTTCTCTCAGCAACTCTAGCCTCCAGCAATTCTCTTCTCTCTCTGCCTCCAC
Source organism: Pseudocheirus occidentalis (assembly GCA_028646575.1). Lineage (NCBI taxonomy): Eukaryota > Metazoa > Chordata > Mammalia > Diprotodontia > Pseudocheiridae > Pseudocheirus > Pseudocheirus occidentalis. The sequence goes on from CM053593.1 coordinate 381,608,270, forward strand.
AATGCTGCTCCCCAAAAGTTCTTCTGCCTCTCTCTGCTTGGGCCTGTCTCTTAATCCACCGCACCAGCTCTTCCCAGTTCCACCCTCTCTCTTCACATCAACAAGTTCATCCCACAAGTGGGATTAACAAACTCTAGGTTTCAACACTCAACTGAAAACCAAGCCAATACGGGGGATCTTTAAATTCCATTATCATTTTACCAAGCTTTGCCTCAGTTTTCCCTCCTGTAATGGAATGTGATTGCTGCCAAGGTGCCTTTGGGTTCTCCTCTGACTTCTGTAATCCTGTGAAGTTTTCATTTTTGTATCTCCAGCACCTAACACAGGGCACATGGTCAGCACCTTTGATAAACAGGTGTTCCGTGATTCCTTGGATAAATAGATGCTCATTGACAGAAGGAGGTGTATCTTCAAAGCCTAGCACAGTTGGCATTTGGGATTGCTTTTCTGATTGGGATTGAATTGAATAGAAGCCCAGTCCTGGCTGCTAAGATGAAGCTGCAGAGAGGAAGAAAATTTCGATTCTAAATGACCTTGGCTGTCTTTCATTGGAGGCCTCTGGTACAAATGTTCAGACAGCTTTGTTTCAGGAAGCCCCAGGTTCTATGAACAGCCATGAAGCCCCAAACGTGCTCAGTGAGGATACCTGGGGACCACTGGGGACAAGGCCTGCCCCCCTTTCTCAGTCATCCCACCTTCTGGATCTTGGCTTCTCAGAAAACCCCAGGATGGGCAGCCAGGTGCCAGACACTTTGGGGCATCAAGGAAACCCTACCCTCTGAGGGTTTATCCAGGCCTTTAGCTCCCCCAGGCAGCTGGGGAAGCTGGCTCTCTGCTGGTCTTCTCAAGGAGTATGTTGGCAAGAGGGAGACATGGGAGGAAATGCTTTTTTTTCCGGAGATAAAAATGTCTTTTAAGACAAAGTGGAAGTGAGAGGAACAGCAGACTGCACTCTTCTCTTTGGCTCTTGGGGGTATGGGAACAGGGAGCCAGGACACAACATTAATAGGCAGCATTTACATGGCCCCTTAAGGCTGGCCAAGCACTTGGAAGGGTCATCTCACTTAAAACAGCTCTGTGAGGTAGGTACACTTATTAGCCCCATTCTACAGCTGAGAAGACTGAGATTAAAAAGACTGAGATTAAGTGACTTGCCCAGGGTTCACAAGTCTGAGGCTGGATTAGAATTGGGATCTCCCCAGTTTCTGCACCACCTCACTGCCTCAGGGGCACCTGTTCAGGTACAAGCTGGCGCCTTCCTCTCCTGAAGGATTTGAAGTCCAAAGCTAATGTTCCTCCCAGAAAGGATGCCAGACATCATGACCCTAGCCTTCAGATAGCAGAGGGAATGGCCTGGAACTTAGTAGGTGCTTTAAAATGTTTGTTAATTGATTGGCTGATTGATTTATTCTGTCCCTGGGGCTCTGGGAGACTCTTCCTGTCCCATCCTGGGCCTCTCACTCGGGCTGGCTAGGCTCTGCCTCTGATGGTCAACAGCACAGACCAGGGTGGAACTGTGGGCCATATCAGACCTCTTGGATGACCTCTGAGTCCCAGTTTGAAGGTAGACCAGGAGAGGCTGTGAACTAGTATACAGACACAGGAGGCATCACACTGACCTCGGTTTTCCCATCTGTAAAATGAGCCCCATGACCTCTAAGACTTTGTCTCTGTAAGCCTACAAATGTAAGCTCCTTGAGAACAAGAACTGCTTTGTATTAGTCTTCAAGCCTACTAACTAGCATCTGGTCACATAGTAGGTGCTTCATAAATGCGAGTTGGGTTGCATCTACTTGCCAATTCAGTGGAGGATTTTGTTTTGCTGAATTGTCTGCTTGATGTTATGTTACCAGAGATGGGACAGCTCCCTAGGAGGAGAAACTGGAAAGAATATGTTTCTGAGTGAAAGTGAGTAGTTAATAAAAATGTTTAAATCCTTGGATTAGCCTGAAGGCCTATGGGACCCAGAACTCCCTGCGGAGCCCTCTGTGGCAGTGCCCTCTGGGGTGGTGCCCTCTCCAGCAATGCCTGGCAGGCAGCTTCAGGAGCTTCAGGGCTCTCTCTCTGGGCCCAGCCTGGAGAACCTCTTGTCTGGTGGTGTTGTGGGGCCCGGCCTTGGCACCCCCCAACCCCCAGCCACAACCTCCCTGGAGTAGGGCGGGTGATGAGGGATGGATATCTGCTGGCTGGCCAGTCAGCCCAGGTCTGCCCAGCCCCAGAATGCACCAGGAAAGGTTCTGAACATATAAAGGGGGCTCTATGCAGGCATAAAGCTGTTCCCTCTTGGCCAAGAGCCTGGGTCAGGGAGAGGAGAGGAGCTGGGGAATGGGGAATTGGGGGTGGGGGAGTTCATGGGAAAGAGAGGATTTGTATGTATATTCTGAGCTGCCAGTCCCAGGGGAAGGGGGGCTAGGGAGGTGGAACCAGGAAGACTAGGCCAGTGTTCAAGGCTCCATCCTGAAAGAGGACAGTGTGTATGCTTAGAATGAGTCACCAGGCAGGGGAGGGCCAGAGCTGGGGGATCCAGCCTGAGGCTCAGAGGCCAGAGCCCACCAGGCCTGGGAGCAGAGCTGGGTCCTGGCCAGGGAGGATGCTCGGACACTGCTGTCCATAGCAGGGGTTCTACGACTCCCATGACATAGGGGAGCAGGCATCTAGGATGGACGGGGGCTGAGGTATGGCCCCACTGGCACAGACTACCTTTTAATCCTGCTGACATAGGGCAAGGTGCCACCACGCATGACCATCTGCTTGTGTCTGGTAACTCCCAGGACCCACTGAAGGTATGCCCCTGGGCCCAGCAAGAGCTAGCACTCAGAGCTGACCAAGGCTCTCTTGTGAGTTGGGCTAGAGTCCCTCATGGTCACTGCTATTACGAAACTCAGGATGCCCCAGTGAACCTGGAGTTCAGACCGGGGCGGAGGCTACTGAGACCCAAGCCTACTGCTCTATCCACTGAGCCACCTGGATGCTGCCAGGCGGGCCAGATCCCAGATCAGAAATCTGTCTGAGGACCTGCCAAACTGTGAGAGGCATACACACACACATAAATCTATATAACTGAGTCTAGAGTCCGGCTATGCAGGCCCAGAGAGGCGTCCACCGTCACACTGCTCGGGAGGGGCAAAAGAAGGACAATGAAAGTACAGGAGGCTCATGGTCACCCGAGTGACAAAGTGCTCTCTGGGCTCTCTCAGGACCTGGCATTAGACTTGGAATGAAAACTTCTTGAGGTCAGAGGCTGCTTGAAAAAAAGCAAACAACTTTGTACCTCCACCATCCAGCCCATAACCCAGCACGTGGAAGGCATTTAATGTGTTTTTTAAACTAATAAATTTAATAAATGCTTTTGAATGAATAAATGCCTCTCAGAGGCAGAAGAGGCCTTAAAAAACATCTCCTTCAACCTTCCTACTTTACAAATTTGGAAACCGAGTCTCGGAGGCACGGCCGGCTAGCCATTGGGAGGAAGTGGCTCTGCTCTTCAGCATCCTCTCTACTGGTATTTAGCTCAGATATATTTTTGGAAGACCTTAGGACCCTGGCTCTGGGAAGGTCCCCTGCTGTGCCTCAGTTTCCTTGACTGTAACAGGAAGGGTTTAGACTAGATAGTCCCTCACTCAAAAATTTCTGTTCCTATGATGCCTGGCTAGCCCTCAGTTTCCAAATCTGTAAAATGAGAATGTTAGGTTAGATTCAGGTTCTTAACCTGGATCTGTGGATAGATTTCAGGCAGTTTGTGAACTTGGGTGGGAAGAAATGACCTCTTTCTTTTTACCAACCTCAAGCTGCTGGCCTGCAAATGCTTTAATTATGAATCAGAACTGAGTAGAAGGAGGTGAAAGGTCCTGAAGGCCCAGAGGAACTGACTCCAGCCCTGGGCTCCTGGCCCCAGACAGCGAGCTTCCTATCGCCACACCCCCCACCCCCCCACCCCCCCCCCCCCGGGAAGGTGATTGTAAAGCCAAGCAACAGTAGATTCCCAAAAGAATGCTACTGTGAACAGCTTTTAAGATTCGGATTACACAGTAGTAGTGAA
>CM053593.1:381612808-381634910 GCA_028646575.1 Pseudocheirus occidentalis
ATTCACCATGGCCTTGCACAGCCTGCAGGTCTTGACACGTTTGCATCTTCTTTCCTCAGAGTCCTATAAAACCTTGTTCGTCAAAGGCCTGTCTGAAGACACGACAGAAGAAACATTGAAAGATTCGTTCCAAGGCTCAGTGGGTGCCAGGATAGTCACAGACAGGGAGACAGGGTCTTCAAAGGGGTACGTGGTGGGAGTATGCTGGAGGAGGTGGGGATCCTTCTCACTGAGCTCCTCCCTGTCTGCTAGTGACGGGCTGTGGATTCGCACGAGAAGAACATAATCTTTCAGACCACACAGTTTCGTATGTCCCCTGTTATCATGGGGACACTTGTGTGGCCATGAAACAAATGCACGCCCCTGGGGTCTTGAGACACAGGGTCACTTAGGATTTGGGGTATGGGGATCTTGCTTATTTGTCTAAAGGGAGGGAGGGAGGAATTCTGGCGCTACCCCTGCCAACCTGTGTTTGCTGCCGACCCTGTGGTAGGTTCGGGTTTGTGGACTTCAGCTCGGAGGAAGAGGCCAAAGCTGCAAAAGAGGCCATGGAGGATGGGGAGATTGATGGAAACAAAGTCACCCTGGACTGGGCCAAGCCTAGCGGCTTTGGAGGCCGAGGGGGCGGCCGTGGCGGCGGCGGCGGTGGCCGGGGAGGCTTTGGGGGCCGAGGAGGAGGCCGCGGAGGCCGAGGGGGCTTTGGAGGCAGAGGCAGAGGAAGCTTTGGAGGTAAGGGTGCAGCTGGCCTGGGCCTGCTGGAGGCCGGGGGTGGGTGGGGTGTCTCGTTCATGTTCGTAGGTAACTCATGGTGGCCTTAACTTATGCAGGTCGAGGTGGTTTCCGAGGAGGCCGAGGCGGTGGAGGTGACAACAAGCCACAAGGAAAAAAGACGAAGTTTGAATAGCTTCCTCATTTCCCCTGCCATGTGAACGGATTCTGGGGGTTTAATCCTGTCGTCCGATCACTGACAGCCTTCTGAGGACATTCCGAGACAGACGGGCAGCCCGCGGCGTCTTGGACAAACCTGGATGACGTTTCAAGGGAGAGAGCGGGCGGATTTGACTGGACGGATGTTCCATATAAACTTTTTTGCAGAGACGGGTGGTAGCTGTGGGGGTCACCTTTTGTCTATGAGTTGTCTTGAGTTTATAATGTTATACCCCATGTACAAAACCATTTTTTCCTACAAATACCTGTTGTGGTTTTTGTTTTGTTTTTTTTTCCATTTTTATTCTCTTTTTTGGCTGTAAAGAAAAAAAGACAAATGTTTTCTCATGGTTCCTGCATTAGCAGCCTGTCTTAGGACACATTAAAAGGGCCTAACCTGGTGCTGGACTGTTTCCTAAAGGGCTTTCAATCAAGGCACCAAGTGAAGAAGCAGTCGGCTCCTGGGGGATGTTTTTGTGCAGCCCTGAGCTTTGTGCTCAGTACATCTCTCCTGGACCTCTTTCTGTTCTGGGACGCTTGGAGAGCCCTGGTGAGGCCATAGCCACACTGGGCCTGTGCCTATGCCTGGGCCATCCATCACAGGCATCAGTCAGCCCTGGCTTTAAGCACCACAAAGCAGCTGTGTTGGTGTGTGTGAGGGGAGTGTCTCTAACCCCCCTTCATTGGCAGGGCTGGTAGCAGACCTGGCACCAGCAGAGGTTTTTGGAGGGGGGCTAGAAGGCCCTAGGATGTTGACAGGCCACCATCTTGGTAAGAAATTGGACGAGGAAAACACCCAAGGTATTGATGGGTGGCTCCATGAGGGCGAGTGTTGAATGCCAGGCCTGCTGGGGGTAATGGGAGATGAGGGGGCACTTATCAGAATAAGAGCCTGGACCTGTGCAGTGAGGGCTCAGAGCTGTTGATGGGGGGGGGGGGGAGCCTCATGATTAGACTGGATGACCCAGTGGAAGGGTGGTGGGTAGTCAAGGAGAGAATGGGCCTCAGTTGCTTTAGCTTAAGCCACCAGGAGATGGGCATGCTGGGCAGGCAGGGCGGTAGGTCACTGACAGGACTGAAGAGATGCTGGGAAAGAAGCCAAGGGGACACAGCCCCTTTATAGGCAAATGCAGGTGAGGGGCTTATTGCTAGTCCTTTAGAACCCTGCGACCATTTTAAAAGGTCACTAATAAGTGGTTGGAAAGGCCATGCAGCTTCTCCCCCAGCAGGTGGCAGTACAGGACCATCCAAGAGATGGCAGCCCCAGGACTGGTTACCCAGCATGGAGCCAAGCAAGGGTGTATGGTGGGTGGTGGCTCCAGACAGCAGGGTAGATTCCAGGATGGTGCAAGGCTTACTACCGGACTCAAGGTACACGGAGGTGAGTGTTGACCCAGTGGCTCCTCCAGTCATTTTGTGTGCCCAGACGTGTTGGCGAGCTATGGGAGAGGTCCTCCTGCCAGGGAGGGGTCTAGTCTGGCAGTTTCCAGGATAGGTGAGAGGAGCAAGTGGGCCAAAAAGTCTCCTTAAGTGGGAGCATTTACCCTGTGTCCAGCAACTTCCCAGGCTCCTCGACTTAGCCTTGGACCCATAGGTCATCAAGTTCAGCCCCCTCTTACAGGTAAGGTATGACTGAGGTGTGGAGTGTGAGGGTCACAGGCCTCTTTAAAAAGCTCACTTACAGTTCAGCATTAACTTTGAGTTCCAAATCATTTCCCCTAAATAGGGCATGTGCTGTCTGATCCAGGCTCTGCATGTAGGACATTAAATAGACTTAGAAAGGCCAAGTCTGTCAGTCATTGCACGCTCTGGCTATTACTGCCTACAGTGTTGTCCTGGTTCTGCTCCCCTCCCTCAGCTTCAGCTCACAAAAGCCTGGGTTTTTCTGAAGTTCATCTGCTCCCCATTTCTTACAGTTGCACAGCAGTATTCCATTACATTCTTAACCACCGCAAAAACAGCCTCTATGAATATTTTTGTACAGAGGGCTCCTCTTCCCACTTCTCTGATCTCATACAGCCCTAGAAGTGTTGCCACCACCAGCCTGGAGTCAGGAGGAGTTCAAATCCTGCCTTAGATTAGCTGTGTGGCCCTGGCCCCCCCTCCAAAAAAGGGGGGGATATGCCAATAATCTTAAGTTATTTTAAGGCTTATCAAGAAAAAATGGGAGCAAAGTTCTCCAAAATGCAAAGTCAAAGCCACCCCAAGCCCACTCTTCATAGGGGCATCACTGGAAGGAGCCTCTGGAAACCACCACTGGCCATTTGACAGATGAGGAGGGCAAGGCCTGGGATCCATTGCTTTGCTTTGGACAAACCAGAGGACAGGCTGATTGGTCAGGTCCCCAGCTGTCTCTCACTGCAAGCATTCAGTCAGCAAACCTTTTGGTAAAGGCCAGCTGGGTGCCGGGCACCAGGCTGCGTTCTTGGAGGAGCAGCGGGCACCTCAGGGACACCGCCAAGGGCAGTTCATGGCAGGATCCTCGAAGGCCCTTCTTAATTCTGAGTGCTTTGGAATCGTCCTGCCCAAACTGACTTCTCTTGTCTTTGTCAAAAGAGGACAACAGACTCTTCCCGTGAAATGCCCCCTGTCCGCTGGGCCTGTGGTCATAGAGCTGACAGGGACCTCCTTACTTTAAAAGGGAGGTTAATGATAGCCTTAGATCACTCAGGCTCAGAACCCACCCTGGAAGGACCCCCAGAGGCTGCTCATCCCCTCACTTTGTAATTGAGAAAGCAGATAGAAGTGCTTTGCTTGAGGCCACACAGGCAGTCGGTCCCCATGGGAAACCAGGCTCTCAGTCCAGTAGTGTTCTTTGCATTGTAGGGTGTCTGCCCTTCTGGGCTGCCTCAGGAGAGTTAAACCCAGAGTAGAGAAGAGCCTCCCCACACTGAGGACAGGGAATTTCTGTCCTGGAGAGGACGTGGCAGCCGCTGTGGCCTCTTCCAACTGGACCTATCCATGGGCACATCCCCGCACCTCCAATGAGGCCACAGTGGGCCTGGCCAGAAAGTGGAGGGTGGATGCAGGGAGGTCTTTTTTGGGGACCCCCAACTCAAGGCTTCCTTCTTCCACCATGCTGCCTCCAGGCATCTGAGGCTAGCTTGTCCAACCAGTTCTGAGAATCCCCTCCAAGGTGTCCCCAGAGGCTGGTCATCTGATGGCCGTTCCTGAAGCCCCCTGTGAAGGAGCGAAAGCACTGGGGCGTCCTTTGCTTGTGGACAGCACCAGTCACTGCTGGTTCAGCCCCTGAAGCCGAGCTGAAGCAGGCTGAGCCCCATATAGGAGAGAGGGAGCTGCTGTCCCTGTCTCCCTACACAGCACTGCTGTCCATCTCCGAGCATTTTTCTGGTCAGAATTTTCTCCCTCTTCATGTCCATGGAAGGCCTTGCTGGTGAAGCTGAGGTCACTGAGCCATTCCCTGGCTTCTGGTAAGTCCCAGGTAAAAAAAATCCCTTCTGCCCAAACCCCTAAGTCGTTGGATTTTTCACACTTCTCTCTTATGGCCGCTGGGTGGTGCAGTGGGCAGAGCATCGGACTTGAAATCGGGAAGATTTCTCTTCTGAGCTCAAGTCCAGCATCAGACACTTGCTAGCTGTGAGACCCTTCCTGGGCAGGCCCTCCCCTGTTTGTTTCAGTTCCTCATCGGTGGCAAATGAGCTGGGCAGCGCAATGGCCAGCCACTCCAGCATCTTTGCCAAGAAAACCCCAAACAGGATCACAGAGAAACAAATGAAACATGAAACAAAAATCAATGTTTTGAAAAATTGATTTCCCACTTAACATTAAAAAGGATTTGTTTTTTAAGTTGAGTTCTGATTTCTCTCCCTTCTCTGGCCCTTACCCACCCCTACCCACCTCGAGAAGATGATCAATCTGATATTGATTACACAAACCACATTCCCTTTAATCCTGCCCATGCCCTCCATTCCAGGGCCTCCTGTTAACAACCTCCTATTCTGGGTAGAGCTTGGTCTGCTCCTTGTCGCCTGTCTTAGTGCTAAGCTCCCCACAGGGCAGGCCTGGCTGCAGCCTCAGTTTCCCTAATTGCTTAGCAGAATCTGGAACATAGCAGGTGATAAATGTTTGTTTTCCAAAGGATTGATGAGAAAATACTCTCCTCCAGACAGGTGGAGTCCAAAAACTGATCGAAGCAGACTTTTTTAAAAATTCTTTTGATTGGGGGGGGGGGGCATCTGTGTTTTCTTTTGCAACATGGCTGAGGTGGGAATAGGCTTTGCACAGCTATATGTGTATGGCCTCTATCAAATTGCTTGCCTTCTCAGAGGTGGTTGAATTTGAAATTCAATTTTTAAAAATGAACGCTAATTATTTTTACATGTCATTGGGAAAAATACGTAATTTTCTAAGATGAATAAACAAATATTTCTTAATTGACTATTCTGCATTTTCCTCTGACCGGCTGACACTGTTCTCTCAGGATTGTGGGTACTTTTGCATTCATCTCAGTCGCCTGACCTGCTTCCAGCTTTCAAAAATCTGAATTGGTCGGAGAGTTCCCTGTGCATCTACACCAGTCTTCTCCTCCTGAGCCTCCTTTGTGGCCTGTTTCATTCCCATGGACCCCTCTCTTGGCTTGTTTCCCCTGTAGAATTGCTGGCCTCAGAATACAACCTTAGCCTTTCTACGAGCCCTTTGTATCCATTTTCCCAAACCTTGATGGATGTTAGTGCATCTTTCAGCAAAGCCCTAAGACCAAGGCTCACTTGTTCCCCAAGGATCACCTCCTTTCCCCTTGAGACCCTGGCTTCTCCATTCTGCTCAGAAGCCTGACTTAGAACAGTGACTGCCTCAACTGCTTCCTCTACCCGTGAAAGGATTAAAGTCTCCTCAGGCAAGACAAGGGTTGAAGTCAGCAGTCACTGAGCCATCCCTGGCCTTGGCTCCTTCCTCCTCTGGGGGGGGGGGGGCGCCTGGCCCCTTCTCCTCCATTGGGTCTGCCTCCCTTTGCTGGGTATTCTCATGGGTCACATTTCTCCACTCTGCCTTTGATCTCTGCAGCTTTTCATTGAGATCGGTCCTGCTTCTCTGCCCTTTTGGGGGGCACTGTCTGTCTGCCTTTGTACTGTCTGGTGAAGCCCAGGGACCCCTGCTCAGAATCAGGATTTTAAATTCATAAAATATATAAAATTACTAAGGAAACCAATTCTAGTCAAAGTTTTACATATATACACATTGTATATATATATATATGTTATATACTATTTTATATTATATATTTTATATATTATATATATATTTTAGGTGTAAGCTAATTTTTAATGCCAGTTCTGCATGACCTTATCTGGCTATGGTGCCTACTTTCTCTGGCCCTTGATCTGCTGTGGGGGCAGGGGGGTGGAAAGGGCAGGATCCCAGAGGCCTACAGTCCCAGGGTTATAGATTTAGGCCTAAGACCATTGAGTTCAACCCCTGTATTTTGCAGGTGAGGAAAAAGGCCCAGAGACAGGATGGGATGTAGCTGGTATCCAAGGTGGTCTTTGACTCAATCTCTTCTTCCTAAGAACTCAAGGGTCATTATCGCTGGGCAGCTCTCCGACCATCTCCTGCTGATTGGGGTCAGTAGAAGGAGCAGGCCGAGCCCCCTCCCCCAGTAAATCAACATCAGACCAAATTTCTCACCTGGACAAGAGAAGGCTCTCCCTTCCCCCAGCCTTTGCCACCCTCTGGCATCCATAGGGGTGGGATGGGGCTCCTGTTGGCACAAGTTGCTGGCCTCTGTAGCCTCTAGGGTCTGCAGAACTGGAAGACACCTGCCTGACGACCCTGGCCCATCGATACCGTTCACTTCCAAGTCCGGTAGCTCTGACCCAAGCTTCAGAAGCAGGTAGGGTGGAGGGGGTTAAACTAAAGTCCAAGGGCATGGGAGGTTTTGGGGGCTCAACAATTCAATGCTTCATTAAAAAAAAAAAGAGGGGCAGCTAGGTGGTGCAGTGAACAGAGCACTGGCCCTGGAGTCAGGAGGTGTTGGGCTCAAATCCAGCTTCAGACACTTAACACTTACCAGCTGTGTGACCTTGGGCAAGGACCCCAATTGCCATGCCTTCCCCCCTCCAAAAACAAACAAAAAAAATGGACAGCCCCTGACAGACTGGGGGGCACATATGGAAGGATGCCCAGGGTGCTGAGTGTGGAAATGCAGAGTGAGCTTTATTTATGGTGTACAGAACTCCCAGTGTAGAAACCCCCTCTACCAACACACTGGGGCTTTAAGAAGTGAGTTCCCGTGAGTCCCATAACACTGAGTGTGGCAAAGGTGGGATCTGGAACCAGGCTGCCCGCCTCCTGGCTTTGACTTTCTGGGCACTCATGCTGGGGTCACGAAGGGCCTTGTGCCCACTGGCCGAAGGTATCTGGAAGAAGCGCTCTTGTCAGAATGCTGTGCTGAGCTGGGCAGCCTCAGCTGTTCCCAAGAATGGGGGGGAAGTGCATTTTCTGAGTTCTTAGCCACAAACCCCCTTACAAGGTTATCAAGCCCTCCCACTGCTGGAAGGCAGGACCAGGTCCCCAGACTGCTTTAAGAGCTCAGAGTGCTCCTAATCTCAGCTTCCCTTCCAGGCCTATCAGAGTAGGGACGTTCTGCTGGGAGAAGACCCCTGCTGAGCCTTCACAGAGTGGTCCAAACTCTCAGTCAGTCTACTAATGAGAAATCTAAGCTCAGTGGCCTACCTGGGGACAGCGAGGATGAGCCTGAGAGGTGGGAGCCCCAGTGGTGTGAGTGAGCCCCAGTGGCAGGAATCCCGCGTAAGACCTCCAAGTCAAGGTGATCAAGGCCATCTGATGCCATCAGCTATAAGGCACAGCCTCAGGCCTCACAGCAGCCCTCTGAAGCTAAGGTCTAGACCAGTGAGAATGTATTTATCAAGCAAAAGCCCTTCAGGAGGGGCAGCTAGGTGGCTCAGTGAATAGAGCACGGGCCCTGGAGTCAGGAGGACCTGAGTTCAAATCCGGCCTCAGACACTTAACACAAAAACTAGCTGTGTGACCTTAGGCAAGTCACTTAACCCCAACTGCCCTCCAAAAAGCAAAAAAAAAAAGAAAGCAAAAAAAAAGCTCTTCAGGACTGGATGACCCAAGCTGCTGCCCCCTCCTCCAGCTTCCTCCTTTCAAGAACCATGGGGCCACTCTCAAGTTTTAATCTGTAGTTAATTCAGCCCACCAGGTGTCAAAGCCCTGGAAGGAGCTTGGGAACCCCATCTTACAGAAAACTGAGGTCCCCAGGACCATAGGCTCATAGACCTTAGAAACCAATGAGTCCAACAACCAGCCATGAAGGAAGTGACCTGGGCCCAGGAACATAGGAGCAGCAGAGCAGGAAAGCTTCTGGCCTTGTCATTTCACCAATATTGGGCCAAGGGGACTGACTACTAACCTTTAAGCTTAGCAGTCAACAGGCATTTATAAAGGCCCCCCAATGTATGCCTAGCACTAGTCAGAGATCAAAAGACCTGCCCTCAAGGGGCTTCTGTTCTATTGGAGGAAAGATATCACCCATGTGTCTCCAGGAACCACCACGTGAGCTTAAGGGCCACCCAGGCCAAGTGGACACAGGGAGGTGATCAGAGACCCCTTTCTAGTCATCCTGGCCCTGTGGGGTAGACCCAAGAGGCCCCCAGCTACCCTTGGCTCAGGCCCCCTTGCATCTGAGAACAGGCTTATTGGAAATAGGAAGCAAAGAAATGCCATAGGAGGTCCCGATTTGAGTCTGGTTTCAAAGTACTGTTGCCTCGCCTCCCCCTTGGGGAGGGAGATTCCAGTTTGATCGCCTTGCCTTCAGAGCCCTCCTAGGCCATGACCAGATACAGGGATGGAACAAGAAGGCAGCCCAAGGGGTGACTAAGGCAGGATGGACGGACAGAAGCGTCTCTCAGACAGAACCAAACTATGCCATTTTCCACATCTCCCTTTTTATTAACAAAACTATGCAGTGAATTTTGAGACAGAAGTTTGTACATTTGGTTCCCAGGTAGGATCAGGCTGAGGTCATGCCTTTCCACAAATAACCCCAGCCCCCCGCCATGCACATACTATTATAAATACAGGCCTCTTCCCCTGATCCCAGATCATGGGGGAGCAAGAGGGGAAGGGGGACAAGTCAACTCATCTGGAGGCAAATGTTTCTGTCTGGTTCTGGGGGAACAGGGATTCTGCTGGGATCAAGGGAAAGGAGGGGACCAGAGACAGCATGGGGGCAGGGGTTACAAAGGGGGCACCTCGGCTGCCTGCATTTTCTCTCTTCTGCCCCCTCTAAAAGCCTTCATAAATAAAACTTCACAGTATCTAAGAAAATACTAACTTCCCAGCCTAACCAGGTCACTGGAGCTAAGAGAACCCACACCTGTCCAAGGGAGGGGCCCTGTGACCGGTGCTCCAGAGAAGATGAGGTGACTGCTCTCCCCCCAGCCAGGGCCAAGCAGCTTGGGTGCTGGGAGCCATGGGTCACAAGCAGCTTCTCTCCTGGGCTGCAACGGCTTGGGAGTCAGTGGGCTGGGACATCCAGCGTCCCAGGCATGAAAGGATCCACAGAGTGGAGCCTTTGAGGTAGTCAGACTGAACAGCTTTTCCTTCCCAAGGCTGGTAGGCTTGGGAGGTGATGAGAGGCTTGCTAGGGGCTGGCCAAGCATATGGGAACCCACTAGGCACAAGACACATAAGCGGGTCTCTGCAAGTGTGCAGGGCGCTGCTCAGCAGGCATGGCTGAGCCCTTTCAATCCAGAGAGACTTTAGTGGTTTTTTCTGCAGGCTAGTTTGCGCAAAGGCCCACTGCTGGGCTGGAGGGCCATAGGCCCAGCCTCAGCCTACAAGACCAGCCAACCGGGGCCCATGCTTCCCTGGGACTAGAATACTTGCCTGTGTTGCACCTGGGGAGCAGAATGTCAAGAGTTCAAGGGGACACAGTCTGTCACCCATCCCCATCCCCAACTCAAGAAGGGGCAACTTTGTCTCCTGGTAGAAGGCTGGCACCTTGAGCGTGGGAGGTTAGTGAGTTCCCCGGCTCCCAGTCTCTCCGTCCCCAGGGCCCAAGGGCTTTCTGGGCACTTGGCGGATGGGTCTTCCCAAACCAAGAGCTCCTTCTCTTTGCAGGGTCTAAGGCCCAGTGGTCAGGGCCTGCCCTTCCCCCAGAGGCTCCTGCAGATGTTCCAGTCAGCAAGACCATAGAGGTGTCTGAAGCAGCTGCGAGGCCAGCCCCATCCTTGGCTCTGTTGGGACCGTGGGCTAGAGCACCTGGAGCTTGCGGGCACAGGTGAGGTTGCTGTGGACTAGCTCCCACATGTCCAGCAGCTCGTCCGGCAGAAGCTTGTGCACCACGAGCATGGAGCGGAAGAAACATGGCTCCTTATTCATGGGGCTGCTCTTGTTCCGAGTGATGCCGAATGTCTTGAAGCCGACGTGGGCCGAGGGCCGCACGCGGAGAAGTTGCAGGCACATGCCCAGGAACACGTCGTCAATGGGGTAGAGCTCCAGGCTCTCAGAGGCATGGTAGAGGCGGCGGGCCAGCCCGCCAGCCATGAGGAAGCCGCCACCTCCCGCGTAGGGCGGGTACAGGGGCTTGTTGTACAGCGTGCCAGGGATGTAATACTTGTTGTCTTTCTTGCGGATGGGCCGAGCGCGGTACAGAACGTCGCCCACAAACAGGTCCTCATCGGGCTGCCGGTCGGCCAGGAACTCCAGCAGGTTGTCGGGGCTAACGTAGACGTCATCGTCCCCTTTGAAGATAAAGCGGGCCTGCGGGCAGAAGGTGTCCTGCCACTTGAGGAAGTGCACCTCCTTCAGTGTCAGATTGAAGAAGCTGTCCAGGAAGTCCCACTGCAGGATGTCCCCATAGAGGCGGTCTTCATAGGCCAGTAGCTGCTGGTAGTGGGCCCGCTCCTCCTGCTTGGAGGCCGTGCCCAGGAGAAAGAGGGTGCGCACGGCCCCCCGGACCCCCTCAGGACCCCGCTCACGGCCCCAGGTGCGCCGGATGGCCTCTCTCCGGTCATGCTGTGTGATGATGGACTTCACGACCACCAGCAGGTAGATGTCCCCCTCGCACTTCTCCGGGTGATTCATCAGGATGGGGAAGTAACGGCAGTGACGGTAGAGCAGGAACTGCTGGAAATGGGGCTCCAGGGCCTGGAACCAGGCCTGCCCCGTCAGGTTGGTGTTGGCGGAGCAGTTGGAAACTGTCACATCCCACACCGGGGGCTCGCTGTCCGTGGGCACCGGGGTTGTGGCCTTCTTTGGGAGGCTCCAGAATCCAGCGGCACTGGAAAAGCCACCAGTGGGCTTCCCGGCCTTGCCATGTCCTAGGCCAGCCGGGGAAGACTCGAGGAACTGGCCTGGGGTCAGGCCTCGCTGCAGCACAGTCAAGGCCACGAGCACCACCAAGGACAGGCACACCGAGCGGTAGATGGTCTTCTTCCTAGCAAGGAAGGAGGCAAGAGGTCAAGAGCAGTCCCCCGGCTACACACCCCCCTGCCCACAAGCTGCCTGTGGCCCAGCTCCAGCCCTGTGGGCAAAGAACAAACATTTATTAAATACTTGCTAGGCTGGCAGGCATTGAGCTAAGCGCTTTGCAAATATTAGCTGGTTGTATCCTCACTATTGTGACTCTGGGAGTGAGGCGTCGTTGTTGGCCACATTTTAGAGTTATTGGGAAACTTGAGGCAGATGGAGGCTTAGTGACTGGCTAGGTGTGTGAACTCAGGGTTTCCAGCCTGCGGGCCTGGCACTCTGTCCACCCAGCGAGCTCCCAGCGGCCTCCAAAGTCCCACTACTGACATGATAATAGAGTTTAGCCCCTGAAGCCCAGAGAGCCTCCCCACCACCTTTCCTTCTCCAGGGCCCAGGGTAAACGCTTGTTGACAGACTCTCTCTTGGATTTTCTGGAGCTTTTGGGAGCCATCTCTTGTCCCACCAGAAGCCGTTCTATGTGGCCTCGGTACCTGGGGATCAGCCTCCCCCAAGCCATAGGAGAAGGTAAGCTCGTTGCGGGTCAAGGACAGTCCTGTGTCCATCCCCAGAGCCTCAGAAATCACCAGCCTTGGAAGAGTGACTGCCCAGGGAAGGGCTCAGCCTTCCTTCCACATTCCCATGTGGGAAAGGACCAGCAAAAAAGCTACGCTGAAAAGCTGATTTCTTTCCTCTCTCCCAGCCTCTCTGGGTTCAACTGTGCTTTTTTTCTCTCTCTGCCCAAGATGGGCAGACCTGCAGTGACCCTGGTCCTGGAAGATAGGAACAGCCCATTCACCTTCCATGACACACAGTATACAGACCATAAAGCCTGATTTCTTCAAGAGGGGTGGAAGGGAGGGGGCAGGTAAGGATGGGCCTGCCTGAGGATTCCTACCAGAAGACCAGTCACAACTTTTGGGTGGGAAGAGCCCAGAGGGAAGAGCCTGGAAGATACTGGTCCGTGCCAGGACCAGCCCTCCAGCAGCCTCCCGCTGGAGATTCAGGGTCAGTCCTGCCCCAACACCATCTACCTTCCAACAGAGGTCTGGGGACCAGTCTAAGTCTGTCACTGATGGTCTTGGAGGTGGAGCATTTGGGCAGGGGGCCCTTGGGGAATACCGGTCTGCTTCAGTCCAACAATAGGTTGTCATGTGTTTGGCCTCAAGACGGAGCCTCCTCTCAGAAGGCTTATAGTCTAAAGGGGAAGGCTATATATGCTAGGTGACAGTGGGATAAACTGTGTTCCAGGCTTGAAGGGACCTCTGAGGCCATCTAACAGATAAGTAAACGGAGGCAGGGAGGGACAGTTAGTCACCTTAGGTCACAGCTAAGTGGCCAAGCTGAGATTCACCAAAATCAGATCGAAAACTTGAAGGGCCCTCAGAGGCTATCCAGATCAACCCAATTTACAGAAGAGGACACTGAGGCAGAGTGATGAAGAGCCTGACCAAAGGCTCTACAGGTGTTAAGCAGAAAAGCCAACAGTCAAGTGGGCACTTTACCCAGCCTGCACCGGGGCATTAGGGGCCCAGAGGCATCCTCTACAACAAAGGCCTTTAACCTTTGGGCTGCCATGGGGCCCCTAAAACAATCATCAACAATCAGCATTTATCTGCCACTGAGGCTGGCCAAGCACTTAGGCCCATTTATTCATACACTAATTCAAACAGACCCTTCAGAATTGGGTTTTTAAAAGCATAAAATAAGTTGGATTAGAATGGAAACCAATTGTATTAAAATATAAAAGTCTTTTTCTTGCCATCTAAATCACACCCCAGGCTTTTGGGTGCAGCTCCCACCCCAGCTCTGTGGTCTCCAGAAGGGGCGGCTGTGAAGTTCAGTGATCCTGGCCTCAAATGGCCTGGCATGGGAATTGGGAAGACAGGCCAGGACAGGACCCCAAGAATGGGGATGGGGGGGAGCTTTTCCCAGCTCAGGCTGGACCCAATATGAGTCAGGGAGATGGGCAGGGTGTGTGTGTGTCCTGAGGTACAGAGCACCCGTGCTGGTGCCCACATGGCCCATTAGAGCGTGGACTGAGGTGTGCACCTTTATGTCTGGCCCCACTGTTACTGGGTCCAGAGCACGTGTGGTGGCCTGACCAAGGACACCCCTTCTCTGTCAATACTAAGGCTTTTCCCTTGGGTTGTCCCCCCTATGCTGGGGTGTTCAGGGCCTATACACACTGACCTAGGAGTGTCAAGGAAATGAGGTGGAAACAGCAGGAGGTCCTTCCCCTTCTCTAAGCCTGCCTTGGGCTCTAGCAAAGAAGGGAGGGACGGTTTCAACCAGATAGCCTGTGAGGCCATCCCTCCTAGCTCTTCCCTTAGCACACTGAACTTGAGAGCCAGGAAGGCCTGGGTTCAAGTCCCACTTCAGATACAAATGTAGCTTATGACCGACCACCAGTAAATCACTCCATGAAAGTTTATTTGCCACAGTTTTAGGGACTTGGCTTTGATGGCCTCTCGAGTCCCAGAGGTCGGAGAGCTGGAGCGGCAGAATTGGAATAGGAGGTTGGGTGAGGAAAGGGGACCAAAGCAAGGCCTGACGTTGGGAAACTGGAAGTCAGGATTCCAACCCAGTGCCTGGAGACAAGATCATACAGAAGAGGCAGACCGGTTAGAAGTTCTGCCGGGGCCTCTTCTAGCCTGGGGGCACCTCAACCTCAACTCCAACCTCAATTTGTAAAACAAAATGAGGGGGAGGGGGCCAGAAGTAGGTTGGTCCAGCGGCTAGGAGCCTCAAGGGAAGATTCTTCAGGTGAATGACTCCACTCCCTGACCCGCCAGAACCAGCTCCCGCCAGCCCGTGGCAGAACTGCAGGGACTATGAAAGTACTCCCTCATTTCACAGAAAGGGAAACTGGGGCTCAGCGAGGTCAGCTGACCCGAGTCTCGCTCACTGAATCCTAGATTTGCGGTTGAAAGAGCCATCTGGTCCTCTGGGGTGTAGGAAGCTTAACGGGCTTGGCCCAAAGACGCCAGGGGAAGAAACCACCTGGATTGGTTCCTGACTTCTCCGACTCCCAATCCAGCCCCTTTCCCTCACTGGCCCAGGAGGAGGGAACCCTGGCCAAGGTGGGGGTGCTATTTTCGGTGCCACCGGGAGCGGGGGCAAGCGCCAGAGAGCCCGGAGCGCACGTCCATCTCACCCTCCCCTGCCCTTCCAGCCCACAACACACAGCTCTCTCCAAACTCTTCCGAGCCCCTCCGGGCCCTGACTCCACCCCTCCAACCGGTGCCCCTGCCTTAGGACTCTAGAAGACCGAGTTCGCGGCGGCCCAAACTCATGTAAGGTTTGGAGGAGAGAAAGTACACTGGAGCCTTCCCAGAGCTAAAGTTCCCAGCTGCCAGGGGCGGGAAGGCGAGCCGGCTGCGGATGATGGCCAGGGCCCCCATCAGGAGCCCAGCTGGGCAAAGCCCAGCCTTCCTGCCTCCTGCGCGCAGCCGGAGTCAGCTGGAGGGTGGGAAGAGGCCCCCACCTGCATTCCCTCCCCCCCCCAACCCAGGCACTGGGGAGGGATTTCCCTTCCCCCGGGAGGCGGCAGGAGGGCAGGCAGCCCAGGCTTCCTCCTTGTTAGGGGGAGAGAGGGGCCTCCTCAACCCCCTAAGCCCCTACACTCTCCCATCCCAGAGGCAGGGTTACTCACCACTGGGGCATGCTTGGGCACACCCGGAGGGCGGCAGAGAGTTGACTAAGCCTGGGAGCCCGGGGAGGGAGAAAGCAGAACTGCTCTGCTGCTTCTGCTGCTCCTGCTGCTGCTGCAGACTGGGGTACTGGCTTCATGGGCAGGAGAGAGGGACAGAAGGAGGGAGGAGACAGAAAAAGTGAGAGAGGGAAGGGGAGGGACCGAGAGGGAGAGAGCTGTGGATTTCTAGGCTCTTTCCTAAGCCTCTGGAGGCGGAGCCACGGAGAGGGCCCCCGCTGGGAGGCAGGTATTTTAACCCTTGGCAGCCTAGGCTCTGGGCCCAGGCACCTTTAACCTCTCCCGTGCCAGAGCCCCTTGGAGCAACCAGCGGAGCCCAAAGCATTTAACCAGCGCGCTCCCTGTGCGCCGAGCCCCGCGCCTAGCAGCGCATTCTCCAGCCTTAGCCTCTCTCCTAGCCTCCAGCCTTCACCCTCCAGCCTCCAACTACCTGGCCAGCAGCCAAACTGGATGCCCCGAGGAGGCTTGCACCCTCCCTGGCCGAATCCCACATAGGTCTCTGCCTCTCACCCCCAACTTTCTCTGTGATCGTCGAGAGACCACCGTCCTCTAGGTCCCCAAGGCTCCAGTGTCGCTGTCCATCCCTCTTACTGCCCTCGCCGCCCCCGCCGCGGGCTCCTTTGCCAAGTCCTGTGCTTTCTAGCTTTACGGTCGTTCTTGTCCACACCCGCCCCTTTTCTCCCCTGACAGTCCACCCCCCCAGTCCAGGTCCTTATACCTCCCCCCAACTATTGCAGTAGGGGGCGGAGGGGGCTCGGTGCCTCCCTCCAATCTTCCCCACTCCAATCCAGCTTCCACCCACCCGTCATCTCCTCAATAAATTCCAGTGGCTCCCGGTTTCCTCAAGGATCAATATAAAGTCCTGTGTTTAGCTTTTCATACCTTTTACAGCCTGTTTCCACCTCACTCGCACCAGCCTCCCTCCGCACACTCCAGGACCGAGGGACCAGCCTCCTTTCGGCTCCTCAAACTCCCATCTCCTCCTGGCTTCGGCTCGGTCCCTGATAAAGTCCCACCTCCGTGAGAAGCCTTTCTCAGGCCTGAGCCTGGTGCCTTTCCTCCGAGATTCTCCCCAGTTGGTTTGGCTGGGTTCATCCCCTGCTCTGCCTCTTTTAACTCTGAGATCCTGGAGGGCAGGGCTGTTTTCTACCTTTCTGGCACTTACCCCCAGAGCTGGGCACGAAGTAGACCAATAAATGCTTGTTGACTGATTAACAGAGCCAAGGGTGGTCGAGTGACAAAGCGATTCACTTTCCCACCCTAAGGTGTCTGTTACTGGGGTGCTTGAGGTTGGGAGGGGGGGATGCCCCGTTAGGATGCTGGAGAAGGAATTCATGCTTTGGGCACCATTGGAGCTCTAGAGCCAGCCTGTGCTGGGTTCAAATCCCAGAACAACCAGTATGACCTTGGGCAAGTCATGGTCTTCTCTGGACCTCGGTTTTCTCATCTTTCAAATGAAAGGGTTGGTTTGAATGGGCTCTAAATGTGGGATCCTAGAGAAGTAAATAGGAATTTACAAAATAATCCAGAAGAGAGGAAAGAGAGGAAACTTGGAGATGACTGGATGGTGTGGAGTGGGTAGGGAGTGGGAAATGAGACCACCAGAAGAAGGGGGTGCTTGTGCTGAGTCTTGAAGGAAGAGAAAGCTAGGAGGCAGAGGTGAGGAGGGACAGCATTTCAGGCATGAGGCACAGCCCATGCAAAGGCATGGAGATCAGAGATAAGAGTATTATGTGTGAGGAAACCATCCACAAATGAGCGCCAATCCTCTGGTCCAGGCTCCTCACTCCTTCCTGTTTCTTGGTCCAGCCTGACCCAAATACAAATCCCAGATACAAACCCGTCCTAGTTTGGTCATGTCCAGTCCCACCCAGAGGGCCAGGAGACCTGCTTGGGTCCAGGGTGACTGCTTGGTCTTATTGCTGGTTCCCTTCAGTAGAGTTTACTGTTGGGGTTCACTTTCCCTTACAGGGCTCTCGGCCTTGGGTACTTGGCTCTCTTGCTGGGTACGCCCTTTTCCCTAGTATTGAACTTTAATTAGCTAAACCTTGCTTAGACTGCACTGAGCCAGAGGGCACCATCTTGGTGTGGGGAAAGAGGGTTTGGGGAGGTGCGGGGTGCACCAGCTTGTGTGAGGAGGGGCTCTCCTTCAGAAGGAAAATTAACTTTGGTCAATTTGGGCCCTGGGGGGAGATCTAGGAAGCCACCCCCAGGAAAAGCTCCCTAATAAATGTGGAGTGGGCTTCCTCATGAGCCCATCTCTGGGCAGAAGCTGGGGTGGAAGCAGGGCTCACTGGAGTTCTGAGAACCAGCATTCTGGGACTCTGCGGGAACCTAGAAACCTCCTGCCACTTCCCGGACTCCATCCATGGCAAACTCCTCATAGGAAGGTGCTGTCCCTAGAGGAGCCCTGTCCCCCATCCTCCATAGGAAGCTGGATGTGGCCCATAGGATCCAGTCATCTGCTCTGCATACAATAGGTGCTTAAATGGGAGTTACTTGTTGATTGATGGATTCCTCCTTAAGCAGAATTAGAACTCGGTCTTGGGGGGGAGGTAAGGAGGGAAGGGGAGAGAGGGAGGAGAAGGGGAGGAGACATTGCTTTTGTGCCAACTGAGACAGGACAGAGACGGGACTGCACAATTGTACTGACCCGTCACTGCTGGGATTCATCTCTTCAGCCTTTGGAGGGCTTTGGAGCTGGCAGAGAAGGAGGCATCAGAGACCCTCATCACCCCCTCATCACCTCCTTTGTGCTGACAAGGACAGTGGAATGGAGGGTCCCTCTGTGTGACCTCAGGCACCACCTTCACCTCACTGGACCTCAGTTTCCTTCCCTGTAAATCAGGGAGGCCTCCTGGGTGTTGTGAGGCTCAGGCATTCCTTCAACTTTATAGCGAAGGGAGGGTTTGTGGGAGCCAGAGGGGATCTTCTCTAGATCAGCTCCACTGAAACCATCATTCAAGGCCCCCTCCCAGCTGATGGCGTCTCTCCTCGGTCCTCCCCCTCACCAGAATGTAAGCTCCTGGAGGGTAGGGACAATTTCTTTTTTTTGTCTCTGAATGCCCAGAACCCAGCACAAAGCTTGGCATGTTGCAGTCATTAATATGTCACACTCAGTGACCCCGGCTTATTAGTTGGGTCTGTCCAATCAGACACTGGTGAGAATGGAGGGTCTATGTTCTCTGGGCTGGGCAGGATGTTTCCAGAGGCCCTCCTTCCCTCTCCCTTCTCCCTTGCTCTTCTCCTTCCCCCTTCCCCTTTTCTTTCTCCTTCTTCCCCTCCCTCCTCTCCCCTTCCCCTTATCCCTCTCTTCTCTATCCCGAGATCTCTCTTTTCCTCTCCCTCCTTCCCCCTGTTCCTCTTAGTGAAGGTTTACAGGTGCAAGGAGTACCCTGTTCCCCTGGGCCCTCCTGGTGGCTGGGGTCCAGCTGGCCTGTCTTGGGTGACCACTATTCATTAGGATTTACAAAGCCTCGGCCCCTGGAGAGCAGAGCTGCAGATCTCACTCCCCATTCTCTAGAACCATCAGCTATGGTGGCCTGCTGATGTCAGTCGAGCCCTAGGGGGATGGAGGGGTGGGGTGGGCAGGGCTATGTGCATGTGACCATAGACTTCACCTACTGGGCCTTAGGAACTGGGAGGGGTCTTAGGAACCTGAGGACTCCCTATGTCCGAGCTAGGAGGGCCCTTAGAACAGGCCAGAGTCAAAATGGAACTTTGGAAGGGACGAGGGCGAGTGAACAAGCTTTGAAGGCAGGAATCCTTTCATTCTTTGAATGTGTAGCCCAGGGACTAGTCTAGGGCCTGGTACACAGTAGGGACTTAATAAATGCTGGTTGGTTGATTAACAGAATGTGAATGAGCCAACATTTGAGTGTGGATTGTCACAAGGGAGGCATCCTGGAATCCAGAATGTCTGAGCTGGGAAGGTCTTGGAGCATTGACTCAGGTAAGGGGACTCTTATCTGGCCATCTGTGGGCAGTCCATGGGCTTGGTTTGGGTGTTGGGTTTTACCCCTCTTACTGTTGTGATGTGTATTTATATGTAAATTGTTTGGTAATCCATTAAACACATTGTTTGGAGGCTTTGTCCCATCTTTACAGCAGCTGAAGGCAGCCCCAGCACAAAAATGGTTCAGAATCTTTAATAAAATATCACTCCCCATCTTACAAACCGGCAAACTAAGGAACAGACTGTCAGTACTGGGAGGGACCTTAGAACACAGAACATGAACTCTCAGAGTCAGAAGGAACCTTAGAACACAGAACATAGATTGTCAGAGTCTAGAAGAACCTTAGAACACAGAACACAGACTGTCATTACTGGGAGGAACCTTAGAACACAGAACAAGGACTGTCAGTACTGGGAAGAACCTTAGAACATAGAAGACAAAATGTCAGAATTGGGAGGAACCTTAGAACACAGAGCATATAAGCAGTCAAGATGTCAGCTTAGAATAGAAAATCTAGAATACTTGCATCATGGAACTCTAGAACCAAGCTCCTTGGGGTGCTGTGGTTGCAGCCTCTGTGGGAGCCCTGGGCCCTTCCCTCTTCCCTGTAACCAAACCTTCCAATAGGAGTCACCCACATTCTAACAGAAGAAATGATTAGGGTGTAAGGTCCGGGGCTTTGGATGAACCTCAGTGGAGAGGGGCTTGTAGACGGACAGACTTGTCCTGAAAGGATAGATTGATTATGTTTCCATTCTGAGTTAAATCCTGGTAACAGCTAACCAAAAAATAAAAAAAACAGTCAAAACCAAAAACCACACTCCCACTAACTGCGAGACAAAGGCATGGATTGTTGGGGTTCCCTCCCCTTCTTTAGTGGCAGATTAAATGCTGTCATTTGGAACAACCTTATACTTCTGGTTTCATCATCCCAGTTGAGCCATTAACCTGGTGTGAGCTCAGGCCAAGAGCTTCCCTCCTTGGGCCAGCTTCCTCCTCTGCCAAATCAGGGTCCAAGTCCCAAATCTATGATCCCAAGGCTACTTGTAGAGATGAAGGAGAAACGGGGCCAGAAAGTGGAAATGACTTTCCAGGGTCACCCAAGTTGTGTGAGGGCCAGGACTAGAAACATTTAGTAAGTTTCTACTGTATGCCAAGTGCTTGGAGATACTGAGAAAAAAAGGGGGGGGAGAAAGAGAGAGGGAGAGAGGGGGGTAAAGGGGAAGAGACAAAGAGAAAAATGGAGAGAGAAGGGGAAGGGGGTGGAGAGGAGAGAGAGAGAGAGATGGACATACACCAAGGAGGAGACAGACAGACAGACCCAGAGTATTTGCCCTCAGGGGGCTTTGATTCTCTGAGCCTTGGGCTCCAAGTCTGCCCCAATTCCCAGGATCCCAACGCCTGGGGATCCCCACGCCCTGATCTGCCCCAGATCTCACTTAGGAATTTGAGACTTGAGCCTGGATGTTCTCAGCAAACAACATGTTGGGGACAATTGTTTTGTTTGACTCTACGTTGCCTGAGCTTTGGGTTTTCTTTTCTTTTTTCCAATGGGGAGAAAAAGGAGTGAAGACAGATTTTTATTAGTTTAACAAAACTCTAAATTTAATTTTAAAAAATAAAAGGAAGTCAGCCTTCTGAAGGCCTGCGCAGGCCGCCTCTGCCATGGTGCCTGCTCACTGACTCCCCCTCGGTCTAAGCAAAGTCAGTCCTGGAGGGAGGGCTCCTCGAGCGGGGACTTAGGGACTAGAAGAGCACTCAGACTGACCACCACATTTGGTCTTTGTTTTTCAGTGGTATCTGACTCTCTGTGACTCCATTTGAGATTTTATTGGCAGAGATCCTGGAGGGGTTTGAGTATTTCCTTCTCCAGCTCATTTTACAGATGAGGAAACTGAGGCAAATAGGGTGAAGGGACTTGCCCAGGGTCACACAGCTAGCAAGTATATGCGGCCAGATTTGAACTCAAGAAGATGAGTTTTCCCAACTTCAAGCCGGGTGCTCCCTATTGGCCACACCACCCAGCTGCCCCTTTGAGGGCTGGGAGAAGAGTAAAGGTGAAGATGGCCTTGTGGGTCAGGCCTCTGGCTTCCTGGTTCCCTTTCTCTCCACTAGGCTTTGCAGGCCCCCTCTCCATCCAGCATCATCAGTGGGGTGACCAAAGGTAAAGGTCTGAGCACCTAAAGTCAGAGTGTGGGCTTGAACACTGACACAGCACCCCCTTCCACACCCCCCAGGTTTCTTCTTCTTCTTCTTCTTCTTCTTCTTCTTCTTCTTCTTCTTCTTCTTCTTCTTCTTTTTCTTCTTCTCCTTCTTCTTCTCCTTCTCCTTCTCCTCCTTCTCCTTCTCCTTCTCTTTCTCTTCTCCTTCTCCTCCTTCTCCTTCTCCTTCTCCTCTCCTTCTCCTTCTCCTTCTCCTTCTCCTTCTCCTTCTCCTTCTCCTTCTCCTTCTCCTTCTCCTCCTCCTCCTCTTCCTCCTCCTCCTTCTCAGGGTTCCCCTCTCTGCCCTGAATTTCACTTCTTTTCTCTTTTCCGTTTGAAGATTGCCTGGAATTCTGACCCTACTTGTTTGACCAGGAAAAAGGGTAAAGTGGGCCTGGGCTGCTGGAGGCAGGTTTCTGTGTTGGAGGCCTTCGGCAGAGCTTCACCCCACCCACAGGCAGGCCAGAGACTCAATTTCTGGTCTCTTTAATCTCCCTGGAGGTCTTGGGGAGCTGAGGAACCTTGTGCAGGGCTCTGGATGTCAGCAAAGCAGGGCTGGCCACTATCACTATAATGGTAATCAGTTTATCAGATGCTTAGTACTTAGTAGCCTAGGGCTGAGTAGCACCTAGTAACTTAGGGTTCAGTATAGAAGGTATGAACTCTGTCCATTGTTGAGAGGGTGTGAACTCCCCTGTTGACTTGGAAGAAGGCTATTGGCTGAGACAGGAGGCCAGTGCTGTATATAAAGAAGAATTTTAGAGAGAGAGGAGAGAATTGGAATTGGCTCCTCAGTGAAGGAAGATTCATGGAGACTGAAGTTGGCTGAGAGAGAGAGAGAGAGAGAGAGAGAG
>CM053593.1:381635410-381688527 GCA_028646575.1 Pseudocheirus occidentalis
CGGGGGAGGAGAGAGGACAGAGCAGATTGGGGGAGGGGGTATAAAGTGGCATCACTGTTTTGGGGTGGGGAGTAGGGGAAAGACGAGGAGAAAATTTGTAACTCAAAATCTTGTGGAAATGAATGATGTAAACTAAAAATAAACATAAAATTTAATTTAAAAAAAAGAATGTGCATACCCTTTGACCCAGCAATACCACTTCTAGCTCTGTGCATCAAGGAGCTCATAAGGGGAAAAGGACCTATGCGTACAGAAACATGTGTAGCAGCACTTTTTATGGTTTCAAAGAACTGGAGCTGAGGGGATGGATGCCCATCCACTGGGAAATGGCCGAACAAGCTGTGGCACATGGATGTAATGGGATACTATCGTGCTATAAGAAATGAGGAGCAGAGGAATTTCAGAAAAACTGGGAAAGATGTATGTGAACTGATGCAGAGAGAGGGGAGCAGAACCAGGAGAACATAGTAACACAGTAACAGCAACATTGTAACAATGATCAGCTGTGATATTGACTCAGCTCTTCTCAGCAACACAATGATCCAAGACAATTCCAAAGGAATCATGATGAAAAATGTGATCCTTCTCTAGAGAAAGAACCAAGGGAGACTGAACGCAGAGGGAGCCACCATTTCTGCTTCCCTTATTCTTTTCATGGTTTTTCCCTTTTGGTCTGTTTTTCTTTCACAACATGACTAATATGGAAACGTTTTACATGATTACACGTACATAACCTGTATCAAATTGTTTACCCTTTTAGGGAGGAAAGAAGGAGGGAGAAAAATTTGAACTTGAAATTAAAAAAAAAATGAATGTTAAAAATTGTCTTTACATGTAACTGGAAAAAAAAAATACAATTGAAAAAAATTCACAGGCAGCTTCGCAGGGTTGTGCCTGTGGACTTAGAGGCAGAAACAACATGAGTTTGAATTCTGGCTCCCTTACTAGCTGGGTGACTGTGACCAAGTCACCTGATCTCTCTCAGCCTCAGTATTTCATCTGTAAAATGAGGGTGACAATAATACTGCCTACCTCCCAAGGTTGTCTTGAGGATTAAATGAACTCACACCTGTAAAGTGCTTCACCAGCCTTAAAGGGCCCTAGAGAGCCTCGCTATTGTGACGACAGTCCAGCTGAACCTTTCTGTCACTCCTCTGACCCGATACTCCCTTTCCCTCTGCCACACCTTTGCCTAAGCTGTCCCCACACCCAGACTGGACTCCTTCCTCCCCTCCCCCTCTCAGACTCTCTCATGCCCCCCAGCCTCAGCTGAAGCACGTCCTCCTCCAGCAGGCCCTTCCTGACAGGTCGCCCTCTCACAGAACGGACCTTGTGCTGGTCCTCATTTGCACTGTCCACTCTCTTCTAAGAGAGGGTCAGATTCTTGAGGGCAGGGACTGCTTCCTCCTTGCCTTGGCCTCTTCAATGCCCAGCACAGTGCCTGGGGTAGAACGGCTGCTTTAAAAACCCTCATTGACCAACTAACTGACTGTCATATGGGGCAGCCTGGTCCATGCATGAACCTCACCTTTGGAACTTTGGAGACTGTTCTGTTCCATGACCTGAGATTGTACAACACAGGAAGGAGATTGGTGTTAAAAGAGAAGACTGTTTTGGAGGAAAACCTGGGCTCATCCAAAGGACTTGGCAATTTCTCAAAGAGCCTGTTCTCCCCCTCCTCTTGGACTCTGGGTCCGGCTTATCTGCCATACCCAAAAAAAGACGTGTGTGTGTGTGTGTGTGTGTGTGTGTGTGTGTGTACAGGCAGCATGTGTATATCCACACACATATCCACACACGTCTGCAGACAAGACAGGCACTCTAGTGTGCCTGGCTTTTCCTGTGAAGAGCATTAGGCTGACTTCTCTAGTGTGGTTATAGGTCTTATTAATGGTCAGGGATATGATAGAATCAGGACAGCTGAGACTAAGGAGGCTGGGGGTGGGAAAGGTCTCCAACTTTTTCACTGGTCCAGAGAGGTGACCAAGAGGAAGCATCAGCAGCTATCCCCCTCAGCCTGCACTCTCTCCTAAGCACAATCTCCCCATCTAGGAATGGCATCCTTGACCAGCACATGCCAAGGGCACGTGGAGCCAGAGGCCCTGTTTTTGCCCTCACGCAACAGACAGAAGGACACAAGGTCTCTTTATTATTATTTTTTTTGAGAAGGGAAGGCAAGGCAATTGGGGTTAAGTGACTTGCCCAAGGTCACACAGCTATTAAGTATCAAGTGTCTGGGGTCAGATTTAAACTCAGGTCCTCCTGACACCAGGGCACTGTGCCACCCAGCTGCCCCACAAGGTCTCTTTACACTACTGGACACTGACTACTGTCTCAGAGGAGCCCAAGGCTACCTTAGGGCCACTCTTCCACCAAAGTATCTCACATGCATAAGTCAGAATTACACAAGATTCCTTGAAAGACACAAGAAGAGCTAGCTTTGCTGGACAACTGTCCAAGCTGCAGAGACGCCTCTGTCTGTCATGGTGCTGGTGCTGCCAGGCTGCAGACTCTGCCTGTCTCAGCAAGGGGCCAGGTTCTGCAGGCAGATGCCTCTAATCACTACAAGTCTGTCTTTCCTCAGCTGGCCAACAAGAGCTTGTATCTGGGGGCACTAATCACTCCCTCTGGAGCTATAGCCTTCTCCAGATCCAGGGCTTAGCAGAAACTTCACAAGCTCTGTTTTCAGCACTTGGTGTGTGAGAAGATCACACATTCAAACACTAACCATGTCCAAACAGCAATCGATCCATCAGTAAATGCTTCTGAAGTGTCTACTGTGTGCCAAGCACTGTGCCAGGTGCTGGTATATAATGATGAAACCAAGCAGTCAACTTCACCGCTGCCTTACAGGTGCCCAGAGATACTAAGGGCTCCCCAGTCCCGTGCCTGTCACGGCCTTCCTTCACCTGCTGACATCACAAGGCTCCCCAGGAAGACGACCCTCAAGCCCTACTCCCCACGAGAGCTTTCTCATCCTACCATTAAGCTCTCACTAGGCACAGATTGCTGCCCAAAGCAGCCCCAGCCCACAGAGGCTGGCTTGTCCAATGGCACCCACAGGCAGTCCAGCGTGCAGGCTGAGACACGGAGGGAGGGGGCTTGCTGTCTTTGCTCCACAGGGCCTCATGGCCCAGATTTACATACAGTCTCCCTTAATAAAACCACTCAGGAAAGATTCTGCAAATAAATACTTACACTGGTGCCAAGGAGGCTCTCAACATGGTAGAAGCCTGGGAAGGAACAAGAGAAGAAAGAGCAGGTTAACACAAATTAAAGTGAAATAAACACAGGGCGTCCCAAAGGATGCTTTAATAACTTCAAAGCCTCCATTAGGACTCTGGATGGCCTGCACAGTCTGTGGCCCAGGGAGCTGCTCTCGCCCCTCAGGCCACCAGACGTTCCACCCAAGAGGATTCTCCTAAGCCAAGACCCGGCCATTGCCGACCGAGAACAAGACGAGGTCAGTGACTCCAAGAGCCGTGTCCATCTCTCTTCAGGGAAGCGCCCCTAACGAAATGCCAGCTTTTGCAAACTCTGGTTTGACATGAGAGAATACGTCAATCTTCGGGTGGCAGGTGCACTCGGGTTTGAATCTGCTCTTCCTCCATCTCCCTGAGCTTTCAGAGAGAGATAAGGGCTTTTACTCTATCAAGTCAGGTCTACTCTGTCTTATTCCTGTGGCCCCTTCACAGTATCTCAAAATCTGAGAATATTTCAAACCAATACAACAAATCCCCATTAGGCCTCTATGGTGCCCGGTGGTGAGAAGGCCCACGCTGACTGTGGCAGCAAAAATGCTTACTGTCCAGTAGGGCCACATCACCCATAGCAATAAGAAGAAAGCCTCACCAGTGTATAAGAGGCCCACACAAAATGCTGAGGGAGACCTGAGACAGGAAAAGTCCGTACTGATGGGAGTCAGGAAGACTTCTTGGAGGAGGTCGGACCTGAGCTGATGCATGGAATTGGGTGGGTACGTTGGAGGCAGAATTTCAGGCATCAGAATGATGTGATCAAAGGCCCATAGGCCAGAGATGGACTAGGGCGACTGACGTTGCTGAGAGAGAATGAGGAAAGAGAAGTGACCTTTCGGGGATTGGGAGAGGCCAGGACAAAGCAGGCCCAGTGAGAAAGAAGAGGCCAAGTCGTTGGGAGAAGGCTATGGACAGCACGGAAGGCTGCAGATCAACCGAGGAAGAGGAGGTCTGGAAAAGAAGTCGGTGGATTTGGGGGCTTGGAAGTCACTTGGCCACTTTGGGGTGGGACATTTTTGCGTCAGACTAAGCGGGGTGGATGAGAGAGTGGGAGGTAAAGCAGTGGAGCACCCTGGGGGCTGGACTTGGAGGGGTTCAAATAGAGCATCACACAATGGCTGTCTGCCTTAGTTTCCCCCAAATGAAAATGGGGGCAACAGCACCTGCCTTCAAGGGTGGTGTGATAGTTACACTGGGCAGAGGCTTGGCACACAGTAGGCACTTAAATAAATTCCCCTTTAGAGACAGATAACTTTTACAAGAAGTCTGACTGGGAAGGGAGGGGAGGGATGGGACAATTTTGATGGAGTCTTGACCAACTGGGATCTGGGAGACCTGAGTATGTTTGTAGTTTGGTGAGAAAAGGCAATGGAAAGGGATGCACTTCACAGCTTCTAGCACCGTCCATGCAGCCTTTCATTTCACAGAACTGTGGAGTCTGAAAAGGCCTCAAAGGTCTGGCGGGAATCCAGAGAGGAGTCTCCTGGGCGACACCCCTACCAAATGGCCAGCTAGGCTGTGCCTGAAACCCACTGTACCGGCCCCCAGGAAGTCCACGCCAACTCCGGGCAGCCCCCACTACTGGAAGCTCCTCTGCTCATCCTGCCTCCATCTGCCCTGGCAGGTTTTGCAGGAAAAGTAGAATCCTGGCTCTACAAGGCAGACACTCAAGGACAATGGCTCCTGCCTTGGCCTCAGTCACCCAGGGGCCAGCTGGCCTCTCCAGAGCAGGGTTTGGGCCGGTCAAGTGTGCCCCCTGGCGGTCATCACTGCCTAGCACTCCACCCTGGCTTTAGGGAGGCTCTAACTCCTTTCTGCTTCCCCAGAAGATACATGCTCTAATATAGATAGGAAGCAGGGCATGATCCTGGCCCGGCTTACTGGGTTTTGGGGCATGAGCTGGCTGGTGATGAGTGACCAGAACTCAGGGTAAAAGCCCTGAAGGTGCCTGAGCCCTGTGCTCAGAGTGGACCCTGGTTCTGAGGGATGAGTGAGCCTAGAACAGGGAGGCGGCATCTGGGACCAGGCAGAGGCCCAGGTGACCATACAGAGAGGCTGGACAGCTCTGGGTCCTGGCACTGATCTCCAGGTCACAGACACGCAGGCTCTCTGGGACTGTTCGGCTAGCATTTGGAGTCCTTAGCCCATGGGAGCCTCTGCATGGTGGGGGAGTCCCCCTCCCTCAGGCCCTGTCTGGACAGTCCAAACCTGCCCTCCCTCCTCCCACAGCAGGGCTGTGGTACTCCTTACTCCCCTACCCCCAACCCATTCACCACCTCATGGGGCAGAGATCATGGAGAAGAAGGAATGAATCTTTTCTCCCCTACCACATACACTTTCAAGCTTCACCAGGGAATCAGAATCAAATCAGTTTTGCCTCTGGCCCCAGAAAAGGCTGCCAGGGCCAGAAAAAGTGGTCAAGGCCAGAAAAGGCCACAGAGGCCGGCCACCCCTTTCCCCAGTTCTGCTCCTCCTCATTAAGCAGGTGCTCCCATGTGTGTCCTGGGCTTTGCCCTCTCAGGCTCAGGATCCTCTTTCATACACTGTCCCCTCCGGCTGGCTCTCGACCTAGGGGCCAGTCATTCGCCAGGGGCCTATATCTTTGCATGGAACACAAGCACTCAAGAGTCTTCTTTTCAGGAGGAGCATTCTGCCCATCGCTGCCTTCCACAGCCAGGGGCTTGGCAGATGAGTCTGCGGCCCAGCAGGAACATCCCCTTACTGCTTCCAGCACTCCATGGAGACTTGAGTTTCCCAGGTGGACAGGGAGAAATGGTCGCCCCGCTTTGGGGTCACACCCAGGGACAGCTCCAGGAGAAGGAGGTGGGGATCGGTAAGGGGAAGACAGTGGAAGAAAGCGATGTCAGGCCTTTTGGTCCTAACGGTGGGTACTGGGTGAAGAACAAGAGAAGGAGAAGACCGGAGAGGGATTCATGTAGCTTTCTGGACATTGGTAGGGAGAACTACAGCCCAACTTCTTGGCTTACTTCAGTGATAACTTCATCCTTCCAAGAGGCCATGAAAACAACAAGGGGGAGTTTGGGTCTGGGTCTGACTCTCACCAGCCCACAGAGGCTGATCACTGTGGCAGAAAGGGAGGGACCCTTTCAAGGGCCATAACTGCCCCCTCCTCCAGAGGAAAGTCAGGGCTGCTGGGACATGCCCCTGCACCTGATGCAAGAATCTCACAGGATTCTGCAAGTCTGCTGGAACCCTGTGCACAAAAATGCTCCAGGGAAGTCAGCCAGGAGGGATGAGGAGTACTCAAGAATAAAATCCTCAAGACTGAAAGGTAAATGGTTTCATTAAAAAGAAAAGTTGGGAGTTGCCCCAAGAGACTGATGTAGCTACACAGAGAACTCAGTGACCAGCTGAAGATGGAAGTGAGCGGAGGGAACAAGGCCCGGTCAGGGCTAAGAGTGTGTTAATGCGGTGCTGGGAGAGGACGGGGGCAACAAAACGCCTATATGGGGGCTGAGGGACAATGCTCCAGGAGACCTGCAGGGGTGTGAGGATGACGACAGGAAGAGGGGAGGGAGAGCTACCGCTCTACTCCTCTGCCCAGGAAGATGACCCCTAGTTTGGGAAGGAGGGGACAGAGACGGCTGAAAGGAAGTGCACATTCAGTAGAAACAGAGTGAGCAAGTAGCCAGCTGATGGACTAGAGCTCAGACGAGCCGCCTCACCTCCTCAGCTACTCAAAGAGCTGACAAATACGACTTTGGAGACATTCGGTGACATCTGAAAGATCACATAGTAAGAGAGATTGAGAAAAAATTAGGAAGAGAAATGAGAGCGATGCAAGAAAATAATGAGAAGAGTCAAGAGCTTGGCAAAGGAGACATAAAAAAAAACCTAATAACACCTTAAAAATAGAATAGGCCAAGTGGTAAAAGAGGCACAAAAATCAAATGAAGAGAAGAATGCCTTGAAAGGCAAAACTGGCCAAATGGACAAAAAGACACAAAAGCTCAGTGAAGAAATAATTCCTTAAAAATAAGAACTGGGCAAGTAGAAGCTAATTGACTCCACAAGACACAAAGGAACGATAAAACAAAATCAAAAGAATGAAAAAAATAGAAGAAAATGTGAAATATCTCACTGGAAAAACAACTGACCTGCAAAACAGATCCAGGAGAGATAATTTAAGAATTACTGGACTACCTGAAAGCCACGACGAAAAAAAGAACCTAAACGTCATCTTTCAAGAGATTATCAAATAAAACTGTCCTGATAGTCTAGAACCAGGGGCCAAAGAGGAATTCAAAGAATCTACTGGCCACCTCCTGAAAGAGATTGCAAAAGGAAAACTCCCAGGAATATTTTAGCCAAATTCAGAGCTCCCAGGTCACGGAGAAAATATTGCAGAAAATACAAAATATTCTCCCAGAGCTCCGGAAAAAATATTGCAAGCAGCGAGAAAGAAACCATCCAAGTTTCATGGAACCACAGTCAGGATAACACAAGATTTAGCAGCTTCTACATAAAGGGCATGAAGGCTTGGAATATGATATTCTGGAGGGCAAAGGAGCTAGAATTACAACCAAGAATCACCTGCCCAGAAAAACTGAGTGTAATAATCCTTCAGGGGAAAAATGGATGTTCAATGAGATCGAAGACTGTCCAGCATTCCTGATGAAAAGACCAGAGCTGAAAAGAAAATCTCATTTTCAAATATAAGACTCAAGAGAAGCACAAAAAGGTGAGCAGGAAAGAGAAATCATAAGGGACTTCACAAGGTTAAACTGCTTCTCTTCCTACATGGGAAGATGATACTCTTAACTCCTCTCAGTACTAAGCCAGTTAGAAGGAGTACACACAGACAG
Source organism: Pseudocheirus occidentalis (assembly GCA_028646575.1). Classification (NCBI taxonomy): domain Eukaryota; kingdom Metazoa; phylum Chordata; class Mammalia; order Diprotodontia; family Pseudocheiridae; genus Pseudocheirus; species Pseudocheirus occidentalis. The sequence goes on from CM053593.1 coordinate 381,643,494, forward strand.
AGGGCAGGGGTGTGAGTGCAGTACCATGGGGTGATGATCCAAAACAATAAAATTAAGGGGTGAAGAAGAGGGGTGCACTGGGAGAAGGGGCAAGGGAGAGGTAGAATGGGGTAGATGATCTGATATAAAGGAGGTAAGGAAAGGCTTGGGGGTGCAGTGGGGAAGGTGAACCTTATTCTCATCAGACTCGGCTGGGTGTAGAAATCTACCTTGCCACACAGGACAGCAGGAGGAGAAAGGGCTAAGGGAAGGGGAGGCCGACAGAAGGGAGGGTGGGCTGGGGGAGGTAAAGTCAGAAGCAAAATCCTTTTGAGACTGGACAGGGTGAAAGGAAAAAGAGCAAGATAAACTGGAGAAAAATAGGAGGGAGGGAAGTAAGTAGTTAATAATTATAACTGGGGAAAAAAAGCTTTGGGTTTCCAAGGGCAGAGGCGGAAGTCTAGAAAGCTCCTGAAGTGGGGGGAGTGTCCAGGGTAAAGGAAGGAGCTCAGAGCCCTGGGAACACCTGCCCACTGCCTGCCCCATGGAGAGGCACGTCTCTCGACCTCGATGGACCTCAGTTCCCAATTTGTAAAGGAGGGGTGTGGAGCCCCTGGATGGAAGGGCTGGGGGAGGGCAGGGGAGAGCTCCGAGTCCAGCCACTGTCCCGAGCACTCCCTGTAACTCGTGGGATCCTGGCCAGGCTTTGGTCCTCACCACACATGTCTGGACACCAGCACCGGTCTACAGGTACGGGCCTCAGCCACTCACATTGTCACTTCGGGCTTGGCTTCTGGACTGTGACGCGCCATGCTGACTGAGGAGTCAGCATCCACACCAGTAAAATGCTGGCCCCCTAACTCTGTGAAAGCTGACAGCAATTTTCCAACCTGTTTTAGAAAACCTCCAGTGGAGGCATCCCCTCATTGGAGCTCATCTTCATGTGGGTGTCTGCAGGATCCCCCAAGCAGGGAGGATCACAATCCTCACCTGGGACGGAAAGAGGGTGTGAATGGGGAGAAGAGGGAGATGCCTTTCTCTCCCTCTCTCTCCCAACTCCCCTTTTTCAGGCCATGGCATCAGCAGCTTTCAGGAGGCCCAAGCTCTAAGCCATCTGCCTTATGAAGGGCTGTCTGTTGTCATCCAGGCCCCAGGCACTAAGACTGAACAGAATTTCTTGTCCCAGTTGCCCAGGACCACTAGGGTCCCAAGGCCAGCACACACTAGGCAAGGGATCAGCACTCTCTAACATGGAGGTGCCCCCCAAGAGCTGTGCTTCTCATGTAGCTCCCCTCTTCCTCTGCCTTATTCCTTACTTTTCTCTCAAACCCGGACCACTCCATCAACCTTCCAGTCCCCAGAGGTTGAAGTTTTGATTGACCAGCCTCTCAGAACCACCAGCTTGAAACGATTCTGGCTGCTGCTTAGCCAGACTGGGTGGTGGCCACACACCAGAGGCACTGAGGAGCCCTTCTAGCTGACCCAGCCACGGGCTGGGATTTTGCATAGACTCAAGAGTCAGAAGTAAGCTAGGAGGCTCATGGGTCTACCATGAGCCATGAAATCTTTCCCACGAATGACTCTAGACCAGTGGTTCTCAACCTTCCTAATGCCGCCACCCTTTAATACAGCTCCTCACGTTGTGGTGACCCCCAACCATAAAACTATTTTCATTGCTACTTCATACCTGTAATTTTGCTACTATTACGAATTGTAACATAAATATCTGATTTGCAGGATGTATTTTCATTGTTACAAATTGAACATAACCCACAGGTTGAGAACCGCTGCTCTAGACCATCTGCCCCACCTGTTCCCATGAAGCTGATTTTTCAAACTCAAGTGTAGAACTCTGAGTTTGGTCCCATTACATCCTGTCTGAGCAGCCACGGGTCTGCTGAGGCTGACTCTGTCATGTACTGGCTGTGCCTCTGGGCTCTGGTTACCTGCTCCCCCCACCCCCCACAGGCCACCTCTGATTCCATCCACAGTGGGGGTAAAATATCCAACTAAGCAGGCTGAAGTCACCAACAAGTCAAGCAGGTTCCTTCAGAAGGAATCAAGATGCTCTTGGTATCGCTGGCATCAAAAGGTGATATTCTGAACACAACTGAAGAGTCTTTGAACCAAGATTTAAATTCTTTTCATGCCAACCTGTGTGGAATCAGAATACAAAATTTTTTCTGTTCCTCTTGGTGTGAGGGACGACTCTGCTCCTTATTCAAAGGGCCAACAAATCAGACCTCGGGAGCTTTTGTGACCACACGTGACTAAGGTCCCTGTGTGTGCCAGGCCCTGTGCTCAGTGCTGGAGCTACAGAGGCAAAAATAAAGAGGCCATGTCATCCAGAAGTTTCCACCTCACTAGAGGATGCCACATGCTCACAAAGAAGTAAGATCTGAGGGAGGAATCCTCAGTAAGCCACTGACCTGGGGTCAGGAATAGTAAGGGACTCCCAAGGAGGGCATGTGGGAAGGCTTCCTGGAGGAGACAGCACCTGAGGTGAGCCTTAAAGGGAGGCCGTTTCAAGCAGGTGGAGGGCTGAGTTTAGAAGAGCCATTAAGACCACACTGTAGGGCAGGCACCTGAAGTTTGGTTCTGAAGGAGCAGGGAAGGAGGGAGAGGCCTGGGCCATCAGCCATGAAGGGCGGACCTGATGGGGGTGGGGCAGCTAGCTGAATGCCAGGAGGACTCCAGATTCCAGAGATGCCCAGAAGGTAAAACTGATGGGTTTCAACCACTGAATTGTGCCAGGCCTTGTGCAATTGGGATAAAAATCACCAGACCCTTTAATAAAAAGCTCTCAACTTCCCCCAGGTAAAAGGTGACTCACAGGATGGTCAAAAGCAGTCCAGGAAAGTAGAAGCAGGGAAGAGCCCCCCTCAAGGAGATTAAGAGTAGTGGGAGGGAGGCATCCAGCCCAATGTAGATGAGAACTCTATCCAACTTTGAAAGTACCCCCATTTCACAAATTATCCTCAAAAACTGAAAAAGAAAGTATGCCACCAGAATCTTTTTATGAGTTAAATACTGTTGTAATATCTAAACCAGGGAGAGATAAAACACAAAAGGAAAACTACTGCTCAATATCATTAATGAAATTAACTCCAAAAAATCCTATCCCATTAAACCACAGCAATTTATCCAAGAAATCATTCATTATGATTGAGTGGGACTGAGAATGGGATTCATGCAAGGAGAGTTCACCCTTAGGAAAACAATCCACATACTTGATCCTGCTAAAAACCATAAGATCATCTCAGCAGAAGCAGAAAAAGCCTTTGTAAAGGACAACATCCTTCTGCTAAAAACGCTGCAAAGCACAGGCTCTGACGAACCTTTTTCAGACTCTCTGTGACCCCTTCGGGAGTTTTCTTGGCAAAGATCCTAGAGTGGTTTTGCCATTTCCTTCTCTGGTGTATCTCCATTTTACAGATGAGGAAACTGAGGCTGACGGGGTGAAGTGACTTGCCCAGGATCACACAGCTGCTGTTTGAGGCCAGGTGTGAACTGAGGAAGCTGCAGTTCTCCAGGCCAGGGCCAGTGCTCTGGGCACTACGGCGCCCCCTAGGGGCTCCCACTTGGAAAGTACTTTCTGGCGCGGGGAGATTGACTCTGGAGAGCAGTCAGCACCTTTCAAATCAACCCCTCCCTAGTTCTTGTTAAAGAAACATCTTAACACAGGGAAAATCTAATCTCAGGAGCTGCTAGGCTTGGCCCAGGGCAGAGATGCTGAGATGGCTCTCAGCCCTGGGCCGGCCTAAGGGAGAAGAGCTGCCCAGCTCCCCAACACCCCAGAAGGCTCAGCCACACCAGGGCCTCACCAATCAAGAGCAGTCAAAGTTTTCACAATATTTAACCCCCTCCCCTCCAACCAGGAAGAGAGCATGTGCTGCCCTGGGGAGCCTGGAAAATCTGGGCCCCTGCTGGGCTAGTCCCAGTACCTCTCAGGGGCCCCTGGGCATCTTTCTGAGCCTAAGCGACACAGCCAGCATTACTGTGGATATCCAAGATCCAAATCAACAACAAGACACTGGAAGAAGAAAACCTATGCCCAGGGGCTCACTCTGTCCCCTCTTCGGGGTGTTGGAAACACAGTTCTAGCAGCAAACTCTAGGTGGCAGAGGAGGGGGGCTGGGCCCTGCAAGATGACCAGGATCTGCCTCACCTCCACCCCCCCTGGTCTGGGGGGAGCTGGGGGCCACCTCACTAATGATCAGGGTCAACCTCCCCATGGGGTCTGAGGCAGAGCTGTCAAGGATCCTTGCCAGGCAGACTGACACAGAAAACCACAAATTCACATCTTCTCTGTTGGGTTGTTAATGGGGATTTTGGTAGCTTTCATCCAGTTCAGAGTACACTCAGGAAGGCTGTCGGAGCTCCCGTCGGACACCCTCGTCTAAGCCAAAGGCTTGTTGGGCCAAGCCTTTGGCTTGGAGTTCAGTGAGATGCCAGATCCAAAGCGGAATGTGGGATATAAACATGGCAGCAGAGTGCCTGTGGAGACCAAGGAATGGTCCCAGACGGCCTAGTTTCCAGCCTGGGCAATCCTAAGAGTCAAGTACCAGAAACACAGATGTTGAGGGGGAAAAGAAGAGGAGGGAAGAAGTATCTTGTAATTCAATGTTAAGACACATGAAGTTTTGAGAGAGGACGCTAAGTCTCCCAAGTAGAAATGACCAGATGGAAATCTAGAACTCGAGCTTGGCTTAGAAGTGGAAATGGTGGGGTCTGAATGGCACCAACTCCAGAACCGAGAGAGAAGAGGGGTGACATGAGCCTGGCTGCCCAAAGAGAGGTCAGAGCCCAGCAGGAAACAGAGAGGCCCAGGAGCACAGTGTTTACAGGGAGAGGGCGCAGAGGTAGCCATGTCCTCATGCCCACCTCCAGGCCAGCCACGCTACTTCTACCTGAAACCATACGGCCACTGGCATCCCTTCCTGGTCACCAATAAAAAGACAGGAAGAGCTCCAGCCTCTGTCCAGAGTTTGGCCAGTGAACCACTGAAGCCAATTCAGAGGCAGGGCAGCTTCACTCGGCAGAATTGACAGGGTGTTCTCAAGGTATGTCCTCCCTGGAGAGCCTTTCCTGCTAGAGCTAAGACAAGCTCCCCTGAGAAATGATGAATGACCTACAAGCATCTCCTTTCATTCCAACTAGGAGGAGTCAGGCCCAGGCCAGAAACCCTCCCTTTACAGAGGAGGAAACAGACCAAGGATATCCACATGGAAAGCTTGACAAAGCAAGTCCAGTCTGATGGGGGACCTGTGAGTCCATCTCAGCCCTGCCTATGCTAGCACTCAGAAGCTTGGCAGTGCCAGGCTTCCTGGCACCATGGCGCTCCAGATTCTTTTATTTCTGAGCCATAGTTTTGTACCTATGAGCCAACACCTCGCACCTTGAGCACACTCACCGTTCCTGGTCTTGTGAAGTCAATGCTGTGGGCTAAGCTTTGCCTCATTTGGTTGCTGAAGAGACGAATACAAACGCTCTGCAGATACTCTGGCGTGATCTACGGCATGGACATAAGTGCATCAGGTCAGGGAGAGAAAAGGCCCTCGTGCCCTCAGCACCCTCTTTGGCGTCGGCTGCCCAGGAAGGGGGCAGTCAGTCTACACGGCTCCAAATCTAGCTCCCTCTCTGGCCCAATGTACGGTGAGGCAGGACAAAACACCGTGTTTAGCAAGAGAGAAATGTTGTTTTCTATGGTCTAGGTCAGACTTTTGCTAATCTGACTTGGCTGCCTCTATCTGCTGTGTCTGTAACGTTGTTCCAAATACACCGAGAAGTGGCGTTTGCCTTCTTTGGCATAAGATCCCCAACTGCCCTAACGTCTGCTCACTGCTTCTGTGGGAACCTGTCCATGCCACATGACCTGGGGTGTCTCATACTCAGCTCTAGATCACACTGGGTTGGAGTGGAGTTCAAGTCCTGATATAAGAACAGATGATGATTCAAACCGATAATCAGAGACTGAAATTAGAGTCAAGAAAGTCACTGAACAGGAGCTGGCTCTCAGTTTCTACATCTGCCAAATGGGGAGGAAGGACTCTCTGGAGCAGTGACCTCCCTTGGGAGAGCCTGGGCCAAGCGCTATACAAAAGTCAGTTAAGCCCATTTTTGTCATCTCTGTCGGTGCTGTCTAGAAGCAGTAACACACGTCTGACGTCTGCTACAACCCAAGGAAATCTGGAAAAGCAGAAATGGCCACCAGGCTTCCTAGGGGGAGCCCCGTCTTCGAGCCTAAGTGCTGCCAGCCCCCAGGACCCAGTCGGGCAGCAGTGTCTCAGACAGCAGGGTCAAGGACAGTATTACAACTTCTCTCGACTGTCTCTTCTGCACAACAACCCCACAGGGGCTAGTTTCCATTACAGATTCCTCTTCCTTGAATGTGATTGAGAGGAAGGTTCTGAAACCATTTCTACCTATGTGTTCCCCACCACTCCCTCTTGAGATGAGGTCTGCTGAGAAGACTGCTTTCTGTAACCACACCTCCTAGGACACTGGATGGAGAACCAAGAAGCCTGGGTACACACCTGAGTAATGGTTTTCAGGTCCTGATGCCCATCTGCAATGGAGGAAGGTGTTTTCTACTTAGGAGCTCCCAATACCAATAAAATCACAGGCCAAAAACAATAACCAATGAATGGTGGGGTATGGCTTACAAAGAGTAATTATGGGAGGTAGAGAGTGTAAAGATGGGGACCAGGAAAAAACCCCAGTGACAGGGAAGAGTCAGGGAAAGAGAGCCAGCCCAAGCTGGGAGCCTGCCTGCTCCCTTCCCTCTCACTGACCACCACACCAACAGTGGAAAAAGGAGCAGGGGGAGACACAAGAGCACCTTTTCTCCCTCTGGCCTAGGTCACTCCAACTGAATATGCTGGAACAGGGCAGGGGAAGGCAGCCCCAGCACAGAAAACCACCAGTGGGCAAGGAGACATGCCTGTCAGAAAGAAAGAAGGGCTGAAGGTCTTGAGAGGGGTCCTGGGCACCCCTTGAAAGACAGGCTAATTCAGTAAGTGGGGTGAGCAGCTGTCTTCACTGAATTATCTGATGTGGCTTGGAAGGACTGTCTCATCTCCTTCAGGGCACGATGGACTTATAAGTATTATCTCCATTTCATGCATGGGGAAAACCAAGGCTTTCTGGAGGCTAGACAGGGTCAGAGCCTGAGAGCTCTTTCTACCCGAGCTCACGTCTGGGGCCCAAACTGGCCAGTGCTATGGCCCCGGGTTGGCTCATTTCACTTCTCCCTCACCGTTCAATGAAGTAGATATTTGTGTTCCTACCCCAAAGATGCAGGGACCAGGGAGCCTCCCTCGAGATTCCTTACTCACCATCTTGCCATTCACGGTGGCCTCCAGAGAATCCACCAGCTCGGCCGTGACCCCGATGAGGTTGTGGTAGTCGGCCTGGATTTTGTTGTACCGCTTCAGGTAGGTCATTGTCCTTCGTTCGGCTTCCACCAGCTGCTGATGCAACTGCTGCAGCATTTCTGTAAAGAAAATTGGAACATCAACAAGAAGCCAGGCCCAGTCCCGGAGTGGCGCTCTGGTGAAAGGGGCAGCATGCCCTGTCACCACTGGGCATTCTGTGACCGCAAACATCTCCCTCATGCCTCCACACCCCTAAATGACAGCCGACTTTCTGCTCAGTTGGATGGTTGCTTGCTGAGGCTCACCTGAGCTCACTGCACCAAGGGTTATCCCCAGGAAGCCAGCCACCAGGTGACTATTGCCGTGGAACCCCAGGAAACAAAAAAACAAAAGCCGCCATTCAGTCCCACAGAGCCCCTTTTTCTTCGGCAAGGATAGAAGAAGGAGCAGCAGGATTTATGCTTATGGTTTTGGATCAATAATCATGAATGTACCTGCTGGGATTCTAAAGATAAGGTCACTGCCCATATGTGCATCAATGGAAGACCTGAACCACATCCATCTTGAGGTCTTCCCTATAAAGGAAATCAGGAGACACAAGCAACTGGGGACAAATGGAAGCAGTGACACCAAGGCCTCCTTGAGGATACAAAGTGAGGAGTGGGTGGATTTCCTTTTATTTGGGGCCCAAAGGCAAAGATCAGGATAATGTCATGGGTCAGTGCCCGGGCCAAGGACAAATAGATCACCTTCAAAGCAGCAGCTGAGACGCAGCCAACGTGTGCAGAGGAGGAAGCCACGGGACTCTGCAGGCTCTGTCTTGGCCATCCCTCCAAACCCAGTCCACACAAGCTTGGAAACAAAAGCTACTAGAAATGTCCCTGACTCTGTTTTGCTCAGACAATTAGAATGTTGATAGCCATCAGCTGGAAGAACTTCAATGAGAAAGGGGAGCAGAGGAGGGGAGGGAAAAGTTCCCTGCAGAAGATGGTGAGGCTCACGCAACAAAAGTCCACACATTCAGAGGACTTGGAAGTCTCCCACCCATGAGGCACAAACACATTCTAGGAAAAAGTACAGAGACACAATGGGCACCAAGCCAGCTTGTCTATTTGAATGAAACCGACTTTATCACAGGAGAGACGGTGGCTCAGGCAAGGCCAGGACACACGTGGGTTTGATCTTGGTAGCCACAGTATGAAGTGGGTAAGCATTTGTTGGACCGAAGCTCAGAAACAACCCTCCACTGGCTGTTTAGGTCAAAATCAAGGCCAAATGAGGAGAAAGGCTAAAAAAAGTTTGGAAAACACTGGGTATGATTATAATTGCATCAACCTGACCTGCTTAACCACACAAGATAATACCTATAAAACTCTATGAAAACCCAAAAGCCCTATGTAAATGTCAACTACTATTATTATTGTACAGACTCCAAAAATGTGATTAAGATCAAGGTAGTGACCTTTCTGATCACTATATCCTACAAAAGTCTAACAAACACAAAGTGCTCAGCACAGGAAGGAGGCCAACAGAGCCCGGAAACCCACGAAGCCCACAAACACCTGCCTCTGTCACCAGTCCACGACAACACCAGCGTAGAGTCAAAACTCAATTTGTATCAGTAACTGTGAGGCAGCGTCATGATCTCCAGGTTATAGATGGGGCAATTCTCTGCATGGAAACCACACAAGGTGATTTCTGTGTCTGGGGCTCTCCAGAGTCACATGGCCAACACGATGAGGTAACATCTGAACCTGGATCTTCCCACCTTCCTGTTCCTGTGCTCTATCCACTAGGGCAAAGGTTCTTTACCTTTCGTCTGTCATGGACTGTTGGGCAGCCTGGTGAAATCTATGGACCCCTTCTCATCCAAGGTCAAAGCCCTCCCTGAAAAATCTACCTGCAGACCCTGGCAGGAGGAAAGGTGAAAACAGGCAGGTCTTTGCACATGATTTTCCATAGCAGGCTATCTGACAGTCACATCACTGATGAATAGTTCTAGAGAATATGAAATCCTACTGTTTAGTTACAAAATATAATTTGACTCAGTGCAGCAAAATACAGGCTTAAAGACTATCTTCCCCCAAAGACTCACTCATGTCTTTGGTCTTTGAAAAAGAGGGTTGCACGTCCTTCCAGACAACGGCAAATCACTTGGGAGAAGGTTTGTCTGTTTTCTATTTTGCTTAACATTGAGGACTGATCTAAACACAGACATGAGATCACTGAGAACTAAGCACAACAACCATGTTGGCTGGATCTTCCTCCCGCCCTTTTTCTTCCTCCCTTCCTATCACCACACTCCTAACGTACAGGGCTCCTTCTTCCTCTGTTGCATTCTTCTACCCTTTGGGCAGGTTAGGATCCCCTTTGTCTTGTATTTTCTTGAAGTGCTTCTAGTATCTTAATGTAAGATTCATTCTCCTTGATCAGATGGAGAGAAGAGAGGTGTTCTTCTAGCCCTCTGACATCCTCGAGCATGGGCATTACCTATACTTTGGGCAGAACTAGCTTCTGCAAAGGTGGAATCATGAGGGCAGAGTAAAGGGTCACAACTACCAAATTTCTCTTAAAACCTCTCCTACAGAATGATTACAGAAAATGCCAAATTGAATTCTGGGCAGAAAAGTCAACAAAAAGTCAAAGTGAGCCTTCTTTCTGAACCCAGGAAGCTTAGACAGAGAGGAGAGGTCTACAGATATTGAGGGAGAGCCTGGCCAGGAGCACAGTCTGCAGGTTGTGATGGAGGTGACATGGGCCATGGGCCCTGGAGGTGGCAGCTGCAGCAGCACAGTCAGAGCACTGGACACACCCAAAACAAGGACAGTGAAGCCACTGAACACTCGGTCAGAAAGAGGTCCCTGGAGGCCCCTCTACTAGCACGAGGCACAGGATCTGGCACCACCTGGCTGCTCTGTAGACTATTAGCCAGATCTAGGTGGAGAGGAGCAGGCGGGGGAGCAGGAGCCCTAATTGGGGACCCTACTAGGCTTGGAATATGATATTCCAGAGGACAAAGGAGCTAGGATGAGAACCAAGAATGACTGAACCGGCAAAACTGAGTCTAATTCTACAGAGGAAAATTTAATAGCTAATGAAAATGAGAACTTTCAAACATTCCTGATGAAATGACCAGAGCTAAACGGGAAATGTTACATTCAAACACATGACTTTAAGAGAAGCAGAACAAGGTAAACACAAATGAGAAACCATAAGAGACTTGAGATTAAACTGTTCACATTCTGACACAGGAAAATGAAACATGTAACTCCTAAGAATTTTATCATCCCTAGGGCAGTTAGAAGCAGTGCACTTAGAGGGCATGGCTGTGAATCTACTATGATGGGATGGTCTCAAAAAAAAAAAAAAGAATGGAAGAGTGAGAAATAGGGATCCATAGAGAGAAGGGAAAATGCTGAGAAAGAGTTATCTTATAAAAGAGGCACACTAGGAAAAGTATTACAACGGAGGGGGAATGGTGGTGGTGGTAGCAGTGGGGAAAGTGGGACACTCTCCAGTCTCACTCTCATCTGAACTGGTTCAAAGAAGGAAGTGTGTGTGCAACCTTCTTTTTCAAACACTGCGGCGTGGCAAAGACCAAAGGCATGAGTGCATCTTTGGTGGAAGATAGTCTTTAAGCCTGTATTTTGCTGCACTGAGTCAGATTATTTTTTGTAATTAAATAGTTGGATTTCATATTCTCTAGAACTATTCATCAGTGATGTGACTGTCAGATAGCCTGCTGTGGAAAGTCATTTGCAAAAGCCTGCCTGTTTTTATCTTTCCTGTGTGTGTGTATATATACAAATGAATACACACATACTCACACAGAGTTCAGTATAGAAATCCATCTTATCCTACAGGGAAGTAGGAGGGGAAAGAGCTAACAGAAAGGGAAGGGAGAGCAGATTAAGGGAGGGAATGATCAAAGGCTAAACGGAGTAGGATAAATAGAAGAGAATAAGATGGAGGGAAATAGAGTCAGCAATCATAACTGTGAACATGAATGGGATAAACTCACCCACAAAATGGAAGAGGATGGCAGAATGGATTAGAAACCTAAATCCAACAATATGTCATTTCTGAGACACACTCAAATCAGAAAGACACACACAGAGTTAAAATAAGTGGCTGGAGCAGAATCTATTATGCTTCAGCTGAAGTAAAAAAGTCAGAGGTAAAAAACATGATCTTAAACAAAGCAAAAGCAAAAACAGACCTAATTAAAAGAGATAATCAGGGAAACTACATTTTGATAAAAGGTACCATAGACAATGAAGTAATATCAAAACTGAACATATATGTATCAAATGGCATAATATCTAAATTCCTGAGGGAAAAATTAAATGAATTATAGAAGGAAAAAGACAGTAACAATCTACCATTCTCCAAACTAGACAAATCTAACCATAAAACAAGTAAGAAAGAAGTTAAGTAGATTAATAGAATTTTAGAAAAGCTTGATATGATAGAACTCTGGAGAATACCGAAAGGAAACAGAAAGGAGAATATCTTTTTCTCAGCTGTACATGGTACCTCCACAAAAACTGACCCTTTATTGTCATAAAACCACAAACAAATGCAGAAAAACAAAAATATGAAATGCATCCATTTCGAACCATAATACAAATATATATGTGTGTATATATGTATATACAGAAACCCCTGCTCTCTTGATTGCTCCTCTCCACCCTGGAATTGAGACCTAGATCTGGCTAACAGCCTACAAAGCAGCCAAGTGGTACCAGATTCTGTGTCTCATGCTAGCAGAGGAACCTCCAGGGATCTCCTTCTGACTGAGCATTCAGCCACTTCACTGTCCCTGTGTTTTAGCCATGCCCAGTGCTCTGATTGTTCTCCTGTACACACACACACACACACACACACACACACACACACACACACACACGACTTTTGAAGCACACTAAAAACTAATTGGAAACTAAATGATGTAATCCTAAAGAATAAATCATAGAACAATTCACAGAAAGAACCAAAAATGTAATTAAAAACAATGACAATGATGAGACAACATACCAAAATTTGTGGGATACAGTCAAAACAGTACTTATTAGAAAATGTATATCTCTAAATGCTTACATCAATAAAACAGAGAGAGAAAGTTTAATGCAACTAAAAAAAATTGGGCAGGGGAAACAAATTAAAAATCCCCAACTAAACGGTAAAATAGATATCCTAAAAATCAAAGGAGAGATTAATAAAAGTGAAAGTAAAAAACTACCAAACTAATAAATAAAACTAGATTTTATGAAAAAAAATACACAATTAAATAGATTAACAATTGGCTAATTTATTTTGAAAAGGAAAGAAGAAAACCAAATTGCCAATCTCAAAAAAGAAAAGGGTGAATGAACCAATGAAAATGGAATTAAAGCAATTACTATTAGCTATTTTGCCCAATTATATGACAACAAAACTGACAATCTAAGTGAAATGAATGTATATTTACAAAATTGTCTAGATTAAAAAGAATAGAATACTTAAATAACCCTATCTTAGAAAAAGAAATTGAACGAGCCATAAATAAATAAATAAATAAATAACATCTGTAGTGGGGTGGGAGGAGAACCTCAGGCCCAGATGGATTTACATGCAAATTCTATCAAACATTTAAAGAACAATTAATTCCAATATCTTATAAACTGTTTGGGAAAACAGGCAAAGAAGGAATCCTACCAAATTCCTTCTATGATACAAATATGGTTTTGATATATAAACTTGAAATAACAAAAATAGAGAAAGAAAACTATAAACTAACTTCCCTAATTCTCTAATACAGATGCAAACATTTTAAATAAAATAATAACAAGGATTTCAGGTATATATCACAAATATCACACATTACGATTAGGTTGGGATACCAGGAATGCAGGGCTGTGTGAATAGAGAGAAGGGGATGGAGTTGGGATGTTGTAGAAGTAGGATGTTGGCCAATGTTTGGGAGCTGACTGACCCTAAAGGTTCTGAGGCCATGAACTTGGGGAACTAGAAGAATGTTAATGTTCCCAACAGAAATAGTGATGCCAGGAAGAGAAGTGAGTTTGAAGGGAAAGGCAATTGAGTCTGTTTTGGACACGGTGAATCTGAGACACCATTAGGCTCCATCTTTCTATCTTGCTCATCTTGATTTTGATTTCTTCAGAGATTAATTCTATCTTTTCCAGTGTAAAGCTACTTCTTGAAAGAAAAGAAAAAAGGAAACCTCCTCCCGTTCCTAACATCCCCATTTCTGTTGGGAACATAGCTATTCTTCCAGTCACCCAGGTCCATAGCCTCCAGGGATCATAAGGAGCCCTTTCTCTCTGTGGAATGTTAATACTGGCCCATCCACCCAACTGGTGGGCTGATCTTTTCCTTGTCTTTGTCCCAAATTTAGCATTAAAAAGGTGCTCTCTGGTTATTCTTAGCATTTGCTACAATTTAGCTCTACTAGCCCTCAGGCTTCCCAGGCAGGAGTCTGGGCCTGGGCTCCTTGTTTCCTACACTTCCTCATTTCAGACTGAAGTTTCACTTTTCTGGGAAGCCATAGGAGTCTCCCCTTTTCCTTCCTCATCAGGATAATTCAGGTTATCAGAATGGTTTTCCTGAGAGACTCTCCTTACTTTAGAACAGTGATTCTTAACCTTTCTAACGCAGCAACCCTTTAACACTCGTATGTGGGTGTATCTGCATGTGGGTAGACCCATCTGGAGACTGATAGAGGCGCAGTGTTTTCCAATGGTCTTAGGAGACCCCTGTGACCCCTGTGAAAGGGTCATTCAACCCCCAAAGGGTTCGTGACCCACAGGTTGAGAACCGCTGTTTTAGAGCCTCCTTGCTTTCTGCCCTCTCCAGCTACGGCTATGCTATCTCCTTTTTTCTTTCTAACATGGCTCCCAATTCAAATGGAACAGACCCCAGAGCCATCTGGCCCAACCTCCTCATCTTACTAATGAGTAAAGTGAGGCCCAGAGAGGAAAAGGACTTCCCCAAGGCCACAAAACTAGTAATTATGAAGCACACTGGCTCCAAATCCAGGGCTTGTCTCACTACACCATGCTGTGAGTATGTGTGTGCCTATAATCCACATCTTAGGTTAAAGTGCATAGATTCTTGGTAGCATCTCACTGGTATGACCAAGAACTCCATTAAAATATCACAGAATTTCTAATACAAAGACACTTCCAAGGTTGTCACTGCCCTACAAAGTTTTTATCAGTATATCTCAATCATGTAGGCCACTGGTGCAAATCCTCCCAAGGCCACATCCTGCAGGACATGGTGAGCTCAATGACAGCTGCCTTGAATGGTTTGTATGAAAAGACCTCCAAAGCTGAAGAAACAACAAGACAATGGGTCGCTTCTTTATGGCCCTTTGCAAAGCACAAGTGTGGATGGGGACCCGGAGCTTGCTGATATGATCTCTCAAGTCCATGACAGACTTGCACTACCTCCTGGAATCTAGAAAGATCTGAAAGGCTGGCAATCGGGAGCCAAATGTCCACAGCCATTGTTGACTGGACCATTTTAATAAAGCCACACTGGCTTTACATAGAAACTGCACCCACATCCCCTCCAGTGAGAAGCAGGCTCTAACTCTTCCCATAAATCCCTTGGCAAGCACTCAAAGCACTCAACTTTGCCCCAGAGTACTAAACATCGACATGGCAGCTTTTCTGCTGTCCGGTTTTATGGGGTACTAACAACACAACCAAGATGCTTTGCTGTAAGAATGAGATTTAAATAGAAACACAGTCACATGAAAAGCTCTCTGTCATTTTAAAAATCAAGTTCTTGGCTCTACTGTTGAAAAGTTTCTAAGCTACATAAATATATGAGTGCTGAAGCCAAAAGAATCATGTGTCCAGTTGTAAATAAAAATAAAAGTTGTACACAGACGGCTACCAGGTTTATGTTTATGAGGACTTAACCCTTTCAGTTCGGTAAATCCTGCTTCGGAGAGCAGAGGAGCTGCCCTGCCTGGTGACCCCCATTTCAGACTGGCCCCAGCCTTGCTTCACTTTCTTTCCTGGCCATCTTCTTGCTGACCACCTTGCTCCTCCTCCACCCCATCCCTACTTTCTAGTTCTGGGACAATAATCGAATCCCATCAATACTGCCTCTGTTCCTGGAAAGGCTGTGTGGCTACCCTTGCCAGTCCTGGGCCTTTCCCAAACAAACACCCCACCTGGTCACCGCTGGCCCGTCTGTATGTGTTGCCTCCCCCAAGGAGCTCCTCCAAAGTAAGAACTGTATTGGCTTTAGCGTCTGTATCCCAAGAGCTTAGCACAGCGTGCAGCACATAGTTTAATTCATTCATGGGAGCGCTTTCTTTAGTTACAGCAATCAAGCAGTAATACCAGGGGCATAAAACTCAATCCTTAAGAGTGTTCTGTTCTCTTTCTCCATGACTGGACAAAGCCTGCAAGTGACTGCTTAGCTCACCTGTGGACCCAGGATCCCAAGTGTAAATTCAGGTTTCTCTAAATAAAAACAAAAGGAGGCCTGGCTCCTGCTGGTGAGTCACTCCATCAGCTGCTGGCCTAGCAAAGCCTCTGGGGCGTTCGCCAGCACAGGGATTTCTAGGTGCAGTTATGCTTTAGCACCTTGAAGGAATCAGCCGCTTGACTCACAGGGAGATTTACAAAACCACAGTGAGATCTGCAATCTCACAACACAGGAGTCATTATTTCTAGGCATAAAATGAAGCCAATTTCAATAATGTAATGAAAACACGATGTTTTTCAAAGGCCAATATGTTTCTAACACCTGTCTTGGCATTCGGTAAATGTTATCCAACAATAGCACTGCTGCCATGGGGATAGAACAAAGCTCTGGAAAAGGCAGCTTCTCAAAGGTCATTAGCTTTGAACAGCAGCAGAAAGCCAAGGCGCCCACCCACAGAGCCATCCCATTGTCACGGGCCTCTGCAAGCGCCAAGACTTGGCTTTAGAAGCCCTGGCTTCCTGCGCCAAGATACCTTAATCACCCACCATGGCCCAGAAGAATAAAAGCTCCCTGAGGACAATGAGACTCTTCATTCCCAGCATATAGCCTCTCAAAGGTGCTTAATAAATGTTTGCCTACAGGAGACATAGGCTTCCTCTTTGCCCAGCTCCTTGAAAGCAACACACATATTTCCTGTTAAGAGCCAGCATGACTATAGTAAATAGAGGGCCCACCTTAGCATCAAAAAGACCAGGCTTCACATTCTGCCCATACAGACTCGCTATATGGTCAAGGGTGAATCCCTTAACCTTTCAGAGCCTCCAAGAAATTCACTAAGACATCAAGTCACAGATGAGTCACTAATTTGCATTGATAGAGGGCATTTCCATCCTGGAAGCTCCTTACATGGATGAAATCGCAGGTGAAGACCAAATTTTGGAGCAAAGTTTACAGAAATCTCAGTGCAGATTCTACCTGAAAACCACAGGAACCTGGGCCTTCCCCTTTCTTGGTTCCCCACCTCCTGCTTGATGGAACCCCCTGTTCACAAATCACAGAATTTCAGGGCTGGAAGAGACCCAGCAGTTATGTGGCCATCTCATCCCTACAGAGGAAGCCCCAACACAGCATGGTTAGAGAAGAGTCCCCCAGCCTCTGCCTGGAGAACTGGAGGAGGAAAAGCAGAAACAGCTGGTTACACAGAAGCTGGGAGAAGACCCAGGAGAAGAGAGGAGCCAACCACGTCAGTGGCCACCGAGAGGTCAGAGAGGGCAACGTCTTGGCCCCAAAGCCGAAGCCCAGAGGTCTCAGAGCTGGAAAAAATCTAAAAGGTCATCCTGACCGACATAACATCCCACACTTCACCCCTAGCTTCTGCTAGGAGACCACTAATTAGGAGAGCCCAGACATCTTGATGCTGACCACCCCACTTCCACATATGGCCCTCCACACAGAAAGTTGTGACCCCATGACCCTCGCCCCCAATTCTTCCAACTGGTTCTCACGCAAGAAGAAGGCAAGGCCCTCCCCTTGGAGTCCTGGTTGCCCTCCCCAGACACACATTCTCCAGCTTGTGAAGGTACTTCCTAAGCTCTCACATGCAGGTCACTCCAGATTTGGAAAGGAGAGAGCCTTTCCTAGCCCTTGTGACTTCAAGTCTGAACATCAAGGCTGCCTTCATTCTGTTTACTGGGGATCTAGTAGCTCCCCCACTTGACTGGAGGTCTCTACTTGGAGAGGGCCTCAGAACAGGGTGGGAGCCAACAAAGGTTGGATCCATTCTGCCAAAGAGCTCCCTCTGCTTCAGTAATGAGACTTGCCCTTCCCCAGAGCAGAGTGCCCTGACCACTGGCCAGGAGTGACGCCTCATCCTTTGTTACCAGAAGGCATGAATTCATGGACAGGAATTAGAGAGGGTCAAATGTAGGATGACAAGTGGCTTCCAGCTAGTCTGAGGCTTGTGCCTGCATGTTGTCCTGAGGTCCTGCCCGAGTCTCCCTGTGGATGTCTCAGCAAGACCTTGGCTACCAGCCTTGGTCGGCTTGGTCTGGGTGACTAAGGCAGGAGGACAGCAGCAAGGTCTCACAAAGCCTTTTGTAATGTCCTGTTACAACCAGGTTCCTTCATCACTGGCATACAGCAGAATCAGAGCTCTTGCCTCAGACTGGTGGGACCAACAAGCTCTCCAAGCACCTGCTTGTACTTAATCAATAAAGGTGATTGTACGACAGTAATCAGAAATCTGAGTGGGACTCCGGCTCTGCCACACTGGGGGCAAGTCCAATTTCTGGCCCTCAGCTTTCTTGCTTCCAAAGCCCTTCAGCCACACCTGGAGGGAGCCTGGATCCCGGGCAGGGCCCCACAACCCTGCTCACTCACCTGCATGGACTGTTAGCTAGGGTTCTCTAGCTGGGAAGAGCCTGCCATGCCACAGGGGCTGAGTTCCCATGGTGAGATCCTTCACTCTAGAGCCTAGCCACTGCAAGGGGGAAGACGGTGAGGCACAGAAAAGAGGAGAGGGCAGGATTATGCTTTATGAGCTCCCTAAGCTTGTCCTGAGCCTTGACAGGAGGGTTTGTAGGTTGGCAAGGCCAAGTGAATTGGGGCCATTCAGGTACTATTATCCAAGTCCTAGGGACCAAAGAGAAGACTCTGCTCCAGTGAATGGAATGAGTCCAAAGTGGAGCCACAGGGAGGGCAGGAGAGGGCAGGCAGGGAACTATTCCTCTTAGGAGACAAACGGTAAGACATGTGGTCTGAACTGGGATGCGGGTTGTGTGGAAACAGTGGCAGACACAGTGTTGGGGTGAGAGGGATTCCTGCAACATGCTCTAGGTGTGGGAACAGCCTTGATGCTAAAAGTGGCTGAAACGTGGAGGGGCAGACGGCAGGAGGCGCTAGGGGAGCTGTGTCTGCTGGCTGGGGAAATGACAGGAAACAAGAGGCAGACTGATCCCCCCCGCCCCTGCCAGAAGGGGAAGGTCTTAGCGCCAGTGTTCCTTCACAGAGGCCCCAGAGAGCCATCCATCAGAACCTGCTGGGAAACTGTTTATGGCAAGGTCCTTCAATGTAACTGAAAGCCGTGCCATGCATACCTGGCATTTTTAGCAAGCTATTAGCCACTCAGAGATCCGGCATCTGCACAAGAGGCCAGCGGGAGGTTGGATGTTCACCCTAAAAAGCAGTTTATTTTGAATGAAAATGAATGGCATTTCTGCCCTCTGAAGGAGAGCATTTTCTACAGCACAGGAAGAAGCCCAGATTCCCACTGTTTGCACACCTTGCCTCAATCTAGTTTCCAATCTAGAGATCAGGCCAATGAACCCCTGGATGAGACAAAGGATTGGGGGGCCAGGCTTCTCCTGCCTTCTCCCCAATCCCGTGACCCCTTCTCCCACCTGGGGTTCCCCTGGGAAGGATGGGCCCACCAGCCTTCTCCACCAAGCCAGCCAGCCCACCCTCAGACCTCTCCCCACCTTTCCAGCTCCCTTGTCTATGGAGTCCCCCCCTCCCCCTCTCATTGAGGGCTTGGAGCTGTACCTCAGCTTTCAGCACACAGTAGGGATCTAATACATGCTTGCTGATTTGACAAAGCTAAAAGTACCTGCAGAAAGTGTTTCACTGGAAAGCTCTAGGATGGCTGTCTGAGTGTTTGGAGGTTTAGAGGCTTCCGGTTTACCCAGAAGCTCCAGAACTAAATACACCTTCCCCACCCCCACCCCAATCCTGGAAGATGTGGGCCTGTAAGCAACAAGACTTTGGGGGACTTTTCTCATAGCTTGTAATTTGGCATCACCCTAAGGGAGGCTGCCTGGTACCATGGAGAAGGGTCTCATTCAGGAAGGTCCCCGGTTCCCACTCTGCCTCTGACCATCCTGGCCTAGAAGTTGGAGGCAGTTGTAGTTCTATGTTTCAGAAGGAATTTCCATACTGGGAGGCCAATGAAAACACAGGTTCAGACCAAACAACGATCACACTAAAAACAAAACACACCAGCCTTCAGAAACAGAAAACAGAGTGCCCTGTTATTTTCTTTATATAAAATGTCTTTTTCCGTTTTAGTTACAAGGTGTCTCAGAGTATGAGGGCAGGAGGAGGGCACCCTGTGGTCTGTGCTTTCTGCCATTTCTGTCTAGCCAGGCGGCCTGCCCTCGGCTGACCCACCGACAGCTGTAGGAGGCACTGGGGATAGCCTTCCCTCCGCCGGGCCCACCAACTTCCAAGACAAGGAGCCCCAAGTTGATGGGAGGCAGCGTCGGCTCCACAGCATCCCCCCCAATTTCTACAGACTCCCTCAAGGCGCAGCACTCCTCTGCCCCAGACAACGCTCAGTCTTCACCCTCCCCCTCTGCTTCACCCCACACACACCCCAGCAGGCACCTCCCTAACCACTGGCCACGGCCAGTCCTATGTCCAGCAATGCTGTCAGTCTCCAGCAGAGGGCTCCAGAGACAGCCACTCTCCTTATCTGGTCAAACCAATCATGCTGAAATGAAGTCCTCGCAGAGCCCCAGATGGTCCCTTGGTGGGCAGCTGGCCTCCATGGCCTTGCCCCTTGTACCTCCCAGGTGAGAGCCTCCTATTGGACAATGGGGATCCTGGTACCCAAGCCCTGACTCACAGGGGACCAGCTGGCAGAGCAGCACGTTGACTAGCATGACCAACCCAACCAAGTCCTCTGATGCCCTAAGTCTGGCGTGGCCCAAAGCCCTGCTGTGCCAGTGGATCAGCCACTGGGCTGACTGAGCCCAGGAGGCAGATGTCTGCTAACCAGCCCACACACCTCTCCAGGAATGGGAGAACCTCAAAGCCCACCTCCAGTGACAAGGCCCCTCCAGCACTTCCCCAGACTCAATCTCCAACATTTAATATGATGGAAATACTCAGTCATGGAATTCCACCCAGGCTGAGGACCTGCAAATCCTGGCCTTCCCAACATCCTCGGATCTGTGGCAGCAAAGGTCCCCATTCATTCTCCACTCTTGGACCTAGAAGGCTGACCCCTGTCTGCCCCATGGTCCGTCTCCTCTGACCCTCAAGATCAATCTGCTCGGCCTCTGGTAAAGTTATGGCCACGGGGCAAGCCCAGGGGGTTGGTGTCCCAGAGATCCTGGGCAAGTCAGTGGGAATCAAAACAAATCAAGAGGCTCTGAAGTGTAGACCAAGGGATGAAGCCTCTGTGGGCCTGAATAGGAGGACCAAGGCCACCGACTCCCCTCTCCTCAGGTCCGCCACAGCACCAAGGGCCTTACAGAAGGTCACCCTTCCCTCTCAGCCTTGCAGGATGCATTGCTTAGCCCTGCTTCTTCCCTAAGAAGAGGATGTCAGGGTGCATTTGGTGGTGTGAAGGTGGAGGGGCCCCACCCTCAAGCCTGGCAGGCTGCATCTACTCAGCTGATTCACTGGGAAGGCCAGAGATGGTGACCTGGGACGAATTCTAGCAAAATGACTGGAAGGGGTCCACCGGCATCCCCCCCCTCCCACCTAAGCCCCAGGGCTATTTTTCAGAAAGAAAACTGGGGGGGGCGGCTAGGTGGCACAGTGAATAGAGCACCGGCCCTGGAGTCAGGAATACCTGAGCTCAAATCCGGCCTCAGACACTTAACACAGAAAAACTAGACGTGTGACCTTGGGCAAGTCACTTAACCCCAACTGCCCTCCAAAAAGCAAAGAAAAAAAAAAAAAGAAAACTGGGGGCCTAAGGTTCAGGCACAACCGCCAAGCTGGACATGATTAGTCCTGGCCCTGGTAACCCCCAGGGCACTCCATGGGCCACCTACACAGGAAGCACTAAATAAATGCTTGGTCCCAGACTGTCCCAAACATCCTTCATGCTCTATGATGTAGCAGGCCTTTGGATAAGCACTGGGGACGAAAACCCAAGGGAAATGCACTCTGTCGCCAGAAGACAGGCTAGCCAAGGAGTGGGGCCTCCAAGAGGGACATGGGGTCCACAGTGGCGGGGTGGGAAAGCCGGGGGAAGAGTCAGGAAAGATTCCATGGAGAAGACAGGGCTGGAGCTGAGTTCTACAGAGACAGGCATTGACATGGAATGCCATGTGTGTGTGTGTGTGTGTGTGTATGTGTGTAGGAGAGGAGAGTCTTGTGTGAGAAGGGGAGTAATGTATATGTGTGTGCTTCTGGGGGGGAGGTGTGTGACTGAGGGGAGATTGTGTATGTGTAAGTGTGTGTGAAGGGGAGTTGTGTCTCTGTGTGTGTCTGTATGAGAGAAGGGAAGTCTTGCATGAGAAGGGGAGTCATGTATATGTGTGTGTATGTGTAGGGGAGGTGACTGGGGGGGAGGGAGATTGTGTGTGCGTGCGTGCGTGCGTGTGTGTGTGTGTGCTATAGTGTGTACCAGGGAGCCCATGGATTTTATTAGATCGGGGAGGGACATGGTCAAACCAGTGCTTTCCAAATCCTGCTTTGGCAGCTGAGTGGCCTGCAGCCTAGAGAGTGGAGGGACTCGGGGTAGGGAACCCAATCAGGAGCTGCTGCCATAGCTGAGGTGAGAGGTGACGAAGACCCGGGCTGGGCTGGGGGTGATGAACACAAAGAAGGGGCAGGATGCAGAGATCACAGGGTTGGGGTGAGTGTGAGTGAGGGGCTGAGGATGACCAGCAGCACAAGGGGCAGGGATATCCTGGAGAGCAGCGGGTCCAAACTGTGCCTCTGGCCTTGATCTGGCTGGTCCACACCAGTCCTGGGATTCACCTTTCAGCTATGAAATGCACCCTTGGTTTTTCAGAAGTTCATGAAATGGCATTTCAAGGCCTGCTGGCCCAGGACTTACTAGTTTTGTCTTTCATCGGTTCTCAGCATCCTCACTGACACTCTCAGAGCCTGTGGCCCACGGCCGTATCACTTACTTGCCAAACTGGGGAAAAGCCGACATAAGGAGGGCATGGGGCCCTGGGCCACCCGACCCCTCCCCAGAGAGCTGGCACACAGCCACACCAGCTAGAGCCCACACCTCAGTGAAGAGCTACCATTCCCTGGCTTTGCTGGGCCCTCCTACTGCTTCCAACCTAGAGGAAAGCACTGAGAGGCACACAGAACATGGCCACCCTTCTCCAGGGATGGGCTGTGGCACTACTCAGACAGGCAGCGTGAGGCTGGAGCTGAGCACAAAGCACAGCAATGGACCCACCCAGCCCCGGAAACATCTCCATCCCACAAAGACAACAGGAGGAGACACAGGACTAAACCTGGGGGGCGTCTCCCACACTCAGCAGTCTGTTCTTGACACCCACTCCATTCATTCTCCCGTACTAACCAGCCCTGATTCTCCCTACCACACAAACATCGGTAAGACACACAACAAAAGCCTGCCGTTACCTGGCTCCCTAAAAGGTCAGGCAGTGCAGGCCTCTCCTTGACTCCCTAAAGGTGGGGTGATGGCTCCAGGGCGTCTCCTTGTACACCTGCCTGGGCTCTAGGCCATTACCAGTCCTAGGTGGTCCCTACTTATGCCCACGGTTGAAAAAAAAAAAAAGACACTTTGTTCTGCCAAATCCTTCAGAGGCAAAAAGTAAATTCTTAATCCTGAGGTTCTTTCCAAGTCTAAAAGGTCCAAATTTTCTTTTAGAAATCATTTTGGGCCTTGCTTAAACCATAGCACAGGGCACAGAGGCAAGTGGGATCTTTGTTCAGGACATTTTTCAAAGGACAAACCCCCTCAAAGCTGGAAACAGTGGTATTTTGCTAATGTGGCAACTCTGCTGGACACCAGAACTCTGGGGTTTTGCCCCTGAGGCCTCATAAAGGTCGGCTGCAATTTCCTAACAGGAACAGTAACAGTTTAACTTCCAGAATGGGCTGATTATTCAGTTTGGTACAAAATGCTCATAATCTGCCATGAGTCCTGCTGCAGATTCTCACGATTAACCACGGTACAATTTTGTTTGACCTCATGGGAAAATGTGTGGGCCAGACAAAGAGGAAGGAGGTGTGGGCAAAGCCCGTGGGCCTGGCGTCTCTCCCTCCCACAGGGTCACGCGGCTTTCTTAAGGACACGCTTTCTGTAAAGCCGCTGGAATAGGATCTCAGCTGACCAAGTCATGGTCCAGGTTGTGCCCTAAATCTATTTTTCCCTGTGGAGACCGAAGAGCCCCCTTCATGTTGTGGGTTAAGGGGAAGAGCAATAGAGCACACTTCCTTACTCTGGCACGGTAAGACCCTGGGCAGGTTGGGGGCCCATTTAAGAAAATGAGTTACTTGATCTGTCAAATACCTTCTTCTGATAGGGCCTGAGGAATCATGAACAAACACGGGGACAAAGCCTCTTTAAAGACCACCTTTGCCAAGCCCATGCTCTTCTGGTTACTGACTGGCCCACCTGCTTTGCTTGGCAAAGGAGCAGATCCCAAGATGCAGACGCCACCAGGATCTCCCCTGCCCTCCAGACTGCACATGGTGACAGCTGGGTTAATGTGAGATCCCAGTGCCCCATATGATCAGCTCTCTGCATGCAAGGATCACACATTCTATTTTGTGGGAGCCTCCAACAGCAGATACTGGATAAACATTTAACAAACAGACAGATGGATGAATGAGTCAACAATTACAACCAGGACCTCATGCATTGGCTGAGAATTGTGAGTTCAGAATTCAGGAAAGAGCTTGGACCTGGGCCCGGCCCCACCATGGCTGCTCACGTGTGCAGCGGCTGTGGTCCCAGCCCCACCGTGGCTGCTCACATGTGCAGTGGCCGTGGCCCCAGCCCCACCGTGGCTGCTCACGTCTGCAGCGGGTGTCAGTGTTCATGCCTGAGGAGCTGCAGGATTGGACCCCCTGACTCCCCCCAGCTCTAAATCTCTGAATTCCAAACAAACCAAAACATCAAATGATGTTCATGAAAACTGGCTCTTGGTGGCTGGAGGAGAGATAAGAGTTTGCCTTTTCTGATGCATGTGAAATTCCTGTTTAGCTGAATGGAAACTGTGCCTCTGGGAACAGAAAGGATTTCACCACATTCACTCACTCACACACATACACACACACACACAAACACACACACACACACACAGAGCAGAGTGATAGCTTACCTTTGTTGCTCTGTCCATTCTCCTTCTGTGAGATGAGAAAAGTTCAGGAAAAGCCTCCGAAGGGTGAGGGGATCCCAGATCTCAGGAGAGAAGAGCATTCCAACGTTACAGAGGAGGACATGAAAGCCTGTGGAGGCCACCCAAGGGTGACTCATCCAAGCACACACAGCCAATATATGGAAAAGCCAGATTTGACCCCAAACCCTCTGACCACTCCCAACACCTCCCTCTTCCCACAGTGCAAGAGTGGCTGTCACTGGGCACAAGGGTCACATAATACTAAAAGCCAATCTCCAGATGCGTAGCCTGACAGTCTTACCCACTCTTCAGTCATTGCCTGCAGGAGTCAAAACCCAGTTAATTTTCAAACCAAAAGAGTATTTTTTATTATCAATGAGTTCTCTTGGAGAAAAGGGATTCCAGTGTTTGCTTTACACACCCCTGTTTTAGGCAGCATCTCTAGGACCCCAAAGGAGGAGGGCTTCCTTTACCACCTGCTAGCTGAGTGAAGCCCATTAGAAGAAAAGCTTCATGGGTGACGTTTGGTACCACAGAAAATGAGCACCTGATATGGTTTTCTTTTGGCTGGCCAGCATGGTCTAACATTTGTGTTCCAAAATATCAAAGCAGGGTAGTGGAGAGCTGACAGCTATTTCCCAACCAATAATCTCCTACAGGATAATTACTAAAGGAAGCCTTAAGGTATGTTCTCCTTCTTAAATCAGGTCCTGGCTTTTTCATAAAGAAAGCAAGCACACAGAATGCAGAAACAACATTTGGGACGTGACCAAAAGCCAACAAAGGAAGCCCTAGTTAATTAACCCAACCCCCAGTTTTACAGGAGATGGATCCCCAAAGGTTTTTTCTATTAAGACTAAGGCTCTCTCTGTTCTTCCTACCTGGATTAATAAAAATTTAGTGTTTGGATCAAAAAAAGTTTTAGATGAAAAAAAGAATTTGAATCCAACCTCTGGCCTAATGTTTGAAACCCGAACTTAAAGGTCTGCTGCATGAAGAATGGCTTCTTCCCGCAGGAGGCAAATATTTCATTCACCCTTCCTAAAATGAGATGAGCACTACCGTGGCTCAGCTCAGGGGCCAGGGCCACCAATTCAAAGTCTAAGAAAGCCCATCTATTTGAGGTCTCTATGTTGGGGTCAGAAGGATACATAGAGAGTGAAGAGCCTGGGAGTGTTACTGGCTTTAAGAGTTGATGACAGGAACGTTTCCAATCGCATCTTTAACTCTGGAGCCCAAGAATCCTGGAAGGCAAAGAAGCGACAGCCACATGAGTGTTTGTTCACCAAATATGTACAGCAGCATCTAGCTGACCCACCTTCTGGGCTAAAGGAGCCCCAGGCAACCTGGAGGGAGAAAATGCAAGAATTCTGGCCACGGACAGCTTCCAGAGAGTCTGGCTCATTCATTTATACAGACCTATAAATACTCAGAAGGGAAATAAATGATCATAGCAGCTTCATAAACAGATAGGGAAAGAATCCTGGTACATTATTTGAATATTTTGTGTAATTTAAAACCACGTACATTGAGTCATCTTGTTGGGCGGAAATGCCAAGAGCATTTTAGGAACACACGGGGCCCTGGCTGCCACCATCAAAGCAGCAGGAACTATGCAGGCGGCTTGGTAATGATTAGACTTCCTAAAGAAAGACTCTTCTCCCCGACCCCGACCTTGGTTTGGACAGGAAAGAAGTGAAAGCTGTTGCCTCATGGTGGCCACCAATATCGCGCACCTCACCAGGGGCTTCACACAGGACATGGAGCATCTCCATCCCACTGGGCTTTCCCAAGTCAGTCTTCCTAGTTCACACTTTCCCTCCCAACCATCTCTCCAAAGGGTAGAGCACCTGCAACCAAGAAGGATCATCAGTGTCCAGGGATCTTTCATGGCCTTGTGGGAGGGAAGGGTGATTTCATCAGTGCAGGGTGGATAAGCTGCCTTGTGACCCAGGGCTAATGTGTCACAAGACAACACCTGAAGCTAGGTTTTCTGCACTCCAAGGCCAGTTCTCCACCCACAGGGCCAATTGCCTTGTCTTAGGCGCAGGCTGGATGGCAATCTCCATGAAGGCAAGGATTATTCAACACCTTGCCCTCTCCTTCATTCAACATTTGGTCATTCAACAATTGAATGGAGTACCTGCTGGGCCTAGAGCACAGGGCTATGTCAAGTCCCCTCCCTTGAGGAATCCCAGCTAACAAATGATGGAAGTCAGAGCTGAGAGGCCATTAGCAATCACTAGGCCTGAAAATACCAGCCTTTTCTAGATCACAGATGCCTTGGGTAGGGAGCTGGGGAAGCCCCGAGCCCTTCTCAGAATCATGATTTTTACATGCTAAGATGAAATGCCAGAAATGACAAAGGAAACCAATTATATTGAAATAGTTATTAAAGTTTTTTATGTTCACTAACCTTAGGTTCAGAGCTCTGGTATCATCAGACCATTTAAGAGATGAAGTAAACCAAGGATCCAAGAGGTTAAGGGATGGGAGACCACTTGACCCCAGGGCTCACTGCAAAACTCACTTGCACACACACCCTTCACATACCATTCTGTATTTAATAGATGCTTTAGAAATTGAATACAAGGGAATTCTTCAAAAAACCAGGGTTCTCTCTCCAGAATCATTCCAGCTGCCACTTTCCTGGTCAAAATCCCAAGCCTCCAACTTGGCCAATCTGAGTCAAATTCAATATGGCGGTGCCACAGGTGAACTTTCTGACTTTTCCAAAGCCACACATGGATGACTAGGAGTCATTCTACTCTTCTGTTAAACAAATACCAGCTGCTTTGTGACACCAGGGGGTAGAACACTATCTGTAAAGCCTATGTTCCCCCACTCTGTTTTCTCAGGACTTGTTGCTGTTTTATTCTACAGAAAAAGGCTTCAAGCATCGGACTACTGTGAGGGCTTATAAGAAGCAGCTAGAAAGCCGCAGTGGGGGCTGCGAGGTGCCCAGTAGACAGCCCTTGTGTTAGTGACCATTTGGGATGTTTGACTAACACAGGCTCTTGTTTAATCGTGTCCGTTAGAAAAAAGGAAAGAAGAATAATCCAAGAAACACAAGAAGGGGACAAAAGGGAAGTCAACCAGTTAGAAAAGGAGATGAAGAATCTCAAGGAAGAAAACGACACCTTGAAAATCAGAACTGGGCAAAGTGAAGCCAGAGAAATTACAGGAGATTAAGAAATGATTAAACAAAATATGGATAATGAAAAAAACAGAAGAGAAAGTGAAACATGGCGTAAGAAAAACAACGGATCTGGAGAAGGAGAGAAAAGATAAAAATAACTGAACTAACTGAAAGTTACAATAAAAAAAAAAAAAGAATCTTGAGGTGGCTGGGTGGCTCAGTGAGCAGAGCACCGGCCCTGGATTCAAGAGGACCCGAGTTCAAATCCAGCCTCAGACACTTGACACTTACTAGCTGTGTGACCTTGGGCAAGTCACTTAACCCCAACTGCCCTGCCTTCCCCCCTCCAAAAAGCAAAACAAACAAGCAAAAAAAAAAAAAAGAATCTTGACACAATAATACAAGAAATCATCAAAGAAAATTATCCTGAAGCATTAGAACAAGGGAAGAAAGTAAAAATAGGGAAAAAAATCCATTTATCACCACTTAAAAGAGATTCTATGAGGAAAACTAATAGGAATATCAAGGTCGAGTTCCAAAATCCCCAGCTCAAGGAAAAAATATTAAAAGCATAAAGATTAAAACAATTTAAATATGAGGTGCCACAATGAAAATTACACAAGACCAAGCAGGAGAGACATTAAAGGACCACAGGTCTTGGAACACAACATATCAAAAAGCAAAAGAACTGGGACTCTGACTAAAAATATCATACCCTGCAAAGTTAAATATTGTCCTGAATGAAAAAAAAAATGGACATCCGGTAAACTCTCAGACTTTCAAGACTTTGTTAAAAAAATCCTGAACGTAATAGAAGATTCAGCATATAAGAACTAAGGGAAATATAAGGCACATAACAAAGACTAATTATAAGGGATCCATAAGGACAGACTATTTACTTTTTATATATGTAAAATATAAAATGGATGTCTAAGATTTTTATTAATAATTGGTTAGTTTAAAAGAAAGATTGGGGTAAAACTGAATTTAAAAAGTAAAATCATTTAGAAACAACTTAAAAGCATAATTTGTGGTACAAAAAGAGGAACTGATACAGAGGAATCAGATGGGGAGGAGGGCTGGTAGTTCTGGTAACCTACTTTCACTGGGAATGGGTTTAAGAGGGAACGATATATACATGAAAAAGCACAGAAGTCTTCTAAATACAGAATGAATAAAATGGTAGGGAAATAGGGAGGGCAGCGGAGAGGACAAGGGAGGGATCTTTAGTGGGGAGGGGGAGGGAATGGGTAAATAGAGGTATAGAAGTGTGTTCAGACTTATGGGCATGAGAGGACAGGGAAGGGTTCCTTGGAGAGGGGTAGGCAAGTTATAGGAGGGCAAGGTAGGAGGTACAAGTAGAGGACGTAGGAGCGTTGGAAACAAGAGTGATAATCACACATAAAAAACACAGATTAGGAGTAGAATAAGTTTGGAAAAGTCTATGTCTATATATGTATGTGTATGTATCTATAGCTATAGAGAAACATATCTAAACTTTATTGTAGCCTTCGGGGGGGGGGGGAGTTCAGGAAAAAAGAACAAAGTGAAAAAGTGTCCAGCAGAGAAAAGAGGGACAATTCCTGACACAGTTCAGAGTATTATTCATCGTATGGGCCTTCTTGAAACGAAAATTTTAAATCACATGTTCTGAATCTTCTCTTACATTCTGTGATGTACATGACAGGCTTTTCTTCTTTACAGCTTTATATTTAAGTTTATGATGTTTTTGTTTCTTTTCTCTACAAAAAAAATAGATAAAAATTTTTTAAAAAGAAAAGAACAAAATCACGTCCATTATAATCCTCCACTGACAGCATGGATTTAGCCACCAAAGAGAGTGATACGGCAGTCAGGGGTGGTGTCGATATAAAGCTTTGTGGGGGAAGATGGCAAAAGACTATGAGCAGCATCACCTCATAACACGGCAAAGATAAAGCCAAGATGGTAGAGTCTGGAAGAACCCCACTGAGCGAAGCCAACCATGGTCTGACTTTTCAGGTTGAAAAATTGAAGAGCTCTGCGAAGGCTGGTCAGTGACGGACTGTCATTTCTGTCCTTAAGCCATGGCAGAGCTGCCACATTTGGCTCAAGAGCCCAGTGCCCACGTGCTGCATGAGAAAGGTGGGAGGAGACAAAAAGAGAAGGGTGCCAAGCACAGAGGAAGGTGATGTTGGAAGGGATGGGGTTCAGACAGCACTGATCCTCAGAACACCAAAGGCCTGGAAGAATCTGGGACCGTACTGCCAAAAAAGCGTGGCCAAGAGAATATCAACAACTAACCCTTATTTTCTACAAAACATTTATGAGAAGCTCCATGATGAGGAGAGGCCACAAGGAAATGGGCAGGCTGATTCTGCCGGCCCAACTACCCCTTTACAGTCCAGTCATACAAAGGACTGCGGAACATAGAGGTAAGATCTCACAGTGCATGTTGTTTGTTGATGACAAAAACCATCAGACCTGGAAGAACAAGGTGGAGAAAGGTCAAGGGCAAAGTCCAAAGGAAAGAGGCTTTCCCTACAGAGAGGGAAGTTCTCAGCCCTGTCCTCATGTTGCTCTCTAAGCATGACACTGTGCTGACCATGTGACCCCAGAGACACAGCAGGCCCTCTCACGTGAGGTCCACAGTCACTCACAAGTAGTGGGCACAGAATGCCCATCGTCCAGACTATGGCACGCAGCTGGGTAGACATCCCATCGATACAGTGCAGAAGAACACAGTTCTTGGAGAGTCACGTGAATGAACAATGAACTCAGTTCAGGAATGAACAGGAGAGTGAGAATGAGTCAGACTGTTTTTAGGGACATGCAGACAGAGTTTTATTATGATCCCAAGCTCTATCCTGAAACAGCCAACTGTGAATGACTTAGCTCTTCTCAGCAATAGTGATCCAAGACAATCCCAAGGCCTCACGATGGAAAATGCCATCCAGAGCCAGAGCCAGAACTGATGGAGTCTGAAGGCAGATTGAAGCATTTCCACTTTCTGGATTTTTTTTTCATGTTCTTTTTTTCTTTTGGTCTGTTTCTTCTTTCACAATGTGACTAATATGGAAAAATGCTTTACACGACTGCTCATATATAACCTATATCAAATTGCTTACCTTCTTGGGAGAGGAGCTGAGGGAGGGAAGGAAAGAGAAAATCTGGAACTCAAATTTTTAAAAAACTGAATATTAAAAATTGTCTTTACATATAATTAGGAAATAAATGTCATTTTTTTAAAAGAAGCAGAATGTCACGAAAACTATAATAGATCAAGCAAAATCAATGACTCAATGAGAGAGTCATATATATATATATATATATTTCTAATCAAAAGACTAGAAAAATAGGAGAAAACATTAAGATATCTGGCATCAAAAAGCAAATGACATGGAAAACTGAGCAAAGAGATTATTAAAATAATCACCAGACTCTCTGAAAATCATGATTTAAAAAAAACAAAGCTGGTACACTACATTTCAAGAAAGCATAAGCAAACACTGTCTAAATCTATTAGGACTAGAGGGCAAAGTGAAGACAAAATACACTGATCGCCTCATGAAAGGAACCCCCGAGGAAAAGTCAGGAGTGTCATATCAAAATTCAGAGCTCCCACATCCCACAGCAAGCCTTCAGAGGAAAGAAGCCCAAGGAATTACAGTCAGGATCACATAAGCCCTGGCAGCTTCTCCTGTCAATGAGAGGAGATCTTGGAGTACATTATTCCAAAAGGTAAGAGAGATATAGGCTTACAATCAAGATACTACAAACCTGAGCATGACCCTATGGTGGAGAAAATGGATCTGTAATCGAATGAAGGACTTTCAAGTACTTTTGATGAAAAGAACAGGACTAAGAACCAGAGATTCTAAGATTCTAAGCAGGATGACTTAGGTTGTCTCAAGGACAACTGGGGAAAGGCTGAACAAATTGTGGCATATAGAGGTAAGGGGATATTACTGACCTATGAAAAACTTTTCAGAGATTATTTCAGAGTTCTGGGCAACATTAATTGGCACAGAGTGAAGTGAACAGACCAGGAGAACAAATCATACAAGAGCAAAACCAGTGAAAGAAAACTAGCTTGGAAGGCCTCAAGAGCTCTGATGGACGTGGCGGCCCCCGTGTCTCCAACGGGCCTGGGACATAGGGCGTTCCCGACCTCCCGATGGAGAGGAGTGGACAAGAGGTGCAGAAACATGCACTTTGGTCACGGCCACTCTGCTTGGCCATAACAACTTACTTCTTCTCTGGGTTAATGGTGGGCAGGGGCTGGAGAGGAGGAGAGCTTATCAAGAGGGTCACTAAAGCAGTTCATATGTACTAAGAATAATAGAAGGGAGTTCAAAAGGAGGCACAGAAAAGGACAGCTTTAAAACGACTATTTAAAGAGTAATTTTTTATTACATACTTTTTTTAGAAAATGGTATGAAATAGAAATCCATGGCTTCCTAAAGAATTCTTTTTGTTTTCTGCTGTGTTTACGGAAACACTTTCTCTTTTTGGTGTTTGAAGTTCAGAATAAAATAATAATTGTCTAAATTGAGAGGCTGCTTCAAAGGGATCCCAGGATGAGGATGAACCTAATGGAGTTGGCCAGAGATCCATTTTATTAGATAAAGCATGTTACATATAATAAAGGTATAAGGAAAATCCCATTCCAAGGAAATATTAACATGAACTTAGCCACCGGCAAACAGTCTTAAATAACAGCAGGCAACGAAAAAAGCCAATGCAAGGCAACAGAGAATCATAGGAAAAAATGAAAGTAGCCCACAGTTATGCATCATGAGTGTTGGGGTACAGTCCTGGGATCCTCCCTGTCATCCAGTGAATCAGCCTTACTCCCAGTGAGCTCACTGGCCAGGCACTCTGACACATCATCTGGGTCTTCCTTCTTTGATCTAATGTAATGAAATTTTACATTTTCCAACCAACTCAAACCCACCAACTTTCAGAGTAAAACCACAATGACAGGCAAAGAGTGGCTCTTACCTGGAAGAGGTCCTTAAAGGAAGGATGCACCATGGGGTTGGGAACAAAGGGAAGGGCATAAAATGGAAGAAACTCTGTGGTCTGGCTCAGTGCTGCGCCTTTGGTCTCCAGGTAGGCTTTGAAGTAAGAAATCCTTTCATCAAATTCCACTTTGTCCTATGGAATAAGTGAAGATGTTCATCTTTGGGTCACTGCAAGTACTCATCTGGTGGGTCAGCACTGGTCTTTTGGCTGTCTAAAAGTCACTTGGTGGTGGTGTCTTCCTTTAGGGGTGTGTGTGTGTGTGTGTGTGTGTGTGTGTGTGTGTGTGCGTGCGTGTGAATATATGTGAGTGTGTATGAATGTATGAAAATATGAATGTTTATGTGTGTGGATGTATGTGTGAATATATGTGTGAGTGTGAGGATATGTGAATGTGTGAATGTATGTATGAAGGTGTGTGCATATGTGTGGGTGCAAATGTATCTGTCAATAGATGTGTGTGAAGATATATGAGTGTGTGTATATGTGTGTGTATATGTGTGTGTATATGTGTCTGAAACATCATTTCATAAACAAGTTGATCCGTTTCAATCAATTCAATTATTCCCAGCACCCACACCTTGCTCCCAGAACAATGCTGATGCGGCAGTACTTTGGTGTAAACATTCTGGAGAATAATGTGGTGATTAAAAAATTATGAAGCTTTATCACTAAGATTCTATATCAAAAAAAATCAGAGAGGACAAAAAAGACCCAGAAGCACCGAAAGTATTTGGTGTCTCTATTTGCAATAGTAAAATTTGGAAACAACCCTTTATCCAGCAGTTGGAGGATGGCTTAATAAATTCCAGGACATTCATGGAATCTGGTATTTTTTCTGTTCAGATTTAGGATGTCAACCATGTGAAGGAAATCCCTTTTTCAAGTGTAGACCAATACCTCCTCCACACTTGCTGAGAGTCTTAATGAGCCACCTGGGGCCCACTGGCTCATGGTCACACAGTTAGTCTGGCTCAGTGACTCCACCCTAAAACCTCACGATGCCATAAACCCACCAAACGTGACAGCGACCCAACAATGAGGAACAACAGAGGAAAGCCCTACATGAGGATCTGCTGTGTCTCTCAGCAGAGCTGCCCACAAGCAGTGGAGGTGGTAGAAGGTTGAGCTGCTCCCGCAGTGGGCAGAGAACAGAGGCAGGTTTGGGGATCTCTTGTTACTTGGTTCACTTGGCTCTTGGCCTTACTGAGAGGTAGGGACTCAGAACCTTTTTGTTCCTTGTCCATTTACTTGATTACTTAGTCGATGGTTATGAACACTCATGTGATTCCAGGAGTGTATCATTTTTACAGAACTGTTTTCATTCCAGCCCACACAAAAAGCTGTGTCAGAAATATCAGCCCCGAGTGGCCTCATCCCACTTTTGAGGTAGGGTCCACACCTGGCCTCCAGCTCTTGTCCCTAGCCATTGCTTCCCTTCCTCTCGTGGGTCCCATGCACCTTGCATTCCCAGGTTTCATGTAGCTCCGTGTTCAACACCTTCATTTTGTTCTCTGTTTCTTAAGGCAGCCGGTGGGGAGTGGGTAGGGAGACAGCCTGAGAGGCAGGATGGACCAGGTTTGAGTCTTGCCCCAGACACATACTGATTGTGTAACTGGGCAATATGTGTCACCTCTCAATATTCCAGGTAGCTCTCTAAGACTACAGGGCCAACATACACTGGTAGAGGGCGTGTTCTCATATGGGAGATCCCCAGACCAAAGAAGCCCCAGGGTCAGTCAGCATCACCATTGCTGCACCTTTTACCAATGTGCATCACTCATCTGTCAGACTGTAAGCTCCTTGAGGGAAGGTATTTCAAGCAGGAAGCTTGGGGCATTTATCATTGAGCATCTGTTTCATTCATCATTAGGTATTTAACAAATGCTTTTTGATAATTATGATTTCAAGACAAGAAAGGCCTGACGAAGGGCTTGGAAACAGGCTGTACTAATTAATAATGACAATCCTTTTTTCCAGGTTCTTGTCCATCCTCTGTCCCTACGGTCTGGCTGAAACAGCAGACCTCATGCTTAGCCACTAAAGACAGTGATGCTCCAGGGACATGGGTGAACACTAGCATCTGACACAAAGAGACTAAAGCTCTGGGGAGCACTTGACCACAAATGACCCTGGCCTCCTGGCTGCTCTCACATATGACCTGCCTTCTCCTGATGTCAGGCATTTTGTCTCGCTGTGCCTCCTGCCTGCAATGATCTCCCTCCTCATCCATCTCCTGGCTTCCCTCAAGCCCCAGCTGAAATTCCACCCTCTTCAGGATCTTTTCCTAGTTCCCCTTTAAGCCACGGCATCACTCTGCAGATGACCTCTAACTCATCCTGTCTCTATCCTGTCTCCCCACTTAGACTGGCAGCTCCCTGAGGACAAGACTTATCTTTTCCCTGTCTTTGTATCCCAGCACTCAGCACTGTACCTGGTAGACATCAGGCACTTAATAAATCCTTACTGACTGACTCTCCTGCATTGCCTGCTTCCTGATCCTGTAAAGACTTCTTGGTCCGAATCTCTGCCCATCTCAGCCCTCTGGATTTCAGGGGGTCACTTTGGGAGGGTTGAACCATGCCCATCCATGATGAATTAACTCTCTGGGGTGAATCAATGCATTGGGGTACCAGCACTTAAGCCATGACACCTATGGCAGCCTCTGCCAATGCAGGCTGGCACCTTCTAGTCTTCAACAGTTGCCTGCAGAGGTGAGAGAAGATGCCAATTGCCCCAGGACATGCAGTCAGTATTTTCCGAGGCAAGACTCGAATGCGAGGTTGTCCAGTCAAACCCTAAGCTTAGTTGTTGCCAAACCAGTGCCCTGAAGCACCTTCTCTGCTCCCCACCCTCCCACCTGCCCAAAGGAGAATGGGGTGGGGGCCATTAGTGCATCCAGCCCACTCCTGCTTCCTGGATGGAAAACTGCACCCAGAGGGGGGCTCCTTGTGGGCCTACTTCTCAAAGCAGGTCGGGGTGGGGAGGGACAGGGGCTACAAACAACCGCCCCCTCCTCACCTTCAGCTCCCAGAGCAATTATCCCTCACCCCCTGCCTGACAGCCCACCTATTTCTGCCCCTGGGGACAGAAGCGCCAGAACCCTGGGCTGCATTTAAGGGATCTATTAAATTAATTCTTTGTTATACCAAACTTTTAAAACGAGCTAACTTAAGCTAATACTACACTTCTGATTCTAGAAAGTGCTGTCGCTAGGGGAGGGAAAGGCTCTTTACAGCCTTTTTACACCCTGGAAGCTCCAATCCTGAAGACTGAAGAAAATGGTCAAAAACATGGCTCCCACCTCAGAGAAAAAGGACCCAACAGGAAACCGCGGTGGGTCCCAGGCTGACCCCCAAACCTACCGGTTTTCCTGGGGTGCGCTTCAGTGGAAAGATGGCAAAGTGGATGTGGAGATAGAATTCCAGTTTCTGGGCAAGGGTCTCCCCTTCTCGGATGGAGGTTGGGATGTGCTCCTCCCACAAGTCAAAGAAGCCTTTCTGGTCCCCAAGCTCAAACGCAGTAATTAGATCTTTCTGTGGGGGAGAAGACAAATGGATTTATAAAACCTCATTGGCATAGAAGACATACCTCAAAATGCTCATGGCCCTAAGACAACCCCTGTACCATGGGGCCTGTGCCA
The DNA here is from genome assembly GCA_028646575.1 of Pseudocheirus occidentalis. Lineage (NCBI taxonomy): Eukaryota > Metazoa > Chordata > Mammalia > Diprotodontia > Pseudocheiridae > Pseudocheirus > Pseudocheirus occidentalis. The sequence goes on from CM053593.1 coordinate 381,680,148, forward strand.
GAAGATCATGGGCCAGTGAGGGGAATATTCCTGTGTGAGATGAAGGAGTTCAGAGTCTGAATCTGAGGTCAGAAAAGGTCTTCATTCCTTCTCATGAGAAAGGACTCTGCCCCTGTCACCCACATGGATCTGCAGGGAGAGAGCAACAGGTAGAATCCAGCCCATGGTTATATAATCTTCTAATGTAGAAACCCAACCCCAACTGGCCTTCACTCTTATTGGCAGGGGGGCTGACCCGCAACCTAAGGGCAGGAATCTCTCAGAGACAAAGGACCCGGAAACATGTGGGTGTCCAATGAAGGCAGTCTTAACCTTCTTTGCTTTATCTTGCACTGAATTGCCTCTAGGGGGGGGGTCTCCATTGCTCTAAGCCCCAGACCACTTGAAGGTCCGGTGACCCAAACCTAGGCCTAGTGAATACTGAAGCCATTCTAGGTTTGATTTTTCAGAATGGGGAAACTTCACTATAAATTATCCCTCACACTCCTAACTCTGAGATGCCATGTGCACCAGTCAGGAAAAGCAGAACTCCTCTGTGACTTAACATGTGATCTTCATTGGCCCAGACTGGCGCAGAGCTGAGGCCCTCTGAGCCTGGCTGGGACGGTGCCAGGACAACCAACGGTGAACTGCCAGCCCCAGAGATAAATCAGAGACTCTCTGGTCCAGCCTTTGAGAACTCCTGTCACCTGTGCCATGATGAGGTATCTAGTGCTTGGAGGAACAGGAAAGAAGCAAGAGCAGATTATGTGCCCTTGGCAATATACAGGCACCTAAAAAGCCTGACCCTAAGGCGGGCTGGTGGGAAGGGAGCAGAGGCTGAAGCATCATGAAGAGCCACAAATGAACTGCCCATGGTGACACTTCCGCTCTCCTAGCAGGAGGGGCTGCCCCCTCAAGCCAAGGGAGGGGGTGGCCCTGGTCACTTCTTTTCTCATCAGTCACCTCCTTGTGGGGAGCCCCCAGACCATAAGCAGGGCTGCCCAGGAAGCTGGCCAGCTACACGGGGTAAAGAGAGAGGAAGGGAGGTTGGCACTGATTCAAGCAGGTTGACTGGGTGCTGGGGAGGCCCAGAAGCTACAGGAGACCTGGCAGCAGCCTCTGTGCTCCCGCCCAGCTGCAGTGACAAGAAGCTTCTCTCCCTGACCACCTTTTCACTTTCAGGGCACCAAATGCACAGAAAATATGGTCCATTGCTCTCAACAACTGACCCAACCAATCACATCCCACAAAAGAAGGAATAAATAAAAACCAACAAATAAATAAACAACAAATAAATAAAAACAGTGGATGAACTCCTGCAGAATGACCACTGGCCCTGGGCACTTTGCCCTACTCCTTCAGGACCCACAGTCTGCTGACTCTTCTTTTATTCAATTCTTCCAATTCAGGAATAAAACAATCCCAGTCTCATACATAGAACACTTGGCAGAATACAAAGGGCTCTTGAGGGTGAAATACTACAAATGTCACCCCCATTTCACAGATAAGCAAACTGAGGCCCCAGGGCTACCCAGTGGGAGGAGTTTTGGCCACTTAAGGTATGCTGTGCTCTCTGCAAGTGTCTTTGTTCGGGTGGCCCTGCTGCGGGCTGGCAGATGAGCTTCTGGCTCTTTCTTCCCACAAATACTTGGGAGGCCAGACGCCAGGGGTCTTCTGACAGGCCGCAAAGGGACCAGCCAGGTTTTTAAACACTTTCAGAATAAAAAGCCTGCGTCCCCCTGCCCAGGAGCCAACGCCTTCAAGGCCTCTCCCTGGCACAAGGTGGGAGGGGTGTTACCTGGATAATCAGTGTCTTCGAGTCTCTCAAAGAGCCCGACGGGGTTTTGCACAACGGTTTCCCTTTACTTCTGCACTCCTTTAAAAATGTCTTCACAGTGTCTTCAAATTCAGCAAAGTCTAAATACTGATAAGAAGAAAGGACATGACTCTAGCACCTGCCACTGCAGGGGGCTTGGCTGGCTTGGGAAGACATAAGGCAGCCTGGAGACACAGCCCAAAGAAAGGCCTGGAGCCTGGGGAAGGAGAGGAGCCCGGGGAGGGAGAAGAGCTTGAGGAAGGCCTGGAGCCCGTGGAGGGAGAGGAGCCCGTGGAGGGAGAGGAGCCCGTGGAGGGAGAAGAGCCTGGGGAAGGAGAGGAGCCTGGGAAGGAGAAGAGCCTGGGAAAGAGAAAAGCCCAGGGAGGGAGAAGAGCCTGGGGAAGGCCTGGAGCCTGGGGAAGGAGAGGAGCCTGGGAAGGGAGAGGAGCCCAGGGAGGGAGAGGAGCCTGGGGAAGGCCTGGAGTCCTAGAGCAGACTCAGAGCAGGCCCTGAGCAGGCCATAAGCCCAGTGGGCTCCGGCTCAGAGCATGCACCTATCAGCCTAGACCCCAAGCGTCTCCTCAAGCTCCAGGACGCTGACTTCAATTCTTTAATAGCCTCGTGGATTTTCTTGATAGGGCTCTTCCTACTCCTGAGGTTCACTGATGCAGCCCATTCAGACCTTCCAGCCCAATGTAAATCATGGTTTTCCTGTAAATCTCCCACAGAATTTCTGCCTCACACAGTGGGGAGCTTCCTTTCCTCTGTGATGGATCTGGTACCTGGTACCGCCCTGGGGCTCTGCCCAACGAGTCCTTGATGCTGGGCCCCAGATGTCAGAGCTGGTAACACAGGCCTGCCCTGTGTCTTTCCCATTGTTTTCTGGGTCATTGCAAGAGAGTAAAGTCCAATGTGAAGGTGATACAATTCCTCCCAGACATCTACAGAGTAGACAGTAGAGAGTGGTTGGCCCCAGAAAGGACCTTTACTGTCTGAGACAATTGGGGCTGGCCCAGGGCAGCCGTACACAAGGACTGGGCTCACCCAATCTGGTCTTGATCATTTAACCTTTGGTCAGCAGGGTCATCGACCATAAAATGGCTTCTTTGGTGTCCCAAACCGCTTCCCACAGTATTACAGGCTACTGAAGTTGAAAACTGCATGAAAACCCTTAGCACGCCCTGCATCTGGTTAGCAAATCTTTCCTATTCGCTCTTCTTTTTCCATACTCTTCTCCCTCTCCCAAAAAAAGGGAAGCTCCTAGAGGGCAGGGCTTTTGTTTTGTCTCAGAATCCTCCACTGCCATACACACATTTGGAAATGCTTGTGGAATGAACCAAAAATGAACGCATACCTCTTTCACCAGTCCAAGCAATTCAGCTTCAGAGGCTAAAATATCTCCCATTTTGAACACTCACTGATGGTCTGATAACAGAAATACCTGTAAAACAAAAAATGCGCTGCCGGTGATTCCATTTTGGCCACCTCTGACACTCTAAGGGCTGACTGCAATTGGGATGAGTCTTCTCTCACCTCCCTGTCAGGGGGCTAATGTCTAACTAGCCTGGGGTCACCATCCTTGGTGAGACTCCAAATTCCCTGCTCCTTGATGGTAAGCGTAACCTGTGAAGAGCCAGAAGTCTTGAGGTCTGGCCCTTCTTCCTTGTGACTTTAAGAAAATCATGCTCCTGAATGAGTCTTAGTTTCCACAATGGAAAAATGAGGTGATTAAACTCCATGCTCTCCAAGGTCCTGTCCAAATCAAAGACTTTCATATGTCTATGAGTCTGCTGGTTCACATGCCACTCCCTACTGATGTGACTTGGTTTAAACTGCTACAGAGAAAAATGAGATTGAACCCATGTTCCTCCTACCAAAAACACATCAATATTTCTTAAGAGAGGGGGGGACTTTATTTTTTTAAGTACACACAACTTATTTTTTCCATAGCATAGATTTTAAAGCCACATTCTACTTTTGCTGGGGTCTTTTTCCAGATCAATTCTGGAGAAAGATTGATGTAAGAAATTCAATTCAACCAGCCTTTACTGACCAGTGCCCACCACGTTAGAGTCATCACAGATTTAGATCAGGAGGAGACCTTGGAAGCCACAAAATCTAACCCTCCTCCACCTTCACTTATACCCATCTGAAGTGGGATTTGAACCCAGGTCCTCCTAACTACTGGAGCAGCTAGGATAAAGTCCTGGGCTTGAAGTCAGCAAGGCTTATCTTTATAAGTTCAAATCTGTTTTCTCAGACACTTACTAGATGTGTGACCCTGGACAAGTCACCTAACCCTTTCTGCCTCAGCTTCCTCATCTGTCAAACAAGCTGGAGAAGGAAGCAGGAAATTCTGGTATCTTTGCTAAGAAAAACCCAAATGGGGTCATGAAGAATCAGACACAAGAGACAACCTCCTAACTACACTTCTGGAGCCTTTTCCATTGTCCCAATATTTTGAACTGAGCCTTGAACATGTTGAATTGGGAGTGCCAATGGGATATCCAAGCAGAGGTGGCCAGAGGGCCCCTGGGGGGATAGGACCGAAGCTCTGGAATAGGTTGAGACTGACTATATAGATTTTGGAGCCTTCTGGAAAGAGATGAGAGTGAACTTAGGAAGTCAAAGCACTCACCATAAAGAGAAAAAGAAAGTGTCTGGGATAGAGCCTTTGGAATCGCTCACACTTAAACAGGGAAGAAAACCACGAACCAGTGAAGGAGATGAGGAAGGAAAGGTGGTCAGAGGGACAACCCCAGAGCTGGAGCCAGCAGAAACAGGGCAGAGAGAACAGTCACTGACAGGGGAGGGCACCCGCAGCAGAAACAGAAGAGAAGAAAGAAACACGAGCAGAATCCGTGATTCCAGGTCTGGGCTAACTCTGAACCCCATTACAGTAGCAGGAGTAGGGGGACACCCACCCATGCAAGCCGCAAATCTCTCTAACTCCAGGTCTCAGCGCCCGTTGCCAAGGGCCCCCTTGGGTCAGTCAGAGGACTCCCCGGGGTCCCCCGTGCTCTGTGCCTTGGGGTCCTCAGGACGGAAGGTCAGGGGGAGGCTGCAGGGGTCCCTGGTTACTCGGGTACCTCCTACCCCCTGGAGGACAATCTGAGGGCACCTGGCGCGGTTTCTGAACCTGCCAGCTGACCCCGAACACACAGCCCCTGTCCTCTCCCGGGTGCCCTCCGCCAGGGCTCTCACTCAGCCCTCCCTCCTGCCCCACCCCAGGACCCGCACCAGGTCGGCGCCTTCCCAGGGCAGGGCAGCGGGAAGGGGCCGAACGGAAGGACCCACAGACGGACAGCCCCTCTGGAAGGACGGACGACGGCTCTAGACAATCCAGGGCCAGCACGTAGAAGGCACCTACCGCCCGGGTAGGTCGAGGGCACCAAGACAAAAATGAAGCAGTCCCTGCACCAGAGGCCGGCTCTTCTACAGAAAGAAAGAGAAGGGGGCGGGTGAGGGCGGCCGGACCCCCGCGGGTCGCAAGAGCGGCTTCTCAGCGCCCAACCAAGGGGGCTGAGAGGTGGGTTATCCCCTCCTAGACCCGGGCCCCAGGGCTCCCCAACCTGTGATGGGAAGGGGGAGGAGTACGGGGGGAGGGGCTCTGGGCGGGGCCAGGGGAGGGGGAGGAGCAGGGGCCTAAGAGGCGGGGGCTCCAAGGGAAGGGAGGGGCTGAGGAGAAGAGGGGGCACAGAAGAATGGGTGGGACCCCGGGCGGTAATAGGGGGGAAATGGGGGGGGGAAGCGCTGGGGAGGGGAGGGGCCAAGGAGAGACGTCTGGGGAAGGGGCGGGGCCTCTCGGCGCACCCCGCAGGGCATCTCCGAGCCCAAGAGGAGGAACCCACGCGACGGCCCGAGACGGTCGCTGGAGGATGGGCCGGGAGGCGGAGCGGGGCCTCCGGGGCTGTGGGGAGGCCGCTTACCTGGCCCGCGGTGGTCGGAAGCGCGCTGGGGATGTCGGGACGCCTGAGGCCGCAGATCACAGGGAGCTCCGAGCCGGGCCAGGCCGCTCTGCGGTCACCTGGGCAACTGTCTCTGCGGCCAGTCCCGAGCGGCGGCGGAGTCACGTGGGGGGCGGAGCCTCCGGCGAGGGGCGGGAGCGGGAGGGAGTCTAGCGGAGCGGGTTGCCCCCCTCCCCCCGGGACTTTGAGGAGCCAGATCCCGCCCATCCCCTGGGCCCCGCCCCTCTAGTGACGCTAGCCTGGCTCGAGCCTCCAGCCCCGCCTCCGAGAAGGTAATTGACTCCCTCTCGGTGTGTGCTGACAGCGGCGAGGGTGGCGCGTTTGTGGGTGCGTGTCTGTCTCCGTGGGGCTGTGTGTGGATCTCTTTTTAAAAAATACATTTTATTGGCATCCTTTAGTCTCCCAGATTTCCCTCCTCCACCTTTTGGAATAAAGATTTCTTTTTAAAAGGTTGAGTCTGTCTCTGTTGCCCCTGTGTATGTATATGTCTACACACACACACACACACACACACACACACGCCTGTGGTGCCCACGTGTGTGCCCTTTGGTGTGCATGGCACGTGTGTGCACGTGTATGGCAGGTGTTGTCTATCCGTGTTTGTATAGAGGGGAGGGTCTCCGTCTTCCTGGCCCCCTGCCCACACAAGCCAGCCCACCCCTGCTTCTTACTAATCTGGTCAGCGGCTACCCTTCTTTCCCTTTCTGGGGGGTGAGGAGTCTGAGCACCAACGTTCACCCTCCATCCACCTCCACACCTCCAGACCGGGAGAGGCTGCTTCCAAAACAGCCCCAGAAAGCATCCTCAGTCTGTGCCATTGCGCACCTCATCCCAGATAGCAGCACAGCACGGGGCTCACGGTGCCAAGGGCATTTATTAAATGCTCCTTCCCTGATTAATTAATCTCTACCTGGCCCAGACTCCTAGGAGCCAGCTTTCCCCCCAGACCAGCTCCCTTCCTCTGCTTCCTCTCAAGACCCTGCTCGGAGGAGGATCCTTGGCTTCCAGGTCTAGGCTCATGGTGACTTCTACGTGCCCTTGAGCACACACAGGGTTCTTTGGGCCTCGAGTTCCTCATCTGTAAAATGAAGTGCTTTGAACTGAAAGGTGTCTACGATCCCTTTCAGCTCTGGGAGTCTGTAAAAAAGACAACTATTGTTTGCACTCCCCTCTCCACACACGCGCGCGCGCACACACACACACTGCCTTCACATGCCTTGTGAATGCTCTCCTATAATAAGACTGCATTGTATTATTGTCTGATGCTTTTCCAGAGTAGGGATAGAACCAGCCTCAAAGCTGGCAAATCCTGGGTTCCAGCCCAGCCTCTGACAGTGGGCTGAAGGTTCTTAACCTGCTGTCAGAAACCCCTTTAGCCACCTGCTGAAATCTATGAATCCATTCTCAGAATTATTTTTTCTTTCCTTTTTTTTCCTTTTTGGAGGGAGGAAGGCGGGGCAATTGGGGTTAAGTGATTTGCCCAAGGACACGCTGCTAGTAAGCATCTGAGGCTGAATTTGAACTCAGGTCCTCCGGACTCCAGGGTCTGTGCTCTATTCACTATGCCACCTAGCTGCCCCCAAAATTACTTTTAAAAGATAAAATACATTCACTTACAAAAAAAAGCCAATCACATTAAAACACAATTAACACATTTCCTTTTAAGTTGCCAGGACTGAAGTTAAGCAGCAGGTTCTAAAGGCATAAGTTCCAGGAAGGTGCTGCCTGCCCTGATAACAGAAAGGAGGGGGAAAGGGTCAAGGAGAGCCCAAGGGAGCTCCCAAAGCCTGCACCTCATCGTGCCTACTGTGTGCTGGGCAGTATGCTAAGTAATTTCACAAATATTATATCTCTGGAGCTGTATGACAACCTGTTATTATATTGTCATTTGGCAGTCTCTGGCCAGGGCAAGAACCCAGAGTCACCCGGCTGCCCACCTGTGGGCTCTGCAGCCTAGCCAGATCCCAGAGCCTACGATGGGGCCTGAGCAAACCTGAGCCCTACAGGAGGTTGCTTAGTCATTCTTAAGTAGCCTATCACAGGGGAGGCCTGGCCCATCCTCCCAGGTATGGGCTCTAACCTGGGCTTCAATCCCTGCCGACCCCCAGAGAGATGAGCTGGGGAGAAGGTGGAACAGCTGGCTCCTCCTGGAGACTTTTCTGAGTCAACAATACAAGTTAAACCCATGGAATTGATTGGGCTGACCATTGGCCTCAGACTAGCAGAGTGATCCTGGGCTAGTCTAATCAAGGCTTTTTCATTTGTCCAACAATCCCAGTAAGCCTTGCTTCATGAGGTTGTCAAGAGCCTCCCCCCCCCCCCACGTCAGTTCTTGTTGGGTATGGGGCCCAGCTTGAAGGGACCTTGGAACCCAACCACTGGACTGATAAAGTGGCACCTAGAGAAGTGATTGATTTGTCTAAGGCCACACAGTGAGTGAATCAGAGATGATGCTTGCAACTCTCCTGGAATTCCTCCCATCAGTGAACTCACAGGTTCCGGTAATAGCAAAATTCTGTGCACAGTAGGGGTTTAATAGATATTTACTGGATTCAATGTAATGAAATGAACCTGGACTAACATCTACCCAATACCTTCATTTTCCACAAGGATA
>CM053593.1:381698970-381718211 GCA_028646575.1 Pseudocheirus occidentalis
AGGGAAGGGTGAGGTGGGGGGAGGGGTGCAGGAAGCAGTCATTCATCTCAGTAAAGGGACAGGGACAGGGTAGAGAACAAAACAAGGAGGGGGGTGCAGGATAGGAAGGAGGGACATACAATTAACCTCTCACAATTTGCCCACCATGGAGATGTCCTGTGTAATTACACAGGTACAGCCGGTATTGAATTGCTGCTCCTCCCAGTGGGAGTGGGTGACAGGGGAGGAATTGCAAGAATCTAGTATTTAAAGCTATACAATTAAATGCAACTGGGTTACAAAGAAAGCCAATTACCGTGAAATGCAGATCTCCCACTCCTCCCACCCCAAGCCATGTCCCTGGAGTCTGGGTTAAGAATCTCTAGGCTAATGAAGAGCAGACACTGTGACCTGGGGAAGGCAAGCCTCTGGGCAGATGGAGATTTGACTGCTTTCTCTGCTAATTCCCCAGTGATGCCCCTTTCATGCCAGCTCAGGCCAGCTGCTGGCTGTTTGGATGCCCTGCCCTCCCCTACTTTCCTATGACCCAAACTTCCAGTAAGTGAAGCTCCCTTCCTAGCCAGCCCAGCACGCAAGCCTCCCAGAAATAACATGTCCCCACCCAGGAGGAGACAGAGCAACCTTGTCCCCTCCTCCCCAGCACCAGAGAGAAGCATGTCATGAAGGCAGCGTGGCCCTGACCCAGGAGACGCTCTCAGAGCAGCCAGGACTCAAGCCTGCCCTCTCTCCTCCTGGTTTTCCTAACACTGTGCCCCATGCAAGTCCCAGGCCCTTTCTGGTGGAGTGTATAGGGTCCTGGCCTTAGAGACAGGGAGAAGTTGGGTTCAGATCCCACCTTGGATCAGCTGAGCAGCTGTGTGACCCTGAGTAAGTCACTTCACCTGTCTGCTCAGTTTCTTCTGTAAAATGAGGGGCTTGGGCTTTATGGCCTGTAAGAGCCCTTCTAGCTCTATGACCTCTCTGAAGCTCTTGATCCCATTAGCCCCTTCCTCGATATCCTGTTGTCCCACATGGTTCTCCTCCTCCGGCTCCTTGGGTGATCCCTGTTCCTCCTTCTCCAGCTCTCTAGGGATGAGCATTGCCCAAGGCTGTAGCTTTGAATTTCTTCTTTTCTCCCTATAATCTTTCCTCAGTTTCTGTGGGTTCAACTTTCTTCTTTGGACAGATGATTTCCTGCAGCTATACAGAGCCCCAAAAGTCTTAGTGCAGTTGGAGGCCAATGAAGCTTTTAAATGGCACTGAGACTTCTGGGACACTTCATATATCCAGCCCTTAGCTCTCTCCTGAGCACATCTTTCCAGGCATCTCCACCTAGACATGGGGTCATGGGATCAGAGATACAGATCAGGAAGGAACCTCAGAAACCATTATGTCCAACCCTTTAATTTTACAGATGAGAAAACTCAACCCCAAAGAGAGTGTGAGCAAGGCTCCCCAGAGGCAGAATGGGAAGGATGACTGGCAGCTAGGAGAGATCAATCAGGCAATTGGCGTTTGTTAAATGCCCACTGATCCCAGTCCCTGGCCGAAACTGTTCTTAGGTCTGATGGGTCAATTAATATAGATGAAGTGGTTCCCATTTGCCTGGCCTTGTGCTAAGTGCTGGGGAAGACAAGAAAGAAGCAAACCAGTCCCTGCCCCTGAGGGACCAAGGAGATGGACAAAGGAGGGGGCAGCCATGAAAATGAGACCCAATAGTCAGAAATCTTCCATTGGGAATTGGAGAAGACAGGTGGAGGAATCCATTTCAGAGGTGGGGGAGTAAGTTGGACAAAGGCATAGTGGTTGGAGATGGCAGGTGGCCGAATTAGGCAATAGTGAGGTAGATTTTGTGCCTAGCCATGGAGGGACTCCAATCTCAACACCATTAGTTGGAGCCCTCTCATGGGTGCTTTGAATGCCAGGCTAAAGAGTGGCCCTGTCCTCTCTCAGTTCCCCATCTCTCTCTTCCTCTCTGGGGTCTAGCTGGCCCTCTATTTCTATCTGGCCACCACTCCTGAGCCAGAGGCTCACCTGGAGCAAGACCAATGTTCCCTTTAATTTGTTAAAGACTGCAGCAGAGGGCCATGCTTGGTACCCAGCCAAAGGGCTCTGAGGTCAGGCTGTGCTGTAATTCAATCAACCTGACCGCTAAGTTAATGAGACCCAGGCTTAGTGACGCATGGAAGTGGGCCTGGGCTGCCCATTGGGGAGGCTGCCATGGCAAGCCTTTCCTGTCAGTGATCACAGGGGTTACTTGTACCTAGTCAATTTCAACCTCTCTGGGGTCAGCTGGGGATGCTGTAGGAGGGAGGGAGGAACTGAACACCTCAGATCTATAGCTCAGGAATGCCTTGGGTCGCCCTGCCTCTGGTTAGGAGAGCTAGCGGATAGGCCCTATGCCCAGTGTTAGGAGCCAGGATGGAGTGAATGCTACACATCGTCCTTTTAACTGCAGTGGCATGGGATGAATTGTAGCCCTAGCCATGACTCAGTTTCTCTTGTTTGTTCTTTTGTTGATAAGATTCCTGTCCTTTGATCCTAAGAAAGACCATCGTGGATGATCTTATGGGCCCTTCCTGGGGGAATGGACAACTTTGGTTCTGAAATCACAGAGAGCCTGGGGAGCAGGGCAGGGCAGAACTTCTCCCCCATTGTAGATTTTGCCATCAAAATTGTCTGTCTTCAGAACAGGATATCTGATTATTGAGTTTGGGGTTAGATTATTGAGTGGGGTTAGATTCCTCTCACTGGGGATAGAAGGTAACCAAGGACTCTGACCAATTAGAGCTCAAAAGCAACCCCTTTGTGGGAAAGAGGATGGCCGCTGGCTCCTTCTCCCTGCCATCAGCTCTAGGGTTCCACAGTCCAGAATTCAGATCTGCTGCCTCTGACGCCAGGAGGGAGCCTCAGAAAAGAACTCAGCTGTGGCTGATCAATCAGCGCTTGTTGACTCGGACTTGGACCTGGGCTTAGGCCGGCTCAGCCTGTGGAGCAGCTCCCATCTGCCTAGACACCGCCAGGCTCCAGGTTCTTTCATCGCTTCTCAGGGTGGACTTTGGCTGAGAAAGCAAGGGCGGTGTCTGCACATCTAGCCTTAGTGAGGGAGCCAGACCGCCCAGGTCAGAACTTTTTCCTTCAGTCTCTTCATCTTGACTCCAAGTATCTTTTTGGTTCTTTGTGATGACTCACATTTTTCTAGAATATTCTCCACCCAACAAAATCCACGAGCTTGTATGTTTATACTTGGGTACATACATGCACATGTAAGTCCAATACCCATGTATGTGCATTTGAGCACCCATGCCAATGTTCACAAATAAGAATGTGTGTGCATATACACATGCCTGCATGTATGCATGTTTGGGCATGTGCACTTGGACACGTGTATTCATGGACGTAAATATGTTGATGGTTGTATGTTCTGTGTGCATGTGTCTTTGAAAACATCCAGGAAACCCCAGCGTGTTCACAGACAGACATGAACCCGTAAATACATGTTCACACACATGTGTTCCTGCAGTGGCACCCATGGCAATACTTGTGAACATGTGCACATACATACATGTACATGTGGGTTGTAACATGCTCGTGTGTGTGCACCCAGGCACCGTGTGTATATTCATGGCACGTGCATGTGTGTGTATGTATCTACTCTGCTGAGTGGGGCACAGTCGTGTTCACAGAACACCAACCTTCTGTGGGCCATCTGAGCAGTGACTGTCCCCATGTTACTGCTCTCCTGGCTGAAGCCAGTCGGATCCAAGAAGCTTTAGTAAGCTTCCACCCTGTGCCAGAAGCTGTGCTAAGGGAGGGCCATCCCAACACCAGTTTGTAGCTACCAGTCCCTGTCTTCAGGGGGCTTACATTCTAGGGACACCTACAGGGTGTTCATGCAGTATATTTAGGCACCTGTGCCTGTGGGAAGGCTTGTACCTTCAGGCAAGTTGGGGCCTTAGGTTGCCTAATTCAGACAAGAGCACTGAGCCACACTTCATTGGAAACCAGTAATCTGAACATGGCTCTGCTGCCCTGTTTAAAAATGCTAAAGAGATAATAACTCATTTCAATGGCGCATTTAGGTTTGCAAAGCATTTTTCTCTCCACAAGCCTGTGAGGGAAGAATTATGAATGCAAATACTTGAGGCTGAAAGAGGGAAAGAATTGTCCAGGATCATGGAGCTAATAACTGTTAGGGGTGAGATTCGAACACTTTATCCACTCTGTACATTTGTATAGCATCCTCCCTCGTTCACAACCGCAAGCAGCATGTGGAGACAAAATGGTGTGTCCCATCCTCTGGGAACAAGGCCGGAAAGACAGGGTCTGGGAGTAGAAATCTAATTCTCTGGGCAGGGCTTGTGAGAGTCACACACGGAGGAAAGATGGCCTGGGAAACAGGCAAGAACCAGCAGCTTGATCCCATGGCTGCTGGTGATCATCTCTGGGCAGTTGCTGGAGTTATAACCTTGCTCAGTCTTCGAATACAATGTTGCCTATTATAATTACAATGTTGCCTTTTATGATTACAATGTTGCCTATTACAATTGCAATGTTGTCTGTTACAATTACAATCTTGCCTGACGGCCCCCAGGTGGCCCTGACCCCAGGCCCAGCCACCCTCTAGACTCTACTGGCCTCTGTCAGCTTGGAAAAGCAATTTTAAAAATTATACGCTTAAAATTCCCTAACTGTTCAAATAAACAAATAAACACAACAAAGAATGGAACCCCAGATCAAACCATGTGCTTGTTTTTTTCTTTTTAAAAGGAGAGGAAAAGGGGGCGGCTAGGTGGTGCAGTGAATAGAGCACTGGCCTTGGAATCTGAAGGACCTGAGTTCAAATCCGGCCTCAGATTCTTAACACACACAAAAACTAGCCTTGTGACCTTGGGCAAGTCATTTAACCCCAATTGCTGTCCAAAAAAAGCAAAAAATAAAAAAGGAGAAGAAAAGCAAAAAAAGTCGATTGCTTTGCTCTTTCCCTTTTGGCCTGTTTTGCACCCATGTTTCTTGCTATGCTTAGTTTTCATTTTTTTGCTTTGTTTTTTCTAAATGAAGTTATCATAAATGTCTTTGTTGGTTCTGACAGGAATAGCCTGACCACCGAAGCACCATCCTCTGTAAACTGGTGGGCAGACCCTTTGATTGTGCCTGGCATTGGTGGAAGGGCTGAGGAGACTTGCTGCCTCTGGCAGCTTTTAAAGAGAATGACCAACAACCCTTCAACACCTTCTGCACCTAAGTGGGCCTCAGTGTCCTCACCAGTGAAATGCTGAGTCTGGAGGCATTCTGTGGATTTTTATCCCCAACCCTTAATGGAGCCATCCTTGGCACACAGCACTTAATAAATGCTGGCTGACTGATGGACTAGACTAGTGGTTCTCAACCTTCCTAATGCTGCCTCACTTTAATAATCATATGTGGGTGGATCTGCCTAGAGACGGATAGAGGAGTGGTGTCTCAGTTCCTAAGACCATTGGTAATATGTGTTTTCTGATGGTCTCAGGTGACCCTTGTGACCCCTGTGAACAGGTCATTCGACCCCCAAAGGGAGGTTGCGACCCACAGGTTGAGAAACAATGGACTAGATGGTATCTGAGGTCCTTTCATCTGGGATCTGAGGGTCTCATGAGCAGTTAATGTAAATAAGCATTTAGGTCCAAGGAAGATTAGTGAGAAGTTAGTGACTCCCCCACTCACCCCAATTATTCAACCTTATTGTTTCAGCTGTTCCCATTTCCTTGCTGTGGCATCAAGAAAGGACCTCGGAGGTCATCAAACCCATAGTTCTCCACAGGTCTTTCAAGGAAATGGGAGGTCCCTCTGAAGTGGGACTTCAGTCTAACACTCAGTGTGACCATGTGGGCTAGACTTAAAGTCAGGAAGTCTTGGATTCAAATCCCACCTCAGGTACTTACTAGTTGTGGCACCTTGGGTAAATCCCCTAATATCTCTGTGCCTCGGTTTCCCATCTGTAACATGAAGGGGTTGGATTGAATGGCCTCTCAGGTTCCTTCCAGTTCTGGACTGAGGACCTTCAATCTCTTAACAGAATCTTTGTCCCTTATCATGAACTCCAGAGAGCCCCCACCTCCTCAGTCTCATCTCGGTGTTCCTCCCACTCAGCCCATAGCTGAGGCCTGGGTGCTCCAAGCTGGCTGGGCCTGGGCCAGGTCTTGGGGGAAACAGGAACATTGTGGAGATGAACCAGCAGCCACCCCCTGAAGAAGGGAGAGGGTATCCAGCACAGGCTCAATGGAGCGTAGGGTTATGGGATGTGCCCTTCACAGCCAGCACAGGGAGATCTCAGCCCTGAGCACTCCCTCACATCTGGGCCTTTGTTCTCTGTCTTCCCCCATCAGGTTTTCCATGAACTAGCCACCAAAAGCTCATCCATCTCTGGAACTCTGCAGAGGCTTTATGAATGACCCATATAACTCACTGGCCTCAGGCTGGCAGGAGCCCAGCACAAGCCCCCAGGGCACAAAGGAGGGGTGAGATCAGCTCCTGAAACCTTGCCAGGTAGACTTCATGCCCCTGTACATGTGCTCACAGAACTGGGGGGAGCTGCAGAAAGGACTGTGAGGGGAAGCAAAAGCTGAAGCCAATTTTCCTATAGAAATAATCAATCAATTAACAGGTATATGATTAAGAACCTACCATGTGCCTGCCAGGCCCCATGCTCCAAGCTGGAGGACAAGTGCAGAGTGGAACAATCCTTCCTCAAAAGGGGCTGATATTAGAATGGGGAGAAAATACTCATGTGTATACACATGTAGCCTAAGCGGATGTTAAATAAATACAAGTAGAAATTAAGTGGAGGTGGGGAGGAAGTGCAGTCCAGGCATGGGGCAGGGCCAGCACCAAAGGCATGGAGATGGAAGATTGAATGTTGTGATAGAGAAAGAGAGAGAAGGACACTTTGGCCCCGTCGTGGAGGAAGGGAAGAAGAAGAATGTCCCTGAGAGAGTAGGAATCCCCTAAGGTTGGCTGAGTGGAACAGTGACCTGGTCAGATTTGTACAGCCATGTATAGGACTGATTGGGGTAAGTTGAGGCCAGTTAAAAGGCTTTTAAATAGTCTTGCTGAGAGGTGATGAAGGCCTGAAACAAAGGTCATTTAGTGAAGAGAAAGAAGAGATTCAGTGGAAGAGATATGGAAGTGGTGAAATTTGGTGACTGGACAGGTGGAGCTTGAGGACGGAGCTGAGATAATGAACACAGGACATTGGAAAGATGATGGCCCTTTGGCAGAAATGGGGACTTTTGGAAAAGAAGAGAATCAAGAGGAGAAGGGTCAGTTTTAGATACCTTGGATTTAAAACATCTTTGGGATTTCCTGTTTGAAATGTCTGCTTGGCCTTTGGAGATCCAGGACTGAAGCTTGAGGGGAGATAGGGTTAAGGATAGAGACCCAAGAATCGTCCTCAGAGCAGACACAGTTAGGCAAGGCAGGGGATGAGTTTATCAAGAGACAGCACAGAAGGAAAAAGCCACGTGGGGTCCTCAGCTAGTGATCATCAGAAGCAGGAGGAGATTCTAGGTCTTCCTGCCTCCATCGACATGTCCCACACTGCCTTGAATGCTACTACTACTTCTGCCACCTGCAAGCTTACAGTGCTACTTGCCTCATTACCATTGGGAAAGAGAAAGACAGAAAGAGAAAGAAAAGTGGGGAGAGAGACAGAGAGATAGACACAGAGAGACAGAGATAAGAAGAGGAAGAGGAGGAGGAGGAGGTAGAGGAGGAGGAGAAGGAGAAGGAGAAGAGAGAATCTGAATTTGTTCAAAGAGGGAAGGTTGGAATTGGTTCAAAGGGGGAAGAATACACACACACACACACACACACACACTCTCTCTCTCTCTCTCTCTCTCTCTCTCTCTCAGTTGTATATAGAAATGTAACTTACCAATAGTGAAACAGAAGGGGAAGGGGATAAGAAAAAAGTGGGGGATAACAAAGGAGTGGGAGGATTAAGAGACACAGTGGTTAGAAGCAAAATAGACTTTTGAAGACGGGAGAGAGAGAGAGAGAGAGAAAGAGAGAGAGAGAGAGAGAGAGAGAGACAGAGACAGAGACAGAGAGACAGAGACAGATAGACAAAGACAGAGAGAGAGAGATAAGAAGAGGAAGAGGAGGAGGAGGAGAAGAAGGAGGAGGAGGAGAAGGAGAAGGAGAAGAGAGAATCTGAATTTGTTCAAAGAGGGAAGGTTGGAATTGGTTCAAAGGGGGAAGAATATATATATATACACACACACACACACTCTCTCTCTCTCAGTTGTATATAGAAATGTAACTGACCAATAGTGAAATAGAAGGGGATAAGAAAAAAGTGGGGGATAACAAAGGAGAGGGAGGATTAAGAGACACAGTGGTTAGAAGCAAAATAGACTTTTGAAGACAGGAGAGAGAGAGAGACAGAGACAGAGAGAGACAGAGAGACAGAGAGACAGACAGAGGCAGAGAGACAGAGAGAGAATGGGATGGAGGGGCATACCCAGTAATCATAACCGTGAACATGAATGGATAAGCTCACCCATAAAACAGAAGTAGATAGCAGAATGGATTAGAAACCAGAACCCAACAATATATTATTTACAAGAGACACACTTGTTACAGAAAGACATATATACCGTTAAAATAAAGGTCGGGAGCAGATTCTATTATGCCTTTGCTGAAATAAAAAAGGCAGGAGTAGCAATCATAGTTTCAGACAAAGCAAAAGCAAAAACAGATCCAATCAAAGGAGATAGCCAAGGAAACTACATTTTGCTAAAAGGCACCATAGAAAAAGAAGTAATATCAAGAATTTCTATAGGAAGTTTTTCTGATAAAAGCCTCATTTCTCAAACATATAATGAGCATAGAACTGAGTCAAACATAAAAATAAGAGCCATTTCTCAAATGACAAATTGTCAAAGGATATGAACAAGCAGTTTTCAGAAGAATACATCAAAGCTATCTATAATCATACGAAAAAATTTTCTAAATCACCAGTGATTGGAGAAAGGCAAATTAAAACAACTCTGAGGTACTACTTCATAACTATCAGAAATGACAAATGCTAGAGGGGATGAGGAAAAATATGTACACTAATGAACCGTTGGTGTAGTAGTGAACTGGTCCAACCATTCTGGAGAGCAATTTGGAACTAGGCTAAAAGGACTATAAAGGGGATATCCATCAGCACCACTACTAGGTCTGTGTCTAAAAGAGATTTTTTTAAAAAGGGAAAGGACCTGCATATACAAATATATTTACAGCAGCTCTTTTTGTGGTGACAAAGAACTGGAAACTGAGGGGATGCCCATCAGTTGGAGAATGGCTGAACAAGTTGTAGTATATGAATGTAAATGGGTGGTTTCAGAAAAACTTGGCAAGGTCTGTCTGAACTGAATGCAGAGTAAAGCAAGAAGACCTGGCAGATCATTGCGCACAATTAGCAGCCATGTTGTAATGATGATCAGCTGTGGAAGTCTTGGCTACTCTGACCAAGATGAATCTGATCCAAGACAACCCCAAAGGACTCATGAAAAAATGCTCCCGACCTCCAGGGAGAGAATGAATGACCTCTGAGGGGAGAGTGAAGTATGATTTTTTTCACTTTATTTTTATTGCTTTTTTGGGGGGAAATACGAGTAATACAGAAACATGCTTTGTGCAATTTCCCATATGTAATTGATATCATGTTGCTTGCCTTCTTGGTGGATATAAGAAGGGATGAAAGGGAAAAAGAGAATTTGGAACTCAAAGTTTTAAAAGAATGTTAAAAATGAATACATTAAAAAGTTTTTTCAAGAAAGAGAGAGAAGGAAAGAGGGGGAGAGAGAGATGGATGGGGGAGAGAGGCAGAGATAGACAGAGATAGAGAGACAGAGGGGAAGAGAAACAGAGAGATAAAGGGGGAGAGAGAGACAGAGAGAGAGGAGAGAGAGGGGAGAGAAAGAGAGAGAGAGCAAGAGAGAGAGAGAGAGAGAGACGGAGACAGAGAGAGATGGAGACAGAGGGAGACGGAGACAGAGACAGAGATAGATACAGAGAGGGGAGGGGAGAGAGAGAGAGAGAGAGAGAGATTCCTCTAGTCAAGTCTTTCTTTTGGTCATCACACAGGAAATGGATGGTAAGTAAGAGGTACATTCTCTGGAGGGTGGAGTTCTCTCCAGGACACATGTCCAGAAGCTGGTTCACCAAACCTCCATGGGGGCTGGCACTAGGTGAAGCATGTCATTCTTGCTCTAAAGCAAGCTTGTCTGGTTAATAGGTGGTTGCCCTCCTTAGCTCTCAGGCGGTATGAGGACAGACAGTGGGCTGCATTTGGCCTGTGGATGGTAGTTTGCAAAACTTTTTTTCCTGAAGCAGCTCCCCAAAATACCTTTTCAAAAAAAGTCATCCTGTGACTTGGAAGGGAAAAGAGGATAAGGAAAAAAATATATATATAAATTTAAGGCCAAATCAGCCAAGAGAAACCACACAACGAGGAAGGTCTCGAGGGCAACATACCCCCTTGTCCTCACCCTCCCAACCTCTCAGGAGCCAGGTGCTCCCAGGAGGTGGTCAGGGATGGCGGCAGTTACAGGATCCAAATTTATCTGTTGACAAGTTTCTGGGCTCCATATGAGTGGGAGCTGGGAGAGGACAGTTCTGTGTCCTTGCTTTTAACAAATACACTTAGAGTCATTGCTTTCCCTCCCTCAAGGTGGGAGGAGGGCTGAGGGTGGCCCAGTCAGCAAGGGCAGCTGCCCCCAAAGCCTGGGCTTCCTTCCACCTCAGGGAGCAGAGGGTTGGTGACATCCTCAACCTTCTTATCTGGATTTGCTCAGAGTCAATACCTACAGTGGCCAAGGCATGATTGCCTCTTCTTTCACTATCTCCCTTCTCCCTTTGGTTTCCTTCAGTACTCTGCTTGTAGGCAGTGGAGTCTCAGGCAGCTGCATTCATTGCATAATCCAAGAGTGATTCATAAACTCAGTGACGGTCATCCTTTGGGTTGGTTCTGTCTTTAGCAGGTTCCGGATGAGCATTTTGACCTCCTCTGATACCACTGAGCACTCTGTATTGGGAAACCCATATGGCCCACTGGGATTCGTGTCTTCATGCCAGGACAGATGGCAAGGCCATGGTTGGATCAAAATGGAGGGTAACTACACAGTGGAATATACATGATAACACCCAAAGACCACGTGTCTCAGAATTTATTGGAGTTCTCAGGCCAGGACCTCTGGAGTCACATAGTATGGTGTGTAACAAGGGTCAGTGAGGGGATTACGGCTGGTAGTTTTCCTGGCAAAGCCAAAGTAGATGAGCTTCAGGATAGCATTGGGCTTCTGGAGGAGTCTAAGATTCTCAGGCTTGACATCCCTATGTACCATGTTGGTCAAGTATAAGTACTGAGTTGCTTCACCAGCGCACTTCCTGATGCTTCTCTCTGTGTCAAGGCCTGGTCTCCCTGGTCTTGAACCTGGCTGAACAGCTCCCTGCCATTCATTCATTCGTGACAATCAGGAGACACTTCCTTTCAGCATCCAGGGTCTCTTAGATACCCACGATCTTGACAATATGTGGGCACTTAGAGGTTCTCCAATGCAGACCCCACTCCCTTCGGGCCTTGGGGCAATCTGGAACCATTCTGAGAGCAAATTTCTCCCCATGTTCTTGTTGAAAAATCTGCAAAACTTTCCTGCTGATGTCAAGCCTCAGGATCTTGCCATCTGGGATGTAATTCTTCTTGATTTGCAGGCTTGATTTGATATTGACATGGGGAAAATGCTAGGGTGGATGAGAGGCGGCAGCAGAGGCAGCACCAGGGGCTGGGGCTGGGGCAGGGTGACTCAGGCAGAACTCCTTCTCCTGCCCTGGAATGGGCCCACACCAGGCCCTGCCCAGCTGGGAAGTTTGCTCCCCAGCCGTGGCAGAGCCAGCTTCCCCAGACCAGCTCAGCCTGGGCTCCAGGCTTGGCCGATGGGCCATCAGTCTGTCTGGGGGTGCCCCTGGGGCCAAATTTAAACTCAGGTGCTCCTGACTTCAGGGCTGGTACTTTACCTACATTTGCAAAGCTCACCTTGTTACTATAGAAGGGTTTGTTCTATAAAACTCGGACTCAGTCCAAAGGATGCACCCAAGGTCCTAGAAGGTCACAGGTTGCCCACCCCTGTACTGGACTGTAAGCTTCTGGAAGGCAAGAGACGGTTCAGTTTTTCAGCTTGTGTCCCCAGATCCCTGAACAGTTTTCCCTTTAATAAATGTTTATTGAATTGTATCATGAGCTGCTTATTCCCTAGTATTGCAATCTGTTTCATGGTCTACAAGATATCATCGTGATGGGCAAAGGTGGTGGGCTGGTCATGCCATATCCATGGACCATGAGAAGGTCCAGAGGGATGGCATCTGGTGCCTTGAAAGAGCCAGCTAAGATTGGGAAGACCTGGCTGGTTTGGGAGGGGCATGAGTTGGAGAGGCCACAAAAACCTCCAGACCCACTGGGCCTCGTGCAGCCTGTTCACTTGGCTGGAACAGAAGTTTTCCAAAAAAATGATCATAGGCTAATTGCTGCTCTATCTCTTCTTCCACTTGTATAAAGAAGGTATTATTAAGTGAATGGGTAAAGGAGTGGTCCAAATAAAGAGTGTTCACAGACCCCAACCCCAAAGTATAGAGAAGCTCCTCACTGACCGTGATAGAATTACTGGATATGTGTCATTGGCTGGACAGAGGAGGGACCCAAGGATCCAGGGGCTGCTTGGCTGAAGGATCAGATCCCCTGGTAGTCTTTCAAAAATCACAATGGTCAGCTCCCAGCAAAGAGAGTCCAATAGCACTGGAGAAAGAGACAGGCCAGTCATCTCTTAGGGGCATTCATGCAGAACCCAGAAAAGCAGGACCAGAGATGCCCCTCCCTCCCTCCATCGGCAATGGTACCTTACAGGGAATGCCAGGGGAGAAGGTGGGCCAGATGCAGAGAGGAGTCTCAGAAGCGGGAGAACCTAGTGCTTGGGGAAAATGGCGGGCTGGCCCTGCAGCCTATGGTGCCCTGGAGTCTCAGGTCCAAGCCTTCCTGTTGTCCAGGTGCCAGGTGACCACTCCCTCCACCCCCGGATGCTTCCATGGGTACCTGCCATAAAATGGCACCGTGGGCTATTTATTGTCCTTTTGTTTCTTGGCTGATGGGAAGCAGGAGAAATTCCATCTCTCTCTGCTCCACCCCTAAAAGCTGCCTCAGTTCTTTCTCCAGACCCACCCAGCTCTTCTTTGGAGGCGACTGGCTGGGGATGTGGCTGCTTCTTCAGCTAGCCTGTGTCTCCTGGTCCTTCAGAGGTTTTCTTGGAGCATTCCTATCATTTCAGCAAGTTAACCGTGAAAATGCCTTCATTCAACCAAAGCCTGAACCAACTTCCTTACACTCGCTTGCGTCCAGATGGGGAAACACACCTAGAGAGGAGAAACAGGCTCTCCAAAGTCCTCCAGGCAGTCAATCTGGCAGAGAGGAGATTCCGACTCTGAGGCCAGGGCCTTCTCCACTGTTCCGAGGACACAGAGGCAGTAAATGGCAATGAACCATCCTCCCTATACCCACAGTGAGTGATCCACATTCAACACCAACATTATGCCATGTTAATGGAAGAGCTGAGATTCAAACTCACTTCTCCCAACCTCAGATCCCTCAACACCAGGCAGACTCTAGAACCTGTATTGTTGCCAAGGCACATTTTTTTTTAGTTCTCTAAAGTCATTTCTAAGGATGGAATACAGGATGCCCACCCACTGCTCCCTGCTCTGTCTCCGTCCTGCGGTACCTCCCTTGGCCCTGTCTTCTCTTTCACTTGCTGCCAAGCTGCTGGGTTGGTCTTTGAGATGAATTCATGGGGCTCCCCAATGCTCCAAATACGGTCTATATCAGGAGCTTCCAAGGCCCCCTGGGAGAGGGTCGGAGGGAGGCCAGCAGCCAGGAAAGGATCCTTGCGTGCAAGAGCCAGACTGGGCAGCAGGAGTTCATCAGTGAACTGCCCACCATAAATCATAACTCATGGGTGTCTTTGATAGAAGATTCCAAGTTGAATTATGGAAAGTCACTTTCTTGTTTGTGAGGTTTCTGGGTCTTGCTGGGTCTGATCAGGTTCCTGGGTCAAAAGCAGAGGCCTCCAGGTAGCACAGGGACCCAACAAGGGACAACAGTCCCTTCAGGTGGGGGCACTGCAGGGAGGGGGCAACTGTCCTGATCAAAATTTCTGTCTTAACTGTACTGATATTATGTCAACCCAGATTCGGTTCCCTTTCCAAAGAGGCGGACTCTTTGGTCAGTGCCCTCTCGGTCTTTGAGGGTTAAGGAAACATCCCAACACAATGAAGCATTTTATCTTGGGTGTAGGGAACCCTGGGGCTGGGCTCTCTCTTAATAAAGTTGTCCTTATCTGCTGGGACAGCTTGGCTGACTGGGGCAGAGCCCATTTCAGGCCTTGTGACTCCCATAAAACGGTCTGCCTGAGGATTCAGCTCTGTTTCCAAGGAGCACGCACATAAATCTTATGGGAATTGTCCTGCTCCCAAATATCCTGAAACCATGGGGGAAATATCCAAGAACTTTCCCCTAAATCTGGATGAATATTTAGGATCAGACATTTAGAGCTGGAGAGATTCCAGTCCAACTTCCCTTAGTCTGCAGATGTGGAGGTTCAACATGGTGCCTGGAGCACTGGAAATTGGAGCCAGAGGATCTGAGTTCGAAATCTGATTCAGTTATTCTGTGTGATCTTGGTCAGCCGGGAGAGGCTAGGAGAGCTGCCCATCAGCTCTGAGGCCAGTTCTCAGCCTTTCTCTCTGTACACACACAGATGTACACACATGTTTGTCTATAGATGCATCTGTGCATAGGTTTTGCATACCTATGCATGTGTATGTTTAAACTGTGGTTTTTAAAACTTCACCTGTGCACACAGATGAGAAAGACAGACAGACAGAGAGACAGACAGACAGACACAGAGGAGGAAAGTCTTCATTTCACCCCATAGAAAGAATGCACCAGAATGAGCTGATCTGAGGAAAGCTAAACCAACGCGCAGAAGCATGATGCTGTCAGCAGTGACCTTCCTGATTGGAAAAACCAACAGGAGCCGCCTCAGTGGAAAAGACATTCAGATCATTGCCGGGCACACGGGGTAATTAATGGAAAGAATGCTGGGCTTGGGGCCAGGAAACCTGGCTCAGAATCTCACGAGAGACACTCAGCAGCTTTGTGACTCCATGGAAGCTCCTTACCCTTCCTGAGCCTCATCTCCCTCATCTATACAATGGGGAGAATACCGCTTGCCCTGTGATCCGTCCTTCAGGGCCGTTTGGGAGGCGCTTGAAGATCCTCCGATGGCAACGTTAGGCTTGTCCTAAGACTCAGCCAGCTTGTGAGGTCACTGATAGGTGTCTGTGTACGGCTCCTCTAATCAAGCTCCATTAGCCGGCATCTCAGCTGCTGGGCTCTTGGGGTGACCTGAGCATGAGATACAGCCTCTATTTCCCAGACGCTTATGTTGTAAGCAGGGAGAGAAAGCTCCGATGCACCTGGGCAGCTGGCGTTGAGGCGGAGGGTGAAGCTGCCCACAGAGTGCCTGCCGCCAGATGCTCCCTGACTCCCCAGCATGCCCCAGGAGGCCAGGGGAGGCCCAGCCCATGGGCCCTTGCTTCAGCCTCTGGCCCACCCTGGTCATTCTTGAGCACATCTGTATGGAGTCGCCTGCGGCTGTGGGTGTCAGTGGGTGATGGGTATGCTCTTATGACTTCCTGGGTCTCCCGCTCCTTCCTTCCCAGGTCCTGACCCTACTGCTTTTGCCTGGAAGAGCCTCTACACTCCGGCTAAACAGGTTTTGGCCGGCCCTTGCTGGCTCTAATTTCATTGCATTCCTGTTGTTAAAGACTTTTTTCTGCATGTACTTTGTTCATATCTGTCTGTATCTTGCCTCTGCTGTTAAACTAGGAGCTCCTGGAGGGCAGGGACTGTCTTTTGCCTCTTTTTGTATCCCCAGAGCTTAGCAGGGTGGCTGGCACACAGTAGGTGCTTCATAAATGTTTACTGACTGATGTTTGGCACCCTGGATACAGCATAGCTCCAGCACATCAGACTTAGGGTTAGGGTTTGAGTCTGGCCTCAAGCACTGGGCACATCACCCTCTCTGGGTCGGGTTTCCTCTTCTGTATGATGAGGGGGCTGGACCCAAGGACCCCTCAGGGCCCTTCTGGCTCCAGATAAGCTCCATCTTCTAACCCAGGAGCCTGAGATCTGGTCACACCTCCCTTCTCAGATCTACTGTGTCTATCTGCTTCACGCCTTGTTATTTACATGAGGTCTCCCTCCTCACACTGTGAGCTCCAGGGGGCAGGGGGTGTTTGCGCTTTTCCGTGACCCCCTGGGGCTTAGCACCAGACCTGGCATGCAGGAAGCGATTAATAAATGCATGTTCACTGACAAGAGGAAAGAAACGGGCCCCAGACTGAGGTTCTGGTCACCGTGAGAAGCAGATGTTGTTTCATGCCCAGTAGTGACTAAGGCTGGCTTCTTGGTGAGCCTGGCCTCACTGGCAGTCCTTGTACCATTTGACACTCTGGCTCTCAGTCTTGGGGCTCCTACTCTCATATTAAACCACGTGCCCCTTGAGGGCAGGGGGCTGTACGGCCTCCAAGCCTCTCACTCTCCCCCCTGCCCTCCTCGGCTGCCACCTTGGCCGAATTAGAAGCTGCTCAAGGACCTGAGGGGCCCTTCCCCACCCCCCACAAAAAGATCATGGCGGCCCAACAGGCCGTGGCTCCCAGGAGGAGAGAGGAGGCCAGGATGACTCACTTTCTGTCCAGTCCTTGTTGGGCCAGGTCCCAGCCCCGTACAGAGTCCAGAATTTTCCCCCAGATGTAATTTCATATCCAATAAATCACTTACTGATTTGGAAAACATTTAGCCTCTATCCCAAGAGACGTATTCAGGCCCAGGCAAACAAAAGGGAGGTTTCTCAGGAATTGGGAACACGGGAGAGGGAATTATACTTCTGAAACTTTGATCTTTAACTGAACTATTTTCTGAAGAAAGGGAGATGGAGGACAGCAGGGGCTGAGGAGAAGGCCAGAATACCCAAGACTGGCAGGCAGAGGCAGAGAAATGGCAGCTAAGCACCTGTGGGTGCTTGGAGTGGGTGCCATCTAGGTTAGCCTCCAAAGCCCAGAAGTTCAGTGCTGGATGGGTCCCCAGAGGCCACCAGCCTCCACCCAGCTGCCCCCGGGTGGAAGGACCCACAGATCTGCAAGGTCCAGTGACTCCAGGGACTAGCTTGGCTGAGGAGCTCAAGTTTCTGGGCAGTGCGGCCTAGTTCTGTTTTGGTGGGACTCTGCCCAGGCTGAGGGATGCATAGCCAGGGAGGATGCAGGCCGAGCAGAAGGGCCAGGCTGGAGATGGATGGATCGGTGGGGTGTGGGTGATGAAGGATGACAGGATGTCGAGTGCCACGTCAGAAGAGAAAGCAGTGCTGCCTGGGTCCTCTGGGAGCTGGGTTTGGGTAGGCAGTTAGCTCTCTTGTACCTATGGGTCCCAGAGCAGCCAGGGGGATGTCCACTTCTCTCCCACAGACAGAGGAATCAGGGCCAGCCAATGCCCTCTCCCCCTCCTCATTTCTGCCTCCTGGCTTTCCCCACTTCTTTTAAGGTTCAACTCATACTCCCCTCCTCATGTTCTCTTGCAGGAAGCCTTTTCTGGTCTCCTTAGTTCTAGTGCCTTCCCTTGAAGTTCTCCTGCATATTACAGTCATTGGCAGGTTGCCTCCCCCTTGGACTTCGAGGGGGGCGAATTATCTTTTGCCTTTCTTCCCATGC
This sequence comes from Pseudocheirus occidentalis, assembly GCA_028646575.1. Taxonomy (NCBI): domain Eukaryota; kingdom Metazoa; phylum Chordata; class Mammalia; order Diprotodontia; family Pseudocheiridae; genus Pseudocheirus; species Pseudocheirus occidentalis. The sequence continues at coordinate 381,716,788 of CM053593.1, forward strand.
CCAGTACCCAGCAGTAGAAGCTTAACCAATGGAAGCTGATTGGTTGGTTGAAGTGGTCACTTGATTCCTTTTGTGAGGGTGGCAGGGGATGGTGCAGAGAGGTTATGCCCATTCAGGGGATGGGGCTGGGGTGTGCCAGAAATGCCTATTTCATGTCAAGGCTCCCCAATAGGCCCCTTCCCCAAAGTGCTCAGAGTGGGGAAGGGACAGTTCCCAAGTGAGGGCAGAAGGGACCCTCAGTCTCCTGTGATGAGATGAGTGGCCTCAGCTTCTCCTTTTGCCCTCGGGGGGTGGGGGGTGGGGTGGGGATGAGGAGGCAGCTGAGTAAGCTGTAGTACACACAGGCTGTAGCTGTCATGGAAGCTCCCTTGGAGAGTACTATCTGTGGTTAACTGGGACCAAAATAGCTTCAGGAGGGCACATAATTACAGGGTTAAATAGGCCTCCATAGTGAACAAGGCCTTCTCCCTCGACCACTGCCAGACCTCTCTGCTACAGGGAGCAGCATTCACATTTCATTGTCCTAAACAAAACAAAACAAAAAGACAAATGAGGACAGGACTCTGCTCGGCAGAGCCTTGACTGCCAGCTGATAACCATCCCCAAGAGTCAATCTGTAAATTCCTGGCAGAGTCATGCTGGGTAGAGAGAAAATAGAGGGACCACTCCCTGACACCAAACCAGGGCGTTTCAGAAACAGAAAAGTAAGCCTTGCCAAGAGTGTCGGAGGATGGGGCCGGAGGGCTTGGTGTTTCTAGCTTTGAGACAGCTAACATGGGTAGAGGTGGGGAGACTTTTCTGCTCACCCACTCCCTTTGGGGTCTTTTCTGTAAGACCCGCCCTTGGAAGTGAGGAAGGAAAAGCACTCCTTTTGCCCCATCAAGTTTACTGCATTCCGAGGTGGTCAAGGTTGTCACTCTCAAAAATGAGAGGCCCAGCTTGGCTCCTACTCACATGTCACGCTGGACAGAGACGCCCAGCAGTGGGCAGAGCCTCCTACTGTCCCCCCTCATTCTGCCACTTAGAACCTCTAGGACTGTGGATGTTGGTTTTCTCCTCTGTCTAAGGAGAGTCCTGGATTAGATGACCCCTGGGGGCTTCTTCCTCTCAGAGTGTGATCCTTTGAAGATTCTCTCTGTGGAATCTGGGAGTCACTCAAAGCAGACCCAAAGTGATGGATTTTGCTTTCTGCTGTCCTTTACCTAGTGTTTTATGGCTTCCAGAATTTCTGATGCTCATCTGGTTTATGATAGCCCTGGTCATTGGCTAAGAGAAAGGTGTGTGTGCAGTTCAAAGTAACCCCTTCTGGATAACTGTTACAACTTTACTTTCATTTACTCTCATTGAATTTGGCTTAGGGAAGGAATGACATAAACTCTAAATTGAGTATCGTGCCACATAGGAGAATAGGGGGGAGGGGGATG
>CM053593.1:381718711-381741022 GCA_028646575.1 Pseudocheirus occidentalis
AACTCCAGCTGTGATTACTCCTAAGGAGTTAACTGGAAGTAAGGAGCTAAGCCTTTGAGGTGCCAAGTGCCTTCACAGTAGGTGCCAATAGAAAGGGGCATGGAAGATCTTCTGATTTCATTAACATTACACCTCCCCCCCAAACCCTCTTATTTCCAGTGCCTTCCCTCTCTGCTCATTACTCCCTATCTTTCCTATATATAGCTTGTGCTGTATGTTTGCTTTTTGCCTGCCCCTTTGGACCGTGGGCACTTTGGGCAGGGACTGTCTGTGGCCTTTTTATAACCCCAGCAATTAGCACAGTGCCTGCCTGTCACATGGCAGGAGTATGGTCATTTTTGCTGGCTACCATCTCTAACTGACTCTGCAGAGATCCAGCTGAACTGAACTGGGCTGGCCTTCGATGCTGGAAGGGAAGGACCCACCATCTCCTAAATGGGAGTCTGATTCTGCCATATATGGCATGACCTGGGGTCTCCCCCACTGGCTGGAGGAGGTTGGTAAAGCCGCCTTGGCCTTGAGCATCTCCTTTTGTTCAGCACTAAATGTAGGAGAGCGACGTGAAGAGCAGATAGCAGCTCCAAGGCCGGCCGTGGCTTCTGCTCGGCCCATGGCCATGCCTGGCACTGGAATGCTACTCCCTTGACCTTTTATTTTTCCCAGTTGGGGGAAAAGTATTAATGGGATCCTCCTTTTCTTCCACTGCCCTCCTCAAATCCTTCAGGCTCTGGCAAGTGGCTGATTCATCCACTTCTGGATGCAGCTCCTATTAATCCACTCATTTCCCAACCAGGTTCCTGAAGCCTCAGTGTGACGGGGCTGATCTCCGGCCTCATGCTCACCTTCTGCCTAAACGCCACTCACCTCCAGGCCCAATGCCTCAGCCTGGGATTTGCGGCCCTCGGCCAGGTGGTTTCCACCAACCTTTCCAGTCTTGTCTCCCTCTCTGCTGTCTCATCTTCGAGGCTCCAATTAACTCAAATTACTTACTGCTCTTCAATGGTACTTCCCACCTCTTGTTTATACTTTTATCTCCCTTTCTGGGATGTCCATAGCCCCCATCATTGCTGAGTGAAACCTTAACCATCCTGCAAAGCCCAGCTCAGGCACAGTCTCCTGCCTGAAGGCTTTGATGATCACTTCCTCCCTCTGTTTGTAAAGCAGACTAGAGCCCTCACAAACTGTTTGGTGGTGTTCATGTCTTCTCTCTGCTGCTGGATCATCCTCGACCAAAGGGCCATGGAGTGCCCCCTTATATGGCCCTGCAGATGATACCTGGGTCTGAAGCCTGATCAGCTGTGTGGTCTTAGAGATCCTGCTTCATGTCTCTGCATCTGAGTGACCTCATCTGTTATCTGGGGAACATAATCCTTACATGGTTCTTGTGAAGCAGGCACCTCGCAGAGGTTAAAGCACTAGTACAAGTAAACTGATTGGGGGGAGAGATGGCACAGTTGTGGTGGGCCTGTGATGTCAGAGTCACTTTGGAGAAATCCCTGGAGAGAATGAGGTCACATCAGTCCCAAACAAGTCAGAGCTTCAGGCCCCAAGGCCTTAAAATCTGCTGCTCTTTTCAGAGGCTTCATTTAAACCAGTTAAAGATCCAGTTATGCCTCCAACCTTGTGCTGCCCTCAGGAAGCCTCATCCAGCTGCTTCTCCCAAATCCGTTTTTCCTCAGTGTCATTAAACTTGGACACCTTAGCCTAGAGATGATGCTCTCGGAGCTCCATGGGGCAGTGATGACCACAGAAGTTCAAACTGCTGACTCTTCTATGCTGCTTTGTATCTAGGGTCACTTCGCGGAACTTCTCTCGCCCCTCCTGCAATGCCCTATGCCCCCATCGCCATGCATCATGATGTTCTGGGATGCGGTGGTCCACAGCAGACCTTTCTGCTGGTTCGTGTGGTTCTGAGGCACAGCTCAGAATTTCAGGCCAGTTTCCTCTGTGGTGGTTTACAAATGCAGGGCTGCTGCTGTAGAGGCCAGGTGCGGACTCCTTGGGACTCTTTATATCTGTTTTACATCATTTCTGCTTTTCCAGAAAATGGTGATAAGCACAGCCAATGTCCACCTTCTTCCCATTTCCCAATTTACGGCACCGAAGACTCATCTCAATAGGTCAGACTCACGTGGCTGCAACCACAATGTTTGTCTTCTTGTTCCTTCTTCTAACTCAGCGTTCTTCACGGTTACAGAAGATGTCTATGCAGAGTCTAAAGAGTGAAGGGTCGTAGAGATCAGAGGCGCTTCAGAAGCTTCAGCTCACAAGCACAAAGGAAAAACTGGTGAATGCAACAAGCTGGCTGTGAAGGGCGTCTGTACATACAGCTTAATGGCCAGTCGCTGTAGTTATAAGGGGTGTGTGGATTTCTGGTGCAGGCCCTACACACGGACCTAGCATTGAATGGGAGGAAGAGTGGGCTGTTAGGTGCTGCTTCCAATGATCTTGAGCTACTCCTTGGCAAACAAAACAAACAAAAACCCAAACAAACCCAAACCACCTTTTAAAGATGAGTGTTTTCCAGATGATCTCCCAATTCTCCTATTTACGACTACCACAACCAAAGTGGAGGATGACCCAATGGCCAAAAGGGCAATGATGTGGCAGATACAGCCCATTATCGACACTGACCTGAGCTGAAAGAAGTGGGGTGTGTGAGACATCAGCAGGGGAATGTAGGATGAAGTAAGGAGGTGGGACAGTGAGAGACAGACAGTCTGAGTGTGGTACATGAGTGGCCATGGGAAGGGAGGAAACTTGGAGAACCTTCAGGGTGCTGAGCAGGTCCTGTGGAGGATCCATGGGAGAACATGGCCAAGACTTGGACAGGATGAGAAGGCCCGGAGAGACTGCAATCTATGTCAGCGGAGGGAATATTCACTCCGCAGGAGTACAGATCCCTGGAGGGACTGAAGGGAGCCAAGGGAAGGTAAGGAACCTAGGCTGTACAAGCCGTGACTGCCGTTTGGCAGATTCAATCACTTTCACTTCATGTTACTACTATTATAACTTCAGATTTAGGGTAAAGACAAGTTTTAAGATTCTTCTGCTATCTGTGGTTGTCTTGATGCTTCCCTTGAAACATGGCTTTTGTTGGTATATGAGACCCACACTCCAATACTCCATTTCCAGTCTTACTGGCTCCATGAGAGTGGCACCCTTTCCCCCAAGTATGTGGCCTCTAACTCCCAATTTTTGTGCTGAACTTTACATTGAGCTCACGGCCAAAACACAGCCCCCTTCCTTGAAATAACAGGCACCACTTGGCCAGCAGTGGCAAGATTGCTAGTGGCTGCCCAGGCCTCACCAAGCATCTAGACGAGGCACCTGTGGGCGTGATCCTAGGACGCCTTTTGTCTGCTTGTCCCTGTGCATCCTCGTTGGCGCTTGGTGACTCCTCTGTGTCACCTGTGACCTCTGCGGCTCCCCAATTTCTCTTTCTGGCTTTGTTCCTCATTATTCTGTGGCTGCCATGCACTGCGTCCTATAGGCACTGTCATAAGCCAGGGCATAGTGGAAATCCTCTCACTTTTATGTTCTTCCTTCCTTGAACAGAAAGACCCATTCTAGCCAAAGATACATATCCTTGAAGGACCATCTCAGCCAAGAAGGCACATGCCCACTTCTGAGATGATGGAGCACTTACCTTGTGCCTGTCCACACTTTCTAGGTGAACCACAAACAGTCTGTTATGGCTATTAACTGTATGACTACTTCAGGTCCTGAGTCCTTTCATTTTATCCTGCTCACTCCGCTAACCTGGAAAACTAGTAATTGATACTGCTCTGGCACACACGCCTGAACCCACACGAGACTGCCCGACCTTTTAGAAACATTCAGCCCTGACAGTAAGAGATGAAAGGACTGAGGACAAGGCAAATGTATGACACAGAGATCCTGAGAGTAGCACGGCCCAAAGGAGGGAGGGTCAGAGTGCTGGATTGGAATCTCTGCCTCTGTGACCCAGAATGAGAACCCAGGAAAATGGGATGATGCACATAAGCTTCCTCACAGGCCTCTAAGAAAGCGTGTTGGAAGCTCTAAATAATTAGAAAAAGTTAGCTTTAACGATGATGACATCAGAACAAGCCGCCAACAGGGGATTTTCTCTGCTCTTCTGTGGTATTCTTTAGGATTGCTTACTGAGCGAGAACTAGCAGACACACGGCCTTTCTGCTATTCTGTGTCTCCCAACTCCACCAAGGTGATGCTGAAGAGGTAGGGTGTGGCCAAGACTGTGAGGGTCAACAGCAGGAGATGAAAGCAAAGTCTTGGCTCAGCATCTGCCACCAGTCATGCTGGCCTGAGCCTGCCTCACCCAACACAGCTTCCTGTTCACTGATGACCACCTTCCCATGCCATGTGGTTAAATCCTTGTTAGGAGTAAGCTTGGTGCTAAATGAGGAGAGGAAGGTGCTCTGGAGCCCAGCTACTTTCCTTGGAAGCTGGAAAAGGCCAGAAGAGATTTTACAAATTGGTTGACCATTCCAACTTCTTGGTCCTCCTTTGGGAACACAAGAAGTCCCCATCTCCACTGTCATTCTCCCAAGGGCAGTCCCTTTAGCCACCTGGACACTGAGTCAGAGGTGACTTCTTAGAAGTCATAGAGATCTAGGGAAAGGACTGGATGTAAGTATCCGCACCCCACGATTTGGATCTGGACTCCTGCCCATCTCTTACCATCTTTCATGTTACCCGTGTTTGTGGGCTTTGTGTTACTCACAGGCTTAAAAGGCTGGTATCGACAGGTCTCAGTCATGGAGAGGACCTTAAGCTGTGCAGGCATAACTCGGGCTGGATTATCTAAGAGTTGGAAGCTTGGCTCAGGCTCCTTTTTCTTTTCTTTTTCATCCTTCTTTTCTGTTTCATCCTAGAAAACATAAAAAACAACAGAAATAGCTTTTGTTCCTAACTATGAAATCACAGCAGGATTGATCTTTTCACAAACATTTGTCAAAGCTGCCTGTATCCTATGTGGGCACTACAGGGGAGTAACATAGGTGGGTTAGATATAGTTTCTGTCCCGACAAGTGGCTCAAGACCTACATGTTCTGAATCTGTGAACACAGGCTAATTGTGGAAATGAAGCAGGGGCACGTACAGAAATCACACAAGAGTTGTGATCATTTGCCAAAGGAATAGGGTAAACTGTCCACATCAGGAGTTCGTGGTAGGTAAGATCACTGTGTGCCAGGCTGATCTAGGAAGGATGAACTGAAGAAGCAAAACAGGTTATGTGAGCCTTGAATGCTATGTAGGACCGGAGCAAAGTGAAGAAGCATGCTTTGCAGGGTAAGGGCACAGGATGAACCAAGGCAACGAGGTCCCAAGCGTTACTGTATTAGACTTGAGTAGGAGGAAAGTTCATGGGGGAAAATAACCGGAGATAAAGGAGCACAGGGGAGCTTGGGATCAGATTGCAGAGGGCTTGGTACACCAAAGAGGTTTTTTAAAAAATTTAAAGCACAGAGACTAAAAAAATTTTTTTTTCATGGTTCCAAATTCTCTCCCTTCCTCTGCTTCCTCCTCCACCCAATGAGAAGTCAAGAAAAACAAAACCAAAGACAACCATGGAGAGTCACACAAAACAAATTTGCACACTAGCCATTTTTTTAAAAAGACCAAGAGATAGAAAGACAAAAAAGTGCTTCCATTTATCTTTGGAGTCCATGAGCTCACTCTCTGGAGGTGGACAGCAGGTTCATCATGAATTGTTTGAAACTGTTGGGGGTCATTACACTGATCAGTGTTACTAACTCTTTCCCAATGGTTATCTTGACCATATTGCTGTTACTGTGTAGACTGTTTTCTTGATTCTTCTCACTTCACTTTGCATCAGTTCATATAAATCTTCCAGGTTTTTCTGAGAACATCCCCTTCATTCTTAAAGCATAATAATATTCCATCACTGTTATATACCATAACTTGTCCAGTCATTCCTCAATTGAGGAGCATCCCCTCAGTTTTCAATTCTTTGCCACCACAAAAAGAGCCGCTATATTACTGTACACATGGATCCTTTTTTCTTTCTTATATCTACTTGGGATACAGCTGTAGTGGCAGCATTGCTGGCTCAGAGGGTACATACAGCTATCAATAGCCTGAATTCTTTACTCTCAAAATTGTCTATGCATATCTTTTGACAATTTATCATTTGGAGAATGGTTTTTATTATTTTAAGTTTGACTCAGTTCCTTAAAATTTTTATTTTTAAAAATTAAATTAATTTATTTTTAGTTTTCAACATTCAGTTTTATAAGATTTTGAGTTCTAAATCCAGCCCATCCCCATCCTCAGACAGCATGCAATCTGATATAGGCTACAGATGCCTTACGTATTTTAGAAATGAGACCTTTATCTAAGACACTTGTGGCTAAAAGTCCCTGTCACCCCCTCCCCCATTTTCCTGCTTTTTATGTTAGCTGAAATAGTTTTGTTTCTCCAAAAACTTTTCTACTTTTATGTAATCAAAATTACTCATTTTACCTCCCGTGAATCTTTCTATCTCTTGCTTGGCCATGAGCTCTTTCCCTATCCAGAGGTCCGACAGGTAATTTCTTCCATGTTTCACTAATTCATGATATGATCTCATATATCTAAATCATGCTCCCATTTTGAGCCGATCCTGGTAGGGATATGGTGCGAATGATGAGCCATGCCTTGTTTTTGCCAAACCACTTTCCAGTTTTACCAGGAGTTTTTGTCAAAGGCCAAGTTCTCCTCCAAAGAGCTTCGGTCTTATCAAACATGAGGTTAATGTGCTCATTTGCTTCTATATATTATGTAGCTAATTTGCTGTACTTTACCATCTCTCTATTCTTACTTAGTACCATTTTTTGGGTGATTACAGCCTTGTAGTTATGGTTGAAATCTGGTAAGCTTAGGCCCCTCTTGACCTTTTGTTCCTCCAAATGAATTTTGCTATGATTAGTTTTCTATTTTGTTCCCCCCTCCCCCACTTAACAGGATTTTGCTTTCTCCAAATGCATGTAAAGATTGTTTTCTGCATTCATTTTTGTAAGATTTTGAGTTGAAAATTTTCCTTCCTCCTCCCCAAGACAGCAAGCAATATAAGAGATTATACGTGCACAATCATATTAAACACATTTCTACATTAGTCATGTTGTGAAAGAACAACCAGAACAAAATTTAAAAATCATGATAAAGAAAAAACAAAAAAAAGTGTGACAATAACATGCTTTGACCTGCACTTAGACCCCACAGTTCCTTCTCTGGATGTGGACAGCATTTTCTATCCTGAGTCTTTTGGAATTGTCTTAGATCATTGTATTGCTGAAAACTGGTTATCACACAATGTTGCTGTTATTGTTAATGTTATATAACATTCTCCTGGTTCTGCTCCCCTCACTCAGCATCAGTTCCTGTGAGTCTTTCCAGGTTTTTTTTTCTGTTATTTTTTCTAGCTCTATAAAGTAATTCTTTGGTACTTTGATTGGAATGACCCTGAATTAGTAAATTAACTTAAGCAGTATTAAATTTTTTATTACACTGATGTGGTCTACTTGTGAGTAATGAACATTTCTCCAATTATTTAAATCTGCCTATTTGTGTGAAGAGTGTTTTTAAATTGTGTTTATAGGGCCTGGTGCATTTGTCTTGGCAAACAGATTCTTAGGTATTTTATACTGTCAATATTTATTTTAAATTGAATTTTTCTAACTCTCCTGGATTCTTGGTAAAGTAATGCTGACAATTTGTGGGGGGTTATTTTATATCCTACAACTTTGCTGACGTTGTTTCAATTGGTTTCTTAGTTAATTCTCTAAGTAAACCATCATATGATCTGCAAAAAGTGATAGTTCTGTTTCACTGCTGCCTATTCTAATTCCTTCAATTATTTCTTGTCTTATTGCTATAGCTAGCATTTCAAGCACAAGGCTGAATTAATAATAATGGTGATAATGGATCTCCTTCCCCAAGGATCTTGCTAGAATGGCTTCTAGCATATCTTCATTACAGATAATATCTGCTGTTTTTTGGATGGATAGTACTTATTTTTAAGGAAAGCTCCATTTATTTGACTTCTTTCTGGTGTTTTTTTTAAAAACAAGAATGGATGTTATATTCTTTCAAACAGCCCATTCTGCAGCTATTGAAATAATCACATGATTTTTGTTTTCCTTATTGGTATGGTTAGCTAGGATTATGGTTTTCCCAATGTTGAGGGAATTGTGCATCCTGGCATAAATCCAGCCTGGTGACAGGCTATCATCTCTGTGATATATCGTTATATTCTTGCCAGTATTTTACTGAAAAACTTTCCATCAATATTCATTAGGGAAACTGGTCTATAGTTTCATTTCTCTGGCTTAGCTTTCTAGCTCATATCTGTGTCAGGACTCCTCTACCTGTCTTTTCAAACAGTTAACGTAGCATTGAAATTGTTCTCCAAATGTTTGGCAGAATTGGTCGTCCTTTGTTTTGGAATAGAAATTAAGGAGAACATGGAGTGACAACGTGACTCCCAAGCGCCGTGAGGCAGAGCCGCACAGTCTTCAGTATCACTCTCCCCCAAACACTGACACTCAGCGGCAAGACAAAAGCCAAGAAGGCTGGCAACAGCCTGGGCCAAAGTACATGCCAGCTGCCCCAGCTCTAAGGGCTCCACCGGCCCTACTTTGATGCCTTCTGACCATTGGAACAAATTGTTCTCCTCTGTGCATTTCACTGCTGGAGAGCCTTCACATGCTTGTTCACCCAGGGCCCAGCAGAATTAGCTTGTGCATCTGACTGGTCCTGCTTTGCTTGGTTTCCCCCATGGGGAGCTTATTTATGGCTTATTCAATTTCCTGATGGTTTCACTATCTACTTTCTCCTCTAACTCATGTAACTTTTCCTTTGAAAATTTGGATGCTCTTCTATGTGGTGCATATTACTGATGTTAATTCACTGATCATGGTACCATTTAACAAAATGTTGTTTCCTTGCTTATCTTTTTAAATTAGGTCTTTTATTTTGCTTTTGTGCTGTCTGAGATCATGGCGGCTACTTCTGCATTTTCTTTTTTCCCTTTTTTTGGTGCAGAGCAACTGGGGGTAAGTGACTTGCCCAAGGTCACATGACTGGTTAGTGTTAAGTGTCTGAGGCTGGATTTGAACTCAGGTCCTCCTGACTGTATTCATTGCGGTACTGTATTCATTGCGCCTGCATTTTCTTTACTTCAGCTGAAAACACAATATTCCTGCCCCTTGTTCTAAGTTTATCTTTTGTTTCAAACATCTTTCTTATAAACAACATATTGCTGAACTCCAGTTTCTAATCCATTTTTGCCATCCACTTCTGTTTCATGGGTGTGTTCATCCTATTGGTATTCACTGTATATTTCTCTTTATACCGTTTTCTTCTGTTCACTCTTCTCTCTCCTCCTCAAAAGTCTTCTAATCACTGCCTCCCTTAATGCACCCTCTCTTAAGTCCCATGACCTGCTCTTAACTCATTTCTCTCCTATGTCCTTGTTTGGTAATACCTACTCTGTACCAAACTGTGTGTATGTGTGTGTGTGTATGTATGTATGTACACACACACACATACACACATGGGTATATACATTTTCTTTCTTTCTTGAACCACTTCAGATGAGTGAAGTTCAAGTGCTGCCTCCCCCCCACCTCTGTTCCGTTGTATAAACTCTTCTTTGTGTGCTCCACTGATGGGAGGTAATTTTCCCCATTCTTCTTCTTCCTCATGCTTCCATTCTGCTTTTGAGATCATTCCAACATAAGAGGATCACAGCCAGGTCCTCTAATAAGACTACCCTTAAGAGCCCTGGTGATGATTAAGGTCTGAGGGATTAGATGTATTAGAGGTACAGAGTCTAATTTTGTTTAGTCTCTTATGAATTCTCTTTTTATGCTTCTCCTGAGTCTTGTATTTTAATGTTAAAATTGTTATTCAGCTTTAGCCTTTTTGTCAGGAATGCTGGAAAGTTAGAATTCTTTTTTACTAACGTCCATTTTTTTCCCATGTAGGATTTCTTCTTGATCAGGGAGTTCTGGATTTTGACTAATTTTCTTGGGAGTCTTCATTTTGGGGTTTTGTTCAGGAGGTGACTAGTAGATTCTTTTGATTTCTAATTTTCCCTCTGACTCTAAGAATAACTGAATAGTTTTTCTTTTATAAAGAACTTTTTTAAAAATGATATCTAGGCTTTTTTGGGTATAGCTTTTGGGCAACCCAATGTTTTTAATATTTCTCTTTGATTTATTTTCCAGGTCAGTTGTTTTTCCTATGAGGTACTTAACATTTTTTCCTATTTTTTTCCCCCAGTCTTTTGACTTTGTTTTAGTATTTCTTGATATCTCATGGAGTCAACAAGTTTCCATTTGGAGTTATCTTCTTTAGTAAGGTTTTATCAGCCTCTTTTATAAAGCTGTTATCTATCTTTTCATAATTTTGTTGCATAGCTTTCTTTTCCTAATTTTTCTTCTGCCATTCTTATTTGGTTTTTAAAATCAGTTTTTTGCTTTCAAGAAAAAAAAAGCTTTTCTTTATTCTAGGAATTTTTGCTGGATTTGTGTCTAATCTGCCTTTTTCTTTGAGGCTTTGGTTATAGATATTTTCAAGTCATTGTCTCCTGTTTTTGTGTCTGGAGTTTCCCCATCACCATAATTAACTCTCTACAGTGAGATTCATTTTTTGAGATTCATTTTTCCAGCCTCCTTCTTGACTTTGGACTTCATATTAATGTTAGGCTCTGCTCACTTCCGGGGGGATGTCTAGCCTGAGCATCTATCCTCTGATATCCTTCTGCTGCTTTCATAGGTCAATCTGGAACCGGCAAGTTGTTGGTGCTTCCTAGGTGGTACGGTCCAGGGAGAAGTCTGTTTACTGCTCTGCTGGCCCGAGTTTTATAAGTTTCTAACACAGGTTTGGTGTCGGTTTGTGTGTGGTTGAGAATGGCTGATCTGCTTGAGTTCCCTTTGCGGTTGGTTTTCTACCTTGGTTATGCCACTGTTGGGCTTATGTATAGGTTTAAGGTTAAAACTGAGTGCCCTCTGCTCTTGGGCTCAGAGGCACACAACTAAGTCTTGAGAACTTTTTCCTTGCTCTGACCTAGCAGCGTGACCCACAACTGGGCAGTAGGTGAGAGTTGCCAGGTAGCATCTGTTCCTGCTCCCAGCATTGGTCAGGGGTGCCCTGGGACCTTCTAGCTCGTGTGTTGTGTTTTCCTCCCCATGACTGCCACTGGGCACTAGAATGCTTCCCTGCAACTGCTGAGCTCCTGGCCAGTACCCCCCCAACCCAGTGTCCACAGACTGACTTTTCTGTTTTCGTAGGCTAATCTGGGCTTGGAAAATGATTTGCTATGACTTTTTCTTGGCATTCCTGATCAGAATTTGGCCTGGTACATTTTCTGGGTTGCTGTGAAGGAGATGTGTTGGGCAAAAATGTTGACTCTTACTCTGCTATCTTGACTCTGTCTCCCAGAATTAAGTTCTTAATCTAAACAGTTTGGAAGGGAGTTGAGCTTCTAAACTGTATTGGAGTTCTTGTAGATAATTGTGTCCCTATGACCTTACTCAAGAAACTATAAAGCCTTAAGAAAATATTTTATTGTCTATGATAGGAGACTACCCAGGGATAAGGTTGCTAGGGAACTATGCAAAACATCACATCAGGCGATACAACATTACAGGACAACAGTTAATTCCATAGGAAAATGAGATAATGTGCATTGTGTGCAACTGGCCAGATAGGGATCAGAGCAGGGTTTAGTGAGGAGCGTGGAGTTTGATTATAATATATGGACATTACTGTGAAATAATGTTGATGGAAACAGCGTTGAGCAGGGCATAGCGATAAATAATTCAGGAATTAGTGCTCTGTGGCTCAAGCCGAAGTGCCATCAAAGCAGTGGTATATACTTCGGGGACCAGAGTGCCAAATTAGGTAGTACTACCACTAAGTGGGACTAAATGGATATGGGGTACAAGGCACAGTACTAACAGGACAGAGAACAGATCTGATCCTGGCCCTAGTGGAGTTTATAATTGAATGAAAAAGTGAAGAGAGCTGAGCAAGTAATTAGCTTAGGGTACCGTGAGAGAAGGCTGAACTGGAAAATGAATATGAGGCTGGTGTCTGGTTTGTATTAAGCAGTAACTTTCTAAGCAGAAGGTGGCTAGCCTTCTTGGAAGCCTCCAAGCAACGTAGCTGGAAATAACCACATTAAAAAGCAAAAGGTTCTCAATGAAAAAGATAAGCAGATATGGGAGCTGAAGACAGAGACCACCATTCACTTGAAACATTCAAGAATTTTTTGCAAAATGTGCCTTTTAGGCAACTCCAACAACTCAGAACCATGGATACCTCCGTTTGTCCTAGAGGGAGAAGTGCAATTTAAAGTCTCCTGAGAGCAGACACCATGCATCTCCCACAAGCACCCAGCACGGGGCAAAGCCACCCAAACGGATGACCTCTGCTCAGTCCTCTTCCTTTTTGACCTGTCTGTAGCACTTCCCACTTGTGGATAGTCCCTTTCATCTCTCTGGCTCTGCCTGGCACCTTCACTCAATTCTCTGCCCACCTGTCTGACTGCCCCTCTCAGCTCCTTGGACAGATTCTCATCCAGGCCATGGCCATTAAGTACCCAAGGTTCTGTCTCGGGCCTCTTCTCTCTCACTTGGTGACTGACCTCATTAGCTACTGGGGTTCATGCAGATGACTCCTGATCTAACTGCAGGCTTAGTCGTGCCCCTCAGTCCCAGCCATCCATCAACAACTGCCTGTTAACAACATTTCCAACTGGACGTCCTGTAGGCATCTTAAGCTCACTAGATCCCCGCAGGATCTATCATCCAGCTTTCCCCAGGTGCCTTCCTCTAAACTATCCCATTTCTGCCCAGGGTACGAGCGTCCTTCTGGTCACCTGAGTCTGCAACTTCAGCGTCACTGGCATGGTCCCTGCTTCTTCCTTAATCACTTGCAAATCCCGTCAGTTGCTCTCCATTCACCCAATCGTGGGCCTGGCTCAGGCCTTTGTCCCCTCATCTGCTGCAAAACCTTTAGACTTCCTGCTTCAGGTCTGTGTCCTTGCTTCAATCAGCCTTCCACTTGGCTGTCAAGGTCTGACCAGCTCATCCCCTCTATTCAATGGCTCTCTTCCACTTCCAGGGTCAAATATATGCTTGTTAAAACATTTCACCTCTCGGCCCATCCCACTTTTCCAGCTTTCTTCCACATTCTTATCCTGAGTGTCCTCTCTGGTCCAAGCACAAACCTTCCCCTTTGTCTGTCCAAGTCCAGCATATTCTCCTCCTTATTGCTGTCTCCCAGAATCCCTGGTTTCCTTTTCTTCGTTTGGCGGGAGACCAGGCCTAACTTGTCTCCACTGTGGAGGTGACCTTGTATTTGCTTTATATTCACAGATCAGTATGTGAGAGAGTGTGGTGCAGGAGTCTGAGAGCTGGGCCCTGAAACCAGGAATACATGGCTGTCAGTGCCATCAATGGACAGACACTGGCCACGTGACATTAGGCCATGCTTAAGGACAAAACTGGCTGAAAGGGGCGAGGCCTGCATTGATAGGGGGAATTTCCTCACCTAAGAATTCCCTATAAAACTGAAATCACAAGTCCAGTCCTTAACCTTGTTCACCGATTTTAAAATGTGCTTTGCACACACCTGTATTTTACATACTGTCTCTCCCTTTAGAACAGAAGCTCCTTGAGGACAGGTGCGGGATGTGGTAAAGATGTACAAAATGAAGGGAGTGAATGTTACAGGGAGGGGAACTTCAGCTCCATACAGGAAAGAACTTTCTAGATCTATGAAGCTGTGTTCTTTAATGGAATGCACGCTCCAGACACGGGCAGGAGCACCTCATCAGTGGAAATGTCCAAGGAGAGGATGGACGGTTGCTTGTCAGGCAATAGACTGGAGGGCCTCTAGGAGGCCTTGGCAAGTCAGAAATTCTGTGATCTTATGAGTTTAAAAAACAAGTTTTCATCTAAGAGAATAACATTAAAATTCCTTAAAAGGAATGAAATAAATATTTGCAGGATGAAGCACCTGTGTGGCACAGTGGGAACACAGAAGCTGAGCACAAGTGCCAGCTTTTGCCACTTACTGCTACTATGGGCCCTGGGCAAACTCCTCAACCTCAGTGGGCCTCAGCTGCCATCCACAAAGCGTGGCCTCTGAGGACTCTCAACAGAGGATCCTATAGTTTTGTGAGGCAATGAACTTCTCATCACAAGATATAGTTTGTGTGTGTGTGTTTGTGAACTCATCCCTAGCCCACTCAAGAGTCTTAATTAGAGTAAGAAACTGAAAACTGTGAGAGGAGGAAAAAACAGGTGGGGGATGGTAGAAGGCGGGGGTCAGGGATGAGTCAATGCCGGTCTCAAGTCCCCTAGGGAAGGCTCATGTCATAGGCCATCAGAGCGCAGCGCCCTCCAGCTCTGCCATGACCCAGCACAGGACTTGCTCAAGCTCCCTGGGCCAGCCAGCCCCGGGGACCTCTTTCCTTGTCTGGGTGGGTAACATCAAATTCTGCACAGGTGTGGGCCAGGAGCTGGGACAACTTTCTAAGAATGTGACTGGCTGTGCTGGTACCTGTAGGGGTGTGGAGGTGGAGGGGTGCGGAGGTGGAGGGGCACAGAGGCAGAGGGGTGAGCCAGCAGAGGTGTATGGAGGTGTAGGGGTGCAGAGGTGGAGGGGTACAGAGGCGTAGGTGTATGGAGGTGGAGGGGCTTAGAGGTGGAGGGGTGCAGAGGCAGAGGGGTGTGCAGGCAGAGGTGTATGGAAGTGTATGGGTGCGGAGGTGGAGGCGGATGGAGGCCTATGGAGGCATACGAGTACGGAGGCAGAGGCGTATAGAGGTGTAGGGGTATGTGTGTCCAGAACAGCTACTCCCAAAGGGTTTCTTAATTCTACTCAACTGAACAATTAAAAAGCTCAGTAAGACTTGGGTGTACTGACCACTTCCATTTTTTCCTCTTCCTTCTTCTCCTTCTCTTTCTCCTTCTTTTTTGCCTTGGCGGTGATTGAGAGCACAGCAGTAGAAACCTAGGGAGAGGGACAGACAGGATGAGCGGGTAGGTGGGGCCCCCTGCTATGTGCAGGCACACTTGCTCCAGCCTCAGGCCAGATTCTGCCCTGCACTGCTCTGAAAACATGGGAAGGATGCAATGCTCAGGCCTCCACGGAGCTGGCCAGAGCAGTGGGAGGACACTCATTTACTGGAGTGTCTGTTCCAGCTGGAACTTGGCTCCTGGGAGGACTTCCCCCTCGTCAGATGTAATGCTTCCTTCCCCACAGTCAGGAGCACTGAAAGCTGCCCCGCCCCCAGCCCTTCTAGGGATGGCAAAATAAAACTTCAGTCTAAGACTCTTGGTCTAATCTGAAGGAGAACCCTCATCAGCCTTCCTTTAACTTCCAATTCTGAAACAATGGCCAGAGCAGAAGGTGCTCTAGATTATTCTGACCTGAGGTCTAACAGAGGTCAGGAAATGCTCTTATCATACTGAGAGAAGTAAGAAGTCTTTGATTAATTCAATAAACAAAAGTATCTCAAGGTCACCTTTGACCAGGAAAAAAGGCAACTCCATAGAGAAGGTGGTTCCAGAAAGAGATTGAATGGTTTTAGGTGAACGATTCCTAAGGAGCGAAGTGACCACCATTCCGTTTGCTAAGTCAAAACTGTGGCGGAGATTTTATCCCCCTTCTTTAGTTTTGTTCTTAAGCCCCTATAAATTGTAATTTAAAAATGGCCGGGCTAGATTTTCAAAGGCAGGATGAATTTCCGTCCCTGTGAATTTCCTCTGTCTAAAGCAGAGATACTTAGAATAATTTAATTAATAATCTGTCTCTGGAATATCTGTGTCTAAATGTGGAGGATGGCTTTGTTCTGCCACAAAACAGCAACCCTAATAAGATATTCCATCTCTATTTCAGTTTCTTCACAAAAACCATGTGAGAACCAGTGTGTTATGATTCTCATTGCCCCTGACCACTCAGCTGGAGAGTGAGGGCTCGAGCAAGGGCTCAAACCCGGACCTCTGGTTTCATAGGAACGATTTGTTGTTATAGGAGGAGTCATTTCAGTCACCCTGGTAAGAGGACTTGTTTTCAGTGAATCAAATAGACAAAGAAAGGTTTGTTTGGAGGTGGCCCCTCTGAGGAAATGCCCGCTGGGCTCTCTAACCCTTCACCCCTCTGGCCAAAGTGATAATGGCCTTAGGAAGCAAGGAGGGAGGAGAGCCCCTGAAGGGATGGCATGGGATTTCCACAAGGCATCCATCACACCTCATAGGGTGTCCATCCAAAACCGAGAGCTACATCAGGAGGCACGGCCTAGCATGGCTGGCAAAGCACTGGACCTGCAGGAAAAAGATGTGGCTTCAAATCTCGCATTAGACATTGATTAGTGCCATGGCCCCGGGCACATCACAACCTGTCTCTGCCTGTTCTTCTCATCAACAAAATGGAAAGGAGGTGAGAGAGTGTGACTGAACTCTATGGTCTCCACAGCTGCCTGCAGCTTGGAATCTTCGATGCCATGTGATCAATTGGCCAATTCACTAAGCCTCCGGCATGCTGGGCCTGGGCGGTGGCAGAGCGCTAACCAGCTGACAGTCACCCAAGCGCATGCACAGGTGCCACCGGCTCTGTGCGTCCTCTCACTGGGCCCGGATGTGACATGGAAGCACCTGCCCTGAACTGAGGCCCCTCACCTTTTCCTTCTCTTTTTCTTTCGGCACCTCAAGTGGCGCAGGATATGCAAATGTGGACGGCTTGCAGTTGGACTTGTACTGGACTTTTGGCATCTAAAGAAATATAAGAAACAAAAGAGATGCAGAAGAATCCGAGTGAATTCAAACTGAAATAGTTCCCTTTCTAGAGACACATGCAGTATGTGAATAAACATAAAGGACATTCAGAAGCCTCCACTCCAGTCCAATGCTGCCCTGCTATTTGATCCATTAAACCATGGCCCTGTCCCTGTCTTCTGCCTCTGCTCCTCAGCCTCGATGGGCCCCACAGGCTCACGCCCACTTGACTACTTCATCCCTTGGTGTCTCAACACGGGCCCGTGGCTCTGTACGTCGTGATCAGCCTGACTGCGCAGGAGTCGGGTCTAAACAGCTTCCTAAATGCCCTCCCCCCCCTGCCCCATTCTCTGACCTTGGCTGCCATAGCTGGAGCCTCTGGGGAAACAGAGGCTTTGTTCTGTGTGGTTAATCTGTCCAACAGATTAATACAAACAGTGTCTAGGTAGATCTCAAAAATCACTGATGTCACATTGACCCTGAGGACCATCTGTCCACTAGACTGAAACTGTCCTAAATAAAGAACTGACCCTTCAGTTCACTGTCCTCAAAGCCGTGACACCGGGACAAGGCAGTCAGATAACCCTTGTCACTATGAACATGTACAGTGTGCCCCAAGGTATGCAGAGTACTTTGCAAGCATCTACTTCATTCTCTCCACAGCCCTGGGAGGCAGGGGCTGCTGTGATCTACAAACAGAGGTTCAGTGACTTGCCCAGGGTCACACAGCTAAGAAGTATCTGAGAATGGATGTGAATTCAGGTCTTCCTCACTCCAGGCCTAGGGCTCTATGTCCTGGGCCACCCAACTGCCTGCTATATAAAGGCCACAGAGAACAAGACAATGAGCTCTAAGACCCGGCAACAAATCTGACGCACAAGGACTGCCACGTCCTAATGACTCTCTACATTAGCATGGTCTAGAAGATGTCCAGGCCCAGCCCAGCCCCCAAAGGCAGACACCGCACTAGTGTCACCTGATTGTACTAAGGGGGATGGGGTCCAGACAGGGCCTGGCCTCAATTTCTCTTTCTTTGGTGACAATCCTTCCTCCCTTCATTTATTCACGCCACACACGGTGACTGAGTCCCATCTTCTAATGCCTTCAAATATCACCAGAGTGCCTCATTAGGGTTTCTTCTTGTCCAGTGGGAGCCATGATGTAAACCCAGGATCTGAGGCTGCTTGCGAACAGGGTCACCCTGCTCAGCTCAGCACTGCTTCCAAGTACGGAACAGTCAGTTCCTTTTGGTCAAAGGGCCTGTGAGCGCCATCCCTTTGACAGTGTCTCCTCTGGCCCCTGACCTCAGGGGCTCCTGCACCAGAGATACCACTGCCTGTGTCACAGACCATAGCCACTCAATCTGTTGTCTGCTTCCCATTCTACCTGGGATATCGAATGACAGCCTCCCCAAAATGGTCCTTTCATCTGCAGGTCTCTGACACATCACCCTTTGCTCAAGAACCTTCAGAGGAGCCCCACTATTTACTGAATAAAATAGGAACCAGCCTTGGAGGTGCTCTACCACTGGGCTCCAAGCTACCTCATCCTCCCTGACTGTCCCTCTCCACTCCTTGCCCGTGAGTACCCCACCAGCCTTGAGACTGACCTTCTACACCCCTCACTCTTCATTCTCATCTTGCCTCCTCCTGTCCTTTGGCTCCTGCACACAACATCCTGTAGGCCTCCAAAAGGCCTTTCCTGAAGGGCTGGCTCAGGGGGAAACCACTTCATCAGGCCTTCTGGGACCTCTGTCCCCACAGGTCCTCTCTTGCCTCATGTGGACTGGACATTCTTCACATTCCAACAGACAGACCTTGGCACATTTGCCTCAGGCCCAAGGGCTGGGTCTCATGGCTTTGCATGTTCTGGGCCTCACCCAGGACCCTGCTTGCTAAGGCTGCACTGACCTGAATCACTTCTGTCTCACTTGGATGGCTACAGTGCTGCTATAGCTCTCTGTGTAAGGGCCACAAGCAGAAGCCACCCGCAGAGACCACGTCCCCCTCCCATTCAACCTGCCTGGGGGGTCAGAGAACGGGCTGCATACCCCCTCCAGGTTTTCAGGCTTGGTTCCCAAGAGATGAAGCCATGACTGAGGAACCTACCTTGAGGTCCTTGTTAAGGCCGATGACACAGGTAGGCGTATAAGCGAGGGACAGGAAGTGGGACAAAGGGAACCAGAACCAGAACTGGGTGAAGACCAGGACGCCTACCACAGAAGGCATGTGGGTATGCCCAGTCCGAGACTGCAAGGAGATGGTGACGTTATGGCCCCCTGAGAAAGAGAAAAGAAGCGGTGAGCACTGTGTGAAGATAGGCCACGTGCTGGAAGGCTGCACCTCTGCTCAGTGCCACAGGCTGACTGAGAAGGGTGGCCCATACACAGCCTCTGCCAGGAGCCTTCTCTGGGGTGACTGGGGCTGGCAGGTGTGACCCAGAGCACAAGCGCCCAGGGCAGCGCCCTCACTTGGAGAAGGCTCCGCCTGCTAGGAAGCTGTGACCCTGAGCCTCTCCCAAAGATCCCTCCTCTCCCTTCCTGATTTCTCTTCTGTGCCCATGGTGGGTATGTGCCAGCGCCTGTGGACACTCTACACTCTTCTATGTGTCCACACTATTCCTTGCTGAAATGCTCCCCGCCCTTTAAGCTCCACTGAAGTTTCCTGTGAACAAAACTGGAAACTCCCTGAGGGCAAGGGACAAATCTGCTTCCCCCTGCTTGTGCTCAGAGTAGGCAGATATATTGACTGAGGAGATTCCCCCCCCCCCCCCATCCCCTTCTGTAAGCATCAGACTTGGTACAAATGGCAATGTGGAACAAATATTTAGAAGATTCAGATGGAACTTTCATCTCATCTCTTAGGGAGTCCCTCCAACAGCGTAGATCACAACCCCTCAAGGCCTGCCTGGTCTATACAACTTGTCCAAGGCTTCAGCTACAAATGAGAGGGAGCTGAGTTACTGGCTGCTGGCAGTGCTTGGAGAGGAATGAAATGACATCACCATGTCGGGGTCAGTGTCCATCCAGTGTGTCCGACCGGGTGATGAGACCAGTATGAGCCTGGAAGGCTCTACCACAGGGGGCACAAACAGTCCATCTGAATATCTGGGGTGGGGATGTCCCTAAATTTGTGCATCTCCCGTTTCCTCTGAGTGACCACAATTCTGTTTGCTCCCGGAACACAACGCCTTCTGTGATGCAGACACACCATGCTGGGCAGTGCTGAAGACAGGCAGCCCAAGTCTCCACGACATTGGCATGGTTTTCACCAAGGTTTATTAGTGAATGGGAAGAAGAGGTGGAAGAGCAGGGGCCTAATGCTCCCCACTCTGGGGCAGAGCATGCACGTCTGCAGGACAAGCTTTTTCATACATTTTTTTGTCTCTCGTTTGTTCATATTCCCTGCTTCCTGGAGTTAGGCCACTCTTCCTCTTGCCTTGTCTCTCTTGCAGTCACCACCCTTCACATCCTCCTGAGTGGTGGTCTTGTCACCTTCTCCAATCTTCTTGTCTGTACCACGCCCTCTCTAGAGTCTTTGGCCTCCAGCAAGGGCGCCTCTTGGACAGCCCTGTGGCTGTCTTCTGAGGCCATCCTCGGCATCCACGCTGGT
Source organism: Pseudocheirus occidentalis (assembly GCA_028646575.1). NCBI lineage: Eukaryota > Metazoa > Chordata > Mammalia > Diprotodontia > Pseudocheiridae > Pseudocheirus > Pseudocheirus occidentalis. The sequence continues at coordinate 381,739,119 of CM053593.1, forward strand.
CTGTTGGACATCCCATTTTCTTTGTCACTGGAATGACTTTGCAAGGTAGCACTACAACTTCCTTTAGAGCCTCGCTGGGGATGCTTTCTCTGGAGAAACAATCTGAAGTCTTCTCTCCCTGAATCCGGGCAGTCGGCCCGTACGCAGCTTTCCTTTCCTTAACCACCATGAATTTCTCAGATGGAGCAGTTACTTTCCCGTTCTTCCCACCACCTCAGCTTTGGCAGTTGGTTCCTCCCTTGATGGGAAGGTTTGCTCTTTGGTCCCCTGTTGGTCCCAAGCAGAGGTTCCGCCGATCACGTCCTTGTTAAGATCCCCTCCATCTCATGAGACTTCAGGTTTTCTTCTATAAAACAACGGGCTGACAGCTGACAATCTTCCCAGCGTCCAGTTCTGTGACCTCCTGAGCTGCCGTTTGGGCCTTCTCTGACCCTGTACCAGCCTCATGATGGCTCATCTTCAGAAGGATGACCAGAACACCACGTTTCCTAGCTAGGGACGAACCACGGTTTTTGTGACTGCTGACTGACTGCATTAACACTCCCTCAACAACACATGCTGAATCAGTGTCAGACACAAGCCTGGAATTCGGTCTTGGAGTAATATTTTTGTTCCACAAAGATCTTTTTTTAAAAAATATGCCTTAGGATGAGTTCCTCAGAGGTGGCCATTATAGAATGAAAGGCAGATGAGGTGAGCACCTCAAGTCTGCGAGCTTAGAAGGAGGCTCTCACTCCCCAGGCGTCAGAACAAGACTCATGCGGAGCAGCCGGTCTATTCAAGGGCATTTCTCAACTTGCCTTATAGACTATCCAGACCTTTGATTTCCTCCTGCAGGTGCCCCTATGGGCATGGCCCTGTTGCGTAATTCCTCCAAAAAGAGGGCAAGGAAAGGGAAGGAGCTTCTCCCAAGATCCTGCTTGTGAGCAGCCCTGGGACAGGAGCAGGGGGCTTGAAGTTATACAATCTGGGTGACCCCCTTGGACCCAACAAGTCACTCAGAGATTAAGGCAGCTATGCTAGCGAAGCCGTATCATGAGAAAAGGGAGCCTTTAGCTGACCCTCCACGTGCTGTCTTTCTCCTGTGGGTGGTTAATGCAATCTGTCTGCAATAGCTGTGAGTTTAGTTAATTTTTACTCTGAATTAATAAACATCCAATAAAATCAGCATTTTCCTATAGAAAGCAGAACAAAATAAGACCACCATATTCCCCCCCCCCCCCCCCCACAGCGGTGCTGCTTGATGGCGCTCTCCTCTGTTAGCGTGTGCCGGCCATCCTTCCACACCCTCCAATGCCGGGGTGAAAGGCTGACTGGAGCCGGAGCAACAGGAGCAGCCCACCTCCCACACCAGACTTCTTGAACCTTGCAGAGTTGCTTGTCTGGGGGACTTTGTCAGAGACATTTGGCTCACTTGGTGCTCTCCTCAGCTTCTCTCAATCCTTCCCTGGGATTATTTCTTGCTGAAATATTCTATCACACGCACAGGGTACAGCCGCACAGACCCTAATTTTCACTCCACTACAAATAAATTAATTCTTGCTGGGGCTTTCCAGTCAGGTCTTTCTGACTCTGGGCACTGTAATGCCTCCATCATACTGGACACACTTCCCACCTTCTGGTTTGAGCTTGTGGGAAGCCCTGGACAAGCTGTACAGACCAGGCAGGCTTTGAGGGGTTGTGATCTGCACTGTTGGAGGGGCTGCCAAGAAGGTGAGAAAAGAACACATTCTGAGTCTTCTGAGGCATAGATTTTGAGCAGGATGTTTCCCATGACACCAGCCAACACCAAAACCACGATGCTTGAGCTCCTTGCTGTCCAGCCCAAGTGTTGGCAATGACCAAAGGAGGCATGGACAGCACTGCAATAATGCTGCTTGCTGTCAAAGTGGGCGTGGCGGACA
>CM053593.1:381741522-381821733 GCA_028646575.1 Pseudocheirus occidentalis
TTGTATTGGTTTGTGGGAAGGCCGAAGGATGCTGTGGCTCTCAGCGTCATTATGGCTTGGGAATATCTTTGGTACTAAAATGGAATCAGCCTACTGGTTTTGGGATTCGGTTCTCTGGTGTCTAAATAAATGCTTCAGTTCTGTTCTCTACCTGGAGAGTCTGGTATATTTTGGAATTGAATGTCATGCGCTACTTATAGCCATGGTCTTTATTGTGATGGTGGGCACTGTAAATATTGACCTGGCACCACACCTGCCCAAATGGACAACATTTTTGGAAATCTCCAGAGCTGGTGCTTGGGGCTGCTAAGCCCAATTGGTGGTGGCTGAAAAACCAGGGAGGACAGATCAGTACTGTAGAACTGAATGAGACCAACAAGACTGAAGCCAGGGCAAGGTGAAGGCCGAACACACACACACACACACACACACACACACACACACACACACACACGTACAAGTCCTAGTTTTCAAAAAGAGGAAAGAGAATAGAATCTTCAAACAACAAGCGGAGGAGTTGGACCTTCGTTCCTGGCAAGATTCTTTAATATGAGCATTAAAGATAGAGTTACTAAACATGCAGAAATTGTCAGCAAATGCAAAGAATCAGCATGACCTCAGCAAGAATGGGCCACGCCAGTGGGAGGTCACAGACATGCTAAATATGTTATATATGGAGAAAGTTCCTCTGGTCTTCAGAAAACCATCTGATATTTTATCAAATTTTATAGATTTTATTCTATTCTTGTGGAAAAAATTGCAGAGATGTTGGCTAGACAGTAAGAGGACAACTAGATCAATTCTGAACTGGGTGAATGGCCAGCTCCTAAAGGAGCCACGGATGGCTCAATGTTAACTTAGCAGAAGGTCTCCAGGGGAGTGCCCCAGGGATCAGTGCTGGGCCCATTTAAAAAAAAAAAATCATCACCTTGGATAAAGAGACAGACAGCAAACAGATCTGAGGATGGCATGGAACTGGGAGGCAGAATTAATGACAGAGCCAGGATGCATAAAGATCTTAGGCTAGACCCCTAGGCTGAATGAATGTAGTAATATCAGGGTAAAACCTTACACCTGGGTTTAAAAATGCTTCATGGGGAGGTAGAGTTGGGTTTTTAAAAAGCAGATTGTTAGCTCAATTTTAGGCAAAAGTGTGAAATAGTTGAGCTTGGGCTTCTCTGAGAGGCTGAGCTGGGAATAAGGTGAGGAGAGGCCCTCTGCACTTGGTTTTAACAAGAACTCAACTGGATCATGGTGTTTTGTTCTGAGGACAAAAAGCTGAAGCCCCTCCAGAGGACAGAGTGGGGAAAGGTCTCAAGTTCATACCATCTGACAACTGGGTGAGAGAAGTAGAGGTGTTAAAACCTGGAGATTTGGGGGCAGAGAACTCTCCTCAATGATGATAATGGCTGTCACGGGCAGAGGATTTGTGTGGCCCAGAGGGCAGAGTCGTGAACTTGTGAGAAGTCCAGCTCAGATGTGGGGGAGGGTTTCAAGTAAAGGCCGGATGCCCACTTCTCAGGCATGTGACCATCAGGGCTGGGGATAGATGGGAGAGCTGGCCAAGTCTCTTCTCATTCTGTGATCTTGGTTCTTTTGTCAGACTAACCACATGGCTGGTCATGTCATGGCCGGGGAAGCCCCTAATTTAATACTTGGAAATTCTGGAATTTGTAAGACCAAGTCCTTGCTCTGACACTTATGAGACATGTAATCTTGGGCAAATCACTTGAGTTTGCTCTTTGAAGAAGGGGGCCAGGCTTTCTCTAACAGGAGGTAACCCGGAGTAGCCCCTCCTTTTTATTTGGGGTAAGCTGCTATATCAAGCCTCACCAGCAGGTGTCGGTGGTTTGACAGGATGCACCTGGACAAGATACCCAGAAACCCCAGAGACTCTGGTGGGAGAATCCAAGGGACACCCAATCCAATCTTTTCCTGAAGCAGGTCCTCCCACTTCTGCCTAAAGAGCCTCAAACGACAGGAAATTCAATCGTCCTGAGCTAGGCAACCCCACTTTTGCAGACAAGTGGCTGATGGGTTGGGATCTGCTGCTCCCACTTCTAGCTCCTCCTCCACACAAAAGCCCTTCAGCCATCAGGTACAAGACAGTGATCATGGTCCTTGAGCATTTTCATCATCCTGCTACTCCATCCCCAGAGCCTCTGGCAGAGAAGACTGAGGATCCTGTACCCCCACCCCTTCCCCTGGCTCCTGCTTCAGGTCTAACTTTATTTGAAGCATGAGCTTCAAATCTGGCTCAACAGCTTTCCTAGAGTGATGACGACCATGTTACAGGAAATGGAGGATTAAGAGGAGGAGGATCAAGATGTTAAATGATGGCTCTTTGCCTCTTGATAAGCCATTAATGAGCCTGGGGGAGCTCCAAGGGGCCAGGCTTTGGGTGTTGATGTTGTATGTCAAGTAGGAAACTCATCTAGGGGTGAGTGAACAAATCAGGCTGGGCTGACCTGAGCCCAGAGCCCACCAGGATCCCCTCCCCGCCCAAGCTCTCTAACAAAAAGGAGGGAGAGGGTGATGGAGAGGGAAGGAAGGAAAGCAGGAAAGGGAAGAAGGGAGAGAGACATATACACACACACACAAAGAGAGAAAGACACAGGGACAGAGGAGACAGGGAGAGACAGAGACATAGAAAGAGACACAGAGAGACACACAAAGACATAGAGAGAGACAGAAAAAGAGAGAGTGTGTGTGTGGGAGTGTTTCTTTGAGTAGGTTTGTGTCGGCATACGCAAGTGCATCTGTAAATGTCCGTGTGTGCCCGGAGGGGCGTACACGTATATCCCCGTGTGTGTGCCTGCCTGTCTCTGGGTCACAACCGGGGCCCAGCAAGGCAGCAGCCCCTCAGTACAGTAACTCATCATGCACCTGCTACTTAAGATCATATTGCTGGATGGCCCTAAAAGAATTTCCACTATGGAAAAGCTGGGAAGAGTTTTAATTGTGACAGACAGTGTAGAGTCAAAGAAAGAAATGCCCAGGGAGAAGAAGCACCCCCCACCAGGATGAGCAGAGACCAGAGCCCCCACCAAGAGTTACGTCATCCTGGCTTCATCATGTGTCGCTCACTGTTATGACCCTGGGTAAGTCACTAGCTTCTGTGTGCCTCAGCTTCTTCCTTAAGTGTAAACTGGGGATAACAAGAGCACCTCCCTCCTGGACTGTTGTGAGGATCCAATGAAAGCCCCATGGCAAGCCTCGGAGCAACACAGCAAGGCGAGTGATTGATAAAGACGAGGGGTGGGAGGGGTCTGGGTTGGATCCCAGGGCACCCACCACCTGTATGCAGGCCTGGATGGCTGGGATTTCCATCAGTTTCGCCTTCCTCTGACCATCCCTTCCAAAGAGGACAAAGCCTGGGAAAAAGAAGCTGACCCAAGACCCCCACCTGCTGGAGACGGGCAGGTCTGGCTAGACCGGCCAAGGCTCCGGCGTGCCCTATGTAAGTGACAACGACCAGCGCTTCCATAGCACTTCATGGTTGGGAGAGGGCTTACAGCTACTGTGGAGCAGGAGGTGCTATCCTGCCCATTTTACAGAGAAGAAAAGTGAGGCCAGGGGAGGCTCACTGTGTGTGGCTCAGAGGTGCTAGGCTCTGAGGCTGGATTCTGACTGTATCCATTGTGTGTCTCCAATGAGCACTGGGCAGCAGATCACAAAGCTCTGTGGCCACAGAAGTGCATGCGACTTGCCCATTGAGCTGTGAAGGGGCTGCAGTCTGCGAGAGTGGAGCGCCAGTGATGACAGCAGTCCTTACATACAATGGCTATTTCACAGCTGATGACCAGCTGCCTTCCTCTTAAGCCCCCTGGCAGATGGAGCCATTTGGGCAAAACGGGAGAGTCTCAAGTACAGTCATCACTTCATTACCTAGTAATGGATGGTGAGTAGGTATTTCCCCCCATCAATTTACCAGCTGAGGAAGCAGAAGCTCAGAGGGAGCGTGAGCAGCCGCTGCTAAGGGGTGGAGCCCAGAGCAGGAGGCCAGCGCCTCTCCCAGCATCCTTTGCTCAAACTAAAATCTAGCTCCCCGGGATAGGTCTTCCTTTATTACTACCTACTGATGCCCAATTGTATCTGTGTGTACTTGTCTCCCTCAGCAGAACCATCGCTTTCTGAGAGGAAAGGCCTTTGTGCCTGCATCCTCAGAATGGACAATGGGCCTGGGGCACAGGGGGATGTGGCCAACACTGTGGGATGCCTCTCAAATGACTACCCTGCTGTCAGCACATAGGGAAGGCACCACAAATGCCTGCAGATGCTGGCTTCCCAGCAGTGTGCTAATGTAAAGGAAGATCAGCATTAAACATGGGAGCTAAGTGCTGCCCAGCTGTGCCCCTGAAGCACAGTAGGCCGGGCTCAGAAACGTCTGTGCGATCCTCTTGGGGCTGAGCTCTGGACATCTGTACAAGGGAGGGACGGTGGGTCTGGCCTGGGGATTAGCAGACGGAATGGTGGCCCCAATTCCACCACTGACAGAAGTACTGTCTTCCTTGTCCTAACTCATGGATCTTCTTTCCTCAGTGTCCCTAACCCTAAGAACATTTAGAGACATCTGATGATCGCAGGTTTTGGGAACTTGAAGAAATGGGATCAATGCCAAAGAAAAATTTTAAGAATCTGATTAAGCAAATAAAATATCTGTAATTGAACCCCCAAACTAAAAGAAATCTGCCAGTGGAAAGGCACATGGCCTATTTATGAGGGCCATGAGGAGGGCAAACAAAAGAGGGTTCCCCCAATGGTTCCCGAGTACTCTCCCAGCGACAAAAAGCACCCCACAAAGCAAGGCCTGAGGGGATGCTCCCTGGGGGTAGGGTCTCAGATCTCTCCAGGGTGGCAGCCACAGCCCAATTGCAGGGAGGGCTGGACCTCACTGGCAACAGGGCTTTACCTTGTTTCCTGTCCCAGCACAGCAGATCCCCAGGGCCATGGCAGCTCCATAACGAACGTGAGGGTTATAACTCTCCGACAACAAGGAGACTACGCTTGGGCACTGTTCAGGTGTTCTGGTCAGAAAACAGAAGACGAGAAACACATTTTAAACACATCGGCTAAAAACTTTCCCCATGTCACTGCTGAAGATAGAAACGTGGCAGTAACAACCACAACACGAGACAACTGTGGACCTGACCGGAAGCCACATGCTCTGTCCACATCGGGGCACACGCTGAGCCAGGCGGATCACTGAGGGTACAGAAGTCAAGGCCAATGGGAAAGGACAGGTCAATCCCCTCCTCAACAACCACAATGGCTCCCTGCTGCCTCTGGAATCTGAAAAACGCCAGCATTTGGCGCTTGGTGCTCTGACTCCAACCGTCCTTCACCTCCCACATTTCTCCCCTTCCTTTGGGGCTGACAGTGCAGGCTGAGGGGCCTGTCATCACTGCCCTGCACAGGTGCCGCCCATCTCTCTGGACGTCCGGCGCCTTGGAGAAAGCTCCGTGAGCACAGATACTCTTTCAATTCTCCTTCTGTATTTCTGCTACACAGCAGGTCAGTGGCTCGCAGACATGGGTCTTTAGACCCCTTTATACTCTTAAAAGCTGAGGCCTCCCAGAGGGCTTTTGTTTATGTGGGTTCATTAAATCGGAAAGGAAAAGACCTTGGCACTATCACGGAAATATTCTTGCCCTTAGAGACTCCCTGAAAGGGCACCGGGCCTCTTGGGATCCCCGGACCCAACCTGAAGGATTGCTAAACTATGTGCTTAACGGATGGTTGTCAGCTGACTGACTGATTGGCTTGTTTAAGGAACTATTTTTCAAACCTCAAAACCAAGTGTATATAAAACAAGAGAACCACAGAAGTGATATCCTTGACAGGTCTGCCTGTCCCTTTCCCTCACTCAAAGGAGGGAATAAGGAGAAGGAGACGAGCTGGCAGCACGGGTGAGCAGATCACAAAGGGCCGCCATCTGAGTGCTAAGTGTTCAGGAAATGTTTCTTGACCCCATCTCACAGAAGAGAAGATTTGGGGAGGGCAAAGAGAAGGAGGGACAGGAATGAAGGGCTCTCACTTAGTCAAGGGATTCGATTTGATCCCGTTGGATCCAGCAGGACAAAGGGAGAGAGCAGCAAATCTGGGTGTGATCTAGGGAGACCCACTGGGATAATCAGAAACCCTCCAAATAAAGTGAGCCGAAGCCAGATGAGGGGGATCCACCTCACTGGAGGTCCCCAGGCAAAGGCCAAATGGTGAGTTATCAGAGCCGGCATAGAAAACCGTCTTGTTCTGAGGGAGTAGCACCAGATGGCCCCTGAGATGGTCCCAGGGGACATGTCACTCAGATTCTGTCTGCTCACTAGTCTCCATTTATTCCAAAGAGGAGGGGGTTACTTAGGAGGATGACTCTAAGTCTGTGGGGCTGCATTAAGAGAATTTCATTCCCCTGATTAAATACTCTGGCTGTGTATTAGCCACATAATAAGGTCAGGCAACGGGCTAATTCCTGATTTTAATTTCTCTAAGATTTTGTACTATTAGAAGAGATAGATAAGAGAATGACATTTTTCCAACCTACCAAAATCTTCAATAAAGAAAAAAAAATCATCCAAGTTTCCTCAAGAGGCACCACATTCAAATCCTACCTTAGAAAGCCTCCTCACCCCCCACGTGGATTAAAAGCAGTTCTCTAGAGCCTAGAGAACTCTTTAAACCATGGATTTTCTTGTGGAGCTGCATTCCAACCTCACCCCTCAACTGGAAAGGATATTCCTATTTCAGAGGGAAGTGAGCCAAGTTGATGTCACTGGCTCTGAGAAGAAGGGCTTGACACCCCAGGGCAGGGTGGGGCAGGACTGGGCAGCCCATGCCTTTGCACAAACCCTTCAACACTGGTGTAGGAAGACTGTTCAGGTGGGTCAAAGCCACCTTTCGTAGCTTGGCTGACTTAGTAATAACACCAACAGCAATGGTATCCTCAACTGCTTCATGTGGGAATCTTCAAGTATGGAGGGTGTGGGGGGGGGGAGGGAGGTGGGAAGAACGCACCAGGAGTGGAGGTGTAAAAGTGGGGGAGGGGGAAAGAGGATGGAGGGAGGAGCTGGGAGGTTGAGGACTCTTGGGATTATCAAATCCAATAACGTTCATTAACTCTATAAGGAAGAAACTGAGGCCCAGAGAGGGGGTCCCCCTTAGCGGGGGCCCTCTTTCACCTGCCTGAGTACGGTGCTGCTTCAGTTACGCAGCACTGCTTTCCCTGAGGGGGCAGCCTTCTGATGGGGCCAGCTGGCCCCTTCCCCATAACAGCAGCTGGCGTGGCCGGTAGGGAGGAAGGCAGGCCCTTCTCCACACTGACTGCCACTCTCTGTGGGGCTGTGGGGCCCGGGCCACATTCAGATGGTCAGCAGCAGAAGCAGGGCTCAGGCTTGTACCTTAACTTGCCTGGAACCAAGCATCCGTCCTATGTGCCAGGCATTTCTCAGCCTGCTGCAGCACCACCCTCCTGCGCCCCCATCTACATTCTCCGTTCTCCATCTGAAGATAAGCTTCGTGAAGGCAGAGAAGGCTTTGGAATCCCCAGCAGTTAGTCCAGTGCCCAGCACTGCTTTGTCGTTCATCCAAACCCTTTCTTAGAAATCACTGTCGTGGGGGGGTGGATGGCCATGAAGTGAATAGAGCCCCAGGTCTGGGGTCAGGAGGAGCTGGGTTCAAATTTGACCTCAGACACTAAATCTGTACTAGCTGTGTGACCTTGAGCAAGTCACTTAACCCCAATTGCCCTGCCTTCTCCCCTCCAAAAAGCAAAAAATAAAAAATAAAAAATTGCCATAGTGGAAAAGGCTGGGGGGTGGCATGAAGATGGTAGAGAAAAGGCTGTGACTCACCTGAGCTTTTACCCCAAACTCCCTGAACACCTTTAAATAATGCCACAAAACAATTCAAGTATCGCGGTGCCACAGTCAGGATAACACGAGAGGTAACAGCTTCTGCATTAAAGGACTGGAGGGCTCAGAACACATTCCAGAAGGCAAAGGAGCGAGGATTACACCAAGAATCACCTGCCCAGCAAACTGATGACAATGCTTCAGGGGCAAAATGGACATGCGATGACCCAGAGACCATCAAGCATTCCTAATAAAACGACCAGTGCTGAACAGAAAACGTGACTTTCAAATACAAGACTCAAGAGAAGCACGAGAAAGTAAACAGGAAAGGGAAATCACGAAGGACTCCGTAAGGTTAAACGGTTTACATGGGGAGAGGACACTTGCATCATTATTTGGGCACAAGTGTGAGTCCAAGGAAGAAAGGGCCTCAGTGTCCGGTCCCTTAGCCTGCCATGTGATCTTCAGAATCTTCCTAAGACAATTCAGAGGGAACCAATTCTGTTTCTGGCCTTTCTCGAACTATACGGCCAAGCATTCAGGGGGTGCAGCTCTGATGGGCTGGCCACATTGTTTGAATGTAAAGTGTACGCTTGCCAAAAAGACTGCTTTATGGAGAGCTTGCATGGGGCAAGCGCTCATGTGGTCAGAAGAAGCGACACAAGGACACTCTCAAGCTCTCTTAGGAACTTTGGAATTGACTGTGAGACATGGGAGACACTGGCCCGAGGCTGCCCAGCATTGGTGTGCCCACATCAGAGAAGGCGCTGAGCTCTGTGAGAGAAGCAGAACTGGAGCAGCTCAAAGGAGACACAGGATGTGCAAATCTGGAGATTCCACCCCAATGTTCACAAGGACTATTTGTGCTTGACCTGTGGCAGAGCATTATGAGCTCCTAAGGTTCTCCTCGGTCACAGTCAGACACACTGTGACTTGACTCTAGCATAGAGATGTCATTTTGGTCCTGCTTGAGAACAAAGGACAACAACCAACAGGTGTGTGTTGAATATGACGGGATGGTATCTAATCTAATAAAATTAAGGTATTAGAGAGAACTGCACTGAGAGAAAGGGAGAGGCAGACCAGGGGAAATTATCTCACTTAAAAAAGGCAAGAAAAAACTTTTACATTGGAGGGGAAGAGGGGGGATGTGACAGGAAATGAACGCACCTTACTCTCATGGGATTTGGCTTAAGGAAGGAAAAACATACACGCTCAACTGGGTATGGAAATCTGTCTTATTCTACAGCAGCAGCTTCTCAACCTGTGGATTGTGTTCAATTTGTAACAATGGAAATACATCCTGCAGGTCAGATATTTACATTACGATTCATAACAGCAGTAAAATTACAGTTATGAAGTAGCAATGAAAATAATTTTATGGTTGGGGGGGGTCACCACAACACGAGGAACTGTATTAAAGGGTTGCGGCATTAGGAAGGTTGAGAACCACTGGTCTACAGGCAAGCAGGGGGAAAAGGGATTAGAGGAGAGGATGAGAGAAGGGAGGACAGAACGGGGCAGGGAGTAATTAAAAGTAATCAAAATCAAACACTTTTTGGGGGTAAGAGGGTCAAAGGAGAGAACAGAATAAATGGGGGCAGGATAGGATGGAGGGAAATATAGTCTTCCACAACATGACTATGATGGAAGTTTTACATGACTACACATGTATAACCTATATGGAATCTCTTGCCTTCTCAATGAGGGTGGGTGGAGAGGGAAGGAGAGAAATTTGGAACCCAAAGTTTTAAAAATGAATGTTAAAAACTGTTTTTACACGTAAGTGGGAAATAAGATATGCAGGCAACAGGGTACAGAAATCCATCTTGCCCTACACGAAAATAGAAGGGAATGGGATTGGGGGGGGGGGGCTGGTGAGAGAAAAGAGGGCAGATTGGAGGAAAGGCAGAATGCATGCCCTCTTGGGGTGGGGGGAGGAGAGAGATGGGGAGAAAACATAGACCTCAAAATCCTGTGGAAGTGAATGTTGAAAACTAAAAATAAATTAACTCTCTCAAAAATGGGGCAAGAAAATGCCTTCAGAGTGGAGGGTAAGAGTGGGGAGGGGAGGGCAGGGATGAGGTAGTGAGTGAACCTTACTCTCATCAGAACTGGCTCAAAGAAGGAGTAAGAGACACACTCAATTGGGTATAGAAATCTTCCTCTACAGGACAGCAGGAGGGGAAGGGGGTCAGGGAAGTTGGGGGGAGGCCTGGAGAGGAAGGAGTCAGAGGCACTTTCTCACTTTTGAGGAAGGAGAGAGAGAACAGAATAGACGGGGGGAGGAAAGGTGACAGGCTGGATGGAAACATAGTCAGCAATATTAACTAGGAAAAGAATTTTGAAGAAAGTTTCTCTGATAAATCAGGTCTTATTTCTCAAACATACAGAGAACTGAGTGAAACTTATAGAAGAGTCACTTCCCAAATGATAAATGATCAAAAGATAGGAATAGTTTTCAGATGAAGTAATCAAATGTTATATGCTCTCACTATAAATTGGAGAAATGCAAATTAAAACAATTCTGAGGTACTACCTCATGCCTATTAGATTGGCTAATAAGATAGAAAAGGAAAATGGCAGATATTGTGGGTGATGTGGGGAAATGGAGTCATTAATTCACTGTTGGTGGAGTTGTGAACTGATTCAACCATTCTGCAGAGCAATTAGGAAAGCTGCCCAAAGGCCCATAAAATCAGGCATAATGCCCTTTGACCTAGCAATATCCCAAAAGAGATCACAAAAAGGAAAAGGACCTATCTGTACAAATGTGTTTATTGCAGCTCTTTTCTGGTGGCAGAGAACTGGAAATTGAGAGGATGGTCGTCCATCGGCGAATGGCTGAACGAGCTGTGGTATGTGATTATGACGGAATCCTGCTGTGCTACAAGAAATGACGAGCAAGAGGCTCTCAGGTGACGTGAAAGGTGCTGAGTGCGAAGCAAGACTGTAGGAGGATCATCAGTGAATGACTTTGCTGTGCTCAGCAAAACAAAGACACAAGACAACATTATGATGAAAAATGCCATCCTTCCCCAGACAAAGACCTGCTGGTGCCTGAACACAGGCCGGAGCAGACTTTTTTACTTTCTTTACTTTTCTTGAGGGTTTTTTTGGCCTGTTGTCTTTCACAACATGACCAATATGGAACTGTCTTGCATGACTACACGTGTATAACCTATATCAAATTGCTTGCCTTCTCCACAGTGGAGAAGGGGGGAGGGAGGAAGGGAAAGAAGTTGGAACTCAAAGTTTTAAAAACAAATGTTAGGAATTGTTTTTACGTGTAACTGAGGAAAAAATACTAAATTAAAAAGAAATCACTGTAGCTCTGCTACTTAGTACCTGGTTAACTGTGGGAAAGGCACAGATGTTTCCTCATCTGCAAGGTAAGAGGGCCAGCTTAGACAAGTGGCCAGGCCCCTGGCAGTTCTGGATTCTGGGGTCAGCTCTTTGAGAGATGAAAATAGGTCAACTCTCTGCCTCCTGCACTGGAAACACAAAACTCAAAATAAGGTCAGAAGGGCTGTAAGCAACCTCGATTCTGTGGTATCCCCAAAACTTGGTTAAGCGCAGCACTAGGCATACCATATGTGCTCCCCACATTTCTTACTACAAGAAAAATCAGCTAAGTTCAATGACTTTTATTCAACAAATACTACAGATCTTTGGCGAAGGCACTGCCCTCACACATCTAGAGAACTGATTCTAAGACATGGCCCCTGCCAAGAGTCTGCCCCGAATCCAGCTGGAAGAATGAGGAATCAAACAGGCAGACCTGCCTGATGCCACTGATCGATTCTGGGAAAACATCACCTTAGTGGCCATTATTGTGGAGCACCAGGTCTGACCTCTGCAGATGGGGTGGACAACCCAAGGGCAGGCTGACTGATACTGTGGATGAAGGCCTTTGGCTGGGGTCAACATTATGGTGTGAGGTATGCCTCGCACACAAAAAGGGGCATCTTACCATACAAGGCAGCAAATGATAGAGGCTGGTAAGTGATGCTGGCAGCTAGGTGGCACAGGGCTAGAGTCAGGAAGACATTTTCTAAGCACAGACTGGGCCAAATTACAAAGGGCCTTGAATGTAAGACTAGGAAGTTTATTTGATGGGCAATGGGGAATACAGGTTTTGGGGTAAGGGGCTGTCTTGCTACTGTGAAGAAAGGTGTTTTAGACTCAAAGGGAAAAGTCCTAGGGTGGGGCTTGAGGAGGGGCCATCAGAGAACTTAGATCTCTCCCCTGCATTCAAAATCCATTTGCTCTTCACTTTGGGTTTCCTCGTCTGCACTAATTAAATGACTGAAGGTCTTTGGCAGCTTGGACACTGCAGAAACAATCAGAAAGCCACGATCATATGATCATACGTATGAAGAGAAATAAAGACCAACATCAACATCCTAGTGGCCTGCAGCTTGATGCCATAACAGTGACTGTGACTGGCCCAGCAACTTCCCACTTTTTAGTAGGAGGAAATTACAGCATTTTTGCTAATGGCAACAGGAAGTAAATCTGCCAGCTGGGTGGTGAAGTCTAATTTACTACCCCAAAGGGGTCTCTTGGCCCGCTGCAAATGGCTGCGGTGCCAATGTCTCTGCCAGTGCAAACCTCCCACTCGGCAGGAATTGGGCAAGGCTGTAAGCATAGGCTGCAGGCCCCAGGGCTCTCACCCAACTGGAAACTGCACAGACGAATGCCTCCCTTTCAACCCATTCCCTCCTTCCAATGTTTCTTTCTCTACCGGGCAGCACAAAAGCACGCATATCAATCAAGGCGGCTGCACAGGCCATGGTTTCTGAGTGCCAGCCTTTCACCGCCTTTTCCACTTGAGCAAAAGCCTGGAAAACAAATGCAGCTAAATGAAGAGACCAGGTGGGCATCTGAGAGGGGCTTAGGTCGGCTGGCCAGGCACTGAAGAAGCTGGTTGGGTGAACGTAAGGGACAGCTGGAGCAGGGCAAACATGATGCAAATGGTCCCTGCTCCACTGCTTAAACCCCCTCAGACATAATCATAAAAAGCTCCCTTGCCCCTCAATATCCTGAATTTTCGGACTCCTGAGATTCAGAACTACAAGAGTTCAACTAACTAATTTTATGAGGGAAAAACTGAGGCCCAGAAAAGGGGAAACTTCAGCACCAAAAATCATCAAGGAGATCCCAGATAATTTGGTCCATTTGGAACATCTCCTGGAAATGCCAAGATAACGGTGAGAACTTCCAGCAGGCCCACTGAGTATAAACTTGGAAAAGCGACACCAAATTAGATCCCAGAAAAGCCTAGGGAGCTGGCGACCAACCTCCTCCTCTACAGATGAGGCCACGGAGACCAGAGGCAAGCTGGCTGCCGGGCCCGAGGTCACACAACAAGCCAGCGGGGTTTTGAACCAAAGTCCCTTTGCCCCAGCAGGAGAGCTCTCACCCTGAGAACTGAGAACGTTTTCTTTTTCCTTACCAAGGTGGGTACTTGTAAAACCCACATATGAAGGAAGGACGAGCCTGGTCCTGCATCCCCTAGAGCACAGCAGGGCTGCAAAGGAGCTGAGTCCAGAGCAGGACGGCACCCTGAAGAGCTCGCCATGCCGCTGGCTCCTCCACGTGCACTTTCTGGAACACTCCTTGTCTGGTTCTACAGCCTATGTGACCATTTTCAGGATATGCTCCAAAGCTCTTAGCTGGCCAGGCTTGTCTGTTCTCCCTACCCAGGTGACCCTATCAGTAGCTCCCACAGGTTTGATGCCCTTCTCCATGCAGATGACTATCACAAACAGAATCACCCCTCCTCTGCCTCAAAGCGAGTCTTGTTGGCACCAAGAGTCCCGCCATCATTCTGGTCACTGAGTTCACGACCCCGGGGCCCTCCTCTGCTCCGCTCCGCACCTCACCCCACCTCTCAGATGTTTTGTCCACGCTACCTTGTCGATGTTCCTCCCACTGGCCCTTTTCTCTCCACACCCAGTCTCTGTCATAGCCTAAATCCACAGCCTCCAATTCCTCCTCTACTAATAAGAAGCAGACACTCTGTTCCACAAACTCCAGCAGCCCCACCACCACCAACCGGGCCAAAGAGCAGACCTTTCCACCCTAGTTTTGGAGCCCCAGCTATCTGCATGTTTCCTGGTGCAGACTGGCCTGCTTTTCCTCAAGCCTCACCCACCTTCAGCCTCTACACAGGCTGCCCGCCCTCCTCACCTGGGCCCAGCTTCCAAATGGAGCTCCCAGCCTCGCCCACTTCTGCACAAGAGGTGATCTCTCCTCCAATTGCTCAGCATTTAATTTGCACGTGTTTCTATGTGCACATGCCGCTTCAGGTGGCAGCACCTTGGGATCAGGTGTGTTTCTGCCACGCCCTGCCCCCCTCCCTCACCCCAGGCCGGGCTCCCCTGGCTACAGTCTAGCCTCAGACTTTCCTAGTGTACTGAGAGGTACACACGGCCAGGACAAGCCAGAGGCCACACCTGAACTCAGCTCTTCTCGCCTTCGAGGTCAGTCTTCTCTCTGGAGGCTAAGGGCTGGAATATCACATCAGCCTTTCTGGCTGCCAAGTCACATGGAACTTTCTGTCTAGCTTTGTCAGACAAATGGTCTATCTTGGTGAACTGAATGGTTCTTAACAGAAATGGAAAGCCATATGCTTGATCTATAATTAAACTGCCTTTTGTTGGCTTTGGCCCAATGGGTCGGGATGAGTTGAGGCTGTTTGGGCCTGCCTTCGCTCCAGGCTGCTGCTGTCTGGGGGTCTCAGAAGCAGGGCTTCTATACCTCTGTCTGGCTAGCACAGGCCAGCCAAGAGCTCCTGCCAAGCTGACATAGCCAACCCACGGCTGCTCTTGGGGCCGTCTAACTGTACCTGAACACACACTACTGGGATACTCTCGAGTCCACACTCTCTCTCTCTCCTTCATGGCCTGTGAGCAAAAGGCCACCACTTCCTGCACCTTTTGTCCGGCTGCTTCTGACCTGTTACCATCTCCAAGTGCCCCTAAGCGGCCTGGGAAACCGTCAGCTCCTGCAAGGTAAGGACGAGCTTCGGCCTCTCACGGATCCTCAGCATGTAGGCACTTCTAAAATGCTCAGTGATGGGCTGTGAGCTGCAGAGCAGGAGCCGCTGCTCGGCATGGGCACAGGAGTTTCTTCACCTGGGAGTTTGCTATACCAAGGATTTCCCCCCCCCCGCCCCATGCACACACACGTATGCGTTTGCTTTGTTGAGCCATATAAACCACCCCAATCTGGTGAGGGCTCTGGACTGACCCAAATTGTCCTTGAGCTCTTCTCAGACAATGCTGTAGAACCAGTGCCTCCCACCCCCCTGTGAGCAATGATGAACAGCATGCGCAGCTACAGTATTAGGACCCCCCCCAACCTGCCACGTGCACTCCTCTACACTCATTCTGCACTGCTGATGTCAGACTCTCTCCCCAATGTAGTGATACACGACCCCACAGGACATTGCCACAGGTAAGTTCTGTTAAGTGATGACTGAAGGAGATGCTAGAAGTTGCTACAATCTGTCCCCCAGGTTCCTTGAATCCTGGATAACGTCTCTGTGGTGACCCAGCAGATCACAGCCCTCACCTGTCCCAAGTGCTCCCAATCTACAGCAGGAGTAAATACACATTCAGCTCATTTTAAGGCTTCCGACTCTTGTCCCTGGGTGTCTACTACAAAGCTTGGAAATGCTGAAGACACACTTTGATGGAAAACAGGCCAGTATAATATTCTTCCTGAAACCAACAGATTCAAGCCTCTAGTTTAGTGAAAAAGACTGCTCAAAGTGGAAATTTCTTTGTAAAGGTTACTAACGGCTCCTCAAAGTTTAGGAAAAAACCTCTCTGGGAATGTAAATACTGCAAAAGCAGCGTTCTAGAACAGTCAACGGCCATGAAGTCCATAAACTCCCAAGCACACATAAAACTTCTTGTCACCTTCTTATTTGAGTAACAGGACAAACACATTCTTTGGGAAGAAAGACGGAGCTATCAGGGGAGGTGAGAGCTGGCAAATGTGAGTAAATTCAACTTCTTCCATCAGCACCGTATCTTTATGTGTTTCCTCTAATGTTCCATTCAGGGACAACATTAAAAATATAAAAGAAGCATCTGGAAAAATGAACAACTTCAAGATTCCCTTAACATCCAAACCCTTGTGAATCAATCCAAAGTGTCTGGCAAAATTTGGGTGTGTTGAATTCCTAAAGCAAAGTAAGAAATCTTAGCAATGAGAAACTCAGGGGAATTCAAGCCAAGCCATATGATGTTCCTGTAAATCTTTCCTACATGTCGATATACATGAGTGAGAGGGGGCAGAGCTAGAAGGGTCTGACTCCCTCACTGTACAGAGAGAAAAAACAAATCGGGGCCTGTCCAGGCCTGATGACTAAATGGAAGAACCAGGAAGGCCTCGACTTTCAGTTCTGTGTTCCTTCATTCTTTATCAGCCATGCTTGCCACTACCTTACCTCCATTAAAAAAAAAACAAAAAGGTCCTTGGAACAAACTGAGATAGTTGGGACGGCCACTTCTGACAACACTGTAGCTTTCTGCAGCTTGGGCCTGTTTCCTCTCTGACAGGACCGGTTACAGTCTCCATAGTGCCCTGGAGTCACGGCTGATCACTGCTTGGGTCAGTTCTTAAGCTTTTAAAATGTTTTTTCCTCCCAAATCACGTTATTACTATATAAATTAGTCTCTTAGCTCGGCTTACCTAACTGCATCAGTTCATAATTGTTCCCAAGATTCTCTGAAATCCCACCTTTCATCACTCCTTAGAGCACAATAATATTCTATTGGTTCACACTCGATCATTAGCCACTTGAGGCACACTCTCTAGTCAGTTCTTTGCTACAACAAAAAGTGCTGCTCTATTGTCCCAAGTATGAATCCTTTTCCTTTTATTTCTTTGGGGGTGTAGGCCTGGGAATGGCTTTTCTGGGTTAAAGGGTATGCAGGTTGGTAACTTTGGAGGATAGTTCCAAATTCCTTTCCAGACTGGATAGATTAATTCTTCGCTATTTTCCCACATGCGCCCCCCCCCCCCCCCATCCCAATCCAATGGGTGTGAGACGGATCCATGGAGTAGTTTTAACCTGCAATCTCATTAGCGTTGGGAGCATTTTTCATGCAGCTCTGGAGAGCTTGGATTTCACCCTCTGAGCGTAGCCTGTTCATTTCTTTTGACCATATCTCTTGTTGGGGTCCAGTGCTTGTTCAATACAATGCAGCCTCTACAGCTGACTGCTGAAACCCCAAACCTATCCTGTTGGGTCTACTGTGGAAAAGAGTTGGAACAAAGAAACAAAATATTAAACCAGAAGACATTTCTTGGACAAAATATTCAAATCATCAAATTATTGTGCTAAACAATCCACAAATCAGACACTGTCCCAGGGGCTCTACAGGTCAGGCCCAAAGTGTCTGCATTTACACACTCGTGTGAACTATAAGTATCTACAAGCAAAATAACTTTGAGTCTTTTGTCTTCAAATCACAATTTAATGAAACACAGAGAGGTAATAAATGCTCCCTTGAAAATGAATTACCCGCTGTAATAGGAGCATGGACATTTTCCTAGTCCAGCACTGCTCTAGCTGTCTTGGCCCAGTTTCTTCCTGGCCTCTTCAACTTCTAGAATTTTTTGATGCTACAAATGTAGGGCAAATAAAATGTTATTATAGAATCGTAAGATTTTAGGACCACAAAAAACTCCAGAGATCATTTAATATCACTTCCTCCTTTTACAGGTGAGGAAGCCGAGGCCTTTACTCCTGCAAGAGCCAAGCCTCAAGTACCAGCCCTCTTGGATCTCCGTCTAAAGCTCTTTCCCAAGCATGCAGCCTTTGAGCAGATGCCTACAATCAAAAAGCCAAAAACAAACAAGAAGCTCACATTCCAGTACTGCAGACGTGAACAGCAGTCATTATTTTATGTGATACTTTCTCACAGAGAAATACTAAAAAGTCATGTACACTCCAACACATACTGATTCCTCCCTTCAGTGAGAGCCACCCTTCTCTTAACACCACCCCTACCCATAGTGAAACTAATCCAGAGGTATCTCTAAGGAATTTCCTTTGGGAAGAATTCTATTCTGCGGCAGACAGGCATGGTTAGTGGTAGATAACTGTGGATATTTATGAAAGGAAAGGGCGTGTAGGCCTTTAATGAGGGAGGGCCTGGAATTCTAGGTCTAGTAGGTTGGAAAGAGGGAATAATAGCCACTCCCCCCCCCCTTCTTTCAATGAAGCTCAGTATGGGTTTTTGAGATAGCATGAAATGAGAATTGTGCCCTAACACTCAAGCACACATCTTCAACATGCTGCGTTATTAACAAAGATCACTGTGATGGAGCAGTATCATGATAACTTTACAACAGAATGTCAAGTAAACAGAAGTCTCTACACCACAGACATTGGAGAAATCCATGCCAAGGGCTCAAGATGAACAACCAGGAGCTCTGTGGGCCAGCTTGTTAGGAAAGCTTCTGTGAGACCAGGAGAGGGTTAGTCTAGTGAGACCAAAGGAGAGGCATGACCCCAGAAGCGCCTGGGAACACATCTCTAAGCACTCCAAATGAGAGAAGCACAGGAAACACCAATGAGGCCTGAAGAGGCCATTCCAGCTTCCAATGCCCAACGACTACTGGTCAGCATATCGCGATCCACGCAGCTTTGTGATCCTGGCACTGAATTCACTGTAAAGAACACTCTGTGAACACTCGGTCCTGACCTGCTCCTGCACAGAGAGGGGGCCCTGTGACACTGTGCATCTGCAGAACCATCACAGGCACTGGGTGGGCTATGCTTCTAAGAACTCATCAGACCGGAGCCTCACAATTTCACATACAGCCCTCTTTTCTGTTTCCCATTTACGTTAATGTTCATATGGTGTAATAGATGGAAAGCTAGTTTCAGGTCCAGAAGCCCTTGGTTTGACCGCTGCCTCCAAGCCACCCTGGCTGTGGGACCCTGGCCAAGTCCCTTAACCTCCAAGAATCCCATGCAGGCAGAAGTTCTTTAAGCAAACTTTCTGAACTGATGCAATCCCAGGGCTGGTATAAAAAAAATGAAAATAAAAATAAAAAGGAGAGAAAAGAAAAGAAAAGAAAGAAAAAAGATAAAAACGTTTAAATTGTAAGGGCACTGCCGGTAACCTCCACGTCCACAGAAGACAATCTTCCGCTGACTCTCTGGAGTACTGCCTGGAGCAGTAGGGGTGCTGAGGGCCTGAGCCTGCCCTGTCCAAGGGAAGGTGCTGGAGACCAGAGGGCTCCGTGTCTTGGGGGCAGCCTCTCCACTCCACTCCTCTCCAGTCCATTCACTCTCTGCTGCGTCTCTAGCTCCCTATAGAGCTTCAGTCTCTCTAACTGCCTACGGGACAGGACGTTCTACTCCGACAGCAGCAGGTGAGACCACGTGGGTCATTTTCTACAAAACCCAGCTCCTCTCCCCACCTCTTCCTCCAGGGCTTCCCCATGTCTGGTAGCAGATCATTCCCAGTCACCCAATACAGAAACCTTGACACTCCCGCAACCCCCAGCCCACCCCCAAGACCCAGCAATTCTTCCTTTTTCTGCCTCTTTTCTTTGTCCCCTTTGAGCCACATCACTTTAATCCATGCTCTCATTGTCTCAGACCTGAAATACTGCTTGAATCTCAGTTGTATTAAGGTGAATAATTTTTACAATGGTTTGGATGATGGCAGGTGACTTAGTTAGAAGGAATATCTAGAACTATATTCTAAATAGATGTCCAGCTGGAATGGTGGACCAGCCCAACAATGACACTTAATAGGGATGAACTGTCATGGCCTATAAAGGCTGTTGGGTAGATTTGTCCTATACCAGCTCAACAGTGATAGGTTGACTTCAACTCAATAGAAGAACGTTCCCAGAATGGCCTGCTTCAAGAGGCCCCAAGCTTGCCCTGCCTGCAAAAGGACTATTCAAGGCTGGGGGACCAACGATCGGACAACTTCCTCAGTTAAGGATTGATCCCCTAAACCTCTGGAGTCACCGCCAAACGCAAGACTCTCCAATCCCGATTCTAGAGCATTCGTCTGGTGATGAGCATGAGCTGCAGAGTTCCTGTCTCTGTGGCCAACAACACACAGGGTCTGTTACCCCATCCCCATGGAGGACTGCCAGTGCCTTCTCAGGCTACTTTGTAAGCCAGGCATGTTAAATGTGGCTTTTGACAAATGTCTTAATTAGCCAAGAGATTTGAAAGAAGAATGGATAGTAGAAGAGGGCTGTCTCCCTGCAAAATTCTTTCAAAAGCTCACTATCCTGGGAGTGAACCTTGCCATGAAATGGGTTTCCAATGAGGAAGACACACCTAGGCTCTGACTCCATTTCTTCTGGACATTCAATCCAACAAACATTTGTTAAGTGCCTGCTGTATACAAGCCAAATAAAAAGACACAGGCCCTGGCTTCAAGGAGCTTATATGTCCTGGGGAGACACAAAAAGACTCCAGGAGTGAGAGAGGCCCTCCTTTGGGAAAGGTGATGGCACCGTGTGTGTGTGTGGTGGGGGGGCGCATGGGGGTGACGCCTGTCGACTTTGGGGAAAATAAAGCAGGTCAGTCTGGCTGGGATGTGGAGCAGAAGAAAAGGAATAACATGAAATAAATCTCCAAAAGCCAGTGGGTACCTCCCAGCCTTCAACGAGCAAAAAGCAAAGATGGAAATACAGTGGACTGACCAGAGGACGGCAGGCGGAGGGACACTAATAAATTCCAGAAGAGTTGTGAAGTTGTCCAGCAATCTGGAACTTCATCAGAAAATGACTCAGCTGTTCATACCTTGTGACCTAGCAATGCCCCTGCTGGGGACGTGCCTGAAGGAGGTTAAAGAGAAGGAAAAGTCTTAAATATATCACAATATTTATAGCAGCACCTTTTTTGGTAATAAGGAATAAGGTGCAAGAAGCGAGGCCCCACTGACCAGGGAACTGCTGAACAGCGGCACGTGGATATTCAAAAATGTTTATTTTTTCTTTGATTAAAATGTTATTTTTCTCCTTTTCACCCAGACCCTCTAGGGAAAAAAACTGCAAACCCTCGCGGCAAAGATGCCTAGTCCAACAACACAAATCTGTGCACTGGTCGTGGCCAAAAATTATATATTACCTAGATATAAAAAGAAATTACGGGGGCAGCTAGGTGGCGTCGGCCCTGGAGTCAGGAGGACCTGAGTTCAAATCTGATATCAGACACTGGAGATACTTAGTAGCTGTATGGCTTTGGGCAAGTCACTTAACCCCAACTGCCTTGCCTTACACCCTTCAAAACAAACAAAATTACTCTTCAGTCATATTTCAGTTATGTCTAACTCTCTGTGACCCCATTTAGGGTTTTCTTGGCAGAGACACTGGACTGGTTTGTCATTTCCTTCTCCAATTCATTTTACAGATGAGGAAACTGAGGCAAACAGGGTAAAGTGACTTGCCCAGGGTCCACAGCTGGCAAGTGTCTGAGGCCACATTTGAACTCCAGAAGATGAGACTTCCTGATTCTAGGCCTGGTGTTGTATCCACTGTGCCACCTCGCTGCCGTAAAATGAAATTACATTAATACAATATAGATCACACATTAAATACACATTAACTTTTATGTGATATAGTTCTGTGTTCCATAATTATGTTATTCAGGAGCGGCTGGGTGGTGCAGTGAGTAGAGCACCGGCCCTGGAGTCAGGAGGACCTGAGTTCAAATATGGTCTCAGACACTTGATGCACTTACTAGCCGTGTGACCTTGGGCAAGTCAATTAACCCCAACTGCCCAGCTCTTCCCCCCTCTCCCCCAAAAGACATAATTATGTTATTTGACTTTATTTTACAGCATACAAGTTAATCATATACTATATAACTCACATACAAATATAATAACTATATGTATATATAATTTTGGACGCGGCCAATGCAGAAATTTGTGTTGTTTGTCAAGAACCAGTTCTCATGAGGGAGCCGCCTCCTCCTTGGGGGGCTTGGGGACTTCCCCAACAACTATTCCCTGAGTAATCCTTCCTCTTTAGGAAGTGTTGTCTCTCAGACTCTACATTTTTTTTTTTTTGCAGGGCAGTTGGGGTTAAGTGACTTGCCCAAGGTCACACGGCTAGTTTTTTGTGTTAAGTGTCTGAGGCCGGATTTGAACTCAGGTCCTCCTGACTCCAGGGCCGGTGCTCTACTCACTGCGCCACCTAGCCGCTCCTCAGACTCTACATTTAAGGACATTTTCAGCTGTTCTCCCATGGGAAGATTCTCAGACTTGAAGTGAGTCACACGGACTTCATTCCATTTCTTTCACCTGTGCAGTTCCTGACATATCAACCCCAAGCAGAGGCAACTTTCTTGATTCCTAAGATGAAAAGCCAGTCAACATGGAAATCAACTTCAAAGGGAGCTAAAGGAAAGGGGAGGCCAGACTGGGGAGCAGGAGCAGAAGGGGCCTGGGGAGGAGGAGCCAGGAGGAATCCCTTAAGAGTTTGCAGCAGGCAAATGCT
Source organism: Pseudocheirus occidentalis (assembly GCA_028646575.1). Classification (NCBI taxonomy): domain Eukaryota; kingdom Metazoa; phylum Chordata; class Mammalia; order Diprotodontia; family Pseudocheiridae; genus Pseudocheirus; species Pseudocheirus occidentalis. The sequence goes on from CM053593.1 coordinate 381,763,875, forward strand.
AAGACCAAAGCGGCATCTTTCCTGAGGCTGAGGAGGCTCAGACAATAGCACAGGTAAGAGAGCAGAGCGGTGTTCTGGGTGCCGAGGGCACACGTGTGGCGGTGGCTGCCTGGCGAGGCCTTGGCACTCTGGCAGCACCTGCCTAGAGGTGATAAACAGGAGAGCTTTGGAATGAATGTGGAAAGCGCGAATGAGGAGAACACAAGACAAGAAGGAGGGGAATGTCCCCCCCCATCCGGGGTGGGATGGAAGAAGGGAAAGCAGCAGAAATACGAGGAGGGAGGCCGGCCTCTGGTGTGTGGTGGGAGACCCCAGGAGCCACAGCCTCAAGGCAGCCTTGGGCCTCTTAGGGAGAAGCAGCAGCAGCAAAATCCAGGCCCATCCAGCTCTGTCCAGGTTGAGAGGAGCCAGACAAGTGGGAGATACCGATGAGGAGAAGGAAGCCTTCCCTTCCTTATTATACGCAAGAGTCAAAATGAGGACCAACAGGGATCACAGCACAAGGATTTTATGTTCTGTAAGAACTTTGAAGATCACATTATAAGATGGTGACAAAAGGAAAAACCCAAACCAAACCTAATTGACAACAAAACTCCAGCACGGTCTTCAGTTAAAAGACTGGAAAAGAATCCAGCAAGGCAGGGAAGAAGTTAGAGAGGAGCCTTTACAGAAGCAGCAAGTCCAGGGGCGCAGAGCACAGAGTGCGGGGCCTGCAGTCAGGTGTGTCCTCAGACACTCCTGGGGAAGCCAGTGTCTGCCTCAGTTTGCTCATCTGTGAAATGGAGCTAAGAATAAGCCATCCCTCCCAGGGTGGTCTTAAAGCCCCACATACACAAACGTGAGCAAGCTCCTCCTCCCCAGGCTGCTCCTGGAGGCCAGCCAGTCTGCTAGTCATTCCCTGTGTCCTGAGGAACACAGGAAAAGCAATCCCCAAAGATGCCTTCCCTGAGACACCTATGGGGCCATCAGTCTCTTTGTCGCTGCCTTGGGAAGGACCCGCATTATCTGTTTTGTGACCAGCCCATCATTTCCATAAGTCACTAAGTGACAACGCCAGAACATTTTAATCCATAGACTGTCTTTGACACTCACACTGCAATTGCTCTACCCCTTTAACAAAAACTAAGCCCACAATTAAAGAACCAGACAAAAATCAAGCACAGAGCTCTGAGCAGAAAGGTGCTCAAAGCGCCAGGAAACATCGTGAATGGGAGCTGAGTACATTTCAATGACTCGGTTCTGCGTTTCTGACTGACCCTTCCCTTTCAGACACAGCCGTGTGACAGAGGCTGGAAGGGTAAAAGGAACAAATGTGAAGGTGGATTCTAGTCATCCCCGGGCAACCCTGGGGAGGTGGTGGAGGCCACGGCTCACGACTCGATTCCGGCTCTCTGAACATTATTCTAAATTCAGTTCTAATAACGATCTGGTCTTGGAACGCAGGCAGCACATGCTGCAGTATTCTCACACCAAAGCTCTGGAATTCAGGTCACTGTATATTTCCTCTTCCTAGATTATGCTCTCCCTCCATGTAAATCCTTTGAACATGCAGATAAAACCAACACCAAAGACAAAAAAGCCCATATGTGTGCGTCTAAGTCAGCCCCGGCAGTGCTCCATATAAGGTCGTAACTCCGAGGGGCACGAGCCAGGAGGCCTCGTACAAGAGGTATATAGATCATGTAGATGGGCTGCCGGCAGGAAGACCGGCCCTCCAGGCCCCCAGGGACACAGGGGAGAACGTTCCACAAATTCAGTCTTATCATGAACCCCACTGGAAACCTTCTGGCATCTCTAGGGAGCCAAACGTTGAGGACTATGTAGAACCACTGATCTGAACACGTACAGAAAACAACCCCCGAGCTGGCCTGATAACCTCAACTGAGAGTTATGAACAATTCTAAAAGACGCCCCAACTCTCCCAGAATGACCAAATTCAAAAGGAAATGACCTTCCTGGCACTGTTACAAACACACACAACATCCATTTGTCTTCTAGCTCTCAAGCACTGTGCCGAAACCCCCCAGAACGGCTCCATCAGGGAAGGAATTCGGCTGTCTCGGTGAGCATGACCGCTGAGCCCCAACCACCCCAGGATGACATGTGCTAGGAGCTGTTAAGGGAGAATGAAAACTGAAACTAGCATTGAAATTCTAATTTGTTAGCAATCCTGTTGTCCCTTTCTTCTTTTTCTGTACTGGTTTTAAAAAATACAAAAATTCTGCACTAAAGAGCATTTAAAATGTGCAAAATTTGGTGCTTTTAAAAAAAAATCCACCTTTTTTTTCTTTTGGGTGGGGAGAACTTAGACGGCTACTTTTTTCTGAAGGGGATAAAATGTCATGGCTCAGACGAGGGACCATTTTACACACAGTGCTAAAATATGATTTAACACACCCCAATGCTATAAAAAACCTCCTTCAGAGTGCTGGTTACTTGCCTTTCTTTTTGTCTTCTCAAATTAAAGACAATCTACAAAATTCAAAAAGAAAATGAAGGTGTTTCCTCTCATGTCAGTGCTCTCCAGAAAATGTACAAGTTTAAGGAACAGAGCCCAGTCTGCATGCATAGACCTGTCTTCATTAATACTAGTTGTAGGTGGGTGGGTTTCTCTTTGAGTGGTCAGTGCACAAAAGCTCTGCTCCAAGTCAACAAATACATTCTTTGGGATATTTCTGACTTCCCCATTCCTCAATACTCATTCTCAAGCTTCACCTCAAATTTCTATCTAGCTCAGCAGAGGTATGAAGGCATTCCAATATCATGAAATATCTAGTACTTTCTTGGGTTAGTTGACAATATTTAATCTGGAAAATTAATAGCTTAATAAGTCTCTTTAATTAATTTAAATTAGGGTTTCTTAACCTTTTTTTCATACCATGGACCTCCTGCTCGGGCTTTTTTTAAGTGCATCAGATAAAAGAGCTAGGATTACAAAGGAAATCCATGGTAGTGCAGTTTGTATAGGTTAGTGGAATATCTAAAAGTAACACTTCTTCCCGTGTAAGCTCAGGAACCCTCCAAAGTCTGTCCCCAGACCCCTGGCCCCTGCTATGTGACTGACTATGCGGCGTTAGCTAAGTCACGGCCCCCCTGGGCCTCATCAGTAAAATGAGGGGGCTGGGCCACACGGACTCTTCCAGCTCAAAGCTTGTCTGCTCGGGAAGTCTTCAGTGCAGACCAGAGCTCTGGAGAAGGGAGGGGCCGGGCTGCACAGCACAACTATCTGTTCTGTTCTTTGTACATGGAAATGATGTAATCTACATATTTTGTATCGAGGGGGGAACCCTTTGCCACTCAACATCCACGACGGCTCGGTCAAGACTGGAGAAGCCAGCCGGCTGCCTCTATGTCCGATCGGCTGAGGGCTCCTCTCCTAAAACCCTGAAGCCTGAGGCTCTTCAGAGCAGCAACCAGACAAAAGGATCTCACCAGGCAGAGATGCCCCAAAGTTGGTGAAAACAGAATTTTGTTTTTTAAAGAAGGGGGTCTACCCTGGCTTTGAGGGTTTGGCATGGGTGCAATATCTTAAAAAGGCAGATGACTAGCTCAGCTACTGACCATGCTGACCATTCTCCAGAAGCAGACTGGACTACAGGAAAACAGTGAATGGCTATTTCTTACAGGTTTTTGGAACAAGACACAATTCCAGACTACCTTCTGCAGGGTTCAAAAATGTCTGATCGCTTACTCTCATCTAATGGTTCTGGACTGCCGACCGACTCGACACCAGGGGAGAAGAAGCTGCGCTGGGCAGCTCTCCTGATCTTCATGGTGATAATTCCTACAATCGGGGGCAACATTCTCGTGATCCTTGCGGTGTCCCTGGAGAAAAAGCTGCAGTACGCTACCAACTACTTTCTGATGTCACTGGCAGTAGCCGATCTGCTGGTGGGGCTGTTTGTGATGCCGATTGCCCTCCTGACAATCATGTTTGGTAAGTCCGTGGTACCCTAAAGGGGTGGCACCTTAGCTGTTCTCAAGTACTTTCTGTTTGGCCTAAAAGAAAAGTGAACTAAAAAGAGTCCCAATTTCTCACTGCTCTCCTGTCTCTACTTGTGTACGCCAGTTAGAAAGAGTGAAATGGTCTAGATAGGAATCGCTCTGTTAACTGTGGTGAAAATGTTCTTCAAGTAAATAACATTTTCAGATGCTGCACAGCTCAAGGATCAGATGAGTGAGAACCCACTCGCCCCTACCGCACGGAAGAGAGGCCATGACCTTTTGTTGGTCAAACAGACTCTATCATGCATGATTTGCCTAGTGACTTGACTCCACTTGTAGCTTAAAAGAACCTGCTCTATTCAAGTTCTTGTAATTTCCCTGCATTTTAGAAAATTTCTTCAGTCAAAGAACTTGATTCTGTTTGTGGTACAGTTACAGAAGGAAATGGTCCATCTGCTGTTCAGCTCCTCTGACTTCTCATCATTGGTATTTGATGTGGGAAAATTTAGGACCCCCAACTATAGGGGGCATCTTGATGAAATTCAATGGAATAATACCCAGTTGTTGAGATTAATAATTAATTTTCTGTTGATTTAAATCAGTCTCTTAAAAAGATTTCTTAATAACTTAGCCTTAAAATAAATATCTCTCATAAATATTTTAGTTATAAGGAGGAATTTTTTGACCCGTGGATTCCATTCCTCCCTCATGTCTTAGTTCTCTAATCTCTTTAGTAATCCAGCTGTAACCTTGGTTTAAATATTTAAGGAATCTGAAGTTAGAACACAACATAACAATAGTATGTTTAACATTGAGCTAAGTTAAAAGGCCTCCGTGGGCCAGATTTACAGAGTTAACCTGTGGGGAGGACCCAAGAGTATTTCACTGACACTAGACACAATTCAGATCAAATGCCACAGCACAGAGCCAGAAATTATTTTAAAATGGCTCCCTTCCAACCACACTGAACTGTCATCATCATCATCAAATCGCCGTTGAGAGGCTAAATGTACAGACAGATGAAATAAATGACTCTGCTTGGTAACATGGCTTAAATATTTACCTGACAGGAATTCTTCCTCTTGGGCCCCTCCACAAACTCATGCATTGCTACTGATCCCCCCTAAGGAACTGCCACAAACAAGCAGTTCAACATTACATACCGAGAAGGCTTCCATGGCAGAGGAAGTCTCACCCCCTCACCAGGGTACTGAAATGATGGGCAGGCTGTGTTTCTGATGACAAGGAGCAGGAAGCGAGAGAAGGCACGTGAAAGGGCAGCCCCAGCCCTCCTCTCTTGAGTTGTACAGGCAATGTATTGTATGATGAAGGGGGATGCCTCGTGCCCTTCTTCCAGAGTGGAGTAAGCACGAATGTTAGGTTCATACATTCAGTCCTGCCACCGAAAGAGTCTATTATTCATGGCTATGCACTGAAGTGGAGAAATATCAGCCTCTGATGCTGCTTCCCTTATTAATATTGAACAAATTAAGTTGCTTGACACTGGTAAGTCAGTTTTATTATGTTGTGACTGCTTGGTACATGGGTCAGCTACTAAAATTACGTCTGCCAAAATAAAAGAGACAACAGTTCAAAAGAACAAAGTTTCCATAGATTTAAGCCTAGATGACGAGCACAATGGGCTGCTGGGTCTGTGTACTTCCAAAATCTCAAAAAAGGTCTAGCAGATGGCCAAATGGCAGCTGACGTCTCTGCCAAGGCTGGCATTTAGAAGTCTGATACCTCAAACTCAAGCATTAAAAAGTTCAAAGAAAGAAGTTAGCATGTGCTTATCAGCAGCAAACTCTTAGAGAAGGTGCCTTAATATTCATGTTCAACTTTTAGCTGCTGGAACAGTAAGGTATTTAAGCATGGGAAATTCAGCCACTTCCACCCTGCCAACATGTAAATAAAAAACCAGAATGCTCTGCCATTGGTGATAAAAAATTCTTGCCATAACTGTAAGAAGATCACAGCGATGGCTGGGCAAGGGGTAAGCTTTTAAATGAAAAGACAGGAATTTCTGCAAGGTTTTTTCACTCCTACAGAAAAACCAAATGACAAAAACCATTCACTGTAGGACAACACATTTCCCCCAATAAATTCCTCAGTCTGACACCCCACATTGTGCAATGTATTTGAGACACTTCCTGGAATTTTTCCTCCATCCCTTTTTGCTTAAAACTTACGCCTGACTGCAGTTGGGTAGAATAGCTAGTCCTCCATATGGCCCCCAAATCGAATTTGTGCTTTAAACAAACATTGAAAATGAAAACACTGGCAGAAGAGTGAGGGGTTTTTAATAGAAGAAAGAAAAATGTATGACCTCTAACCCTAAAAAAATCAGATGTGATGAAGGTGATGCCATCTGAAGGAACCTCAGGGAGCTTTAAAGACCAGAGTCCATCGATTTTCTCTAATTATAGGGCCCAAATCTGGAAAGTTCCCACAAACACAACTCCCTTGTTCCACTGATATGTAGGTTACACTACTGCTATGTAGTTTATAAAAACAACATGGGAATGTACTTCCTAAACAAACATAATTTCTAAAATTTAATTAATGAAGGCAGATGAAAACAAGGGGAGCAAAACGGGGAAAAAGGGTTACCGCCATCAAGTCGGCTTGCTGTGCAGAGAAGAGCAGCAGCCGGAGCGACGCCGCCCAGCCTCTATCGACACAACACCACTTCCAACAGGGGTAGGGGCGCAGTGCCATAGGATGTATTTCCACTGTACAGTAGACTATGGGCCCAGAAAGGGACTGTGAGCCACCCTATGCCCCTCAGCTCTCTCTGCTACACCAGGCACTAAACAGAGGGCCTATGTCAATACGTCAAGAGCATGTTCTGGGCAGAACTCTTCCACCGTTAGCCACTGTTTCATTTAGGCAAAAAAGCAGCTAAGGAGCAGTTTGTTTTTCATAGTGGCCCCGTCATCACTTTCCGCCTGACTGAACAGGACACGAGTCTGGGCCGGGCTTCTCCAGGCTCTGGACGCGGTCCTGCCGCCAAGGCAATCAGGAGGAGGAAGTAGCTCAGGACACTTCATCTCTGTTTCACAGCATCAAACAGGGCTGCCCCCTCAGTGCCTGGAGAACGTCTTAGGACCAAAAGGGTTCTACCAATGTCAGTTGTTACTGTCACCTTCTGTCTAAAGCAGCGGTTCTCAACCTGTGGGTCGCAACCCCTTTGGTGTCGAACGACCCTTTCACAGGGGCCACAGGGGTCGCTTAAGACTATTGGAAAACATATTTCCGATGGTCTTAGGAACTGAGACACGACTCCTCTCTCTGTCTCCAGCCGGGTGAGCCCACATGCAGATGCACCCACATACGAGTATTAAAGGGTCATGACATTATGAAGGTTAAGAACCCCTGATCTAAATGATGCGGCACTTAACTTTTTTGGTGAATCTGATCTGCGTCCTTGTACTATACAGTAAACAGGAGGGCAAATAGCACTTTTAGGACAACGTCACGGTTGGACTGTCTGGTCTAAATGGCTTGAATGAACAAACATTTGGGTCTACTGACCAGAAGCTCTGTACTGATCACACCAAATATCCAAAATACTACACCATGGTGCCCACAACAAGAGGTCTTCGGTAGTTCTTCCACACCCTATTTCACAGTGTGTTCTTGCTATTGAAATCCTGGGGCTGAGGCTATCAGCTGAGAGGAGTCAGTCAGGAACGTGCTGTGAAGCCGCCACCTCTGCCCTGGGCCGACAGTGAGAGGTGGGGGGGGGGGCGTAGGAGGGGGGCTGGCAACGGGCTCTCAATTGTTAACAAAAGCAGGAAACCAAGCAGCTGGATGGCACCATTTCAGAAGCCTGGCTGAGGCCATCCTCTACCTGTCACACGCCCCTTTTACAGGGAGCACAAAAAGAAATCTTTCTTCAGCTTTAACTGGAGGAAATAATTTGTGTCTGCCAACAAATCTTGTGCCAATTCCAAATCCAGGGCTCTTAGCTGGCCTTCAAATGATATTAAGGGGAAAACAGGTGATGAATTGTCCTGGGACTAGAAATTGCAGATCAACTTGCAGAAACTAATATAAGGAACATGAAAGCTAGATTGACTTAGCATTTGTACGCATGTGGAGCATGTCCGCCCATGGAGGCATTTAGGTCAATTTTATTTAAAGTAATACCCTACTGATCACTGACATAAGTCATAGCAATGCATTAATATGGAATATTCTTGGGGCTGGAGCTGGAGGGCGCATGTGGCTGCAATTTCATGAAATGTGGAATCCCGAGGGCTGGAGAGCGACCTCTCTCAGGCTGGGCTTCAAGCAGTTTTAATCTACTGCCCTCTCTACTTTAAAAAGCAGAAACTCCCTATCACTGTCTCTTACCAGCAATAAACAATCAGCAAAGCCGCTAACAATTAAACAGATTAAAATCATGGCATCTTTGCTTTAGTGGCAATTGTCTATTTCTCTTCAGTTACAAAAAAAAGCATTATGGAATGAAGTTGTTAAAATCAATTTACTCTCACCACCGGTTAACGTAATCACTCAAGTACTTATATTTAAGAACTGGGGCTCTGAGAAGATATGACCTGAACTCAATGATGCCCCGCGGCCTGACAGACTGACACTGCACGTGGGAATCTGAGAGTTATAACTGAATCAGGATAAGCATGAAGAGTCTGAAACCAGGAAAGGCGGCAGAATGAAACAGAAAGCTCCGTGCCTCCCGGCTTCCCCCTGCCAGCCGTCTGACCTTGAGCGGGGCCTGATGCCTTCTGAGGCCTCCCTTCTTCAGGCTGAGCCCCAAAACACATTTCCGTTCTGACAGGAGGCCTCTCTGGCTCTCGATGTTTGCCCATAAATCCCACACAGAAGATCTATTGAACACACACACTAGACGTCTGCCTTGTCCTGTACTATGTCAGGTACGCTGAGCTATTGCTCCTACCGGCCCTCCTCGGGACGGCCACCAGCCCAACTCTTTCCAGAGCTACTTTGCAAAACAGATGGACCCTCACAGAGTAGCCAAAGCTTTGAAGGAAAATCACATGAAACGTAAAAGTCAGCACCTGCCCTTCTGGGCCTGACTAAAGCCTGGGGTCATCCCCAGATGGACTATTTGTATGTAGGGGAGCTGTTGTCCTGAATAATGAAGCCGATTTCATCTTGCATCCTACAGGCAGGGCCTTGTGGGGCCTTAAAACTGTGCTTGGCCTCGGGTCAGTCTGATCCTGGTGCCCATCCTGCCCCGGATGTCAGAGCCCCAAGTCTAAGGAATTCCTCCAAAGTAGAGCGTGAGAGGTAACAAAAGGGCAGCCTTCATTTATCAAGGCTGTCGGTAGTGACAGCACCTTTGCCATGTGTAGCATGGACTGTAATAGACTCCAGATGGAGCAATCACTTAATTAAAAAGGACCAACTATTGCTATATTTACTGAAGAGTATCAACGGTCTGATATAAATTAGAGAAGAAAAGCATGGGAGACGAAATCTGAGCACGAACGGTGACAACCCACATCCACACTGTACTTCAGGGTCTGCAAAAGGCTTTCCTTGCAACCACCAAATATTATTATCCCAATTTGCAGATGAGGAAACTGAGGTCCCGAAGGGAGCCGAAGTGGTCAGGGCTGTAGCCAGGACCCATGCTCTCGCTCCTCCTCCATGTGGCCTCCAATGTGTCTCTATCATCATTTTTCTTTGGCTGTGGACACCAAGTAAGAAAATTCTACTCCGGACTCCGGGGTGGTGACATGTTTCACTGCGCAGCCATTTATCTGGATACACAGAACTTAGACCATCTAAGATGAAAAGGTTAGACACAAGGGAAAGATCTTTGCAGCCACCATCAACAACCTGACAAAAAATTGACAAGCCAAACCTCTAAGGAAATGAAATGCAAGGTTGTGGGTAAGACTCAGGTCTGCTCTTCAATGAAAATGCAACACGAGACTTACGAATAACCAGGACCAGAAGGAAAAAAGACATTTTAAGCAACCACTTGAAAAACGTTACCAACGCTAATGATTGGAGAAAGGTGACTGAAAACAGCTTTACACGCGACTGGCAGATGGTTAAAAAGCCAATTTCCAGGTGGTGGGGCTGGCTGTGGAGAGACAAGGGCACGGCACGGGGCCGGGGTAGACACACGCCCCCCAGTAGCCGCCACTGGAGCTGGGAGCTGTTTTACGGGCCTGGGGGAGAGGCCTTCTTCTGCTCCAGCAGAGGGAGGGAGGGTGTGTGTGTGTGTGTGTGTGTTGTGTGATGACATACATGCTGTAATAACTCCTCTTTGACACTATGAGTGCTTACGCCCTAGTTTAAGCTTCCATACCTTTCAGAGAGTTTTATAAGAATCAAAACATTTTTCAAGCAAAATCTTCTTATCAAGTTTCTATTTGTGAACCATGCAATGCTATTCTGAAGAATCAACTGAATGCCCTCAGCTCAGGCCAGAAAAGCTTCTCTTTAATGAGCTCCTGAGCTGCGGGCTGGGCAGAGCCTCCTGTCTGGAGATCCCCTTCACTTCTGACTCCTGCCCTCCTTTCCCACCTGTGAGCTGAGCCAGCAAGGACAGCAAACCTAACTGACAAATGAACTGATTCTAACGAGACAAGGAACACTGCACGCTCACAAGCCCTGACCTCTCCAATGAGAAAAAAAAAAGACAGAAATATGGTTTGTACTTTGAATAGACATTTAAACTACTTTTATGACAAACATTTTACAAACTAAATACTACCAACTACTTCCTATAAATAGGTCATTATGTAGTAAATCATCATTTTCGTCTACAATATCGCATCCAAAGCCAAGTATGAGGGGCTACAACATACACCACACACTTACTTTCACTGATCCATTCCACCACAAAATGACCATTAAGAGAACGGCCAGGGGTCCATCCTTTAATTATGAGACACAAGCAAGTGCCTTCTCTGCCTGTACACTGAGTCAGATCTTCTCACACCAGCACCACCCCCAGGCTGGGCACCCAAAGGAGAGGCTGTCAGACGCATGGTAGGCCATCTCTTCCCCCTGTGCTCCTACCTGAACACTGTTCCAACCTTGTAAGACTCTAAATAACCAATCACAGTCGAGTATTTGCAAAGAGTTTTCAAAAGAATTTCACTGAAATTTGCTCTGCTTTTGAGACTGCCCTAAATTGTGATGAGCTGAGCCAACGTTCTCCCCTAACCTAGAGTGGATGGAGAGGAGCCAAGTTTGGGCTCCTCTAACTTAAAAGGGTCCTCTTGAGACTCCTGCCACTTGAGAATATAAAGGCCATCCAGCAGGGATAACATTCATTTTGAGGGGGATATTAACTCGTGCTTCCCCTTCAGAAAAAGATCAGAAATATCATTACAACCCAATGACTAAATACCACTGCAAAGCTCACAAGAGGCCGAGTGCTTCCTATTGCGGGTTAATGGAGATAGAAACAATTAATATCTCTAGTGGGCTCTGTGTAACATGCTCCTTAAAAGGTATTCATTGTATCTTGGTAAATTGAGTTGTATTTTAAGCGTCTTGGGAGTGCCAGGCATTTAAGCAAACATTTCAGTGAATACTTTCGTGGCACATATCTTCCTCCCTTGTCATAGTGACAGGGACACAGAGCCAGAGCCAGGCTGCCTCGGCCTGAGCCAAAGGCTTGCACAAACACCTTCCCTCTTAGCTGGAACCCGTCAAGGACACGACAAAAGTTTCAATGGAAGTTAAGTAATAATTGCCCTCTCCTTGAAATGAGTTCTGGCTATTATGTGGCACGCAGGGGATGACATGGTTAATGGACGGACTCAGCAAAGCCGGCCAACCGTATGGAGTGGATGGAGAAGTAACGTGTTGTGTTTTCTTTCTCCCAGAGCCAACGTGGCCGCTCCCCTCGGTCCTCTGCCCTGCCTGGCTGTTTCTGGATGTGCTTTTTTCTACAGCATCCATTATACATCTCTGCGCCATCTCTGTGGACCGTTACATAGCCATCAAAAAACCCATCCAGGCCAGTCAATACAACTCCCGAGCGACAGCCCTCATCAAGATAACTGTGGTCTGGCTCATTTCAATAGGTAGGTGAGGAAGGAGGGGATCTGGGATGGGAGGGGTCCTTTCAAGAAGCAGCCTGGGAAACATACTGTTCATCCTCATCACATACATGTCTGCACACACACAGACACGTATGTATCACAATCCTTGAGCCCAGTGTCAAATACGATTCTAGCCTTTCCAATGAAGATCTCTCCTAATGCCTGACTGTGGGGTGAAGAAGACCCTGGGTGCTCAAAAGCAACACCAGCAAAGGTCACGCCCCTGCAGGTCCCACCCAGCTAACAAGGCTCCAGAAAGGGTCCTGGCCGGAGTCTGCGCCTCTAGCATTATTCACCAATGAGAGGCTCAGGACCGTGTGGGCTGGAGGAGTGGGGGTGAAATTTTCAGCCACAGAAGTTAGTTCTCAAGAGTCCGTACTGTTGAAAACATAGATCTTTGATGCGCTAATGGATGATACTCATCTACATTTTGGTTAAATGTATTTTAAAAAACAAACCAAAAAGACTCGTAACCACAAGGGGAAGAAAAAACCCCCATAGGCCTTCATGATTTTTACTGATTCAACATGGAGGCCAAACCAGAAGCACCAGCCTTGTGAACTCTAGAAGACCTTGCTCTGAAAGCACATTCAAATTCTCCTAACTCCCTATGACCCTAAGAGTTAATGTGTGAAAACTTAGGCTGACTGAAAACCATCAGATTCTGTTGAAATCAGCTGCATAAGCACCTCTAAACACGTAAATGGAGAGAATTGAAAGCATTTTTCAAAACCAACCAACCAAACATCACCCACCACCTTAAGCAGAAACTAGGTGAGATTCCAAGACTGCCTTGGAAGCCAAGACTTCAGGGCATGGCAGTTAATCCCAGTGTCTACAGCCCTTTATTTGGTGTTCCGTTTGCCTAGTCACCTGCAGTGGAGGAAGGTAACATTCACAGGTGACGGGCAGAGAAGCAGGGACTCTACAAGGCCGCTGCTCTCTTCTCAACCATTCTGACGGCCCACTTCCCATCTTTGCTGCTCAGCCAGTCAATGAGCAAAGCCAGGAGACTTCATAATAGAATATCTTAGGAGGGACTTAAGTCCAGCCAAAACCGTATCTTGGAAATGGGCAGGCGAGGACTGGACAAATAGCCCAGGTTGAAAAGGGGGCCTGAGTGAGGCGAATGCAGTCACCAACCAAATCCTGTGACAATGCATTAGGATTCTAGCAAGAGAATCAATATTCCAGGATAACAAACTTGCAAATTCAAAGGGAAAAGTGTTAGGTGAAAGAGAACTGGTATACTTAAGAAAATAAAAGCCAGAGCAACGAGGAGACGCACCTCAGCTCTAGCTCCTGGGGCCTGACAATGAGGGGCTCCTGACCAAAGAGCTAAACCTCCCTCTTCTGTTTACCAGCAAGAGGCTCTGCAGATGAGGGGGAGTTTTGGGGTTCACAGATCAGAAAGCCAGAAAGAACCTTTCAGGTCAAGTCAAAGCAAATGGAAATAAGATTCATTTCTGAATGGCTGGAGAGGGTGGGGACTGGGCACTTGGTTCTGGGTCTTCCCCATCCTTCCCACACCTCCAACAAGCAGGCAAAACCTTCACTGACCCTCTGCAGGAGGGGGTGTACTCTAAATATCTTCAGTTTTCCTTTGGAAGTCCTTAAAGTAAAACCGGTAACTCATAACTGTAAAACAAATCACCACCAAATCCCTTCTAGAGGCTCAAGCTTTAAAAAGCAAGGACAAAGGAATCTTAACCCTTCAGCTAAACCTGAGAGAAGAGGGAGAGCAGCTGGGAGGCTGCCTAGGTACCTTATGTCACGTGTACCATTCTGTGGGTCAAAGGCTTTATTTCTACAGAATTTCTTCTATATTCATAAAGAGGTATAAAATCACTACTTTGAGACAGACTCAATAATTTTTTTCCCTAACATTCCTTTCCCTAACATCTGTCATCCTGTGTGGACCTGGAGTCAGGGAGTTGGGAATTTCAATCCTACTTCAGACGCTTGCTGGCTACATGACTCTGGGCAAGTTACTTAACCACTGTCTGCTCGATTTCCTCAATTGTAAAACGGGAAGAACAGCACGTCACTGCCAGGGTTGCTGTGAAAGTAAAATGTGACAGTATTTTAAGGGGTTTTGCAAACACTAAAGTGATCTATAAAACGTAGTGATCATGATGACGACAGCTTTAGGGAATGAGTCTCTTGCAACCTGCAGACCGTCTAGGGGTCTGGGCCTTCCCAGTCAGCTGGCGCGGGCCCTCCCCCGGGAACAGAGGGACTGTCCTGGGGGGTACTTCAAACAGACCATGAGACTGAGCTCAACCTGTCTGGGCTTCCTTTTTTTCTAGGCATTGCCATCCCGATCCCAATTAAAGGCATAGCAGCTGGCGTGGGGGACCCCACCAACATCACGTGTGCAATAACGAAGGAAGGTTTTAGGGACTTCATGCTCTTTGGCTCTCTGGCTTCCTTCTTCGCGCCCCTCACCATCATGCTCGTCACTTACTTCCTCACTATTCAAGCCCTTCGGAAGAAAGCGTACTTGATCAAAAACAAGCCACCGCAGCGTTTCACATGGTCCACTGTATCTACGGTTTTCCAAAGGGATGAAACACCTTCCTCGTCCCCTGAAAAGGTAGCCATGCTGGATTTTTCTCCCAAGAATAAAATGATGCCTAACACGAGTGAAGAAATGCTTATCCGGCGAATGTCCAGTGTTGGAAAAAAGTCTGTCCAAACTATTTCCAATGAACAGAGGGCCTCCAAGGTCCTGGGGATTGTGTTTTTTCTTTTTCTGCTTATGTGGTGTCCTTTCTTTATTACAAATATAACTCTTGCTTCATGTGATTCCTGTAGCCAGAGCACGCTCCAAAAGCTTCTGGAGATTTTTGTCTGGATAGGCTATGTTTCTTCAGGGGTGAATCCTTTGGTCTACACACTCTTTAACAAGACCTTTCGGGATGCATTTGGTCGCTATATCACATGCAATTATCAGGCTACCAAGGGAGGGAAAATCCTTCGGAAATGCTCAAGTAAGATGTCCTTTAGGAATTCCATGGCAGAGGATTCCAGGTTCTTTGTGAGACAAGGAGTGGGAAATGGGATTAACCCTGTCATGTACCAGAGCCCAATGAGACTCTGTAGCTCTCCCATACAGACCCCATCCACCATTCTACTGGACACACTACTTCTCACTGAAAATGAAGTGGATAAAACTGAAGAGCAAGTCAGCTATGTGTAGCTGACTTCATGTTACCTTCACCTGAATAATGCAAAGAGCAGAATCAAGAGTAAGCATACAGACTAACTGGGGCCACTGGAAAACATTACAGACAAAAGGAAATGCAGAACATAGGTTACTTCATCTTCTTAAAGACCAAGACTAAACATCAATATTGTCTGGTTCTCCTCAATCTGACCAGACAACTCCATGAAATAGCTATTTTGCACAGAAATAAAAACCACCTACAATTATACAGTAAAAAAGAGGCCAAAAGATTCAAATAAAGTTCAGCCAACTATTTCATCAACAAGTTTGGCCTGGCCTTCTTTTACAAAGCCCTCAAAATCAGAACCATTTGTTAAGGACCAATGGGTGCAGAGTTACGCAAGAGGACTGGTTTTGTTACGAGGTCCTTGTGGAGTTCACCAGGGAGGGCTGTTCTCAGTTACAGGTGGTCAACATTTTCATTAGTTACTTGGGTGATACAACATAAATGACACAAATTGATCAAACACCAGAAAAGAAGACCACTACAGTGGCTCAAAGAGGCTGGCCTCCCTCAAGCCATGGGTGGGACACTCCCACGACCCATGACCTTCTATGCTGCAGAGTAGGAAGAGAAGCTCCTTGACAGATGAGTGTGAGGCCCAGCCAGAGCCAAGTTAAGTGCCGGACATGGCCAGGGCAGCCAAGGCAGGGTGGGGGTGAAGCCAAGAATGGAGCACGAGGTCTCCTAGTACAGCTCACAGACTCAAGAGGGTGGAGGTGCCCACAGAACTGGTATTGTGGGAAGCCGGATTACTCCACGTGGGGCATTGAGGACAAAGGAAGCAGCCCTGGGACTAAATTCAGATTGGACATCTGAAGAGTGGGCTTGACTCTATAGCTCACATTTCAGGAAGGACACTGAAAAGCTTTGAAGTCCATTCAGAACAGGGCAGCCAAGAGAGCAAAGGGTTCAAAACCAGGCCCTAATAACATTTACTGAAGGAGTTAGGTGCTTCAAGCCAAGAGAAGATTTAGCATCATTAGAGCGGGCTTCAAATCTGCCAAAGTCTGTCACATGGAAAAGGACAGAGGAGACGGTACCAGGGACAGTGGGTGGGCTGTACAGAGAGCTGGTCTTGGACTCAATTCATGGGCAAACTTTCTGACAATGACATCCATCTCAAAAATTCAACAAGGTCCCTTGTGAGATAATGGGTGAGAGGCATTGGAGGTGTCCAAGCCAAGGTCTGACCTCCAACTGGACAAGAATATGACAGGAGATTGTCAAGGTCACCTCTCAGTGACGTTCCCAATGATGTGCACCTCTGTGTTTTGTTAACAGAAAGCAAGAGACCCCAAGATTCTCCCTGCGCTTGAGGAATTTTGAATTTAAAGCGTGTCAGCACCAATGTCCACATACAGGTGACAACAATAAATCCATAAAATACCGAGACTGGTGTTTCCTGTGTGAAGGCGACACAATCAGAGAAAATCGCCACCTGATAAATTCCAGAAAACTTCCTATCTAATCAGCTGCATTTCAGCCTGCATGTGGCGACCCTCCTCATGATGCTGCTCCATCCTCAGGGCTCCGGACTTGGGAATTCCCCTCTCAGACCTTACCATGTGAGGGCAGGGGCCAAAGCGTATCATTTTGCTAAGCAGAGTGCAGTCTAGACAGAGGACTGAAGAAGTTTTTGTGAATGAGTGGGTGCCTCTGCTTCCTGTTCTCCTCCTTTACCGAACCCCCTTTTCTGCGATCATTGGGACTTTTGGTTGCCCAATCCTTTTCCAGTCGTGCCCTAACCCACCACAACTGTTGTGGCTCCTCTGGCTTCGCTAACAAGCCCCCACAATCCCGGAGGAAGGGTCCCTTAGCCTCTAGCCTGCGAGGCCCCACACATAAGCCCCATTACCTAATTTGTCCACTCACACTCCACCCTGAGATCCCAAATCCTGCCAGGCATCATCAAACTCGACTGATTTTCCCTGCAATAAATTCCTGTAGCTCACCATCGGTCGGGTCCTGACTTCTGCTTCACAATCCTTTCGCTTCTCTGTTCCAAACCCTTCTCTTCTCTCCTCTTCCCTTACAATTAAAAAAGATCACCTCCTGCTCTGACTGTTCGTTGTTCAGTTCTTTTTCAGTCGTGTCTGACCCTTTATGCCCCCATTTGGGGTTTCCCTGGCAAAGATGCAGGAGTGGTTTGCCACTTCCTTCCCCAGCTCATTTTACAGATGAGGAAACTGAGGCAGACATGACTTTCCCAGGACCACACAGTTAGGAAGTGTCTGAGCCTGGGCAAGGAGTCTTCTTCTTCTTTTTTTTTTTTTAAATTTTTTTCCTTTTTTCTTTTTGGAGGGCAGTTGGGGTTAAGTGACTTGCCCAAGGTCACACGGCTAGTTTTTTTGTGTTAAGTGTCTGAGATCATATTTGAACTCAGGTCCTCCTGACTCCAGGGCTGGTGCTCTATTCACTTCGCCACCTAGCCACCCTGCAAGGAGTCTTCTGACTTCACTTCTCCCTTTTGCATCTCAGCCTCTCCTTCCTCCTGACTCCACCCATTTGGCCCTTAAACATAGTCAAGCCATTCCTCCCAGAAGAACCCTTTCCCTTGTTCCCTTCCCCCTGTCTTGAATTCCTCTTCCTTCTGGCTTCTAAAAGGAGTCCACATTTGCTGCCTTGACTTCACCATCCACTCCACTTCCACGGCCCTCACACCCCCACCATCTGCTGGCTCAGGACCCCAACAACCTCCTAAATGGCCAAAGTCAATGTGCTTTTCTCTGCCCCCATCCTCCCTGGCCTCTTGGCAGCATACGGCACAGTGGCCAATCCCTGTCTCTTTTCTTCCTCTTCTCAGCAGTTATCGCCAAGACTGTCTTTGGTTGTCTGTCTTTATTGTATGTGTGGACACGCACACACACCCTTATACACGTATGTCCTCTCCCTTAGCAACCTTACCAGTTTCAACTATAAAACATATGTGAGTAACTACCAAACCTTTATCCCCAACCCTGACTTGTCTCCTGAGACTCCAGACTTTCAGTATCTACTGATTTTAAGACCTGTTTGCACATCTGAAACCAAAATGAATCTCTGGTCTGCTGTGCTGCGTACAGTAAAATTGGGGCCATCTGAACCAGCATCTGGTGAATGATGGCATGGCATCAGAAAGGCAAACCATGCGGACGGCAGACATGATGGAGGGGAGGCTTCAGTAAAAGTCAAGATGAGGCAGCGCTTGCCGGGCCCCGCAGGGAGCACTTCATGGTCACTGTCTTATCAATCTTGGGGACAAAGGCTAGCATCATCTCCATTTTACAGAGTAGGAAACTGAGGCAAACTTATAAGGGGAGTTGCTGTTGTCGTCTAGTCGTGTCTGACTCTTCCTGACCCCACTGGGGGTTTTCTTGGCAAAGATACAGGAGGGCTTTGCCATTTCCTTCCCCAGCTCATTTTACAGATGAGGAAACTGAGGCAAACAGGGTTAAGTGACTTGCCCAGGGTCACACAGCTAGTAAGTTGGAACTCAGGTGGGACTTCAAGCCCAGAGCTCTATCTGCTGCACCACCTAGTTGCCTAAATTTGAGTCAGTTAAGTCAACTACAATCATTCCCAATGAGGAGTTAATTCTTATTGACACAAAAACTGGACACAAATTCAGAACTGTCCATTCTCCTTTCTCCACGCTCCTCTCCTGCCTGCTCTAGAAGAAGCCCTTCTTTGGGGCAGGACTGCCTGGGCCATGGTCCTCAGCAGCTGCCAAAGCCGGCACATCAGGCAGGAAGCTTCCCGTCTCACTGTCCAGCTTCTTGAGCTGCTTCCCCGAGTCTTCCTTGGAGGAAGGACTCCCTCCACTTTGCTGAGTATCATTCTTCTTGAGCTGGAATCCTTCAAGCAAGCTCTGTCAGGTTCTTCCAAAACAGGAAGTCTCTGAACAACGGTTCAGGGACAAATGTGACCTCCGCTGTTCTGGCTAACTAGAAGCGGCCCTCGTATGAAAGAAAAGCATTCTTCATGAGGAGATTCACTCTCCCCTATTAGTCTCTTAAATTGTTCCACTTTCTGATGGTCTAAGTCATGGTTTGGACCAAGCCCAAGATCTCCCCCTTTACCATATTTCAAAATGGCAGTCACTTTGTCCCCAGGTTTCCATCACTAGCCCTAACCCAAACACACATCCCAGGGCCTCCTATCATTCACAAGCAGAGTGAGTAAGTGCTTCCCCCTCACCACTTCCTCTTACTTCAGAGAGAAGACTTAATTAAAACAAAACAAAAATTTATTTGATATTCTGCTTTTAGTGAGATGAGACTTTGAGGAGAAAGGTGGCTTGCTGGAATCCTCCATCATGAAAGCACTCTCTTGTGGGCTAGAATTCTACTAGCAAAGCTCCCTTCCCAGTACTGGTCTGCAGGAGGAGCCCCTGCCATCTTTCTTCCTCCCAAAGATGTTCTCCTGCAAATGATTAGCGCTTCCTCCGATTTATCTCTGTTCCATGTGACATAATCCCACGGAGAAGCTGGCTTTACAGCTTTACCTGGGCTTTCCTGTCTTTTCTCAAAGTCTGATTTAAAGCCCTGCCACGTTTCCTCTCTAACACTTCCCAGAAACCTCCTCATTCTGGTCCAGAAGACAAATCCTTGTTACGTGACACCACCTTGTTATCTAGCTGCACACTTGTCTTTTTTGTCAAGATCAAGTGCCCTTCACCTGGAAAATGTGAAGCTTTGCTTCCCCCAAAGGCCTTTCAGTTTCCTGAGCAGGCCTCAGGCCACCGGGTTCCTTCTATTTAAGCTGTCTCCACATGGCCTGATGGGCATTTTTCCTACTAAAAGACTCCAATTAAACTCCATGGTCATATGACATCCAAAAACCTGTGTATCTGCTATGACTCTATTCAGAATAAAAGGAAAACTTTCAAATAAGTCTGGTTTTCTAAATTTTGTTGTAGGCTCTCTAAGAAACAGCCAAACAAAGGCTCGTTTCGGCTTCTCCACTCTTTGGGAAAGGAAGTATGTACGTGCTCTTTTTCTAAAGCTTCTCAAAGTCACTTCTATTCATGATATGGTAAGCTGGGAGAAGTCCCAAAGTTTTCCAAACGATTTGTGTTTAGATCAATGAAAAGAGGGACAACTAGAACAAGAAGAGGGAGTTGTCCCTAGGTTATCAAAGACTATAGATCTGGCTGCGCTGTTCTAGCTAAGCACAAGGCGGCCTCCAGGTGAAAGAAAAAAACAGCTGTTGTTTTAAAAACATTTAAAGACAAAACCATAAAGTGACCCACAGTCTGAGGCAGCCCCCTTCTCTCTGCAGCGTGACTGGAGGAGAGTGGTAAGAAAAGAGACGGCTAAAAACCCCACAGCTCAGACCATGAACAAACGATGATGCCGCGATGGGCTCCGCTTTTCTGTCCAATGCCCATGAGCTGACACACAAGAAAAGGGCCCAAACCTCATCATTACTAGATGAAGTAACCGAGAAGGACAGAAGGGTACCGCAGCTCTCTGACACACCCAGGCAGAGAAATCAAGTACCCAAAGCTAAAAGGAAACAACATTTCATAGGATACTCGGACACTTGACCCTGGGGCACTTCCAATGAGGGCAAAAGAGCATTTCATGTATTAACTTCCATCAGAGAGGAGAGGGATCTAAGAGAGATGCTAAGACACCATTTCAAAGCAAGGCCTCTATCCCCATGGGAAGGAAGCTTCTTTCGTTGCTCCCAAGTACAGCTGACGCGGCATTATTCACAAAGAGCAAACCATCTAAAACCTCCTCCCAGCGACAAAGAGGATGGTCTGAGCAGCCACGTGACAAACCAAGAAGGTGGATGGTGCAGGCTCCCCGGAGTCTGCCACGGAGCTGGTCTGGCAGCACTGCCAGCTGACGCAGTGGTAGCTGCGCAGCAGGAGAGGGAGAGGTCAGAAGAACGCCACCTGGCGAACTGTCCTGGGCTGTCCAACTCACAAATGGCCCGCCTGTTAAGAAGCATGGTCGCCCTAGAGGTGCTATATGCCTGGGAATCCTAAGACATCTCCGACTTGGAAAAATCCAAACTGCAGCTGAGCTGAAGGGTGAGGGAAAGGTCCCCTTGGGAGGGCTGGGAGGAGCAGCAGAGCTTGTGGCAGGGATGGAGCACGAGCCCTAGAATCGGGAGCCTTGGGTCCGAGTTTGAGCTCTGCCACTGGTTTGCTCTCAAGACCAGGAACTTAAATTACTTGGCAATTTCTCAATTTGTAAAATGAAGGAGATTAGATGATTTCTAAGGTCTCTCTAAGGTCTAAGTCCATGGGTCGATCTGTGATGAGGGATTTGCCTGGAATCACAGTCCAGCGCCGCGGGGGAGGTGGCCAGGTCTCAGTAAGCCCTCCTCCAGCCCCTCTGCCTGCCACACCCCAGGCACATTACAGGGGTTGCACAAATGGCCTATGACCAGGGAGGGCCAGGGTTGCTGAGGGTGCCATGCTCCTTCAGAGCTATCTTTCCTTCACTTACCTATTCCTACTCTGCAGATCGAGGTCATGTGGAACTTCTTATAAATCACAAAGAGAAACAAGCACCAGGCCTTCTCCAGAAAGCATTTAGCCGCGTGAACCCATTATACTGATAAGACAGAAGGAAATCTGCTTCCACAAAGAAGAAAAGACTAAGTTATAGGGACTCTTTCGTTAAAGAACAGGAAACTCCAGTGACAGGTGGCTGTACAAGGCCCATTTACCAAGAATGCTAACTGGGAGCCTTGTTAAAGACGGATTTCCGATCTGTGAGCACACTCCAGGATTGTTGGATAATGGCATTGATTCTTGTAATGCCATTCTTCAAGAGCTCACTATTACACTTAGGGGAAAGATGGTCATGAAGGACACTAGGTGGGAGAGTTGGGGACAAGATGTGTAGGTACAAGCACCCAGACAGGGCCAATGAGCCCATGAGACTAGACACAGGAGCCTGCTCAGATGAGCCATCGCAAGGGGCTGAGACCTGCCGCTCCCCACCCCGGCCCTGCTGACCTTCTGTTGGGGGCTTCCTCAGGTGAAGGCAGGTGTGGGTGTAAACACAACACCTTCCCAAAGTCTTGTTTCTAAAGTCTTTTATGCTCCTTGGCCTTTGGACAAGTATGTCTTACTGACCCATCAAAATGAGTCAGTCTTTTCTGGAGATTTTCACCTGTTATTTCAGAGCTAGTATGAGTGTGCCAGGAAGAACATGTTAAAATCTTACAATGAAAAGCCAGAATTAAGCCACTGAACTGGAAATCAGAATAATGAGACTGTTGCCTCAGCCCCACCAGTGGAACCCTAGGGCCAATGGCCATGGTACACAGGCTGCCCACAAGCCACCTTCTTGAAGGCTTCCCTGATGCCACCACCCACCCTGACAACGTACCTGACAATTCCTCAACATGGGCCATCTATTTCTGCACTGCCACACCATGACCCAGCACACTGCCTTAGATATAGTAGACCTTAGTTGAACTACTTAGTGCCATGGGTAAATGGAGTGTTTGTTCAATCAACCAATATGTCTTAAGCCCCTCCTAGGCGCCAAGCACCATAGTAAGCCCCAAGGTTATAAAAAACAAAACACCAGTCTCATTGCTAGGCTATAATCACCTTGAAAACTCCCCTTGGTACGGCTCTAATCTCCTCAGTCAATTGAGAAGCCCTGTCCTTATTTGGAAGCAAAGGCCAGGAGCATGGTGGAAGATGAGGAGAAGGTGAGGATCCAAACCTGCTGTGGGCAGGGCTGAGAAGAGCCCGGTGGTTACACCGCATGGCTTCTCCCACAGTGCTCCATGGCCCTGCCTTGGTAGGAGACAAAGGCCAGCCCATTTTCTCATCTGAGGGCCCGAGTGCAAGTGCCAAATCCCAGGCACAGCTGGGAGCATCCACTCGACTGTCGATCCTATGCCCTCTTCTCCCTTTCTACTCTCCTGGGGTAATAGTGGCTTCCCAGAGTTTACAAATGCAACTAAGGGGGCGGCTAGGTGGCGCAGTGAATAGAGCACCGGCCCTGGAGTCAGGAGTACCTGAGTTCAAATCTGGCCTCAGACACTTAACACAAAACCTAGCCGTGTGACCTTGGGCAAGTCACTTAACCCCAAGTGCCCTCCAAAAAAACCCCAAAAAACACAAAAACGAATGCAACTAAGCCAGAGGTGTGTTACATAGGAATCTGCACATGCAGACACACACATACCCAGCTGTCTCTCCCCTGAGCGTTAGTCCAAGGCCACCAAGTATCAACTGGACATTTCGAACTGGACGTCCCTGAGGAATCTAGGACTTGTCCTGCCCACTCTGAACTGACTGCACAATCACTGCCCTCACTCGTTTCTCAGAGTCATTATTTCTGTCCCAGGCTGGCCACCATCCTTCCATTTGCTCCCTCAGCCCACAGGGCCAACCCACTGCCACATCCTGCGGTTGGGCAGCACAACATGTCTGGCAGCCAATCCCCCCTCTCCACTCCTCCAGCCCCACCCAAGTCAGGCCCTTGTAACCTCCCACTGTGACCAGTACAGCTGACTCTCCCATATCTCCCACCTCAAACCCCTCCACTTCAGAACAGCTTCCCCTTTGCTTCCAAAGAGCAAATCTGACCACTGTCTCTTACCCTTGATCAGTGCAGTGGCTTGTTGGTGTTTCACACAGAAAGTCCTCTGTTCAGCTGTTAAAGCCCTGGGCCAGGGGCCTCTCCTTCCCACCTCACGGGACGCTCTAAACTCCTGCCAAATGGCCCCTCCATCTTCTGTCTCTGCACCATGGCCACGTCTGTCCCCATGCCTTGAATCCCTCCCCCGCCCCGGCGGCACACAGGCCTTCTCTGCCTCAGAGCTGTCTGTCAGCCACCTCTCCTGCATCTGGCCTTCCCCTGCAGGCCACGAACTGGCTCTTTAAGAAAACGTTTAGATAACTGTATTTAAATATACCTGGTTTCCTCAGTAACCTCGTGTGCTTTATTTTTATGCATTTAAAAGCATGATGCTGAGGATTCTATAAGCATGCTCACACTGCTGTAAGCATGCCCACACTGCTGCCAAAGCAAGCTAAAAGCGATTATCCAACAAAGGCTTTTACTGATCTCCCCAAACACAAATGTCCTTCCCAACAAACTGCCTTGCATGGAACCACTCTGAATATATGTATATTTATTCACTTAATAATCATGCTATGTATGTGCACACACATACACACATACAGAGATTATATATATAACCGGAGTGTGCTGATAAATGTTTAACAATCAGCTTTCTAGAGGGGAAAAACTCTGCATGTGACACCTTTAAATTCAACCTGGATTATTATTCATGTTGCCTTTATCACTTTCTTAAGGCATATCCCAAATTAACAAAACAATCAATGAAGTCCTGATTTTTAGCATCTGCCCATTTCTGAGATGTAAATACTCAGTGAACATTTAACAACCGGCTCCATCGCCAGCATGGACCAGGGCTTAGCACACAACTGGTACTTAATAAAAGTTTACTGACTGCATAAAGTTGAAAGAAGCTTGGTGGAATGATCACAGGCCAACTGCCTAAAAAAGTATTTCAAAAGACACACACTTTTAGAAAGTAACTGTCAAAGTTGTGCTGGAGATGGACAAAAAGACAACACAAACCCAGAGATCTTTCCCTGGCACGCTCGCTCTCCTGGGGTTGACAGGATGGAGACATGCCCCTGGTGAGAGAGTGAACAAAGAGACAAGAAAGGAAGGATGTCCTGTGGAAACCCCTGGGGAAGATGGGCTGGGCCCACAAACAACGGGGAATCATGGTCTGATGGCGGACAAGGCCCTGGGAAGCCTGCCAGTGCCAACCGGCACTGGGGCTTTTTAAGCAGAGAATAGCTGGCAGAGCCGCACTAGGGAACATGTGCTGACTGTGAGAATGTGTATATGTGTGTGTGTGTGTGTGTGTGTGTGTGTGAGAAAGTGCATGTGCATGCACATGTGAGTGTGTGTGAATGTGTACCTGTGTGTGAGTGGGAGAGGAGGAAGAGTTAAACTCTGTGTGTGAACATGTGTGTGCATGTGTGTATGAGCGTGAGTGTATGTGGGTATGTATGAGTGTGTGAGTGTATATGAATGTGTGCGCACACCAAGCGTGTGTGTGTCTGTGCATCTGAGTATGAGAGGGAAAGAGGAAGGGAGTTAAACTTCCTGTGTGTGTGTGTGTGTGTGTGTGTGTGTGTGTGTGTCTGTGAGAGAGAGAGAGAAAGAAAGGGAGAGAAAGAAAGGGGGAGAGAGAGAGAGAGAAAGAAAGGAGGAGATAGAGAAGACAAGGAATTAGAGGTGGAGAAAAAGCAAAGAATGAGAGGGAATGATGGAAGGAAAGAGGGAGGGAGGGAGAGAGAAAGAATGGGGGGAGAATGAGAGGAAGAGAGAGAGAAAGGAAGAAAGAGGGAGAGAGAGGGAGAGGGAGAGAGAGAGAGAAGGAGAAGAGGAGGAAGGAGAGAGAGAGAGGTCAAGTCCACAAAAGCCAACAGCAGCAGAGAGGCTGTGTAACTGTAACTGCACCAGTGTCAAAATGAGAGGCAGGGAAGAAAGTGAGAGCCGGGCGTTTACTAAGGGGCCTGGTGGGCCTGGCAACAGACAGTTCACGAATTTGGAATTCTTAAAACATAAGCCAAAGTGGCTGGGAATTCCTTTCCTTCCCAGACATGAGCCAGGATAATCCCCTCTCTAAGCACCCACAGCCTGAAGTAAACATCTGCTGGGCAGGCCCTGGGGGCTGAGGGCGCATGGTCCCTCTCCTATGTGATGATATTTGATGCGCCTTCGGGATTACCTCAGGTCATTAAGGCAAGGTTAAATGATGTGCAGCATGCTGTGCATTTAACAAGGCAGAAATCCGAGAAGACATTTTAGAAAGCCTGCCATCCAAACTGGACAAAACCCCAAGCCTTTCTCTGGTCATGAATTGGGTAGGTTTCCTCCTAAGAACACTCCCCTCCAGTCCCATTCTTTGTGCCCTTCACTTCCTCCTGCTTCTGAATGTCCAATCCACCTGGTGTTCACCAAACTCAGCCAACAAAACCATGAAACATCCAGGTGTTGGTGTCTCCCAAGAAGCAAGAGCAGGGACCGCACGTGCCACTTCCATGCCTCCCCGCAGTTCTGGTCCAGGGCCAGAGTACACACGATGGATCCCTTTGATCCACTGAGGGAACGTGGCTGGACCTCTTTGTGGGCCAAGGCAAACAAGAGCTCTCCCTCCAGGACAGAGAAGGGACCATGTGTGTTAGCTGTGTGAAGTCACACATACAGCTTCAATCATTTGGTTTACCAGTCAAAACTTAAGACTGATTTCATCTTCTGACTTCATTTTGTGGTAACATGAGGGCTTTGCTTGAAAGGAAATCTCCTTCCATTGCCCAATTTTTGAAAAGTGATTTGAAATCAGAACTAGCATAAACAGCTTGACAAAGGGTCAATGGAAAGAAAGGCAGAAGGTGTCTCCTTGTCCACAGTCGCGTCATCTTACGTCCTCCCAGAACAAGATTGTCACAGCAGGACAAACTCCTGACTTTTGCCAACAGTGGGGAGAGCTGTGAAGAGCCTGAGTTCATCGGGCAAGGGCCCCAAGCTCCCTATGCCTTCAGAGTGTGGTGTGCACTGTAAAGCCTGTGATTCCTGGCAGCTAAAAACACATAAAATCCTTCTGCTTTATCCTCGAGACTGCTCCATGCGGATCACTGGGCTGGGCCTCAGCAGGGAGACAGGAAAGACAGCTTCCTCAGCCTCCTTGAGTCTATAAACTAGGAGGGGATCCAGTACACCCTATGACAAAGGAGCTGACAGGTTCCTTCAGGTTGAAAGAATACTATACAGATAAGAAGCCTGAGGCCCAGGGACATCAGTGACAGAGTGGAGACGAGATCTCCCTTCTCCTGACTGAGGATGGCATGGCAGCCAAGAAGCCAAGGCCATCTAAGAGAGGTGCCGTGTCCAAGAGTAGGGCAGTCTCGGCCCCACTGTACCCTGCCCTGCTCAGAACACGTTTGGCATGCTGAGTCTAAAATACAAATGGGCTGGGGAGTTCCAGAGGAGGGCAAGTAGAATGGCAAAGGGTGCCCCAAATCATGTTATAGAAGGGGGCCCTTTAGCCTAGAGAAGCCTTGAAAGGAAGGCTTTGAGTAACAGAAAGAAGGAGGAGGGGGCAGACTCGCAGTACCAGAGGGGAGAGCTGGGAGCAATGGGCAGAGGGCATAAAAGCAGCCAGCAGACACAAGAAGGAAGAAGATGACCCAGCCCCTTGTGCCCACATCCAGCCCTTCTGAGGAGGACATAGCCATTCCACCTGGAGACTCTGTCTTCTCCCAGCTGCGTCTGTTTGGGCTCCAGAGACAAACCTTTGAGGGCTCTGAACACCCTGCATGAGAAAAAAAATGCCCACAACAGCATCTGACGCAGGAAAGGGCTGGGCAGCCCGAGCACAAACGTCAGTTTTCTAGGTGCCTGGAAGGGTCCATGGGACCCCAGGGATCCAGAAAAGAAGTCAATAAAATGGAAAGCGAATCTCTATTTGACCTGCCTCCACCTGAACCCAAAGCCTGTAGTTCCCAAGGAGAACACCTTTGTTTCACAAGTGCTTATGACTACACTAAGCACCGTGCAGGGCCGGCTTCAGGGAAGGCTTGTCGGGCCGCTCCCCTGAGATGCTGTGAAGTTTTCTTTTTCAGGTTGGCTGTTCCTGTTTAAGGTGCTGTCGGCACGGTGGGCAGACTGCTGGGCCTGAGCTCGAATCTTGTCTCAGATACTCAGCAGCTGTAGGACCCTGGGGAAGCCATTTCCCCTCTGCCAGCCTCAGGTTCTCCATCTCTAAAATGGGGACGATAGCAGCATTTCCCTCTGAGGTGGCTGGGAGTATCCCATGGGTAATGATGTAAAGCACTAGGCATAATGCCGGGTACGTGTGGATGGTATGTGAACACTCATTCCCTTCCCTCCCTGCTTACTGTAGTGACTCAGGAACAGAAAAAAGGCAAACCACGTTGAAGCAAGCAGAGTGTAAGGACCTGGGCGGCCTCCTACCTGAACAGGATGAACCCGAGAGACTCCACCGCGGCCCTCCGCACATCATCGTTGACGTCGCTGACCTGGGGAGGCGAAAGGAAGAGGGCTTGGCTAAAATGGACCTCGTCTGCTTCCTGCGATCAAGACTGCTGAAACGAGGACATCCCAAAAGCCAAACGAGGCATGGACAGGACTTTGGGAAACAAAACTGATTTAAAAGAGCCTTTAACAAATTAGGTAGGAGAAGGATCTCCAACACAGGAAGAGACAGCTGGCCTCTACCACCCATCAAAATCTACGTATGTGCAGGCACACATGCACACATGCCTCAGAGAGGATCCAAGGACCAAAATCATTTCAATTCTATTCGGGAATATGCTTTTGCCTTTTGAGGGTCTCCAGACAAAACCTGAGCAGACCAAAGAAGATTGGTTGATTGGCGCCCTGGCCCGTACCTCCTCCCACCCCTGATGCAGGACTCACCGCCACATGTAGCAGGCGCCGGATGGCCTTGTTGTTCCCTGAGCCGCAGTAAGCCATGGCTACTGTGTACATTCCGGACCGACGGAGGATCGGGTCCTACGGAAGGATAAGTCAACACTGATCCAGGGCTTAAGCTGGGCCTTGAGCCTGAAGCCAGTCTGGGTCACAGTCAGAGAAAACGGGTGCTCAGATCCACAAGTCAGAAGGTGGCTACTGTAGTGGGACTGATGGGACCAGATTGATGCTATGACAACCTCCCTCTGATTGGGGGGAAGGACTCATCACGTAAGTGAGGAGCTAAGGGAGAATCTGAGGAAAACAGGGGCGGTAGATAGAGCGCCAGGCTGGTGTCAGGAAGACCCAAGTTCAAATCCAGCCTTCAACACTTACTAAGGCTCTGTCTGCCTTAGTCCCCTCAACTCTCAAGTAGGGATCATAACTGCCCTCTGCAAAGTCACTGTGAGGATCAAAGGAGGTCTCTGTAATGGACCCAGGGCAGGGTCTGGCCCACAGCTCGTTTCATTTTCATCTCCTTTCCTCTCCCAACCCCAATGTCCTGGACAAGTCTGCCCTCACCCTGCACCTTCATGCACAGACTTGCTCCTAAGTGACTCTTTGCCATTTGGAAAAACACCACTAGAAGAGACCCCAAGATGAAGGGAAGCTCCCTCGAGGTTCCTAAACCCGTGGGGCCTGTTGTTCAATGAGGCTGAAGCACCTTCCTGAAGGGGGGGCCTCCTCCTTCTGCCCCATCTCACACAAACAAGTGAGAGTGGAATCAATGGGAAGACTACACTGGTCCGAGCCATCATCAGTGACCGGGCCTGGATCGTCTCCCTGACTTCACCTGCTGTGCCACTCCTAGGTATGCTTGGCAAGCTGGTCAGAAAGGGAGCAGCGGGGGGCTGGGATCTGCTGGCCAGACCATGTCCCACAGACACAGAGGGATTCCAAGGAACGCTTTTGGAGCTGGCAAAGCTCTAGAAAGGCCATGAATGCCCAACATCTGGAAGCTGAGTACCCGTGTAGGACGTGAATGTCACGCTTCGTCTTCTTTCTCGGTCCAGACCTGTGACTGCACCAACCCAGGGTGCTGCTGGTACTAAAGCGGCAACTGCTTTGCAATCTGTGGTTGCAGTGAGTTGTCTGGGCCAGTGGAAGGAGATGTGAGCCTCCCAGGGTCAGCCTTGTCTGGACATATCAGAGGAAGGGTTTGAACCTGGGTTTCTCTGACTACACAGCCAGGTCTATAGGTGCTATGTGATGCTGCTTCACATGGGAAATTTTGGCACCATTAGGAAATGGCAGATTGGAAGAATTCAGAGAAACGTGGGCCTGCTCATCTGAACCAATGCCAAGTGCTGCAAGTTCCCACAATGGCCACATTGTGGCCAAAAAAGATGGTAGGGAGAGGCTTCCAAATCCTGGGTAAGACAACAAATGGCCAACCAGGCCCTTTCCAGGAAGGGATGGGGACGAGCAGTGGCTGAGGGCGAGGGAGGAGCTGGTCTGCCGCCATGCTGGTGAGTCCAACTTGTGACAAGAGTGTGTGTATGCACACGCATGAGGGGAGGAGAGCTCACTGAGAAGCAAGGCAGTGATGTAGGAGTAAGAATGCCTCAATGAAGCACTAATGTCTCTTTACATGAAAACAAGAGAGCGGCTCTGTTTTTGCTGTGAAATCAGTGACGACACACTAAAAGCTGAGCTCATCCTGCCCCCACACGAATGTTTCCAAAGGCCACACGGGGCTGCCACACCTGCCTACCAGCCCAGAGCGGGAGGCTGAGAAAGGGGTTGGGGACCCTCCCCCCTCCATCAGATCTGACTGAGGCGCTGCTTAGTTTTGTTTGACTGTCTCTATTTCAGATTCTGATCTAATGGATGGATTTCTGGGAAGGGGAGAAGGAACATAATAAGAAATACAGATGATGTAAAAACATCAATAAAATTAAAATTTTACTTTTCAAAAGGTACAGAACCCTGCCTCCCTCAGAACACTTGCTGCACTCCCGGGCTAACACCTATGTGAGTCACCGATTCCCTCCCCTCCATCCAGACCAACTCCTCCATTTGTACAAAGTAGTCATGCAAGCAAATGTGCATCTTAAGACAAATGTCTGGAGGGAAAGGAAAAAGGAGGAGCATTATTAAACACCAGCTATGTTCTATGCTGGGTGCTGAGACCTTCACAAAAGCAATCTCATCTAGAGGGAATGAGTGCAGCAGTAAGTGGAGAATAAGCCAGGGGACGGGAGGAGAGAACGAGTTAGCGGAGCAGGAAAAGCCTGGGAGCAGCAACTCTGCTGACAGTAATTGGCCCAACAGTGCCCAAGAGATGCTCTCACCTTATCCCGGCACAGAGACTCAATGAGGGCGTCAGCTTCCTCCATCCTCCCGTACATTACCAGCGCAATGCCGACAGCAAGGCCCCGTAAGATCTTCTCATGCTGGGTCTCTTGGGCATAGCCAACCATGTCCTCGATAGCTTGGGCATTTTTAGAACCCAACATAACCAGGCCCAGGGCAAGGCCAGCTGCTTCTCCTGGACATCGAGAAGCGATCTGTTAGTAACTAACATTTAAGAGCTGATACTCTTTATGCCAAGTCAACAAATCATCACAGACGACTAGGGATGAAAGGCATCACTACACAGCAGGATGAGAGACTGAAGTCACCTCTGGAAGTGAGTATTTTGTTTTCAAATGTTCTGCTACAAAGAAAACGTCTCCAATAAAGCACTGTCAGTGGCTGATACTCAAGGCTGGCAAGCTCACCTTTTCATTTTAAATCTGACCTAAGTTTGAGTGGGGAAACTTCTGGCTAAGCACCGGAAGCGAGCCATAGAGAAAGTGTCCCAAGAGTCATCTTGACAGCAAAACCCCATCCCATCCCAGCTGACCAGCAGACACACAGGCCTTGGCTACTTTAGACAGAGAAGAGGAAGTCTCTCCCTCTTCCTATACAAATGGGGTGGGAAAGAGATTTGAGGTCACTTCGATTTTACATTTCTATATAATAGGAGGAGTCAGTTAAGATAATCATTCCTTAATCTGTAGAAGCTTATAGAGAAGCCAAACAGAGGCCAAGAGTCCAGACACAGGCTCTGGTCCTGCTTCTCCCGCATCCTGCCTGGGTGATTCTGGGGATGCAGTGCACATCATCACCCGCAGCACACTAGACTGCTCAAAAGTGCTGAAAAGATACTAGCCTTGCACTGGTGAGGACCTGGTGGGCACCCAGAGTTCCTGGCACCAGGGAAATGACAGACTTAACTTAAAAAAAAAAAAAAGAACGAAGAAAGGCTGTGGGCTTCAGAGCAGGGCGTGCATGTGCATTGTAGAATGTGGCCATAGGCTGGGAAGACCTCGAGACCCCTTCTCTGAACCCTATTTTTTAATGCATAAACACAAGACTACACAGGAAACCAATTATCTAGTGATCCAAATAATAAAAATTTCAAGGTTGAGGGCCCCGTGAAATCTATTCAAGGAGCTGTGCACCAACTAAGAGCCCCAGCTATGCTACTTTTGAGAGAGATACGTTACCTGTCACGGCATCATCCTGGTACAGATTTGTTTTGAGTAGATCATAGACATCCTGGCGGGCAGTGCCCATTGCAGCCAATCCAAGGCCCAAGCTGCCACCATGCCGGACAATCTAGGGAAAGAACAGGCTCTGCTCATACTGGGTCCTCCTCATCCAACCTTGGGAAGACTACTGCCATTAAAACAAACACAAGCAGCCCACGCCACAAGACAGGAAGGCTGACAAACAGCAGGAAGGAGGTCAGACTGCCGGAGTCTAAGCAGCACAAGCACCTTCCCTTCTGGGCCTGGTTCTGAAAGAAAAGCCCTCTGACCAAAAGGGAAACACAGACCAAGTCACTAACAGTTGCTTTCTAAGAACACAGGACATGGGCAACGTGGTGACACCATGAATGGAATATCTGCTTGGGAGCCGGGGCCCAGAGATCAGAGCAAGTCATGGCACTGCTTGCTGCTTCAATTCCTTCATGTGCAAAATGGTGCTAACAACAGCATCTACCTTCCAGGATAAGATCAAGTGACTTGTCCAGGGTCACAGAGCCAGTGTGTGGCAGAGGCTGGACTTGAGCCCAGGCTCTCATAGCTGAGGTTGGCACTCAAGCCAACGCACTAGGCTGCCTATCATTGTGTATGTGTACACATATGTACATCCATACACGTACATATACATACTTATATATGTACGTACACGCGCGCGCACACACACACACACACATACACACACACACACACTTTTAAACTACCTGGTGCCTTGTTTTGACAGTTAAAGAAATGAGAAATGACCTTCTGAGTTTTGTCGGAGAGACAGAGACAGCCAGGATCATTCTTACAATTACACAAGTAAGGAATTTATCCTTTTCTGTGTACTTAAATTTCCACATGCTAAGACCAGTTCACAAACTAACTGCTTTCCCAGGCCTTTCTTAGGGCGTCATTCCCTTAACATTCATGTGCTCACATCGTTGCTGGCATTCTTGAGCTGATTAAGCAGATAGTCAATTATGTCTCCACCATGATTGGCATGAATGAGACCCAATGCGTAGAGACCTCCGCCTTCCTGATAGGCTGACCCCGGAGAGGTGTCCTTGGGAAGATAGGTTGCCATTAACTGTAATGCTTCCTTCTCGTGACCCTGTAAATTAAACAACAAAAGTGTTATGGAGAAAACCATCTTATTTTAGGGTGTTCCTACTATTGCTATCTGACAGAATGATCAATGTCTGGAGAAGGGGGTCCTTTAGTTCATTTAACAAAGCCTTATGAAGTACCATGCCCTATGGGTAAGCAATACAAAGATAAAGGGGACACACTCCACTTCCTCAGAGACATTGAAAGCTGAAAGTGGGCTAAGATATATACTTAGATTTGTGGTTCTGGTTCTAGAGGGGAAGGAGGAAGGGAAGATCTATGCCTTCAATGGTGCAGGAAGCTCCCAGGTAAGCAAATTCCCTTTACCAATGCAGGCAGCACCTCCTCTGCAACTTCTAGTTTCCTGGGAGTTGCCCGAGGCACGGAGAAGCTAAGTCATCTGCCCAGGGTCACACAGCCAGATGCCTCAGAAGCACGATGCCAGGGGTTCTAACAGTGAGGCTGGCTGGCCATCGGCTCTGCCCAGTACCTTTCACCCAGTCATAAAGAACACAGATGAAGATTCTCTAAAGTGTCTAAGAGGGATATGAATTGTTCTGGGATCCAACAAGGGACCTTGTTGCTCGTGTGGAGATCAAAAACTGGCTTTCCTTCTTCGTCGCTTTTCTCTACCAATAAAGATGGGAGTGTTTTCCGGGAGGTACCCCACTAAATAGAGCCTCTTCTTGTTTCACTGCTTCCTTAAACCTTTAAAATGCACCAGTTTTTTCCTCTGGACCCCAAGCTTCGGGGGAAGGAAAGAGGCTTCCACGGCCTTGGGGAAAGGAAATCTACCAAGAATTTCCTTTCTTGTTCTGATGCTTTCTCTGTTACCAAATCCAGCCTCCAGACCCAAAGAGTTCAATAGAGCTCTTGATGACAAAGAAGAAGGATGTGAGGGGAGCAGCAGCAGCTGACAATAAAGAAGCAAAAGCTGAAAATCCTCCTGAAAGACAAGGGGCAGCAGACCCAGAAACAAAGGGAGGAGCTCTGGGAGGGGAGGATCTCAGGGCCATAAAAGGCAAACAGGGAAACATTCATCATCAATAGTACAGTTCTCGATTCTTGGTAAAAGGAAGCAGACATTAAGCTTTTCAGATAAACATTTTCTTGGCCCAAAATGTAAGGAGGAATTTCTACCTAATGACACTGGATAACGTTCTCCAAATGAATGTTTCCTCTCCTGACCCTTTGAAAGGTGGTCAGCAGAATAACAGTAAACACTCCTACTTCCAGGAAGTCAAGATGCTTTAATTCAGGGCCTCAGCTTCTTGGTCGATCGGATGAAACTAGAGAGGAAAGGCCTTAAGCTGGCCACCAAAAAGCCACCTCTGGCAGCTGTTTAAGCCCCCATGCAGAGCCAGTCACAGCAGCAGCAACCCCCACCCAGTCTTTCCTCCCAGGCTGGGCCCACATCAAGCTCCCTAATGCATGGCCTGGACTATTGCATGTCCAGCCATGGTTCCCTCCTTGCTGTCTAATGTCAGCCTTGGTCTGACATTCAAGGCTCTGTGTTCTGCTGCCTCACAAGCCTTTCCTGCACCAACTAAAAGATCAACAATTCTCTCCCAATGCATCCACATGAGCAAGGATTTGTAAAGGACTTTGCCAGCCTCAAAGATGGCAGCTAGCACCACTGATCTCTCTCATGCTGCTGCTCAGTGAAATCTTCCCTGTCCTCTGAGGCCATCACCCCCACAATGAAGCGTCCAGGATGCCCATGACTAGATAGGATCTTTCTCTGCCTTCCAAGGGATGTGCTGTAAATGCACAAATGTGTATTACACCTCATCCCGGCTGCAGGGTGGGTTTTGTCTGTACCCCAGAAGGACACTCATGATGCCTCCTCACAATGTGCACACAGGTCCCCTAAGGAGAGGACTCTTTCTCTTCTGCCGGGTTTGGCTAGAGGACATGCACCCAGTGCATCTTGAAGGACTCAGAAGCAATCTTGCATTCCGACAGAATCTGGCAGGGGGAGAAAGCCTCCTGACCTGGGATCTGTCCCAAGATGACAGTCACGGTCCCAGACACAGAGGCCGCCAACCAAAGATCGATGAAACGCCTGACACTGTCTTTGTGAAATGAACCAGAGTGACTTAGCCCTCACTGCTCCTCAGTGCAGCACGTGCACAACCCTTGGCACCCCACGCAAGCACAGGAGAAGACGGAGAGAGCAGAAGAGGCAGGCCATTCACCAGCTAAGACAAAAGATGGCCTAAAGTTGGGAGGGGACACTGAATGTTAGTTCTCTTAAGGTGAGGGCTTCCAAATTCTTGCCTTTGTTTCCTGAGTCCCTGGTTCGGTGCCTACCATACAGTAGGCACTTAATGCATGTTTGTTTAGGGAACTTAACATAAAACAGATGAAAATATCTACTCCTTGGCAGACTACGCTTTCTGATAGATGGCTCTGTGGAGAGAATTAAGGCAAGCTATTTCATAAGGATCAGAGCCCACCCCCAACAATTCCGGCGCCAAGAGGTCTCCTGGGGCCTTTTCCAGCTAGCAATAGGTTCCAAACAGTGTGGATAACTAACTAAATTATGCTTCACATTCATTTTCAAGTGCTAAACCTGAAAACAGCCGTTGGCGAGTGTTCCCCAGCCCGCAATTACCTTATGAATTACTCCCAGACTGGCAGTTGCAGTAAACTTTGCCCAGTTCGTGGCTCTGGCGAGCCATTCCAAATTATCTCTGCAAAGAAAGACAAGTCAGTAACATTGGCCAAAACACCGAGTTGGAGAGATTTGTTCACACTATGCTCAGGGCCATTAAAAAACGACCTCAAAGTGCCTGGAGAAAGTGGCTCCCAGCTAAGCCCAGGGTGACCAGGGGCACTGTCCTTCCAGACAGTCATAAACCAACATCCCCATTCCAAGGCCTGCTACTGAAGCCGCTGCGATGGGAGATGCCTGTTCGCCTGCTGCTTGGCAGCTGCTGCTGTGTGCTCTGCCTAGACACTCAACAATTCAGGCTGTCAAAGGTCACCTTGGTTATCAGGCTAAACCCTGCCGTCGGTCATTATGTATTTGCTTTACCACCCAGCATGTTGCCCTGGAGGCCAAGGCCACGACCTCAAATGGTAATAATTGAGTCCATGCTTCACGGAAGCTCATGTTTTCACAACACAGAAAACACGGCAGGATTTCTCTGCACACAAACTCAAACCCCACCAGGACCTAAGAGTCTCACAGTTTAAAAGCCTATCATTCAAATGGGTTTTCAAACATCACACAATTAGTAGCTTTTCTTCGTCTCCTTTTTCTGTGTCTCAGTTCCCGCTTAAAAAAATAAAGAGAGCCCAGGTGTGTTCACACCAGCCCTGCACACATATTTACCTAAGGAACTGGTCACTCGTCGTCCCGCAGTGCATGAAAGAGTTGGCTATGACTGTGGCTGTGTGACACACGGAGTTCCGCACCGCGTCCTAGAAAAGCACAGAGTTTTGCCCGTGAGAGACAACAGATACAAGAGACACACACACAACACACATAACAAGGGAGACAGACGAGCTAGCTAGCTTAGAGAGCATAAGCATTCTTTTAATGTCAGAGTTAGTCTATTAATTATAATGCAAAATCATTATCCTTCGATCATCAGTGCTTTTAAGTTATCCAAAGCACTTTCCTCACAACCCTAGGAGGTAATGGGTCGGTACATTTATCTTCGTGCCCATTTTTCAGGTGAGGAAATTGAGGCTCAAAGAGATCCCTCACCACACTGGGCCTGGGTCTCGGGTACCCTGATGTCCAGATAGCAGACCCCCCCCCCCCACCTCAGAGAAGGTACAGTCAAGGACTGTAAGCTGGAGTTTTCTATGTCCAAACAGCCATTTCATCATGAAGAATGTGCACAGAAGCCCCTAAATGGGAGACACAAAATCCCTCAACTTTAGGCAAAGCCTGAGGCTCTACTTCTTGCACCCGTATGACCCTGAGGTAACAGCATTGCAGCATCACCACTTTCCTCAGTAATCCTTCGTATTTTTTTTCACGTGTTTAAAGATATTATTGGGAGAAAGGGTCCTGAGGCAAGTCTAGGCCACCCAATGACCCACGACACAAAGGAGGCAAAGAAGCCCTAAGCCTGGAAGATGGCCCGGAAGGCGACAAAGCCACGGGCCGAGGCTAACGAGCTGCACGTCCTACTGCCCAGGCTGGGTGACTGCCGCCTGTCAGGGGTCACCCTGAAATAAATGATAACATATTCATGAGGCATCAGAGAGGCACAGGAGGGCCGTGTGTTAGATACCACAGATCACTGCCAGGTGAAGGAAGAGAAATAAGCCATCCCATAAGGACTCAAATATTGAAACTCTGACTGTGACGATCAGGATAAATACACACAAGTGCTTAGAGGCAAAAAAATCAACTCTCCAAAAATAAGCCTTGGGTTTTTGTTCATCTTGAAAACAGTCTCCAGCAAATATGAACAAGACATTACTACTCTGAAGGAATCCAAAGGAATGTTGCTCCCAGGGCATGTGGCTGAGAAGCCGCTTTAGGAATGAGCAGCCTACTTTGAGGAACGATGACAAACGAAAGGAAAGTGAATTCAATGAAGAGACTCTGTAAATTAAAACAGTTCTTCCAATTAGGGACAGACTGTTTAAACAATGAGCTCTCCCACTGATCATTTATGTGGTTATGGTGAAACAGCACAGGCAGCAAAAACTGTGGCTAACTGAAGAAACATGGCCAACGGGCAATCAGATATAAAAATAAAGCAGCTTCTGAAAGTACGAGATAAACAGGACATCTCACTTTTCAGGGACAAGCACACTTAACCACATTCAATGTAAAGAACACAATGATTCTGTAAGATTTTGTTTCTTTAAATTTTCAAGTTTTCTGTTCAAATGAGTGAAGTTTTACTACACTCATTATTAGGGAGGATGATAAAGGAACAGAGCACTTTAAAACAAAATACTGCATGTGACCAGGGGTCCCACGTTCATGTTGCTCTCTGGCCCTGGCACCACTTGTGTTTTATGCCGCAGATGTCCATTAAGTTCAAAAGAAAACACTTTTAAAAAGGAGCGAGGCGAGCCTGATGTCCCGTCCCCATAAGTCTGATATTCATTCTTTTGCTCCGCACTAAGCCCTGGGCTCAGGAGAGAGATGAGACACTTAATGCAGAGAGTACACAAAAGAACGCAGGGATTTCAAGGACAAGACGACAACTTCTCCTACCTTTGTGTTTTTTAGAATCATGAGGTCTGTATTATTATTTCGTATTAAAAACTGAAGATGTAATTCAATTGCCATTTCACCACTTAAAATTTTAATCATTTTTGATATCTGGTCCTTGGGCTCTGGGTTCTGCAGAAAGAAAAAAAATGTGTGATGATCAAAACTGCGTGCCTTCCTCTACTGCTCAGCCTGTATACAATGTTCATGAGAAGGGCCTGCGGCCCAGCTGGGCACCAATTCAGACCCTAGCACACCACACTGAAGCTCGGAGGCCACATGGCTCACCCTGCACCTCAACAGCTACAATGTCCATCTCTCCCGCCAGTAACATACCTACAGGGCAGACATCCCAAAGACATCAAAAGCAGAGAGGAAAGACCCATCTGAACAGAAATATTCACAGCACATGTCTGGCCCCTAACTCCAGAAAAAACTGGCAATTCACACCAGAACAAAAAAATGACTAAGAAATCCAATAAGAAACTCTACTAAGTGATCCCTTTCATTCCCAGAAATGCCCCCAAAGTCAACCACAGGCACGAGGAAAGGGGGCTGCTACCAGACGCCCAGCAGGCCCAGACCCTCACAAGCCTGTGTGCCTACATCACCTCAGATCAGGAAACTTCTCCTCTAAATGAGAGGAGAATCTGAAACACAATATTCCAAGGCAGGAGACAGGTTTACAACCAAGAAACACTTATCCTGAAAAGCTAAATAGAGTCTGACCAGGGGTGGGGGTGGAGATGGAATGACTATCCAATAAAATAAAAGTCTTTCAAGCATTTCTGATGAAAAAACCAGAGCTAAGGAGGAATTTTAAAATACAAACAAGAATCTGAAAAATCCAAAAAGGTAAACTACTGGAGCAACTAGAAGGGGCTGTCTGATGATACAGTGCTAACGTTCTAATAGGAGAAGAAACCTCTTTTGTCCTTTCAGAACTTAAACTCTTCAAATTTTTAAGAACAGAGGGCTGGGGGTGGGGAGAGGGACTGGTTCTGTTCTGAGGGTCTGAGGAGGAGAGAAAGGAGAAAGGGTAATAAGAAGCTAACTCTGCTGCAGAAATGAGGGAGGGATAGGGAACTTTGCTGTTTCTCAAAATTGGGCTGTGTGAGAAGAGGAAGGAGGGAAGAGTTCCTGGGTATCAGATGGGCCTCATAATGTGAAATAAACCAAGGAGGTGGCAATACAGCGGGTAGTTCAGTCCCTTTAGCCACGTCAGACTCTTTGTGACCCCATTCGGGGTTTTCTCGGCAAAGACACTGGAGTGGTTTGGCTATTTCCTTCTCCAGCCTCATCTGATGGATGAGGAAACCGAGGCAAACAGGATGAAGTGACCTGCCCAGGGTCACACAGCTAGTAAGTGTCTGAGGTCACATTTGAACTCAGGAAGATGAGTCTTCCTGACTCCAGGCCCGGTGCTCTGTGCCCTGTGCCACCTGGCTGCCCTGAACAAACACACATGTAGAACTTAGTGTACAAACATGAATAAATCTCTTCTCTACCAGAGCCCAGGCCCAATGTTGTTGGTACCCAGGACTGTACTAGATGTCTATTTAAAAAAAAAAAAAGCCTTCATAAAAGCAAGTTACCCGGCTCTTAAGAGATTACCCAAGGCACAGGGCACAGCAGACGTCTTCACAAATAACGAGCTTTTCATCTAACTCATCTTCTCCCAAAAAAATAAATAAATAAATACTCACCACTTCTGGGGACTTCCCAGCAAACGTGTGGCCAGTCTTTTCTTCTGTTTCCATACTCTCACTGAAATAAAGAATAGAGTACAAGTCGTTTGTCTGAGAATGGGATAAGTAAAGAGCAAAGAAATGAAGAGAAAAAGGAACACTCCTCCAAATCACGCTGCCAAGTGCCCATGATGTAACTCTAAAGAAACAGGCTCTGCTGCCTGGGTCCCAAAGGAAGACGGGAAGCCAGACTGCGCCATGAAGGTGGGGCAGACGGGAGCTCCAGGATTCTATATGATGAGATTGTGGGGAGTTTAGGAATCTTAGGGAAAAAGTGTGCTTGAAGGCTACAGGCGAGAGAAGAGAACTAAGTCAGAGACTAATGTGGCTCAGCTTCACTTCTTAACTCCCAACTATCCTATATGGCAGAAAACTTATTATGATACCCATTTTACAGATTAGGAGACAAAAGGTCTGAGAGACTAGCTTGCCCAGCCATAGTCACAAGGCCAAGCCTTTTTAGCAAATAACTGTAAACACCCTTCACATATTTAAACAACAGCAGAAGGGAGAAAAGGAATTGATAAGAACAGCCTGTGAAAGGAAGGCAGAGATTTAGAATGGGAAACAGAGCAGGTGGTAAAAGCCTCTGTTTTCTACCTACAGGAGCCTTTCTTCACAGGGCTGACCTCTACCAGCGCAGCCTCCCATTCTCCAGCCTCCCCTCCTTGGGAGAGAAAGCACCATGAGGAGGTGGTTTCAGTTCTGACTGTGTAACCCTGGCTAAGACCCTCTACCTCTCCAATCCTCAGCAGACTCATCTGTCAAGTCAGTGACTCAGTGTGGATGAGTCCCCCCAGAGCCAGGCTTTGAGAAGCATAGCTCCGTCATCGTAATGCCCCATCGTGCCATCCATAGCCCCCGTGATGCCTTCTCCTGGCCATTCTAAAGCAGCGTCTGGCCCATGCCTTGGCCACATCAGTAAGACCAAACAGCGCACAGGGAGAGGCCCTCAGCACCTGGTCGTCCCCCCCCTGCCCCAATCAGACAGAGCAGGCGCTGGGGCCCATTCACACCTCTCCTTCTCAGCCCCAGGTACGGTGCCCGTGTTGGTGGAGCCAGGCACAGAAGCGATGGGAGTGCCCACGGTACGGAGGTTCTGGATGACGGAGGACAGGAACTGCTGGCTGGCACTCTCATACAGGTCAAAGCAGATCTGATAGGCCATGAGGAGGTTGTCCTCTTTGACCAGCTTCTCCAAGATATCGCTCACAGCCTGAGGATCATCTAAGAAAATCAAGCACTAAAATGGCAGAAAGAAAAGACAGGAGAAACGTATGATGACAACAGCAAAATGGAGCCATGAGCCCATAGGAGCTGTACCTCAAACCCACCCTTGGGGAAGCCTTGCCCTTGGCCCTGCCTGAAGGCCTCGAAGCTACT
This sequence comes from Pseudocheirus occidentalis, assembly GCA_028646575.1. NCBI lineage: Eukaryota > Metazoa > Chordata > Mammalia > Diprotodontia > Pseudocheiridae > Pseudocheirus > Pseudocheirus occidentalis. The sequence goes on from CM053593.1 coordinate 381,805,562, forward strand.
GAAGAAGCCAAGTCTTCTTCTACCTAACAGACTGTTAGTGTGCTGTAACGGTGACAGCTGGTCTGGGGCTCAGAGAGCTCCTCAGAGCCGTCCCAGTTCATGGCCCAAGGAAAGACGTCCAACCTCTCACGGACACAAAGCCTCTGGGACTGGATCCCAACACTAGACCAATGAAAGTCCAGGTCCAGGTCCTATTCCTCCCCCTCTGCCTTAATACCCAATGAAGCAACCCAAGATTTGACAATGTCCAAGGACCCTCAAAAATGGTGCCTTTTAAGAACCTATTAAAAGGAAACTGTGCCTTCAAAGAGACAGGGAGTATACAAAAAAACCCTTCTTTTCTGAGGAGTAAAACTGGACTCTGCCTACGGGGCAGCTGTTCGCCCGTGGCTGTTCCTCACCACCTACTCTGGCACCAGCACCACCTAAATACCAACTTGTCATTCTGCCCAAATAAGGCTTTCTGTGGTGGCCCAGCTAGCACCATGCCTTCCCCTCTTCTGTCTAACTTAGATGCCCTTCTCATACAAACCTGGGCCCACTGGATTTTAAATTCCTAGACAAAGCCCCTGCACTTCCCCTAACTGTCTGTACTAAGAGAAGAGCCTACAATCATTAAAAATGTAAAAGCTACTTCTTTCACATCAGATATGGAGGCAACAGTGGCCGCCAACTGCTTCCTACAAAGTGTTTATGAAGGTCACAAAAAAAGCCAAGGTGTCCTGACAGAACTTGACAGGACGCTTCCTTTTTCTAATGGTCAATATGCCCCTAAATGATCATTATAGAATCATCCATGTCTAGTCACAGACACTGGGGGGCCTTCTGATCCATTAAAGGCCAAAGGCCATTTGTGGGCTTTCATTATAGCAGATACGACCAGACAGGTGATAAGGGAAGATTGTTACCTGGCAAACGTTGATGAAGTCCGGCTTCTCCAAATTCATGTAAATTTTAACCAGAACCCTCAGCACCCTATTACGGAACTGTTTATTTTGCATCAGAGACATGCAGAGCTTGAGACTGTAAGCCAGCATCCCGGGAACATCATTCTGAAAGACACCATTGCAATCCTGCATTTGCACGTGGCTACCAGTGAATGTAGTTTACATAGCACGAGATCATGCAATATGAGCTCAGATATATTAAAGCTCTGGCAATGCAAAGCAGATGAATTTTCTGGCCGACTTCCCCGCTTTAAACACCATTTAATCATTCTGAAATGAAAACCTTCCCAAAATAAATTCTACAGCTCCTTGCATCACAAATAGTTTTCTTCATGATTCAGAGATTCCATCATGCACCCCTCTGACTGAACGGCGGTGATGTCTGATACTGCTGCTGCTCATGGGGCTTCTCAGGGTGGGCAGGGAGGGATGAAGGGAAACCCTTGGCTCTTCCTTTCTTGCTGCTATCCTCTGTGGGCTAGAGAGAGCAGGACTATCAAGAACCAAATAGTCTCTTAGTTGTTCTGACAAGGGCCTGAAGTCTTTAGTGAATGGCAAGCTCCATGAGCCCTCAGTCCCCCCAGGGAACAGCCGACCCCACTGCCATCATGTTGTGGGCTTGGGAGTCATGAGATCTGGGCTCAAATGCTGGCCCTAACACTCTTGCCTACAGGATCCTGGGTCACTTCTCTGGCCCCTTCCAATGTCAGGTGCCTCTTCTCGTCAATGGTGGCACAAAGAATCCTCTGGCTTCCCTCTACATTCACAAATGATGGACCCCTTGGTCCTAGGAATCGTGCCAGGTGGAGCTCAGTGTCACGCTACTCAAGACTCAGAGCTATTGCAACAAAAGGGTACAAAAGACCCTAACTCTAAATTCTACAGGGGCTGGGACCACAAATCCGCATAAATAATATTCTGAGGGAAAGAACTCTCATTCCTGGACAGATGGGCAGAAATGTGGAAGGGTGCCTGGCTGAGAAGGCTAGGTCAAAAAGCTCTAGATTCTGAGAAGCACACGAGAGCAGAAAACACACTGCATGTGGCAAATGCCCAGAGGCAGGAAACAGTGATGAGAAACTAGACTGGGGAGGGCCTGCAGGGCCAAGCTGCAGAGTCTGCCTTTTAGTCTTCAACCCAGCAGGTTTTACGAATCATGGTCAGACCCTTCTGTTAGGGGAAGCCGTTGGGGATGGGTGTGAAGGTTGGAGGCCACTACAAGGGGGCTGACCCTATGAGCAATCTGGGGTGTGTCAGGACCTTCAGAACAGGGCCATCTGAGGCCAGGAGGTCACCAGAAACCAGGGCCAACTGGTTGTCTGCATGGCACCCCAGTGCCAAACTAACGACCTGCTCTAAGTTTGCCAACCCTCAGCACACATTGGCTTTTGGCCTCACCCTAGGCCACAAATAGCAAATGTTTCCAAATATATGAATGCTCAGATAGTGACATAACAGCTGTCTTAAGGACTAGAAATTTCAAATTTACCATTCTTTCTTGAGGGTGTGCTGTCACCACCCAAGACATGTCACTTCTCACAAACCTTCCAAAGCATGTGTTCAATTGCACATTTATCTTGGGCTGGGCGCTGTGCAGGATCACCTCTTAGCGGGGGACCCCTATCCCCTACATCAAGTAGCAGGATCAGGCAGAAGAAAGCACTAGCTTAGCCAGGGCTTCCCCACCAAACTGCAAGAAATGTCATCAAATCTTTGGGGAAAATTCTAACACCTAAGCTCTGTCCTGGGACCAAAGCTTTCACAAATCAAGGCTAAAGCTTATCAAGGCTTACTGAACAGATAACTGTCCCAACAATCAAAGTAGGAAGCAGCTCTTTAGACCTGAGCTACTACTGAAACCAAGAAAGCCCTCTGTGCCGGTGTCTGGGCCCCACCCCCACCTTGTAGGTATGGCGAGCAATGCTCCACACTAACACAGCCAAGCCGGGAGCAGATCAGGAGTCGGCCTTTCCTAGCCATCAGAGAGCACAAAGTATTTTCAACAAAAGAGTGACAAAATCGAGAGTGAAGCGTCTCCCCTTACACTTTCTTCTCACAATACAATCCCCCACCCCTCAACGACAGGAGGACGTGTCCCTACCGACTCCAGTATGGTCTTTTCAAAGACGTCTAGCCTGCGGGTCTCCAGCGCGATGCCGATGGCCTGTTTGTACTTGTGATCGTCCAGACACCTCTGAAACATCTTGTTCACAATCCCTTCCAGTCTCTGGTCAACGGGCTTCCTTTCCCCTTCAGGCAACTCAGCATTCTCCACACACTGCTTGGTGTAATGGTCGATGCATTTGGCTGGAGAGGGAGACAAGAACCTGGTCAAGCACTAACAGCGCCGCGGTGTCTGCCCAGCACATGGGGTCTGGCTCTGAGAAGGGAGGTTGTTTCTTTGTCTCGAAAACAAGCACGGAAGTGTTTATGCAAAAAGTAGGGCAGTACGGCGCAGAGAACACTGATGGGCCAGCTGGCCGTGTTCCGCGCCCTGGGCTGGTCAGCATAGGTGGTCCTTTAGAAGTGGGTGATCTCCTGGAAGGAAAAGGACAGCAAGGGCACAGGCCAGGCACCAGAGGGGAACCAGCAGGCATCGCGGGAAGAGGCCTGCAGATGAAATCGAGCCTCATGCTGTTAGGCCAAGGGGACTGCAGGGAGCAGCATGGATGGGGAAGGGGAGAAGCCACTCCCTGAAGAGGGCTTCAAAGGTGAGGAGGAGGAGTGATCACTGCTTCTTTGACAGATGAGATGCTGTGCTGGTAGGATCCACAAGACTGGACAAAGGAAATAGCCTGCAGGGGCCTGGAGAAGAGTAAGGAAAGAGAAAAGGCCAGGATGACTCTGAGGTTGCTAACCTGGGTAACTGCCACAGGGCAGTGCTGCCAACCAGCAGAAAGAGGGCAACAAAGCAGAGGTAGAGGTTTGGGGGAAATAGCATGAGCTCCTGTTGTGGACATTTTGAGTGAAGTATCTTTGGGACAATTTGTTGGAAAAATCCAACAAATAGTGGAACTATGAACCAGTTCAGCCATTCTGGACAGCAGTTTTGGCTCCAAAAGCTACACAACAGTGCCTACCCTCTGACTCAGCGATACCACTACTAGGCCTATACCCCCAGAGATCAAAGAAAGAGAAAAAGGACCCATGGGTATAAACATTTATGCCAGCTCTTTTTCTTACAGCAGAACACTGGAAACTAAGGGGGTGCCCATCAATTGGAGAATGCCTAAATAAATGTAACAGAACATTATTGCTACACAAGAAATGACAAGACAGTTACAGAGAAACCTGGGAAACCATTTGTGAATTGGTGCAAAGTAAGTGAGCAGAGTCCTAACAACACGGTAAGGACAACTACTTGAAAAGACTCAGGAACGGAGAGGATGATGTCCAACTTAAAGGCCCCATGATGAAGGGAGCTACCCACTCCCACCATGACATCCTCAAGGCCTTACATGTTAGCACATGCCACATAGGGGCTTTTGTTTGGCTTGATTATACATATTTATTACAAAAGTTTGGTTTATTAATTTTTTTTGAGGGAGGAAGGAGCGAGAGAAAAAAATGCCCATTAATTGAAAGGGATCTTTCATTCAAATAAATAAATAAATAAATAAACAAACAAACAAATGTCCAGCAGGTAATGTCTTGGAGTTCAAGAGGTGTGTAAGGCCTGGGCGTGTAAATTCACAAGTCATGTTCACAGAGATAAGGGAACCAATGGAATCGCCAAAGAAGAGTCGTGAGCAGGAAGAAAGCCCCAGAGCAGGTCTTGGGGTCCAGCCCAACTTGGTGGATGGAAAGAAGATGATGATCCAGCCAAGGGGATAGAGAAGTTCCCAGACAGGGAGAAGCAAGAGCTGTGGGAGAGCCTGGAGGAGGCCATGGTGTCCACAAGCTGGGATATGTCAGGGCCAAGAGCCTGATTGGGCAAGGCCATCAGTGTCAGCAGTGTGTGTGCGTGTGTGTGTGGGGGGGGGGGGGGGGAGGGCCGCAGCTTTAGTGGAGGGCCAAGCCTGGAAGCCAGATCACAAGGGCTGAGAAGACACTGCGAGGTGGGGAGATTTAAGCTGTGAGCATCTTGCCAAACATTTGGGGATATTCATATAAACTAAGTTACACATGGAAATCAGTCTCATTATTTTAATCACATGTGACTTTTGACAAAATGCAATAAAGACTTGTTGGGTTTGGCCCCAGAAGTCGAAGGTGTAAATGTATAGGATGGGTGGAAGTTATAGAAAGATGTACTTCTCAGTTTAATAACAGGAAAACCTGCCTAAAAATGAGAGTTACCACAAAGGGGGCTGTCACTGGCAGGTCTCAAGCCAAGGCTGCTTGAATGCCCTTCTGAGGAGCTATAGAGACTGATGTCATTGATATGTGTGTGTGTCCCAGTAGAGGCTGGCCTCGCTGGCCAAGAAGGGCCCTTTTAACAACACAATTGTGTGACTATCCTGCTTGATCACCTACCTTACTATTCAACAGACCAAACTACAAAGGACTTTTGTCTGTTTCAGAAAACCAAATCGACCATCACTTAGATAATGAGAAGGATGGATTTTGAGCACAATTTCAAGAGAGAAATGTCTATTTTCCAGACTTTTCTGCTTTGTTCCTATGGCTCTGACTTAGCCAATGTTTTCTGATATATACCTCTCGAGTTACCCTTACAGTGTAGACAGTGATGCTGCTTGTGATACAGAAACAAGCACAAAGACAAGGTGTTGGAGGAAAGGATTGGAATTTCCAAATCGATGCAATTTACTTACATCAGGAAATGGTCATTCTTCTCTGCCCCCCCCCCCCCAAATCTGCCAGCAAAGGTGGTGGTGTGGTTACTCGAACTCCCTGTGCTTAAGCTGGAGAGAAAGTTCCATGTGATAAAAGGGCAGTCACCTATGATGGTCTCCACATATTCTGAATTGTCATTGACATTGAAGAGGTCACCAGCTCCCAGAGCGTAGTTCAGAGACTCCTCAAATGCCCCCAAATGATAGAACACTTTGGATGCCACGAGGGCAGCAAAGTGGCGGGAACGAAAACCTTCGTCTTCGTACAGGACTTCTCTGAAAGAAAGGCGAAAGCAGAGAGGACCTCATTAGCGCTCCCGGCACCAAGGCACAAGGTGAGCACCTAACAGAAACAAAGAGAGACTGCTTACATTTTGTCTACAGACTCTGAAATTTCTGCCCAGAAGTCATTGACCACTGCATTCAACTTCTGTAGTGCGAATTCCTGTAGAAGAGAATCAGATCAACATTCAGTCACTGGGAGGGTCACCTGCCCTTCTGATTTCTCTGACAAAATGCCACCCAACAGTAACACAGCTAAATATTCAGAAAGCCTTAACAATCCCTCTTTATCTTCTCTTGTGTCTCTCCATTTCTTCCTCCTCTCCGCTTCTCCGTGGCTAGAAAGATCCCCCCTAGTGGAAATCAGGCCGCCAGGGCTGCTCAGTGCCACTTCTTCCTTGGGGTAGCTGGAATCTGCATAGTTGGAAACTGGGCATTGGGTAGCTATCAGCACTCTTTGACTGCTTGTGGAGCCGACTGTCCCAAGGCCCCTTAACACTCACCACATTTTCATGAAATTTAATTCTAGGCTCTTAGTGTAAAACCTTGTACCATCAGGTCTTGGGGCCTCCAAGATAAAGAGGAGCTTCCAGTCTCATGGCAAGGGGAGGGAAGGCATGTACATAAATGAAATACTAAGTATGACAGAACTTGATATGTAAGCACTCAGTGGCATGTTTTTGTCTAATGTTCATAAAGAAACTGGCTGCTCTCCATAACCTATCTGAAGTTAGGCTTTTCCTTGGCTTCACAGGACTCCAAAGGGGCCACTCCCTCTCTTCTAAGGCCAGTATTCTGCTATATCTCCCAAGACAATGGGAGAACCTGCAAGGAGAGAAGACTCTGGCTGGACCCGGACCTTCTAAATAATAAGTTTTGCAAGAACAAGAACAGCTCTACCTTAAGCTGTGGTTCTTCTTCATCCAGAAGAGAAATAATTCCAGCTGTAAAACAAAAAGATTGTTGTGGTTAAGAGCTATAAATTCATTAAAACAGAAAGAATGCTGGGTCAGAAACAGGAGACACTTGAAAATGATTCAGGGCTCATAGGCAAAGGGGCTGAGACACCAGAGGAAAGGGAGTCTTCCCCCAGCAGATGCCCCTCCAAGCCTCTAGTGGCCAAATGGTTCTTCTTCATGTTTTCCTAGAAATCCTCCAAAGGATTTATTCAATACACTAGAGGCCATCCTCTATCTAGTCCTTTTAATATTAATAATTTCAAAATATTCAATTAATTTAGTAATTAATATAATTAAATATTAACATTTAATTAATATTTAAAGCGATTCAAGTTACTCTTTTACTTAATACGAGTCACCAAGCGTAGGCCATTCTCCACTCCGTGTCATTCTTCAGCTGTTTACCTCACTCGCCGCTGCAAACACAAGAATCTTCCCTGTCATCTTCAGACAGTTATTCACATAACATTTTGGAAAGTCTTATGGCAACATATGGCTGAGTCACCAAGCTGACTGACCAGAGATGTGATGGCAGAACTCTGGCCCCAAAACGTCCTGAAAAGCCTGTTTCACTGGTGTCTGACTCTTGTGGCCTGTTTGATGTTTTGCCATCTCTTTCTCTAGCTCATTTTACAAAGGAGGAAACTGAGGACAACAGGTTGAAGTGACTTGCCCAGGGTCACGCAGTTAATAAGCATCTGAGGCCAGATTTGAATCCGAGGAAGATGAGTCTTCCTGACTTCAGGCCTGGCGCTCTGTGCACTTGAGCCCCCCAGTTCCCCCCCCCCCCCCATTCAAAAAGAGCTGCTCTCTTTGGAAAAGCAGAGAGTAGAAGCAACCTCTCTGTCCATCAACTGGAAAATGGCTGACTATATTTTTGTACGCGGCCATAATGGAACAGTATTGTGATACAGCAGAGACAGTACTGGATTTTAAGCCACAAAAATCACCCAATTTCCAAGTGGGAAAGGAGCACAGTGGCCCTCTGGCCCACCTCATGCCTGAAGGAACTCACACTATCAGAGATGCACCAAGGAGTCCTCCAGTCTGCTTGGAGACCTTCAGGAAGAGCAGCACATGCTGGGTCTAGAGAATCTAAGAAAAATCTGCTGTGAATTCTTCCTAAGAGGCAGGGTATCACAATGGATAGAGAGCTGACCTCCAAACCAGAAAGTCCTGGATTCAAGTCTCGACCTGGCTGGAAGACCCTGGGAATGTGTACTGGCAATCACATTGGCATAGGCAGGATGGCTGCTAGCACAGGTTCTTTCTTAGATCTGCTTTACTAGGAAAGCTAGCTGTTCAAGGGATCAACAATCTTTTTAATTACATTCATTAATTCAGAGGAAACGTCAGCACACTGAAATTCAGAGAAAATACAAGCAGAGAAATAAAGACCAACAGACAGAGCTCTAACTGCCTGAATCAAAGCAATATTGCTATACACAGTGAAATCTCAGGTCTAGTCCTTATTTCTGCTCTTCGAAAATCAAGCTTCAATCAGGGCCTGCAGAGTCCCTCCCATGGCTCCTAAAAATGAGAATCTCCTCTCCTTCAAGTTAAACCCACACAAAACTTTAGGTTCCTTTTCAAAGGATCATTCTGCAGGCTCTTCACCATCCTGACTGCCTTTTCCCAGACACTCCCCAGCTTGTGCCTGCCATAAAGGGCAGTGGTGAGAACTGAATAGAATGGTCCAGGTGCCATTGACCAATGGGACCAAGGTCAGTCCAGCACATTGTTCCTGCTCCACCTTCATCCAGCTCCTTGCACATTCCCTTCCCAAACCCCTCTGGACTAAGTGCCTGCCCAATGAAGACACCATGTAGGGTCATGCTGCCAATGGGAGCTCTGGAGGGAAGGGATGGCTTTATGTTGATCTCTGTCTCCCCAGGACTGAGTGCCTGGCACTTCCTAAGTAAATGCTGCTGACTGGCTATGGTTTGTTGTTGTCCAACAACAAACAGCCAAGTGTTCACTTGGAACTGATGAACAAGACTGTGATTCTTGCTACTTATCATCAGCTCAGACATACTTTTCTTCAACAGAGTCAGCTCAATACAAGAGAAATCTGAGTTGTCCCCAGGCATTTCCAGGGAACTGGGCCCATGGCATCACCACACACCGCTCCATGTCTGGAGGCCTCTTGCCCACGGAGTGGAGGAAGGGGGGCAGCAGTCAGTCTCTTGTTGAGATTTCCAAGAGCCAGGACAGGACTCCTCTGGTTGCCAGGCCCTCACGATAAGCATCTAAGAGAGAATGCTTGTCTGAAAAAGAGCCCTGATATGGATCCTATCAAAGAAATTTCCCCCACCAGGGCAAAATTGTCTTACACTAGAAAGGAGAAGAAAGCGTGCCTCGGACGTATAAAGCCTGGCCTGGGCTCCAGCAGGTTTAGGGCTGGACTTCAGCAGGAGCTGAACTGGAGGGATCAGTCCTGAAGCACACTCAGGCATTTCTCCCTGCCAATGTTCTGCAGGCCTTGGAACCTGCCCAGAGAAGGGGGAAAGGCGGCGAGCCAGATCCAGGAGCCCCATCCTCCAGCAACATCAGCAACAACCTCCTGCCCCCCCCCCCCGATGAAAGACCAGGCAACATTCAACTGGAGGGAAAACCAATGACTCCCAAAACATCTGGGCTGCTGCCATTGGCTCCTTCCACTGCTGGAAGAAGAAATGAGGGTCTGTTCAAGGACAGAAAGCACAACACTGAGATCAGCTGAGGGCTCAGAGGGGCTTATACAGACTTCCTGCCAAGAAGGCTACCCTTTAGGAGGCAAGAGTGACCGGCTCCCACAGACGGACCAGATGAGACAATGATCAAGAATCCAAGGAGAGACTCCAGGGACCTCACCCACCACAGAGAGACACTGGAAGTCAGCCCCAGGAGCCACCAAGGCTGGCACACAGCCAGAGGACACAAGGGGCCTGTGGGGCAGCAAGAGCCGCAGGCTAGAGCCCAGGGACTCTCCTGAGATGCCAAAGGACTCAGGACCTTAAGGTGATAAGGGGGACTTAACTCCAATAGAGGGGGAGCTCACCACAGGAACCAAGGAGATGGTGGGGAAGGGGAAGCAGTACCACCCAGCCTACTCCAAAAGCTCATTAAAGGGGTAGAGCAAAGTCCTGGCACAAAGCCTCAAACGAGAAGCAAAAGCTGAAGAGATAAAAAAGCTGAAGAAACACCATTGACATCAAAGATTATTACTGATCTAGAGATACCCTGAAAGAAGGGAAAAATGGATTTTCCACAAGTATTATGGCACATAGTGGACACTTAAATGTTTAGTGACTACTGACTACATGAAAATCTAGAAGAAATGAAGAGGCAGAAGACAAAGTAAAAGCTCTGAAGAAAAGGCCTAGAAGGATATTGAGTAGCTTAGAAAAGAAAATGCTAAACATTTATTCAAGAAATGAACTCTCTTCAAATATGAATGAACCAAATAAAAGTGAAGGATTTCATAAAAGAAATATTAAAACAAAATTAAAATTTTGGGAAAAAAACATGTCAAACCTGATATCAAAAACAACACATATGAACATTGGTTCAAGGACAGATAATTCAAAGAACCTGACTCCCTGGAAACTCTAATTTTTATAAATGCCTGGGCACTACACTCAAGAAATGATAAATGAAAACTGCTACGTCTAACAGAACCAGAAGGCAAAGACAGAAAGTACCAATCACCTCCTAAAGGAAACTCCCCAAAAGAAAAGCTCCAAGAGGATCACAGATAAAATCCCAAGCTTGATCAGCAAAGAACAACCGAGCAAGGATCCAGAAGAAGCTCAAGGATAGAGGAACATGCTGTGTGTTCAACATCACAGAATGGCTGGTGGCTTCGGCTCTAAACAAGAGATCAGAAAACGCAAAATCTTGAAAGACAAATGAGACAGGCTCACAACCAAGAATCACTTACACCCCACGTGAAATATAACCCTACAAGGGCAAAATAGAGCACTTTCTAGCATTTGGGGCTGGAAAAAAAACCAAAACCAGAAACAGAGTTAAACAGGAATTGTGAAATACAAGAGTCCAGAGAAACCTAGAATGGTAAATTTATGTGAGCTGCCTGATGCTGCAGTAACATTCAATTAGGGAAGAACAAGTCTCCCTCCAGAACCAGAAGGTTTTCAAAGGGTATAGTAAAGGTTACCTAAGACAAACTGTGGGGGGAGGGGCGGGGTTGAGAGAGGCAGGTGGGGGAGACTGGTTCTTTTCTCAAGATCTGAAGAGGAGAAAAAAAGGGGAGGACAAAAGTGAAAATACTCTAGTGCAGAAAGGAGGTAAAGCAGGAGAGAATGTGCATAACTGGAGTACATGAGAAGAGGAGTATTCAAACATGGAAGAGTGGAGAGAACAACCCTCAGAAGAACCTTCGCTCTTATCCAAAAAGAAAAAGGGAGACAGAACACACACACACACACACACACACACACACACACACACACTTTGGTACAGAACTGAATCAAACAGAGTCAAGATGACAGAGTGAGAGGAAGCACCTTTCCCTTACCTCTTCCACAGAATGAAAGCCAGATTGAATTTTGAAACAGAAAGCCAGAAAACGTCCCAAGAAAGTAACTTTTTCCCCTAGCTCAGGGAAGTAGACACTGGGTCTGGAGCTGCCCAGGACTATGACAACATGGCAGCATTCTAGAACCCAGGGATAGTAAGGGGACTGAACATCAGGGCAAGAAGAGATCCCAGGGGAACATGAACAAGTGCCTTCTGGCAGTCTGTCATCTACCAGTCAGTCCCAGGACAAAGAACAAGTTCCAGAAACAGAGTCATGTAGTCCTGAACCTAGGAACAGAGTGTCACCTCAGTTCTAGCCTTTAGTGCAGCACATAGGCCAACAATGAAATAACCAGAGCAACATTCCTAGACCGCAGGGGAGCCAGCAGTTTAGTCTCTCAGGACCTGCAGAACCTCCTAATGGGCTAATAGCGACTGAGTTTATCAGCAGTCTACAGAAACTCAACCACACACAAGCCAATAAGTGCAAACCTGGGTGAGGAATTTGCACAGGGCAGTGAACAGACCTCTTCCCAGATCACAGCACTTTGGAAACAATGAAAACCTGAAGGCCCCCTCTTTCCACCAATTGAGCTGTTAAAACAGCAAAGGAAATCAAGGGCACATGCTCAGACCAGACATTTCCCCCACCAAACACCCAAAACGAGCAGCCCAAAACTAACTAAAGATCAAAGTCAAGAAGGAGACTGGAAAAAAAAAAAAGGAGCAAACAAAAAAGGAACCTGACCATAAAGAGTTGCTATGATGGTAGTGAAACTCAAGACACACATGCACACACACACACACACACACACACACACACACGCACGCACAGAGTGTGTAAAGGTTACCTAAGAGGCACGCATGCACAGAAGAATACAATAACCTGAAAACATCTATAAGCAAAGCCTCAAAGAAAAGGGCAGACTGCTATAAGCCCAACAAGAATTCTTGGAAGTAATAAAGATTTAAAGACAAAAAAGTGATATTTAAAAAATCAAATAAGAGCAGCAGAGGAAAAATTGGGAAAAGAAGGCTATGCAAGAAAGTTACGAAGAGAATTAACAGCTTTGTAAAAAAGGACTTCATGAAAAAAACCTTACTGAAGAAAATGACTTCTTAAAAATGAGAACTAGAATAAAGGAGGGATCTTTCGAGGGGAGAGTGAGGAAATAGGTTAAAGGGGGATATAGAAGGATGCTTAGATTTTGGGGGATGGGGTGGATAGGGGAATGATCCTTACAGGCATGGGGGGTGTGTGGTGGGGTGTAGGCTAACAGGAAAGAAAGGTAACAGGTGGAAGTAAAGCAGAGGAGTCAGGAGGAATAGGAAATAAGAAATATGCACAAATACAAAAACAAAGATCAGGAGTAGAATTTGTAAGGGAAGTATATATAGATGTATGTATGTATGTATGTATGTGTGTATACATATGTGTATGTATATATCTATATCTACATATAAACATATCCATACTTAATTGTAGTCTTCTGGGGTATGGGAGGAAGGGGGGATAAAGAAAAAACTAAAAAGTACATAGCAGAGAACAAAAGAATACTTACAAGGGAGCAAAGAAAAGATGGACAGCTCTTACACAGTATGTAATATCTATCATACAGGTTTTCTTCAAATCAAAATTCATTGCTATATATTTTGAATCTTCTTATATTCTGCTGTGCACATGACATGTTTTTACCCCTTTTCCTAGTTTCTATTTAAGTTTTAATATTTAAGTTTATGATAGGTTTCTTTCTCTTTTTCTCTATTCTGTATTTTATTTCTGGTGTTTGAGTCTAAAATCAAAAAATCAAACCCTCTACCCCCAAAATTAGAACTAGAACTGGCCAAAAAGAAGTAAATGATTCTGTGAGACATCAAGAAAAAATAAAAAAAACTCAAAAGAACGGAAAAAATAGAAGAAAATGTGAAATATCTCATAGGAAAAACAACTGACCCGTAGAACAGGTTGAGAAGAGATAATTTAAGAATCACTGGACTACCTGCAAGTCATGAACAAAAAAAGTGCAGACATATTTCAAGAACTTGTAAAGGAAAAACAGCTCAGATATCCTAGAATTAGGAGGCAAAGTAGAAACTGAAAGAACCCACGAATGAGAGGTCAGCTCTTGAAAGAAATCTCAAAGTGAAAACCACCTGGAACATTTTAGACAAATCCCAGAGCTCTCAGGTCAAGGAAAAAATACTATCATATCAATACAAGCATCTAGAAAGAAAGAATTCAAATACTGTGGAGGCAGAGTCAGGATCACACAATATTTAGCAGCTCCACCTATAAGAGAACAGAAGGCACTGAATGGGATATTTCAGATGTCAAAGGAACTAGCATTACAGCAAGAGTGAAACTGGGTATAGTCCTACAGGGGGAAAAATGGATATTTAATGAAACAGAGAACTTTCTAGCATCCCTAAAGAAAAGACCAGAGCTGAGGAGAAAATCTGACATTCAAACATGAGATTCAAGAAAAGCATAAAAAGGTAAACATGAGTAAGACATCATAAGATACTGAAAAAGGTTAAAAGTATACATTCTTAAATGGGCAGATGATGCATATAACTCCTTCAGAACTTTATCTTAGAGGAAGTCAACACAAGGCCTGGGTGTAATTCTATTATGTTGCGATGACCTTAAAAGAAAAAGAAGAATGGAAGGGTAAACAAAAGGGATGCACTTGTGGTGAGGGCGGAAGGAGAGGAAGAATAGGAAAAATTCTCTCACATAAATGGGACATGCAAGGAACAATGTATACCATGGAGGGGAGAGTAGGGGCAGGGGTGGGGGAGTGGGCAAACTTAGGTCACACTCTCAGCTGAACTGCTTTGTGACATTAAAAACAGAGTAAATAATTCTATTTTGTGGGGCTTATTTCACCACAATTTTGTAAAGTTAGATTTCAACTTCATGTCAATAACCTGATTTTTCAGGAATTGTACAAGTTTATTCCCCCTCTCCATTGTCACCTACGCACAAGAATACCCCTCTACTCATCTGAGTGTCTTCCAAACCTTTCTACCAATAAGAAAACAGGTGGCTTAATCCATGCGTCCTTTTTATCATTCCTTCCAAACTATATATTGACCATATAGAAACCAGGGTTTAGGGGCTCTTGTGCTATCAAAAGCCTGAGGCAAAGTTTGTTTTGTAATTGCATGCCCTGCTGAATAAACCACTTGTCTGGATAAAACTCGCCTTCTTTATTTCATTGTTAGCAGGTTCCAGGAGAAAAGAGCACTCACACGTGTATGTGTATAGTCACACACACACACACACACACACACACACACACACACATATGCACACATACATTTAGACATAGAAATTCATCTTATCCAATAGGGAAGTAGGAGTAGAAGAGGTTAAAAGAAGGGAGGAAGCAATAAGAAGAATGGGTAGACTAAGGAAAGCAGTGATCAGAAGCTAAACAAACTTGAGGAGGAAATAGGGTTTAAGAGGTTGAGTATAAGAAAAAAAGAAGCAAAAAAACCAGCAGCAACCATAATGGAACGTGAATGGGATAAACTCACCCATAAAATGGAAGCGGGAACAGAATGGACTAGCAATCAAAATTTAACAGTATGTTTACAAGATCCATACATGAAAAAGAAAATAAAGTTTTAAAAAATGGACTGGAGCAGAATTCATTATGTTTCAGCTGAATTAAAAAAGGCAGGCATAGCAATCACGATCTCAAACAAAGCAAAAGCAAAACCAGACGTAATTAAAAGAGAAAAACAGGGAAACTACATTTAGCTAAAAGGTGCCCACTTGGTGAAGCTAAGGTGACAAAGAGAATAGAGCACTGGTCCTGGAGTCAGGAGGACTTGAATTCAAATCCGACCTCAGACACTTGACACCAGCTGTGTGACTTTGGGCAAGTCACTTAACTCCAATTCTTCCCCTCAAAAAAAAATTTTTTTTAAAGGTATCCACTAACAATGAATTAATATCAATACTGAACATATACGCACTAAATGGCATAGCAACTAAATTCTTTAAAGAAAATTAAAAATCACAGAAGGAAAGAGTAAAACTATAATAGTGGAGGAACTTCAATTTACACCCCCCTTCCCCCTCCCCCCCACAGATATATCCAACCACAAAATAAATAAGAAATAAGATAAGGAGATGAATAGAATACAAGTTAGATTTAATAACCCTCTAGAGAACAATGAATGGGAATAGAAAGGAGCATATCTATTCTTTTTTTTAATTTAATAAATTTTAAAATGTTTTCTTGTTTACGTCATTCATTTTCATGAGCTTTTTGAATTACAAATTTTCTCCCCATCTTTCCCCTGCCCCAACCCTACAACAGCAATCCCACTGTAAAGCCCCTCCCCTGATCTGCTCTCTTACTTTCTGGTAGGGCAGGGAGGGTCTCCCCACCCTAGCCCCTGTATATCTTAATTCCTAGTTGCAGGTATTGCAGAACATTAAATTCTAGATTCTTTCGATTCTTCCCTTGTCACCCACCCCCACTGGAAGGACTAGCAATTCAGTACAGGCTGTGGATGTGTGATTATACAGGACATCTTCATAGTGGACATATTGTGACAGTGATTGTCTGTCTCTCCTTCCTATCCCTTCCCCACCTTGTTCTGTTCTCTATCCTGTCCCTGTCCCTTTCCTGAAGTGTGTGCTTCCAGCA
>CM053593.1:381822233-381856076 GCA_028646575.1 Pseudocheirus occidentalis
GAGGGCGTGAGCACCAGGGATGCTCCCACTGGGGGGGGGGGGGGGCGGGAAGGAAGCACCGCCAGAGGCCTGGGCAGGTTTTTGACAGCGCCCACTATATGTATAATTCCACGTAAGAAAGTAGCCGCGGCTACCACGGAGAGCAGCCCCACAACCCTCCCTGCTCCGGGCCAGTGTAGACCGCTCTTCCCCCAATGCCTGCGCTCAAAACAGAAAGCACAGACCGGGGGGTCACGGGTCCGAGGGGTCCCCTTTCTCCACACCCGGGACCAGCCGTCTTGCTCTCTCAGGCCATGGGCAGCTCTGGTCCCCCAAGGACAGGTCACTCCTCCCCCCCACACACACTCCGGACAGGTCACTGCCTCCCCCTCCCTTCCCCCGTCTGTTTTATCCTCTGCAGAATGGGCCCTCAGAGCTGCTGGGAAGGGGCCTGGGAAGTGCTAGCCTCAGTTTCCCGAGAGACCCTTTCCTGTGGCGGGCTGGGGGGGGGGGAGGGAGGAACGAAGTCGCGCAGTGCCGGGGCCTGCTCCTGGGTGACAGCTAACCTGCCGGGAGCCTCAGTTTCCCCACCTGTAAAAGGTGCTGGCCGTGGCCCCCGACCCTACCTGCCTGGCTGCCCTACTCTACGTCCTCCAGGAGCCCCGGGTCCCTGCTCTCCGGCGGCATGCACGGCCTGGGCAAAGGAAGAGAGGACGACCCCTACGCCGCGCTTCCAGGCAGCCCCGCACGGCAACCTCAGGATGGCCTGGGTTCGAGTCCTGCCCCACAGGAGCCGGAGGGGCGCTACCTGCCCCGGCGGAGGGAGTTTCCTTTGCCGAGAGAAGGAAACGAGCGGGACCCGCCCCCCGGATGGTGGAGGAGGCTGCGGGACCTGGGCAAAGGCGCGCAGGCGGGAGCTGAGCCCCCGGCACGGCGCCGGGCCCGGCCTGACTCAGCGCGATAGGCGCCGGCCCCGGGCCGCACTCACCGGCCGAGGTGATCATGGTGGCGGCGCTGCTCCGTCCGCCGCGCGTCGCCGGGGGGTGGGGTCGGGGTCGCCGGGATCGCTGGGATCAGAGGGCTCGGGGTCGCCGGTGTAGCCGCCGGTGTAGCCGCCTGTGTAGCTGCCGCCGCTCCCGCCTCAGCCGCCCCGCTGCCCCCGGCCTGACTGACGGAGCGAGGCCGCCGGCGCAAGGACCCCACGTGCCCCGGGCTGTCCGCGGCGGTGCCTGATGCCTCCCGCAGCCCTTCTGCGGCCCCCGCCCCGCCCCGCCGCTGCCGCCCCTGCAGACCTACGCCGAAGGGACGCAGGTTCCTCCGCGCGGCCGCGATGCCCGAAATCGGGCTAGCCTTCGAGCACAACCCGGGGTCCCAGGGTCAGGCGATAGCGCGGACAGCCTGAAGGCGAGGACCCCGCCGGCCCTGGCAGGTGCCTTGTCATGGCTGAGGGCTTGGCGAACGGGCGAGGCGGGTGCCCCCTGCAGGCTGGGAGGACCCCCCCCTCCGACGTGGGTCACGTAATGGGCTCTGGAGGGCCTGAAATGCACACATAGCTGAGGTGTCTTCCGAGGACCTTCCTCCGTAGCATCAGGGACCTCGGAGGACATCCAAGTCAAAAACAGCCACCCCACCCCACTCCCCATTTAAAAGAGGGACAAACTGAGGCCAGGAAGGGCCTGGCCCAACATCCCCCATAGGGGTCATAGAACTAGGACAGCAAGAGACCTCAGAAACCATGAGAAGAGGAAACCGAGGCTCAGAGGAGGGGCTGCGCCGCAGACATGAGGGCTCGCCCAGGATCCCCAAGCACTTAGAGCCAGGAAAGGAACCCACCAGACAGCTACCGCATTAATGGCTTGGGGCTGGGTGGGCCATTGGAGGCCCCCCAGCCAGCGAGTGACAGAGGATGGAAGGGCCTCCACAAACCTCTCCCAGCCTCAGTTTCCCTACCCGTAAAATGGAGGGATGGCCCTAAACGTCTTCACAGGTCCCTCCCAGCTCTGCCTCTAGGACCCCAAGTTCCTGCCTCAAACACTCAGCTGTGTGACTTTGGACCAGTCAATGAACTTCCCAGCCTCAATTTCCTCGTCTGCAATATGGAACCGATATTAGCTACTGAGGAGCAATGGAGGAGCCCATATCGGTGTGAAGAGCTGAATGCAGCACATCCCCAACCCAGCGTGGTGAAAAGGGTCTTTTAGATGGCAGCAGATGGGAAAGGGGGGTGGACCAGGTAGATAGGGAGGTGAAATTCACCATAGAGATTGAAATCACCTAACAATTCCTAGAGCATTTTAAAGTTCGCTAATCACTTACCACCTTTTATCTGATTTGACCCATTTTACAGATGGGTTTACTGAGGCTGAGGAAGGTTGTGTAATTTAGCCAGGGTGACACAAAGCTGAATTCTAACTCAGCTCTTCTTCTTCTTCTTCTTCTTCTTCTTCTTCTTCTTCTTCTTCTTCTTCTTCTTCTTCTTCTTGCTTTTTTTGGAGGGGGGAAGGCAGGGAAATTGGGGTTAAGTGACTTGCCCAAGGTCACACAGCTACTTTTGTGTTAAGGATCTGAGGCCGGATTTGAACTAACTCAGCTCTTCTTGACCCCAAGCCTAGCACTCTGTGAGTTACAGCATCAAGCTGCAGTGTCCAGAGTTTTAATAAGAAGGCCCTTAGCATGAAAGTTGGGGGGTGAGTTATAAGGAGGCATGAGCAGGAATCCCTCAAGATGGGTATGAAGGGTGAGCTCCATGAAAGCTGACACCCATGTCTCAGGGTCACTGGGAAGCCTAGGTGAGCTCAGCACAGCAGAGCCACAAAGACCTCGGTTCAAATCCTGCCCCATGACAGATTTACCTGTTGGCTGTTACTTGATTTCCCAGAGCCTGGCGGCAGCTCTCAAAACTGCACAGAGTGGGGGGAAACTCCTCCTTCACCCCTTGACATCACAAGTCGTTTCTGACCTAAAAAGACATGCTAAGGAGAGCCAAATGTTCTCATTGGTCACTAGGTGGCAGCATAGGTACGTGGAGATTCCATAGCGAGCCAAGCAGGGCTGAAGTCCAAGTTCTGTTATCATAATTCACCATAGGCTTGCGGGCATTTGTATCAAGATTACTTCCCACCTGCGTGACCTTGACAACTAACCTGCGTGACCTTACCTTTCTCTGGACCTCTGTTTTCTCATCTGTAAAATGGGGAGGGGGGAGCTAAATGGCCTCTGGGGTCCCTTTCAGCTTTAGAGCTGTGCTCCCATGATCAGCCTGCTTCAAATGAGATCATGTATGTAAGGCACCTGGAAAATCCTGAGGTGCTACAAGATGGTAGCTGGTAGCTGTTGTATAGAGATGTTGTAAAGACAGTCAATTATGAAAGACTTGGTAGCTCTGATTGACATAGTGACCCACCACCATTCTAAAGGACTCATGATGAAAAATGCTCCCCACCTCAGTCCCACCCGGAGCAGCAATGGGCTCAGACCGCAGACTGAAGCAGTCTTTCTTTCTTTCTTTCTTCCTTTCTTTCTTTCTTCCTTCCTTCCTTCCTTTCTTTCTTTTTCTTTCTTTCTTTCTTTCTTTCTTTCTTTCTTTCTTTCTTTCTTTCTTTCTTTCTTTCTTTCTTTCTTTCTTTCTTTCTTTCTTTCTTTCTTTCTTTCTTTCTTTCTTTCTCTTTTCTCTCCATCTAGGGGACTCCATAGTACACAGAGTGCTTTGCCTAGAATAAGGAAGACATCTCCCTGAGTTCAAATCTAGCCTCAGATACTTACTAGCTGTGTGACCCTGGGCATGTAACTAAAAAAAAAGTCATTGGGGTTCAAGGGGGAAAGATGTGCATTTCAGCCTCAGGGATCTGAGTTCAGGTCTTGTTCTGTCACTTTGTACCTGTGTGTTCTGGGCTGAGCTTGACTTGGGCCAGTCCCCAGGGAATTTAGATTCAACATTAGAACAAAGTGGCATCCTTCAACAGTTCACAAAAGGAGATTGAAAGAGCCAACAAGGATATTCATTGAGGACCTCCTGGACTGGTTCATCTTATTGAAGCTAAAGTTTCCATATCTCATTTTCTACTGAGTGACCAGAAAGTGATGCCAACAGCTGGAGCTTTTATTCACCTAGACCAGTTAAGGCTGAAGAGTGTTTTCAGTAACTTTTAAGAAAAACTGGCCTAACTTACACAGGGGTGGGGGAGGGGCAGCTGAGATATTGCTGCCTTGGTGGTAAGGTCCTTACCATCTTTTACAGGACCTTCCATCCTGTAAATGACTTTAGGACTGTTACTGGTCAGATTTGACCTTAAGGATACAAGGAACTTGAGAGGTGGCATTGAAAGAGGAGAAGTTCCATTCCCATGGCAGGGCAGTCACGCTCCATTAGAGGCCTCTGAGAGTTGGCCTGTCTTATTCTGTGGGGATGGGTAGATGCTTTCATTTCTTCTTGTTGTCAGAAATCAAGATGTCCCCCAACTCTCAAGTCACCCTTTGGTACTCCAAGCCGCCTGAGGAGCAGTGTTGCAATGACCCTGGGGGTTGTATTGGCATCGCTGGGGTGACAGCCAACCAGTTCTGGATGGGTGGGCAAATGATTGTGATTGGGCTTGCCTTTGCCACTGCCCATACCAGTGGGTATTCTCCTAGGGCCCCTGAATCTGCTCATTCTGATGTTGTTAGAGCTTATTTCATTAGACAGGGTCAGACATGTACATTCTGGCAACTGAATAGAGGATAGGTGGCAGTGGGGAAAGGCTTGAGGCAGGCAGACACTCCCCTAACCCAGCCCCACCCCCATCCCAAGCAGGCTATTGCAATAGTTCAAGTGAAATGTGATGAGGGCCTGCACCATGGTGGTGGCAGCATCAGAGGAGAGCAGGAGTCATATTGGAGAGAAGTTATAAAGATAGAACTCATACCCTTTGAGGGCAGAGTCTGTTTTATTTTATTGTCCTTGTATCTCCAGGGCCTGGAACACAGTAGGTGCATAATAAATGTTCATTGGGTGAATTTTTTTATTTCTCTAAATTTCTGCCCTAGGCCAGAGTTCCAATGGCCTCACTTTAGTTACGCCTCTGATTCTAAATGCCAGGCATTGTCCACTGTATCATCGCGAAGGGTCTTTACTTCTTAAAGCCTATAAATTGGCCAGATTTCTCCCACCTCAGCTGCCCCTTTCTCATGGCTCCAGATCTGTTCTCCACCCCCACTCCCTAGCCCTTGTGACTGCTGTACTGACCCGAGACACCCCAGATTGGGAAACAGTGTCTGAGTCCAGGAGGGCTGGACACAGCGGCCGATCTCTTTGATGTGACCCAGCAGCCATGTTTGTCAAACCAGTACAGCCAGATGCCAGGCTCCCTCTACCCGGGGAGCATCCTGGGAGGTGGGGGAAGGTGGGGAAGGACCGGCTGGCCTCTGTATCCTCCTTTGAAGTCCCCTCCCTGCCCTTGCTCCGGTTCTTCTGGCCCATTTCACCTGCGGGGGTGGGGGGGAGCTCACTCAGCTTCAGCTCATTCCCTCCACAGCCTCACCACCTCTCTGCCCTCCGGCTCAGGCTACACTGGGGGCCATTCTATCTCCTGCCCGGGGGCCTTTGCCCAGGTATACTTTCCTTTGAGGGCAGAGTCTGTTTTACTTTATTGTATTGTTCTTGTATTTCCAGGGCCTGACTGTGCCAGGATCACAGTAGGTGCATAATGAATGCTGGAATACTTTCCTTCCTCACTTCCAGCATCTGTCGCTGGCCGTCACACAGCCAACCTCCTTATTCCAACTGGTCTGCCCTACAAATACATCAGCTCTCTATCCAAGGAGCACTTCTTCAGCTGTAGGCTAGTTAGTTCTCCTTGAGGGCAGGGACTGTTTTGTGCATGTTTTTCTATTCTCACGCTTTATCAGACAGTTCCTGGGCACATAGTAGGCACTCCATATATGCTTGTGGAATGGACTGGCTACATAGTCAGTCAATGCATTCTATGCCTACTATGTTCCAGGCACTGCCCTAACCCAAGGGGATGCAAAGAAATGGAAAAGGCCTGCAAAAACAAAACAAAACCAAAACCCAACAATGTTCCTCAATGTTTCTGCTTCAGGGTGATTTCAGTGGTCTGGGGAATGCTCAGTGAGGAAACTCCTTCCACCATGTGTTACTTTGGAGAGCTGTCTGGAAGGTCATTGAGAGGCAGGAATGATCTTGGGTAAGTCATTTAACCTCGATAAGCTTTCTTCATGACTAGAGGTCATTCCAGCTCACTGCCAGCTCTTCCCTCCATCTCCTGACTCCAGGCACTTTCCTTGGCTCTGCCCCAGGCCTAGAACAACCCCCTCCCCCCCATCTCCATCTCCTTGTTTCCTTCAGGTTCCAGCTAAACTCTCGTCTGGGAAGAAGTCAGTCCTTCCAAATTCCCAATCCCCTTTCATGCTGGTGATTTCCCTCTGCTGATGAATTCCACTTTATCCTGTCTTTATCACTTGTCTGTACCTAGGTGTTGGCATGTTGTCTCCTCCATTTGACTGGGGGCTCCTTGAGCAGAGATGTGTGTGTGTGTGTGTGTGTGTGTGTGTGCGCCCACGCATGTGTGTGTGTTTTGTTAGCACAGTACTCTGTCAGTACATAGTAGGCACCTAACAAATGCTTATCAATTTGACCATGGCCCTAGATGAAATGACTTGCCCAGGGTCACACAGCCAGTCTGTGTCAGAGACAGACTTGAACCCAGGCACTCCTGACTCTGAAGTTGTCTCTCCAACTACCACAGAGCACTGCCACTCTCACTCAGATGAATGACAGATATTTTTGACAAGACAAAATAAGGTGTTATCTGTTTTTTATTAAATAAGTAGATTGCTGTTTCATATAGGAAAAAGTTAAACATGGATGTATCAAAAACATGAAATAAACAAGAGAATAATGGCACCAGGGCTTGACCATCCCATATCCCAGCTTGAGGACCACTCAGAGGATCTGGGAATTCCTCCCATTTTTAAAGATCTCAGAGATGGTCAACCTTACAAAGGAAGCTCCTCCCAGGTCTAACAACCATCTCTTCAGGAGAAAAAATGGGTGCACCAACATTGGTGAATTTATTGTTTGTAGAAAAGGCTCAAGGGCAGGAAAGTTGGTGTGAGGCTGTTGGTCTTTATGAGTTGGGGATGTGAATAAGAGTAATAGCTTGTGTCTCTGGTACTGAATTATTATTCATTCTCAAAGTCTCCTCCCCACCAACAGCCTGGAGGTAGGTGCTGATGAAAGTGTTATCACCACCTTTCACCAGCACTTTACAAATAGAGGTTCCAGAAAGCCCAGACCCAGAAAAGGCAGAACCTAGAGCCCAGACTTTACTTAGTGTTCATTGCTGAGCTTCAAATCAGCAAGAGTCTGGGAAATTTGGATCTCCATTCCCCATTCCCAGCCCAGTTTTTTGCCCATAGCAAGCACCCAATGGGCAGTCATTGAAGGAATAAATTAAGAATGTCTCTTTTTCACAGGAAATACTAGAAAGTATTGAAGAGATGGAGCAGGGGACTATGGGTGTGGAATATTGTATACATTGTTGGACATGATCAATATATCAGTTTGTTTTGCTTAACTCCCCCCACCCTCTACCTTTGTTACAAAGGAAGATTCATCAGGAGAGGAGGTAAAGAGTCTGTCTAGCAAGACTGATGAAAAAAAAGACAATATTAAACAAAGTAAGAGAGCCTGGAGCCATCTTGCAGACAAGTCTCCCCTACTTGAGGCAGATCAAGAGTAAGGGAAGAAAAGAGCTCCCTAGAAATGTCTACCCCCAACACTTCCTGGGAAGTCTCAGAAGCACCATCATGCTCATTTAAAGCTGAGGTCTTGACAACTTGGCCCCAAAGGCCTTGCGAATGACTTCTCCATTCTTCACAGAGGTGGAGGGCTGTGGGCATGCAATGCCCTGGGAAATGTCAGACATGGTTGAATTGCTGCTTAGTTTCGCCAAACTTTTTTTTGTCTTTTTTTCTCTATGATAAGGAATGGCTCTCCAGGAAGGAGGAAGAATAAACTGGGAAATGATAGGGATAGGGTCTGGATTTATGTGATTTCCCTGAAATAGGGAACAATGAGACAAGGAAACTGCCTCCACCCAACGTGGTAGGGGGGCTAAGTTGGCTTCCCTCTGTATGTTATCTGTCAGTATTGCCTGAGGCATCTAGTGACTTGCCCAGGGTCACAGAGCCTATACAGTCAAAGACAAGTCTTGAACTCAGGTTCAAGAACCAGCTCTTGTCCAGAAGCCAGTTCTCTATCCACTAGGCTACCTTGCTTCTCATGGGAGATGACGGTAATATAAAAACAAGAGACATCAGCCACAAAAATTTAGTGCCAAAACAACAACAAAAAAACCCAAAAAACTGGCCAGGGTCAGTTTCACTCAAGCTATTTTTGTGTCTGGTGAAATAGCTTGGTCTCTAAACCAGTCCTGGCACACACTCTTCCCCTTGAAACAGCTTTAAGAAGTGGAAGTTGGCATCATTTTATTTGCTAAATGGGAAACACAGAGCATTGAAATGTCTTGGCAGAAGTTGCACATCCTTCCATGAGACCGTGTCTCCTCAGAAAGGAATCAAGAGCTGAATTTGGATTCTAGCCCATCTCTCTTCCTTATAGACTGGGGGCAGGGTAGAGAGGAGCTCCTAATTTCCCTGAGGAAATGAATAAATGGCTCACTTAGCTCTTCATAAAAGGTTGGCTCTGATTCCTGGACACTAAGGGAAAGATTCGGTCCTTTAGAGAAATGACTAAATGGCCCCAGGGGGTAGCTCTGACCCCCACTGGAAGCTGAGATCTGGAATGATTCCCTGACCACTAATCTCTTCTTCATTTAATGTGCTTGATGGGGAGCTCTGCTCCAGGGCCAACATTTCCAGATGATGGGCCACAGAATGGAAGTCTTCCTTCTCACAAGGCTGCAGTCATTCCCTTCCTGGGCTTTTAGTACAGCCCCATCTTGATTCCCAAGCCCAGGCTGCTCCCAGCTGAATTCCATTCTTCACTCAGAATTACTCTAGGAGAAGAATATGGGAGCTGGGGCACTGAGGCGTCTAGTCTTCAGTCTCTTCTTAGAAGCATTCTAGGCAGAGCTGATCATGATCATGATTGGCCATAGAGAAGAGAGAAGACAGACCTTCCTCCCTTCTTTGCAAGGTCGAGGGGACTATAGGTTCTGAGTGTTGCATATACTGTCAGGCTTGATTTGTTGGCTAGTTTTGATGAATCTGCTTTAATTCTATTTTGTTGTAATGGGGGTCTGGCACATGTAGACCCCTTTTGCTTCTTTGGCTGATACAAGCTCTCCATATAGAAGGACATTTAGGGAGCTTGCTTCCTGGAGAATTGTAATGACATGAATGGGAAGTTTCTTAGAAGAGGGGAGAGCATGTGTGGACATTCTATAACTGGTTCCAGTAGCAAACTGGATGTGGAAAGGGGGGAATCTTGACCTGTAACCATCAGCCACCCCCTCTTTATCACTCTGCTTTTTTAGAGGCTTCTTTCTCACAGAGATCATGCCATAAAGGGAAAGATTTTGGGGTATCTCCAAAGCCATGTAACCCTTCCTTGGCCTTTTTCTGTGCACTTTTAAAATCTGGATATAGATAGCAGAGACTCCAACCATGAGAGTTTCAGAAGGTTGGGAGGATGAGTCACAAAAATCTGGGAGCTGGAATCCAGGTTGGATTTTATAAACAACACAGTGTTATATTTGAGGAACAAGGAGGAATTCATCATCTTCAGAAGCGACTTAAGGGTTCTGAAATCAGAAGTAGCTGGAGTGAGGATCAGTCAACCATTGAATGTAAACTTGATGGCACCAGCATTACATGGAAATTGATCTGATAAGTGAGAGGATGCCCCAGGAGCATTGGGAGAAATGTTTGTACATTTGTCCTTGCTATATCTTTGAAGCAAATACTCCTTTGTAAAAGCTAACAGATTTTAAGTGGTTTGACGGAACTAGGACATTAGTCTTATGTCCTAACAATAGGGGGAAACAGGACTGGTGGAGGCTCAAGCCATGGAAATAGAGAAGAAATACCCCCAGCCCTCAGGAACCTTGGAGTTTTGAGGGGGAGAGGTCATCTGCCTGGCTCTGGGAAAAGGAACCAGAGCTTCATCACAGGGGAGAGTTTCTGGGTAGGGGACAGAAGCGGAGTAGATTCTGAAATGAACAGGATGTAAAAACAAAAGAACCACTGAATTTTAGAGCTGAATAGGGCCTCAGAGATCAAATCCAAACTCATTTTACAGAGGAAGAAAAATGAGATGACAAATATTTGTGGCTAAGTAGAGCCTAGAACCAGCTCTGAGGTGTAATGCAGGATTCCTACTACGACTCTCTAAAGAACACTTGTAGAAATGTGTGCTATATCTGTTTAGTAAGAACTGAATGGTAATACAGTTGAGTGCAATAATGTAATGACTCGCTGACACAAAAAGGCATCAGAACCTGAAGAATTCGAATAAGCCATCTTAGTCCTAGGCCCAGATAATGAAAGGTGTTTCCTGCCCTGGGTGGGCTATGCCATCCAGACAGCTCCCGGTGCTGACCAACTCGACTTCAATGTTTTTTCTTGATTACAAGTGAGTTAGGGGGCTATAGAAAATGCTGTGGTCGAAAAGCAAAGGGCATCAGTGAAACATTAAAAAACCAAATTCTGTGTAGACTCGGCTCGGACTTCCCGTGCTTTCAAGAAAAAGTGTTATCGTGTATTTATTTAGTTGCATGTTTTTTATCCTCAAGGATGCGATCTAGGAATGTCAGAGCCGGGAAAGACCTTTTAAGCTCATCTGGTCCATTCCCTTCATTCTCCAAATAAGGCAATGGAGGCCTCTGGTTTTCCAGTTGGTGAGTTAGTGTCAGAGCCTAGTTACCCTAAATTCTAGGTTAATGTTCTTCCCACTTCATGACAGTGGAAATGAGGAATGTGTATTTTTGTGTGCACACACACAAAGCCCATCATGCACATTGACCAACATAGAGGATTACTATTACACTATGGATCTACAAAGTCCTATGTCACCCTTCCCAAGGTAGGGACTTCATATAACACCACTACATTGTGGGTTTATCTTCTCCTCAATTTACAGACTGGTAAACTGAGGTATAGAGAAATGAAGTAACAGCCTTGATCACAGAGTAAGATAGCTCTGGGCTAGGAGTAGATCCCAGAGAGTCCAATTTTGCCATCTGTCTCTCAGGTCAGTGAGGCACACTTCCTCTCAGATCACCAGCTGTCTTACCACACTGGTGGAAGGTATAGAGATGCTAGGTATCATCACCTTCCACTTGGGATTGAGACAGACTGGAACATAGAACAGGGAAGGACCCAACTCCAGTCTTCAAGATGAGGCAGGGACTGGGACAGAACCCAAAGGTCCTAAGTCCCATTACTGCTCACAGCTTGTTATTCCAAGATCTAGGTGGTGGTCTGGGGTATCTAGGCTCCTGTCCTTCCCTCGATGTCCTCACAATGTCCATTGGGAGACAGAACTGTCAGTGCCAGCTCCTCTGAGGGGTCCTGGAAACCACCTACAGCAGAAAGAAGGGGAAGGGGGAACCAAGACAAAGAAAAGAGAAAAAAAATTAAGGGGGGAGGACAATGAGCCAGGAAGGATATGACAGTCCAGCTGTGTCTGAGAGTGGCTAATCTGAGGAATGTGTATGACTGTGCACACACACAAAGGCATTTCATTAGGTGGGTAGGTGGGGGCAGTACCAAATGAACTGAAAAGCAGAGTTCTATGTAACCTTCAATGGTATGTCAATAGATGAGCAACCCTGAGTGTTGGCAGGTCAGAACATCTTTGGTCAGCTGGCCCAGCCCAAGAGCTCTGCCCAAGCTGGATACTATGATCTTATAGACACAGGAATCTTTCAAGATTCATCCGTACTTTCTTCTTGGGCACCTAAAAGAAAAGGGAGTGATGGCATACTAATTGAATGAGCCGCTAAGGCATGGAGGGAATCCCTTGATACTTTAGAATTCATGCCACTAGACACAAGGAAGCCCTCCTGGATACCTGCCAGTGAGAGGGAAGCTATGTGGTGAGTACTGTGGGCTTGGGGCTTCACAATGGTGAACTCTGTGTCACCAGGTCAAACCAGCTGGTACAGTGGCCTTCGAGGGCAATAATCATCCAAGAAGTAGAGAAACGGCAGGACTTATTGGTATCGTCTTAAAGTCTTCTATCCAAATATCGGGCATCATGCTCTTGAAATGCAGCTGGATGGTGATATTATGCAAGTGTCATCTGGTATTATTATCTCAGAGCATTCTATGGATCAGAGCATTCTATGTACTGTTATCTTCTGACATGATATAAAGTCAACTCTAATCATCAGCTTAAAACTCTATGTCAATAGTAACTACAAAGGAAGAGAAAGAAAGGAAAGAAGGAAGAAGGGAAGGAAGAAAAGGAAATGAAAGGAGGAAGGAAGGGAGGGAGGAAGAGAACTTTGTGTGTGTGTGAGAGAGACAGAGACAGAGAGAGACAGAGTGACAGAGAGAGACAGAGAGTGCACCTTTCCCTTGTAATGCTCACGGTCAAAGGACTCCCAAGATGAAAGTATTAGAGTTTCTCCTTCTCTATGATATGAACCTTTTCTGGGTGGTTTAGGCTTCTTTTGTTGTGAAATACTAAAAGATCTAAAGAAACTTGAGAAGGGAAAGCTGGTAAAATCACAGAATGTCAAAGCTGGAAGGGATCTAGTCCCTCATTTTAGAGGTGGGTAAATTGAGGGCAGGGTAGGGAAATGACTTGTCCAAGGTCATACAGATGGTAAATGACAGAGTTGGGATTTGATCCCAGGTCCTCTGACTCCAAATACAGTGCTCTTCTCACTCTATAAAAGCAGAAGGGTACTCAAAGGTCACCTAGTCCAATTGCTTCAT
This sequence comes from Pseudocheirus occidentalis, assembly GCA_028646575.1. Lineage (NCBI taxonomy): Eukaryota > Metazoa > Chordata > Mammalia > Diprotodontia > Pseudocheiridae > Pseudocheirus > Pseudocheirus occidentalis. Next base: position 381,835,119 of record CM053593.1, read on the forward strand.
TATATAGAAGGGGAAATGGAGGGCAATGGTGGGAAATTGATTCCTTCAGTGTTAGAGCCTGAATGTGAACCCATTTCTCAGCTTTCAAAAGCAGTGATCTTTCCTGCACTATCTATTGTCCATCTTTGTATCCCCACCCCTACCCCTGCCATGAAGGGGTATCAGATCTCAAACCTGGTAAGTTCTAGTGGCCACTGATTACTGAATGAATAAATGAATGAATGAGTCCCTGGAGCACAGTTGGAAGGGACCTACGTCGAAGGCATCTAGTCTAAACCACTTATTTCATAGACGAGGAAACCGGGGTCTAGGGAGATGAAGTGACAGACTGAGAGCAGGGAGGGACCTTCCAGTCCAGTTTATATCAATAAGAATCCTCTCTCTAAGATATCCTCAACCTCGGGCATTTAGACTCTGCTCGAAGACTCCCAGTGACGGAGAGCTCACCACCTGGCCAGGCAGCCTAGCTCTGATCATCAGGATGTTACTTTCTGACATCAGGCCCAACTTGGCCTTTTGGTTTCTTGTACTTGCTCTTGGTTCTGACTTTCCCAGGTTCATTTTGAAGGAGACCCCAAGAAACAGGAGAGATGGGGGAGAGAGGAAAAGCAAGTGGGGAGGTGTTAAAACTGGCATCTAAGCTATGCTCCCTGGGATACTCTTAGGACCCAGGTTCAGGGGCAGTTCTGGAAGAATGAATGAATAAATTAATGAATGGATGAACTTCATCTGGGGCTACTAATCGAAGCAGTACCATGCTTACTCCCAGAAAGGGAATGTCAGTCAATTGTCCCAACGAGATCATATTTGGCAAGCTCTTAGCACATTGGTGACCACCGTGCTTGGCACGGAGGAGGCACCTAATAAATGTTTATTTCCTTCTCTAAGATTCCTTTCAGTACCCCTAGGATCCTCTGAGCAGACCTCCCTCCCCTTTCCACCACTTTCCTGTATCTGTTCTCTCCCCCTATTAAAATGTGCATCCTTAAGGGAAGAGCATGTCTGGCTTTTGCGTATGAATCTCTTCTCTCTCCCACTCCTGCCTACCGCTTGTGCCTAGCACATAGGGGGAACTTGATGAATGTTTCTTGTACATTCATCCGTTCACAGACAAATGTCCAGAAAAGGGAACTGAGGCCTCTGGAGAGGTCAGAGTAAAGGGACCATTGCGGAGAGAGGGTAGGGAGCTGGGAGACAGAAAGAAGCTAGGCCCAGGGATCTGGGACCGGATGAGGGGAACACCCAGGGGAGAAGGGAAGGCACTGTCCCCACCAGAACCCAAGATTCACCCCTCATGGAGTGGGGCACACTTACCTGCAGCTGGGCTGCTGGCGGAACTGGCAGCTCGGCCTTTCCTCCTTCTCCACGATGACCAAGGAAAGCACCTTAATAGCCTTTGGAATCCCATTCTCTCCCTTGCTCTTTCTGTCGGAAAACAGAACACACCAAGAGACACAGGTCAGACACAGGGAGGCACAGGATTCAGCTACAGGCCCCACTGGGGGACACATGGAGTTCCCAAAGAAAGGCCTTCCATGGGGCTAAGCACCACCTATACCTTACTGCCTTCAGAGAAAGGAAGGAAGGAAGGAAAGAAAGAAGGAAGGAAGGAAAGAAGGAAGGAAGGAAAGAAAGAAGGAAGAAAAGAAGAAAGAGAAAAGAAGGAAGGAAGAAAAGAAAAAGAAAAGAAGGAATAAAAGAAGGAAAGAAAGGAAGGAGTGAAGGAAGGAAAGAAAGAAGGAAGGAATGAAGGAAGAAAAGAAAAAGGAAAGAAAGGAAGGAAGGGAAGAGAGAAGGAAGGAATGAAGGAAGAAAAGAGAAAGGAAAGAAAGAAAGGGAAGAGAGAAGGAAGGAAGGAAGGAAGGAGGGGAAGAAGGCTCAGTGTGTGGGAGTCCTGGGAAGATAAACTCATGAAAGTACTTCAGTACTAAAGAAGGGTCCAGGACCACAGAACACTAGACTTGGAGTTGGAAAAGATCTTAGAAGCACTAAGCCCAATTTCTTCATTTTCCAGATGAGGAAACTGAGGCATAGAGAGGTTAAATGACCTGTCCACAGTCACACTGCTAGTAAGTGTCTATGGCAAGGTTTGAGCTGAGTCTTCCTGACACTGAGGCCAGTGCTCATGCACTAGGTCAGGCCGACTCTCAGAATTCGTCCCTCCCCCTGATATTCAGTCCCCAAACAGGGAGAAGATGAGCCTTTATTATGGCACAAGCCCCTTCTCAGAACAGTTTTTAACTACATAAAATGGACAGGATCACAAAAGGAGACCAACACATTGAAATACAGTTATCAAATGTTTGAAATAACATAAAACAGTTCCCAGGCCCCAGTCTGAGGGCCTGAGGCCTAGAGAATGAAAGTATTTTTGAGATGACCATCATTAAACGGTAATAAGAAATAGACTGTCTCTGCTCATTTCCCTGAACCGCCTCACTTTTCTGGAGGTCACTTTCTGAACAGCCTCAGCCATCTGGAGCCTGGTCAGAGAGGAGGGAATAAACAAAAGGCCTTGATGGTCAGACTGAGAGCTGGAAGGTCCTTTTCTAAGGTCTCACATGTAGGAAGAAGCAGGTTCAGAATCTGAACACGAATTTCAAATCCAGGGCCAATCAATTCAATTGAACACTAGGCCCCTGCTATGTGTGTGTGGAGGGGAAATATGGGGGGCACAGGGTTCTCTTTTGGGCTTCCCACTATACCATCCAGCCTCCTTCAAACCCCCAACCCTCAGACTCAAGCCCTCAGCTCTTCAGGGAGCCCATCCAGTCCAAATGAGATCATTTGTAAAGCGATTGACACATAATAGGTAATTATTAACTGTGTGTTACCTCCCTACTTACCTACCTCCCTAGAAGGAAGCATTTTCACTTTATAAAAAATTTTAGAAGGTATATATGATACATTTAATTGGTTCCTTTACATTCTGTATTTATATTACAGCCGTTTCCAATTTCCTTCCCTGTCTGCAGATGGAATCAAAGGAAAGCATACCTTTTTAAAAACAGTATTTTGTCCTAGTCATCCCTCACCTTCTGCCAAGTGTAAGAAGGATACTTCCTTCTTTCCTTTCCAAGGCTTTCATTGTTTTTTTTTTCTATATTCAAAGTTTTATTTAATTTAGAATTATTTTCTTGACATCATTGCCATTATTGGGTCAAATGGCTTCTTAGATCTATTTTTTCCCCTCAGTATCAGTTCATATGTATCTTCTTTTGTTTCTCTGAGTCCTTCAAATTTTTCCTTTTTTTTTTTTCAAACTGGGCCTGTGATTTGAGCTCATCGGGCCAAGAACTCACTGTGAGGAAACTCCCTGTCCAAATGCTCATTTTGTATTACAGACAAGTGAGTGAGCAGGCATTTATCAAGCAGCTTCTATGTGTCAGGCCCTCTGCTGAGCACTGGGGATGCAGAGAAAGACAAAGCCAGACCCTGACCTCAAGGAGCTCACATTCTAGTGGGAGAGAGAATTTGTAGCTTTTTGTAGTCCAGGACAACTATCTACAGAACAGATACAAAGTAACCTCTGAGAAAGGGAAAGTAGGGGGAGCATTTCTGAGAGAGAGCCACAGCTATGAAAGGTGTGGATACAGGAGATGGGGAGATTGAGGGTGAGCAGCAGTAATTAGGCCAGTGCAGCTGAATCATAGAATGTGTGATGAGAAAGAAAGTCTAAGAAGACAGGAAATGTAAAAAGGGACCAGGTGGGGAAGGACTTTTAACTTCTAAAGGCCTTTATAGTTGATCCTGGAGGTAACAGGAAGCCAACAGGTTTATAGAGCATGGTAGTGACATGGTTAGATCTGTGTTTTAGGTGATCAGCTTTGGGGCAGAAGGATGGACTGGAGTGGGGAGAGACCAGAGGCAGGGAGGCCAGCCCGAAGAGGCTGAGATTGTCATCACTGATGAATGCAAGTAGGCCAGGCTTCATAACTGCTAACTCAATGATCCAGGTGAGCGGTGGTGAGGTCTGAGTTACAGGAATGGACGAAAGAGGAAGTGACTGAGAGCCTTCGTGAAGGTAGAACAAAACTTGACCCCCGATTGACTCTGTAGGGTGAGCAAAGGGTTAAGGATAAGCAGAAGGTATGGATCCACAGTGTCAAAGGCAGTCATCTTCCAAAGCTGCCCAGGGGCTCTCAAGGTTTACATTCCACAGCCAGACTACAGGCTTGGGTCTTCCTGATTCTGTCCTCTGTCCCCTACCTCAGGCTCCCTCTTCCTCACTCCTTACTGCGCAATAGTATTCCACTGTTCATGTATAATACAGTCTTTTCTTTTTGGCCCTAGCCCAATCTGTGGGCACCCACCCCAGTATATATTGGACCCATCATTCTGTCTTTAGACTTCCTTAGGGAGTCTATATCTTAGTATTCGGACTACTGGGTCAAAAATGTGTAGACAGCTTAAAGTCTATTTTTCTTCATTGAAAGGTACTTTTAACAAGGTTGGTTATTTCATTCCTCAGCTCAGGGCAGGTGAAAAGCAGTCAAGGTGATGGGGTCTCACAGGACTATAGCTAAGAGAGACAGAGGACTGCTCAAAGGCTGACCATACAGGAAAAGAGAGAGCTGGACAGAAAAACACAAGTCAATGTCTGCAGGTATCTAATTTCAAGTCAACTCACTCAATTGATCAGCATTTATTAAGCCTCAATTGTATGCTGGCCACTTTCCCAGGCACTGGTGATACACAAATCAAATAGCCCCTGCCCTTCTTAAAGGTGATCAGAAGAGATGCCAACTAGTAACAGACAATACCGACAGCAATGACCTCATTTGATCTGTGCAGCAATCCTGGGAGATAAGTGTTGTTATTGTCCCATTTCACAGATGAAGAAACTAAGGCAGACAGCAGTTAAGTGACTCAATCAGGGTTATATTATCAAGTGTCTGAGGTCAGGTCTTCCTGACTCCAGGCCCAGCACTCTATCCACTGTGCCATCTGGCTGCCTATTAAATATATACTAAATTATGTACAAAATAAGTGTGTGGGGGCAATCACTAGTAGTTGGCAGGATCAAGAAAAGCCTTGTGTAGGTCATAGCATTTAAGCTGAGCTTTGAAAGATATTGCAGACTGTGAGAGGCAGAGGCAGGGGGAGGGCATTTTAGGCATGGGGACAGAAGGAGGTAGAAGATGGACCCTTGCACAGAGAACAGCAAACAGATCAATTTGGCTGACTTCAGAGTGCATTGAGGGGAATTATATGAAGCAAATCTGGAAGAGTAGGCTGGAGCCAGCCTGGAAGAAAGAGGCTGAGAAGCAGCTGATATGAAGGTACACTTCGAGAATCCTAGAGAATCAACTAAAAAACTACCTGAAATAATGAACAACTTTAGCAAAGTTGCAGGATATAAAATAAACCCACATAAACGTGGACATCTCTATGTATTTCTAACAAAGGCTACCAGCAGCAAGAAATGAAAAGAGAAATTCCACTTAAAGTAACAGTAGATGATATCAAATATTTGGGAATCTATCTGCCAAGACGAAACTAAGAACTAGATGAGCACAATTACAAACACTTTTTGCAAAAATAAAGTCGGGTCTAAATACTTAGCAAATTGTCATTTGCTGATGGGGAGACCAAGCTAATATGATGAAAATGACAATTCTACCTAAATTAGTTCACTTATTCAGTGCCATATCAATGAAATTACCAAGCAATTATTTTATAGAGCTAGAAAAAATAATAACAAAGTTCATCTGGAAGAACAAAAGGTCAAGAATATTAAGGGAATTAGTGAAAAGAAAAATGTAAGGGAAGGTGGTCTGGCCAGATCAGATCTAAAGCTGCATTATAAAGCAGCAGTCATCAACTATTTGATACTAGCTAAGAAATAGAGTGGTGGATCGGTGGAATAGATTAGATACACAAGACTTAGTAGTCAATGACTACAGTAATCTACTGTTTGTTAAACCCAAAGACTGCAGCTTCTGGGATAAGAACTCACTATCTGATGGAAACTTCTTGGGAAAACTGGAAAATAGTATGGCAGAAACTGGGCATAATCCAATATCTTACACTGAATACCAAGATAAGGTCAAAATGGGTGCATGATTTAAACATAAAGGGTGATACAATAAGCAAATTAGGAGAGCAGGGAATAGTTCATCAGCCAGATCTACAGAGAAGGGAAGAATTTATGAACAAACAAGAGATGGAGAACATTATGAAATGCAAAATGGATCGTTTTGATTACATTAAATTGAAAAGTTTTAACACAAACAAAGCCAATGCAACCAAGATTAGAAGGAAAGTAGAAAGCTGGGAAACAATTTTTATAGCCAGTGTCTCTGATAAAGGTCTCATTTCTCAAATATATAGAGAACTGAGTCAAATTTAAAGGAATACAAGTCATGCCCCAGCTGATAAATTGTCAAGGCATATGAAAAGGTAGTTTTCAGATGAAGAAATTAAAGCTATCTATAGTCACATGAAAAATATTCTAAATCACTATTGATTAGAGAGATGCACATTAAAACAATTCTGGGGTACCACATCACACTATCAGATTGGCTAACATGACAAAATAGGAAAATGATAAATGTTGGAGATGTGGGAAATTGGAACACTAATGCATTGTTGGTAGAATTGGGAACTGATCCAACCATTCTGGAGAAAAATTTGGAATTATGCCCGAAGGACAATCAAACTGTGCATACCCTTTGATACAGCAATACCATTACTAGGTCTGTATCCCAAAGAGATCATAAAAATAGGAAAAGGACCCACATGTACAAAAATATTTATGGCAACTCTTTTTGTGATAGCAAAGAATTAGACATTGAGGAGATACTCATCAATTGAGGAAAGGCTGAATAAGTTGTGGTATATGAAAGTAATAGAATACTACTGTTCCATAAGAAATGATGAGCAGACAGATTTCAGAAAAACCTAGAAAGATTTACATGAACTGATACTAAGTAAAGTGGGCAGAACCAGGAGAACATTGTACACAGTAACAGCCACATTATGCGATGGTGAACAGCTTTGATAGCTCTTCTCAGCAACCCAATGAGCTAAGACAATTCCAAAAGACGTATGGTGGAAAATGCCATCCACATCCAAAGAAAGAACTGTGGAGTCTGAATGCAGATCGAAGCTGATTGCTTTCTCTCTTTTTCCCTTTCTTGAGGGTTCTCCCTTTTGCTCTTTTTTACAACATGACTAATGTAGAAATGTGTTTAATGTTATTGTACACATACAGACTATACCAGATTGCACGCCATCTTGGGAAGGGGATAAAATTTAGAACTCAAAATCTTATGGAAGCGAATGCTGAAAACTAAAAATAACTAAATAAAAAAGAAAGAGGCTATTCTAGAGGCAATAGGAAGCTACCCACCATTGTGGACCATGGCAGTCACAGGATCAAGACTACATTATTGCCATTGTTATGATTAGGGGTAGTAGGAGCAGTTGCTGTTGTTGTCAATGATGGTTCTACAATTTTAAGGGGAATAAGTCTTTCACTGCTATATGGGTCCTCTCTCCTGGTAGAGTTTACATGGTTCAGAGGCTCAACTGGCCCTCACCCTCCCTGAGAAAAAGAGGCTGAGGTCACTACCACCAATGAATACAAGGAGCCACAGTCTCATAATTCATCTATTTTATAAAGTTACATGATAAGAAAACCAAAAACTGACTTTTAAAAATTAAAGTTACTGTAGGTATGGAGTAGAAGGATTAGAAACAGAGAGGCCATTAGGAGCCTGTGGAGGGAGGAAGTGATCAGGACCTCAACCAAGGCAATGACCACATGAGTGGAGAGAAGGACCCTGAGTCAAGGAATATTGTAGAGGGAGAAATGATAAGGCTTGGTAAGGGATTGAATGAGGGTTGAAGGAGAGAGAAAAGTTGAGGTGGTCCCATAGTGCACAGAACGTCAGACGTGGAGGTGGGAAGACTCCTCTTCCTGAGTTCAAATCTGGCCTCAGACACTTCCTAGCTGTGTGACCATGGACAAGTCACTTTACCATGTCTGCCTCAGTTTCCTCATCTGTAAAGTGAGCTGGAGAAGGAAATGGCAAACCACTTTAACCTCTTTGTGAAGAAAACCCCAAATGAGGTCATTCATGACTGAATAACAAACAACCAAATTGCAAACTTGGATGACTAGAAAAAAAGTAGTACCTTGGACAGAAATAGAGAAATTAGAAGGAAGCTGGGTGCTGGGGGGAAGATCATAGGTTCTGTTGTGCACATGCTCAGTTAGATAGAGATCATTTAGACAGAGAAAGGCATGGGGAGGCGGCCAGCAGGCAGCTGCTAACCCTCCGTAACTTAAAAGGCTTCCCAGAACTGAAACTCAGTACATTCTAGAAGAGATGGCCACAAGAAGAAAAAGAGGGGAAATGATCTTGTCTCTTACTCTAAGTCAGTTCACCTCCTAGCACCCAGGCAGCTTCCCAAGACTTTAGTTAACAAGCTTTTATTTAGTGACTACTGCATGCTAGATGTTAGGGATGCAGAGACAGAAGGGAGATGATCCTGGCCCTCCAGAACTGACATTCCACCTCAGGATTAGGTTAGGAAGGAAGGGACGGCAGCCTGGGGGATTCTCCCCCTCCCCTCCAGCTCAGGAAAACTCATCCTAAGAGGAGCTTCAGTTGAGTCTTGAAGGAAGAGAGGAATTCTCTGAGTTCAGGTTCGGGAGTAATGGACAGAGACTTATTGGTATTGGCAGAAAGTCATACAATGTGATGATGATGATGATGATGATGATGATGATGGTGATGATGATGATGGTGATGATGGTGGTGATGGTGATGATGGTGATGATGGTGATGCTGCTGCTGGTGATGATGATGATGGTGGTGGTGGTGATGATGATGATGGTGGTGGTGATGATGATGGTGATGATGATGATGATGATGATGGTGATTATGATGATGATGATGATGATGGTGATGATGATGATGATGATGATGGTGATGATGATGATGATGGTGATGGTGATGCTGCTGCTGTATGGCAGAAAGCTATACAATGTGATGATGATGATGGTGGTGATGATGATGATGATGATGATGGTGATGTTACAGTCCTTATTATGTACTTTAAGGCTTAAAGCATTTAACAATGATCTCATTTGATCCTCATAACAGCCCTGGGAGGTAAATGTGATTATGATCCCCATTTTACAGAAGAAGAAACTGAGTCAAGTGACTTACACTTTATTGAATGCTTTGCTTAAATCAAGGCAAACTTTATCAACAGCAGCCCTGAGTCTCCCAAGGTAGCAGCCCTGTCAAAAACAGAAGTGGGGGGTGGTGGCTAGGTAGCACAGTGAATAGAGCACCGGCCCTGGAGTGGGGAGAACCTGAGTTCAGATCCTGCCTCAGACACTTCACACACACACACACACACACACACACACACACACACACACAAAAACTAGCCATGTGACCTTAGACAAGTCACTTAACCCCAATTGCCTTGCCTTTCCCCTTCCCCCCCAAAAAAAGCAAAAAAAATTTTTTTTAATAAATTAAAAAAAAATCCCAGAGGCAGCAGGTGAGTCTTGCCCACCATCCCGCCATCCCGCTATCCCGCCCTCCACGCGCTGCCTACCTGGCTGGTCCTTGGTAATTGCAGCTATCTTTTCTAGATGCTTTTAAACAACCTGCTCTACAGTTTTGCCAGAAATTGAAGTCAGATTTGGTGGCCTATAATTCACAGGCTTTCTTCTCTTCCATTTTTGGAAAATCAGGACATTTGGCCTTCTCCAATCCCATACTGCCTCTCTTCACCATGAGCATTCAAATATCACTGAGAGTGGCTCAGCAATCATTTTGGTCAGTTCTTTGCACCTCTGTAAAACTCACTGCTCCATGCTCCCTTCTCCAGATTTGCTGTTCCTAGTCTTGCCTTCTGGGGACAGGCAGAACAAATCTGCATCTTCTTCTCCCTTTAGAGAGTGTAGTTCCAAGCCACTGATCACCTTTTCACTCTCTCAGAAAGCATTTCTCCCTTCCCTTTTCTGCCCCCTAGAAAGCAGAGAAGCTGTTGGCACTGCTAATGTCTGGTCCTTTTCTGGGCATTCTTGGATGATAGTAAGGCACTCCTCCCTCAACAAAGGGAAGACAGCATGGAGAAAACTGCTGTCCTGCTCTAAAAGGAAAGGAGGATATTGGTGGGTCACACAGCCTCAGATGACCAAGGATGCCCCCACAGGAGGCTAAACAGGTCATAGGAAGAGAATGCAAGTAGTCTGTCCCCATCCCAGGAAGCAGTCCGACCTCTCCAGGCCCCTGCTGGGGGCTGCTTATTTCACAGGCCTTTGGTCTCACAGAACCACAGGTTCTTGGAGTTGGAAGGAACCTCAGCAGCCAACTAGTCCAACTTGCACTGGAACAAGAATCCCCCGTACAACACAGGACAAGTAACCAAGCTACCAGGTAACCCTTAGAGGTTACCACCACTGTGGGCCAGGCTCCATTCCCCCTAACAGCCTGCTCCACTCTGCAAAAGCTCAAAACAGTAGGAGCCAAATGGAACAAAGCTAATCTTTCTTCTCCATTACAACCCTTCAAATGTCTGAAGACTGGAGTAAAAAGACATTGATTTGGGGCTGCACAGGCCCTAAGATTCCAATTAATACACCCCTCATTTTACAGATGAGGAAACTGAGGCTCAGATCTCCAGGGTGGTTGGACCAAGGTCATGAGCATCAGAGAAAGGCTTGGAATTCAAGCTTCCTTGGCTACAGGGTGAGCACTCTCACCCTCCAGTTGCTCCAGTCCACCCTTTTTCGGGGTTAAAGTAGCCACCCTCTTCAACTGATCTCATACTGCATGGATTTTACCTTATTGTCCTTCTGTGTAAGGCGCCCCAATAGCCTCCATGCCCCCTGGACCTCCCAAATACATGCCCTGCGGACACTTTAGCAAGGTAAGAGGGCAGACCGCAACACTCCCTTGGCCATTGAGCTGTCTCAGTGTCTTCCTGGGCTCTCATCTTTGGATGCCTGCACTCTCCAGCTTCCTCTCTGAGTCCCAGAGTGTTAGAGACAGAAGGAGCTTCCCCTCTGCCTCATCCAGGTGCATCCCTTCAACGTACAGAGAAGACAGCTGAGGCCTAGAGAGCACAGGAGACTTTGACTCACAGATTAAGAGCTCAGGAGGAGCTCAGAGACCACCTAGACCAATCTCCTATTTATAGATAAGGAAACTAAGATGGAGATAAGTTAAAGGATTTAGGATGGCAGATGTAGACCTGGAAGGGAGCTCAGGATCCATCTAGCCCAATTCTCTCATCTTACAAAGGAGGAAAATGAGGCTGGGAAAGAGGAAGGGATCTGTCCAAGGTCACACAGGCAGAAAACGTCATGGTCAGATTTGAACTCAGGTTATCTGACCAGAGACCTAGGGCTCTCATTTCCTGAAGATCTCTCAGTTGCTCCCATTGCAGCTCTCGCCTCCAGAAAATCAGGGTCATCTGGGTTACTTCATCATGGGGTCTCAGGAGGCTGTGGCTAACAGCCAGGGCCTCCCTTCCTCCCCTTCAATTCACTCCAGCCCAGCACTGCCTGGATCCCAGGGCTTGTTCCCAGACATGCCCTCACCCACTGACACTTCCTCAAGTCCACTCCCTGCCCTCCAGACCTCAGCCCTCTCTAGGTTTCTGAATCAGGGAGCTGGGCAGGACCTTGGATAGAGATCGTCTACTCCAGCCCCCTAACTGGTAAGAAAAGGGAGATAGAGACAAATGAAAGGATTTGCCCCCAACGCTCAGGAATGAAGTGACAGCTGGGGCTTGGATCCAGGCCCTCATGGGATCTTTATCTGGAATGAACCTCACAGATCACCTGACCTAACTACCCCCATTTTACAGAAGGGGAAACTGAGGCCCAGAGAGGGGAAAGGACCTGGCCAAGGTCATGCGGCAAGTGGCAAAGTCTGGAAGGCCAGGGTGCCCTCAGAGTCCAGGTTTCTTTCCACTATCTTCATGTTTCATTTCTTCCATTTCCTTACTATCCCTCCCTTCTCACATCCACACACACACAGATAGATCATCCTCAACTCAAGCTGTTTGTCTCCTAGGCTGGGGTGCAAATTTGGCAGTTGAGGCAGAGCCTTGACAAGAGACTGTGTACCCTTACATGTACAGTCACCCCAGGAAGTAGCACCCAAAGCCTACAAGGCTCCAGCCCAGGAGGATAGGAAATGGAGTTGGGGAGGAGGTAGGAAGGAAGGACAGCCCCAGAGAGTGGCACCATGGATCTTGGGGCATGGGGAGGGAGCTGCTGGGGCAAAGGGAGGGGGGCTCCTGGGATATGGGGGGCGCTCCTGGGGCATGGGGAGGGCAGCTCCTAGGGCATGGGGAGGGAGCCCCTGGGGCATGGGGAAGGGGGGCTCCCGGGGAAAGAAAGGTGTATGAGGGCCCAGGGTTGCCCACTTACTGCCAGAGAGCTGGACCAGCAGTCTCCATTGGGAGAAAGTATGTCCCCTTGTAAATGCTGGAGCCACGGGACAAACCCCTTGTTATCTCCCCAGGGTCTGAATCTCTCTGGGCCTTGGTTTCCCTTTCTGTAAAACGAGGCAGAGTGGATTATATGAACTCTAAGGACCCTTTTCTCACACCCTAAGAGGGTTGGATTAAAACCGTGCCCCTGCCACTTTCTAGCCGTGTGACCCTGGGCGAGTCCACTCTTCTTCTCTGGCTAGGCCTCAGTTTCCTCCTCTGTAGAAGGAGAGAGGCCGGACAAACTGGCTCCCGGACTCCTCCCCAGCCCAGCCAGCTCCCTGGGCCCGGGGCCCGACTGACCTGGCGGCCACTGGCCGGCGGCTGCTCGCAGGGCCCGGCAGGCTGCGCTCTGCACGTCTGTGGCGCTGCCCGGACGCATGGGGCAGTAGGAGGCCGCCTGCACTGGGCCACCCACGTCTCGGCCGAACACCAAGCGTAGCAGCGCCTCCAGCAGGTGCATGGCCTCGGCCTCACTTCCCTCTTCCGCGCCTTGGTTTTTGCCGTGGCCGCCGCCAGGCTCCTCCACTAGCACCCCAACCAGCGCTGCTCCGCCTCCGCCTCCTCCGCAGTCTCCCGTGTGCTCCCAAGGCGTGGGCGGCCACCGGGGCCGCCAACGAGGCCGCTGCCGCCTCCGGGCTCGCACGTCCCGCAGGATCTCCCGCAGGCGCAGGCGCGGCTCCGGGGCCCGCAGGGAAGCTTCTCGGCACAGCACGAACACGAGTGGGGAACGGATGGCCCGCTCCGGGGGTCCGCGGCCCGGAGCCCGCCCCGCTACCGCCTCCTGCGGGCAGTCCGGCTTGCCGCTGACCTCCCCAGCCTCCGCCTCCTGCGGGCCTCCAGGCTTGCTGCCAGCCCCCCCGACCTCCTCCTTCTCCTTTTCCTCCCTTTCTGCTTCCTCCTCTTCTTCCTCCTCCTCTTCCTCCTCTTCCTCCCGTGGCTCCGGGAAGACGTGGCGGGCAAAGTCCCTCATTAGGCTGCGGCTCTGCTCCCGCTCCCACAGCTCGGCCACCAGCAGCACCCGGCCCCGGCCCCCGGCGCCCTCCAGCAGGACCTGCAGCAGGTCCCCGGGCCCAGCCGCCGCCGCCCCCTGCTCCATGGCCCCGCTCGGCCCGCGCCGGCCGCCCTGTACCGAGTCTCTGGCCACCAGCCTGGCCCCTCCTCAGCCGGGGCCTGGGGATGCCCGCCCCGGGACACGCCCCCGCCGCGGGGCTAAGGCGCGGGCACCAACCCCCGCGCCCCCCTCCCGTTCAGGGGCTCACGTGCCGCCCCACTTTGCTGTCATTCCTGGGGCCCGACCTTGAGAGTTTGGAACGCCGTAGGGATAGGGAGCCCTTGCCAGCCCACCCCCCCAGGAGGAAAGCGTGCGTTCAGAGATCCCTGCTGGGGGCCTACCCGTTCTGCGCCTTCCCCAAAGGCTCATTCATTCTTTATTTCTTTCCCATTTCCCCACAGAACCCACGGAGAAACTGAGGCACGAGGACTCGCGCCCAGTTTCCCTAGAACACTGGAACTAGCTACCACCTCTGCCTTAGGACAAGGGGAGGTTCGGGAGCCACAAGGCCGGGACTAGAAATTCAGCTCTACCTTTGACTGGCCAACCTGAATGACCTTGGATGGTCCATCTCCCCCGCCCGACTCAGTTTCCTCCTCTGTTAAAGTGAGTGAGTTAGGGAACTAGCTGGCGCGTGGGGGAAAACACTGCTCCGCCGTCAGACGGCCCTCGAAGGCCTTCTTGGGACCAGGCGGGACCCCTGCAGCACGTCAGTACCGGGATTGCTGCTCCATCACCACCTCCGTCTGGTAAGCGCAGACCAATCACTTCAACATGAATCACTTCACCCTCCCACCCCTCTAATGGATGCTCTCCGAGGTCCCTTCCAACTCCAAATCCTGTAATCCAAGGAAAGTAAACACCCCACCCCCACCCTGCTGCAAATGTAGGGGAAGGGTTAGCACCTTTCGGTTGGAAGCCAATCACTCCAGTTGAGTGGAATCGATCTGGAATTGCGGTCCCACCCAGGGGATTTGAGGAAAAAATGAGGACCCCCCCAGCCTTATTTCTTATCAATCTTTGGTTTCCTTTGTAATATTCTGCATTTCATTTTATGCGTTTCAAAGCATGATTCTGAGGAGGGGTCCAGACCAGCGGCCCAGGGTGCCTAGGACCCAGGAGAGAAAAGCGAACCAAGCCGAGCAGAAAATCGGCTGGAGAAGCCGGGGCTTAGCGTGAACAATGTGGGTCAGATTCCCTGTCCCTGGTTCTTCATTTTACTCGGGATTTTAGCAATATCACCATAGGAGACCTTAGAGTTTGTGTGGAGTGGTGTAACCAGCCAATCAATCAGTGACAAACATTTATTAAGTGTCTACAGTATGCGGGCGCAGCGCTAAGCACTGGGTAAAGTGCTTGAGCCTGGGAGCTTGCTGTCACATTTATGTAATGAGTCAACCACGTGCCGCTTATTAAGGGCTCGTGCTGTTCTAGGTGCTGGAGAAACAAAAAATACAGCCCTCACTGCCCTCAAGGAATTTGCCTCCATCTGGGGAGACAACGCCAGACTCTAAATTTATGTAAGATAGATGCAAAAAAGGGGGGGGGGAGTAATTTGGGAGGGGAAGGCTCTGCCAGAGCCCGGAATTTGGTCAGAAGACAGTTACAAATCCCATCTGTGTGGCCTCAGTTTGGGGGATGGGAGGGTTAAATCCAGAGGTTGGACTAGATGGCCTTTGAGAATTGCCCCCCTCCCCAACAGAGGCATAAGAACTTCTGGTCCAGTCCTTCCAGCCCTTTATCTCTCCTGCTGAGTCCCAAAGCCGCAAAGATTGAAAACAAGTTTGTTTAGGCTGCAGGGGATGGGGCCCCGAGATCAAATTAACACCCAGCCCCCCATTCCCAGGGAACCCAAGGGAGGCTTCGGGTGACCCTTGGACCTTGGAGGAGTGACTGGCAAACCCCTGGCCCAGCCCAGGCCTGGAAGCCTCAGTCACTGCTGCTACATAAAGCAGGCTAGTTTCCTCAGCCAGAGGGTCCCCAGGGCATCAAGGCAGAGGGAGCCTTTTGGTCCCAGCCACCCTCTTACCGCCTAAGGTCAGAAGACAGACTCTGAGCTGCACTTCTTCTGTGAAATGCTCACACACATGCAAATACACCTATATACACCCACCTACACACAAACACGTGTGTGCACATGTATGCACCCATACACATATGCACAAGTAGCCACAGAGGGACATGAGGCCCTGAGGGTGGAGGTTTCTGGCCCAAGATTGTGCAGGGAGCGATCAGAGGCAAAATCTGAACCTGTGTCCCCTGAGTTTAGTCCAAGCCCTTTCCCCTCTCCCTATGAGGGGCAATTAAGAGACGGCTAGATTGGGGAGGCAGAAGGTCTGGGTTCGAATCCTGCTTCTGTCATTTACTGGCTTCTTGAACTTGGGCTGGTGAACATTATTCTCTGTTTTCTTCTCAGTGGAATGAAATGAGACCATATGACTCCGACATCATCTCTCACTGTAGCTCTGTGATAATCAATCCACAGGCCTTTATTGAGTGCCAGGCACCCTGCTGGGCCCTGGGGAGTTAACGACCCAAATTGTCCCTGCCCTTAAGGATCTTGACCTCTACCGATCCCTTTAGAGAAGCAGTGAGGGAAGCTGGGAAGCCGCTCTGATTGGACTCTTCCATCCCCCATGCTCAAAATCAGGGAATCTAGTCTTGGCAGCTCTGCCACTGCCACACTGCCTGACTCAGAGTAAGTACTCTGACTGAGTTCTTCTGAGCCCTCCACTCCCAGCCTCCTTTCAGACTCTCGTTTTATTTGCTTTCGTCATGTGTGACTCTTGGTGACCCCATTTGGGGGCTTATTGGTAAAGGTGCTGAAATGGTTTGCCACTTCCTTTTCTGGCTCATTTGACAGGCGAGGAAACCAAGGCAAACAAGGTGAAGTGACTTGCCCAGGGTCACACTAGTAAGTGTCTGAGGCCACATTTGAACTCATGAAGAGGAGTCTTCCTGACTCCAAGCCCAGTGTCCTGTGCGCTATGGCACCACCTAGCTTCCCCTTTCTGATCACTCAGGAACTAGTCCAGTGATAAAGAAGATGAGAATGAAAACGAGGGTGAGAAGGAGGCAAGCCAGCTTTTCTGTTCAGACAGGGCTGAATCTCATTTCCTTAAGGACAAGACGGTTGATGTCCATCTTGGCATTCACCTGGGCAGTCTGCTTCTGGCGATGCTTCAAGGATCTGGGTGATTTCCTCAACAGGGGCTCAGATCATGATCATGGTTTACATTGCTTTATTCAATAAATAACAGGCATTTCTTAATCATCTACTATGTGCTAGGCAATTTTTGGGTGCTGCGGATGCAAAAGGGAACAGCCCCTGCCCTCAGAGAGCTCACTTTTGGTTGAGGGACACCACATGCATATGAATCATTCAACAAACATTAATCAAAGAGCTTCTATGGGCTGGGCCCAGCATGGATTGGATCCTAGGGCTGCAAAGGCAAACCCAACAGTCCCGTCCTTGAGGATCTCACATTGAGCGAGACCTGGTGTGAGGGTGTGATGAGTTGTAATAAACCATTTCCGAATACTGGCCTTGGAGAGGATCTTAAAGCCCCAGGTCCTGACTCCTTCCTGTGTAAACTCCAGCTTTGAGTTATACTTGTTAATAATAAATTAAAATCCAATCCAGGGTGGTAGGAGTCCTTATCAACTTGGCCCAGAGAGTTCACTGGTAGTAAGGAGATCAGTGGGGCACACCCCTTCTGCCCTTGTAACCTGTGCCTCAGGGAATTCAGCAAACACTTCCTAAGGCCCCTCCCAGGTCCAAGACACAGGCAAGGGTGTGAGAGGGTGGGGGGAAGGTGGAAAAAGGGCTAGCCTTGACTTAGAAAGTTGGGTCCAGTAAGATGTAGTCTTTGGAAGGTTGGCAGGAAAGCTCAAGGCTGGGCAGGGCCAGCCAGTCCAATGTATAATAATAAACAATAATAGCTTTACAATTTACAAGGTACTTTACAAATACCTCATTTTATCCACACAAGAACC
Organism: Pseudocheirus occidentalis; assembly: GCA_028646575.1. Lineage (NCBI taxonomy): Eukaryota > Metazoa > Chordata > Mammalia > Diprotodontia > Pseudocheiridae > Pseudocheirus > Pseudocheirus occidentalis. The sequence continues at coordinate 381,852,643 of CM053593.1, forward strand.
CTGAGAGACAAATGCTATTATTATCCCCATGTTTACAGATGTGTAAACTGAGGTAGACAGGGCTTAAGTGACTAAGTGTCTGAGGCTGAATTTGAACTTGGGTCTTTGACTCCAGGCCCACCACTGGAGCCACCACACCACCAGTACCAGGGCCCAAATCCTTCTAGGACATCCCTAGTTGGGGAGTCAGTCCTCCAGTCTCTGCCTGAGGACCCCTAAGGAGAGAGAGCTCACTGCTTGCCCTGGCCTATTTTACTTCACACAATCTGAAAGGCAAAGGTGTGTTGGGGGCAGGGAGGAGTGTCTGGGGGACAGGGAGGTAGGCTGGAAGAAGCATCCCAGTGTTGCGAACCTCATCTCAGGCTCTTTCCCAGACTGCTTCCCTGTGGTGCTTGCTCCTGTTTCTATTCTCTGGGGGCAAGAAGAAAAAAGACAAACAGGACTTTATACTGGACTTGGCCCGAGTCTACCCTTTTCCAGGCTCTTACTGAGCAGCCCTAGTTCCTTCCTCCACTGCCTCCTGGTATGAAGTGATTTCCAGGTGCTTCACTTGCCCAGTCACTCTGCTATGGACGTCCTCTGGCATCCTTTCAGAACTGAGCACAAGACTGGAGTCTTGTGGGTGCTGGACCTGTCCTCTCCCTGGAGCGGGGCACTGCACCCCTCTTGCAGCAGCCCAAGCCCCCTCGGTTTTCCTTGGGTGCTCTGTCACTCTGCTGATTCACAGGGAGTTTGTAACCACTCAGCCTGGTCAGGTATTTATCACATAATCCGTTGCTCATGCTCACCCCATCCTCTGGCAGCTAGGTGGCACCATAGTGCATAGGGCCCCTGGCCTGGAGTCAGGAAGACCTGCGTTCAAATCCGACCTCAGACACTTACTAGCAAGTGACCCTCGCAAGTCACTTCACCCTGTTTGTCTCAGTTTCCTCATCTGTTACATGAGCTGGAGAAGGAAATGGCAAACTAGTATCTTTGCCAAGAAAACCCCAAATAAGGTCAGGAAGAGCCAGGTATAGCTGAACAAGAACAAACCCATCCTTAATCTTGTTCTTGAAAAGTTGATTGGAAAGGAAAGGATTCTATTGGATCCCTCTTGAGTTAGTTACATCACCCATTGTTTTGGCATTTCAGTAACATTCAAAGTAAGTAAGACGAGTGTCTGAGGAAGGGGAAAGAAGGCTGATTTCATTCATTCCCGTGACTCTTATTTGTCTCCTCTGAGGAGAAGAGGGGCCTTGGAGGGAGGCAACCTGATGCTGGCTCTGGATCTGAGGGGTCCAGCAAGCTGAGGACTTATGGTTTGTAAGATAAAGGCCTTGGAAGAGTCACTTTCAAGTCCCCTCCCAGCCTAAAGCCGCTGGTCCATCTACTCAGCAGAGACCCTTGGGTCCCTTTCCTGAACCAGCCTCACTTGCTTCTGCAGGTTTTCTTCTCACAGATCTCTGTCACAAACCACAAACTCCCCAGGGTGGGCCCAGGGCCAAAACTGGCAGGCAGTGGTTAAACAAAGGTTGGAGTCCAGGGCCAGAGGTTTATCTGTGGCTGTTATTGACACATCACGGGTCAGGTATGGAATTAACCAAAACCCCCGCAAGTCTTCAGAACCAGACTGGGAGCTGAGGCTGGACCGCCCTGCCCACCCCTTCCCCCCCACCCCCGAAAGGGAATTCCCCCTTCCTTTAATCCAGGCCTAGGGAAGGAAAGCTTTATTCATCAGGTTTTCAGTCAGAAAGTGGGATTTCACTAGTGAAATCAAAGAGTAAAGTACCCTCTGGGCATTCAATGGAGCAGAAACACCTGTAGGGAACTAGCTCCTCTCCACCTCTCTGTCTTTGTCTATCTGTCTGTCTTTGTCTGTCTTTATCCTTGTCACCCCTCCCACACCCTTCCTCTCAGCCTACCTCCTATCCCTATCCCTTTTTTCTCCCTTTCTCTTCCAGTCTCCTCCCTCTCTTCCTCTTTCTCCTCTTTCTCCTTTTTCCTTCCTCCTTCCCTCCCTCCTCTCTCCCTTACTCTCTTCCTCTTTCTCCTTTTTCTTCTCCCTCTCCCCTCCTCACCTTTCTCCTCTCTCTTCCCTTCCTCCATCCCTACTCCCTCTTACTTCCTCCTTCTCTCCACCTCATTCCCTCCCACTGCTTCCTCTCAACTTCCCTCCTCTTTTTTTTCTCTCTCCCTTTCCTCTCTTTCCCTTCCTCTCTCACTTCTCTCTTGTCAAATGTGGCACTGTTTAACTTGCTCAGGGGAAATTTGAAAGAAAAGTGGGAGACAAGCTCAAGTTGGGGGCTCAAACACACCAGTCCATGCTAAGCTGCCCCGCCTAGTCACTGCCCAAGTTGATTTATGAACCTGCCAACAAAATCTTCAGATTGTCATTACAGAATAACTGCTTTGCATTTCTGCTTGCGGGCCTTGATAAACTCAGCTTAAACATGTAAGTTCTTGGGATATCTTGGTGAAGCTGTTGTTCAGTCTGATCCTGTCCAACCCTTGGTGACCCCATGGACTCCAGGCTCACCTGTCCTCCACTACCTCTCAAAGTCTGTCCAAGTTCATTTGTGTTTCTGCGACACTATCCATCCATCTCATCCTCTGCTGTCTCCTTTTCCTGTCTGCCTTCAGTCTTTCCCAACATCAGGATCTTTTCCAATGAATCTTGTCTTCTCGTTATATACATAGTCAAAGTATTTCAGCTTCAGCATTTGACCTTCCAGTGAACAGTCTGAATTAATCTCTTTGCTCTCCAAGGGACTCTCAAAAGCCTTCTTCAGTACCACAGTTCAAAAGGACTGACTCCACAGTGCTCAGCTTTCCTTACAGTCCAACTCTCACAACCATATATTGTTAACTGTAGGTTAAATTGAACAGGCAAGATGGAGTCTCCGTTTTTTGGTTGCTGTCCAGATTAGCCATAACTCTCCATAATGGCAGTGATTTTTGAACCCAAATTATAAAATCTGGCACTGCTTTCTATTACTTCTCTATTTGTCAAGAAGTGATCAGACCAATTACCATGACCATAATTTTTTGATGTTAAGCTTCAACCTAGCTTTTTTTAAAAAAAAATTAACTTTAATGTTTATTTTTAGTTTACATCATTCATTTCCACAAGATTTTGAATGACAAATTTTCTCCCCGTCTTTCCCCTACCCCCTGTCTCCTCTCATACTATTCCTCTCCCACTTCTCAGTTTCACCTTTTAAAATATTATCCCATCCTATTCAATTGATCCTGCACCTTCTGTCTACGTACACATGTATACACACACTCACATATGTATTCATATGCATATATACCCTTCTATATAGACATATGTATATGTATACATATATACACATTTATATTCCCTTCAACTCTCCTCATACTGAGAAAAGTTTCATAAGTTACAATTATCATTTTTCCATGTTGGCATGTAAATAGTTCACTTTGATAAA
>CM053593.1:381856176-381915286 GCA_028646575.1 Pseudocheirus occidentalis
ATGCTTCTTGTGTTTGAATGTCAAATTTTCTATTCAGTTCTGTTTTTTCCTCAAGAATGTCTGAAAGTCTTCCACCTCATTGAAAGACCATATTTTCCCCAAGAACATTATACTCAGTTTTGCTGGGTAGGTGATTCTTGGTTTTAATCCTAGCTCCCTTGATCTCCAGAATATCATATTCCAAGCCCTTTGATACCTTAATGTAGAAGCTACTAGATCCTGTGTTATCCTAATTGTGTTTCTGTAATATTCAAATTGTTTCTTCTTGGCTGCTTGTAATATTTTCTCCTTGAGCTGGGAACTCTGGAACCTGGCTATAATATTCCTATGAGTTTTCTTTTTGGAATCTTTTTCAAGAGGTGATTGGTGAATTCTTTCAATTTCTATTTTGCCTTCTGGTTCTAAAATATCAGGGCAATTTTCCTTGAGAATCTCTTGAAGAATGATTCCTAGGTTCTCTTGATCATGGCTTTCAGGTAGTCCAATAATGTTTAAATAGTCTGTCCTGGATCTATTTTCCAGGTCAGTGGTTTTTCCAATGAGATATTTCACATCGCCTTCTATTTTTTTCATTTATTTGGATTTGTTTAATAGTATCTTGATTTCTCATAAAGTCATTTGCTTCTATTTGCTCCAATATCATTCTGAAGGAATTATCCTCTTCAGTGAGCTTTTGAAATTCTTTTTCCATCTGGCAAATTTGGGTTTTTAAGGCATTCTTTTCTTCTTTGGCTTTTTGGACCTCTTTTGCCATTTGAGTTAGTCTGTTTTTTAAGATGTTATTTTCTTCAGTCAGGTTGTTGACTCTTTTTCATGATTTTCTTGCATCATTCCCATTTCTCTTCCCAATTTTTCCTCCACTTCTCTTACTTGATTTTCAAAATCCTTCTTGAGCTCCTCCATGGCCTGTAACCAATTCATATTTTTCTTGGAAGCTTTTGGTGCAGGAGTTCTGATTTTGTTGTCTTCCTCCCATTCTGTGCTTTGATCCTTTTTGTCCCCCAAAAAGGGATCTAAAGTTGGATTGCTGTGCTTGCTTTGCTTCCTTTGCTTGCTCATGTTACCAGTAATTACTTGACTTTTGAGCTCTTTGCCACAGTAGAATTCTGCTTCCAGAGGGGAGAGCTTTGTCCCAAATCACTGGGGTTTTCTTCAGTTCACTTTCTGCCTGTGAAATCAACCTAGACCCAACAACAAGGCCTCCAACAAGAAATGAATCTGACAAAGTAACATAAAAACAGACAAACAAAGTGCCAGCACCACAGTCGTGCCTCCTCAGTTCTCGGCAGCTCTGCTGGTCCTCAAAAGTCCTGGGCATCTTTGGCAGCAATTCTGGCTCCTGACAGTTCTCTTCCTCAGCATTCTCATTTCTGGCAATTCCCTCCCTCTGCCTCCACAATGCTTCTCCCAGAAGTTCTTCTGGCCTCTCTCAGCTTGGGCTTTCCCCTATATATGGCACTATCTCCTCCCTTTTTGGTCCCATCTCATCACATCAACAAGTCTATCCCACTGTGGGCTTTTCACAGACTCTGGGTCTTAACACTTACCAATACAATGGGATCTTCAAATCCCATTACCATTACAACAATTAACAAAAGGAAGTTTCCTGAGCCATAGCAGGGAAAGGATATCCAGTAAGAATACAGCATTGATTCTGGTGGCTGTAGCTTCCCCCCTTCATGTCAGCCATGCTGGTCACCTGAAGGAGGAGCAACAGACTCCCCATGAGTTACTTTTTGGACTTGGGCCTCCAAGAAGCTACACCCGTGGTTGTAGTCTTTGTTACCTGTTCCAATTCAGTCTCAAGGATGGCTTCAGAACCACTTTTTGAGGAAAAAGGCATTCAGACTATATGGGGGTCAGGTCTTCAGAGCAGTTAATTGGGGAAACTGGAAGGCTGGTAGGAAACCTCTCTCTGCATGCATTAGCCCAGCACTTCATCTCTTGACTCTGGATCCTACACAGGCTGTTCCCTTTGCCTAAAATTCTTTCCTTCCTCACCTCTTACACTTGGAATACTTAGGACTTCAGGTTGGGCTATTACCTTCTATCCACAGCCTTTCCTGAGCCTCCAAGTCAGTAATACTCTTTTTTAAACTTTTATTTTTTCCATTAACCATCCAGTTTTGTCTCCCTTCCCCTCCCTCTCCCTACCAAACAAAGAAACCAAGCCCTTGCAACAAATGTGCACAGGCAAGAAAAACAAGTCCCTGCGTTTGCCCATGTCCAGCCACCACGCTGCATGTCTCATCCCGCTCCTGAGCTCTTCTCTGCTGGTCAGGCTGTGGGTAGCAGGCTTCAGCATCAGCAGACCTCTGGAGGCACGATTGGTCATTGCATAGATCAGAGTTTGATTTTTTCAGGCTGTTGTTAATCTATAAATCCTCCGGCTCACTCTCTCCTCCTCCCTTTGCAATGGTTCATAAAAGTTTTCCCAGGTTTCTCAGAAATTATCTCTTTCATCATTTTTGGTGCAATAATGTTACATCACATTCACCAACTTGGTCAGCCATTCCCCAAATAATGGACATTCTCTTTGCTTCCACTTCTTTACTATAACACAAAGAGCTGCTATGAATACTTTGTATACATGTGTCCTTTTCCTCTCTCTTCAGGGTATGGACCCAGGGGGGCAAATTGTTCCTGTGAGTTACTTTGTATTGACTCGGTCATGTTCTTCTTCTATTCTCACTCCCCTGAAGGGGAGAGATTTTCGTTTTTGTCTTTGTAGCTCCATTACCAATCACAATAGATCTTTGACAGGATTTGCATTGAGATGTGACTGCAATAAGTCATTCCTAAATAGTATTTCCCCTACCCATAGTCCAAAAAACACCAAGATAAATGGTGAAAGGCAAATAAAGCCTGAATAATGTTTGTCTACTTTATCTCCTTGGGAACATGAGAGATACTGTGGGGTAATGGGCAGACAGAACATTGGCCTGAGAAACATGAGAGCTGCCCCCTACTCTGCTAGGACAGGAACATTCTGGACCTCAGTTCCTTCTTCTGTAAAATGAGAAAGGAAAACCAAATGAATTCTAAGGTCCCTTTCCAGATCCTAGATTTGACAGTTCTTTGGGCAGTGCTGGAATTTTTCTCTCTCAACTGGGGAAAATGACCTCAGCCTAAGGCCTTGGAGAAGTCCAAGCCCACCTAAGACTGCTATCAAGTATTGCTCATTGACAATCTGGTTGTGTTGAGAAACTGGGGGGCTTTGTTGCCTCTGGAACAAATGGGTCCTTTCTTGGGGGTAAGACATCTCTGCTGGGTTTTGGAAGATAAAAAGACAACTGTGGTCATATAGCTGAACCTGGGGTTTCTGATGAGGGCTCTCTTAAAGCAGGAGGAGGACAGGAGCCCTTGCTCCTGAGCAGTTACTATGTAGCGTCATTCTGTAGGAGAAATGGGAGAGGGACTGGCCTCAGTGAGACTGAGCTCTGATCTGGTAACAGAATGAGACTGTCTCCTACCAGATCAGGAGAGCTCTTTAGGTTTTTTTTTTCCTCACTCACTTAGGGTCAATGATAGAGAAAATCTTTTCCCAGTGGAACTGTTTTGTTTTTTTTCTAGCCTCAAGATAAATCATAGGCAGGAAACAAACAACAGGGCACAGAGACAGTGGGTGGAGATAGTAGAAATAAGTGCCCCAGACTCCCTGCTGGGAAATTAGAGCAGGAGATGATCTCTCAAGGAATTCTGGGGATTTGCAGAGGTCTTTGGGGATGATGAGAGTTCTTTCAAATGTTTCTGATTGGTTTCATTTTCCTTCAAAAATCAAATTTCCTCTTTTGATATTATGAGTGGTGTGCTTGTGAATGGGGAGTCAGGCTCAGTGTACTTGAGGTGTGATGTCCCATGTAGACATTTTCCAGACTTTGCTTTTTAACAAAAACCCCTGGCCCAGGAAGTTGTGGGATCCTCTCCCATTAATATTCTCTAGTTCTCAATTAATGTGGATTTACTTCAGTCCTTGGGGGAGTTTTCTCTCTAAAGAAAGGACTGGGGCTTTTTGTTGTCATCTCTAACTATTGGGGGGGGGTAGAGAATCATTTAAAGCTTTGCTTAGGTTGGCTCATATAAAAACTCTTCCCAAAAGAGATTAGGAAGGTGCTCAATGTACAAAAATAGATCTTGTACAGAACAACTATTATTTTCATCCACACAAAAGACTCATAAGTGCATATTTGATAAAGTCTTAAAACATAAAACAGTTCATTTCTATTCTGCTCTCTCAGGAGGTTGATATTTTGACTTTTACCTTGAGTCTTTCCTGTCCAAGCATTTCCTTCCAGGTCTATTTCTCCTTAGCAAGTCAGGCGATGGCTTAGGCTCATTCTATGAGTGACCAAAGTATTATAGCGGTTGCAAAAAACATCCTGTTCTTACTGAGGAACCTCAGAAGTCCTAAAGTAACCACTTGGCTCAAAAAGTCCATCTCTGAGGATCACTATTTAGTTACCTGTGTTCAAGAAGATAAAATATGAAGGAGGAACTGCCTGTGGTCCAAGTTCTAGCCTCAGACTCCTGAGAAGTCCCAGAGAGAGGCTCACAAAGCCCCAATATACTCAGATAGAATGAGAGAGCACTAGAGGGCAGAGTCCCTCCTTTTAGGGACCATTGAGTGAGCTGCTATTCCTGGCTCAGTGGCCAGTCTCCTTTGAGGAAGCCCTATCCCTCTGTTGTCATCACTAGGACAAAGGAATTGGAATGTCATCCAAAAATGAACATGTGTCACAAGAAATGGCCAAGGGAACTCAGCACATGTATACTCATGTAAACTCATATATCCTCCATGGGATGCTCTTCACTGGCTCACCCCACATTTGCTCAGTGAAAAGTGCTCTGTGCAGAGCAGATCACCAGAGATTCCCTGTGATTATCCCTGTTTAATTTAGATGGAGCCAAAGGTGGCGAAGTTAGTGAGAACTGTTCCCTCATCCTGATAAATGACTCCATTTGATGCCTCATGGCAAACAGGAGGTTTGTTGCACACATATCTATATTTTTGGGCTGGATATCAGAATGAGACTAGGGTTGAATAAAGGACTGGATTGACAAGTGAATGCTACCACATAGACTATTAGCAGAAATAGAGAAAGAAGGCATTTGACCAAGCTCCTATGAACCAAATGTGGTCTTGAGACCTAGATCGCGGAGAGATAAGGCAAAGAAAGAAAACTAAAGATAAATATAATTAATAAATATTGATGCAAAAATGTTGACTAAAATACTAGCAAAAAGTTGATAACAATATATTTAAAATGTAGTGGCTTTATACCAGCAATGCAGAAATTGTTCAATAATAGGGGATTGATAAATTATGTGACAAAGACGATGAATATCATTTGATTATATCAGTAGAGAAAAATCCTTAAACAAATTCACTCATTTAAAAAAAACACTAAAAACATAGGACTAAAAGAAACTTTCCTTAATATATAGACCACTTATCTAAAACCAATAGTTGGCATTATTTATAATGGATAAACACTAGAAACTTTTACAATAAACTGGTGTAAAACAAGGATAATCATTGTGTGCAATATTTGATATTTTGGTAATAGGTCTAGAAATGTTCATTTCAGTCTGGATCTATGATTTAATTAGTCTGAAGGTGTGTGAGATGAAAAAGAGTTCAGAGTCTGAATCTAAGGTCAGAAAAGGTCTTTATTCTTTCTCATGAGAAAGGACCTTTCTCCCACCGCCCACATGGCAGCAGGGAGAGAGCAACAGGTAGAAGCCAGTCCACAATTTTATGGTCTTCTAATGCAGAAGCTCAACACCCCTCCCCCAACTGGCCTTCACCCTACTCTTATTGGTAGGGGCGTTGGCCTACAACCAAATCGAGTGAATCTTTCTGAGACAAAGGACCCAGATCTTCTGTTGAGCTGGCTCTGGGGGAGGATCTCCATTGCTAAGCCCCAGATTGCTTGAAGGTCAGGTGATGTAAACGTAGGCCTAGTGAATACTGAAGCCATTCTAGATTTGATTTTTCAGTATAGGGAAACTTCACTATAAATTATCCCTCACAAAGGGAAACCCCTGTTCTAGAAAGTTTCTCTGATAAAGAGCAGAAACTCATTGCCTTATAGTCTGAAATTGAGAAATTAAGTACTTTTACCATGGCCACATTATCAGTATGTGTCAGAAGCAGGATTTGAACTCAGGTCTTCCTGGCTCCAATGCTGAACTTCTAGCCACCATCCTTCCTCTTACTAAAAGTGCTCATTTTAGCAAAAAGACAAGAAAAATATATTTAGGGACTAGGCATAGGAAAAGAGGAAGTGAGATCATCTCTGGTTGTAAATAATAAAATGGTTAATGCCAGTGATTTGACAACAAGTTATCCTAAGCAATTAAAAGTTTCATTAAAATGAAAGGATATGAAATAATTCCAAAGGAGGTAGATCAAGGTGCAGTTTTGTTTGTTTGTTTTGGTTTTTTGCTAAGCCTCCAGATCGTTCAGATTTCTTCATTTCTCAGCAGACATCCTTGATTAGAAGCCTACATTCCTGCTCCTGGTTTCCCACTTCCTTCTTAGCTCCTGGACCTTGGCATTTTTGAGAAACTGGTTCCCAACCTGTTCTGGTTTGGGATTTAAACTGTTGCTCAATCCTGTCTTGGACCTGCTCCTCTTTCTCAAGGAAGGTTCTTTCTGGTTAGGCACAATGACTCTCCCACTACTGGCTGGTGCAGGGGTTGACTCCTGTGAGGAATTTCAAATTCCTCCCCCCAGGCCTCCTGCATCCAGCCCCCGTCATGGTTCTCCAGAGATGAAGGAAAATGTTGTGACCTTTGGAGGGGCTCTCTGTGCCTCTGGCCATGCTCAGAGATGTGGGCAATCTGATCCACTAAACTGCCAAAATCATCTTTCTAATCCATTTCCCTGCTTCAAAAACCTTCATTAAGTCCCTAATGCCTTTTAAAATGTAAACTTCTGAGCTTGTTGATGAAGGCCCTCTGCAACCTGGCACCAATTTCCCTTTACAATTCTTTTTCATATTCTATTAGTAGACAACCAGAGCTGTTAGTAGTTCTCCGAATTCAACACTCCATATCCTGTTAAGCTGTTTTCATGAGTGGGTTCTCCAAGCCTGGACTTCATTCCCTCCTTAGCTTTATTCAAGGCTCAGGTTAAGGGCTGTCTCCTGGGGAAGGGTGGAGGCTGGGAAAGGGCTTTCCTGAGACCTCCAATTATTAGTGATCTTTCTTCTGGCTTTCCTGGAACCCTTTGAGTACCTATCCCTATGGCTCAGGGTTTGTTCAACTTTCATATCACCAGCTCATTCCTGGTTCTACTATTTTTTTAAAAATAGTATTTTCTTTTTTTCCTCAATTACATGTCAAGACAATCTTTAGCACTCATTTTTACAAGATTTCAAGTTTCAAATTTTTCTCCCTCTCCTCCTCTCTTCCTAAAATGGTAGGCAACTTGATATAGGTTACACATGTACTGTCATGTAAAATATATTTCCATATTAGTCACAATGGTAAAAGAAGAAATAGATCAAAAGGGGGAAAAACATGAAAAAGAATAAAGTGATAAAAGTATGCTTCAATCCGCATTCAGAGTAGATCAGCTCTTTATCTCCATGTAGAGAGTAGGTTTCTTTGTGAGTCCTTTGTACTTGTCTTGGATCATTGTGTGGCTGAGATTTGAGTCATTCATAGCTAATTGTCATACAGTGTTGCTGATACTTTGTACGTACAATGTTTTCCTGTTTCTGCTCATTTTACTTTGCGTCGGTTTGTACAAGTCTACTTTCTGAGTTTGAGATGACTTCCTGTCTTCTTTGGGGTTTTGCCCATAGCTGTTTTGGACATTGTTTACTTCTGAGTTTATGACATAGTCTTCCATGTCACTGATGGGGTGTTGGGTTGCCTATGTTTGTAACATCCAGTTCTAACTTAAGTTTGTAAAATCACACTTGTGTTTGGGTACCTATGTTTGTAATATCAGCTTGTGAAATCAAGTTGTAAAATCACACCCCAGCGTAAAAGCACTAACTCTGCCTCTTCCCTAGGCCAGCACTCTGCCCAGCTACTATTCATGAACTGTTTATCCCTACTTGGTACAATAACAAGCTATACCTATGAATCCTTCTCTAAACCATTCTAAACCATCATTTTAACTTAGAGAAATGTATAGCTCCCTTGTTCTAATGGCCAGCTGCAGCTATGAATCCTTCAATGCACTATCAGTAAGTTAACTTCTCACCAATTAGGCACATCCTGAATCCCAAATTAGTCTAGCTTCCCAACATCAATCTTGTCAAACAGGACACTGATAGGTAACAGACTAGATACCTCTCAGTCAGCATTGGCTATTAGCTGACCTAGTCATGTTTCAAGCCTAAAACCACACCTCCATGTAGCCCTCCTGTGGGCCATTTCCCAGTGAATTATGGGCAATATGTCTGCACAGTAGAAATGAAAAGTGCATGTCCCTTTAAGCACTTACCACTCCTTAACTCCTCTCTAATCCCACCCTTACTCACCTAGTTAGCATAATTGATACCTGATTTATGATTTTATTGCTTTATAATCTGTACCCCTGACTCCTGCAGGTTTACAGATTCCCTAAGACTCCCTGCCCCTTGTATAGCATAACAATAAACTTTTACAATCCTGACTTACAAGATTGCTTGAGTCCTAAGAAACTCTTTTCAGACTAGAACCCTCAAGGGATTCTTTGGGGTCCCTCAAACACCCAGCTTTTCTCACCCTCTTCATCACCATAATAACTTTCTATGGTCACATTATTTTGCTGGAGTTTTTTTTAACTCATCTTTTTTGGCCTTTTTCCTTTCTTTTAAATTTGAGCTCTGCTTCTGGGGAGAAAGGAGTACTGTCTTAGGCTTCTACTTTGCCTGGGGCTGCAGGCTCCAGCTGTTTCCCTGGTGATGCACTGATGTTCCCCTGAAGCCCACAGGGGACCCTTGTGTCTCCTGCTGTGCTGAAGGGGTGGAGTAGGGAGTGGCTGTCACTACTGGAGGCCATAAGGGCTTGGCAGCTTACCTGGTACTGAGGTCTTGATGCTGGGGTCTGGCATGTGCTGAGGTCAGAAGAGTGTTTCTTCATTTCTCCAGGGCTACACTGAAGCATGTGGTGGTCTGGCCACTGGTGGTTGTCTGTTTGCCCAGGGCTTTGCAGAAGCATGTGAAGGTTCTTGGAGCTGGAGCCTGCCCCTTCCCCTGACTATGCTGAGGTACATGGCAGGAATCTTTTGACACCCCCCCCTTCCCCCCGCCCACTCTCATTTTGTCTGCTTTCTTGCCTCAGTGGGCTGGGAGTCAGGGACAGCCCAGGATCACTCCTCCTCTCTTGCTTTGGGACCCTCCCCATCCTTTTCTTGCTGTCCCATTTGGGAAAGAATTTGATAAGTCTGCCTCTCAACCAACAAGAGAGGAGACAGTGGGGAAGGGGGCTTGACTGCATTAGGGTATAAATTCTTGCACTATCTTTTGTAACATGCCTCTCTTCCATGATGAGTCATGGGGAATACAGCCCTCTTCTCCTGGGAAGAGAATAAACTCCTGTTCTTATCCTAAGAGACTGGCTGATCTTCGAAGTTTCTTGGGTTAAAAGACTGTTTCACCCTGTCTTTTTTGCTGGTTCTGCTGTTCTAGGATTTGTTTGGGGCACTATTTTATGGTTGTCTGGAGGTGAATATAGGAGTGTTATAATGATTTATTACTTACTCCACCATCTTGGCTCCTGGAAGTCTCCTCTACTTTAAAGAGAATAGTTTTGAGGGAGTAAAGATAATGGCAGAAGCCAGAGGTTTAAAAGTAAGGGAAGAGGAAGGGGATGCAATGAACAGTGATAGCTTTGGGGACCTCTCCATCTCTCTCTGATTGAATAGAGATAACCGAATTGACTTGATTCCCACTATCAACCCCCCTCCCTATAATCTTCAATCTGGTTATGGTTCCTTCCTTGCTGTCTACAAATATACTTGTTACCTCTGACCTTTAAAAATCTTCACTAAATTCTACCATCTTTTCAAGTTGTCAGCTTATGTCTCTTCCCAGCCAAACTCCCTGAAAAAAAAACCACACATGGTGCTGGCTTTTTCTCTTCTCTTACTCGCTTCTATTATCTTCTGTTATCTGGTTTTTTTGGTGTGTGATTGTTCTTTCCATTTACATCATTGTAGTTACTGTGTATAATGTTTTCTAGGTTCTGCTGACTTCATTCTGCAACTGTTCATGTAACTCATGCTTCTCTGTATTTATCACATGTCATTTTTTATGGCACAGGAATATTCCATTATATTCGTATGCCACCAAGTGTTTAACCATTTCCCAATTGACGGGCATATACCTTGTTTCCAATTCTTAGTTATCACAAAAAGTGCTGGTACAAATATTTTGGTGTATATGGGGTTTTCTTCTTATCAATGGCCTCCTGGGGGTAAAAGTCCAGTAATGTATTCTCTGGTTCAAAGGATATAGATATTTTAGTCACTTTATTTGCATAATTCCAAATGGTTGTACTATTTCACAGCTCCACCAACAACAAATAAATGTACCTGTCTTCCCACATCCCCTCCAACATTGACTATTGCCTTTTTTGCCAATTTGCAGGGTGTGAATGAAACCTTGGGATGGTTTTGATTGTATTTATCTTATTAGGGATTTGGAGCATTTTTCATGTTGTTGTGAATACTTTGAAGCTCTTCTGAGAACTTTTAATTCATAATCTTTGACCATTTATTTATTGGGGAATGGCTATTACTTATGTATATATGTGTATAAATGCTTGTACATCTACTTATACCTATCTTTATCTATCTATCTATCTATCTATCTATCTATCTATCTATCTATCTATCTATCTATCTATCTACCTATCATACCAAGTACTTATCAGAGAAACCTGGCACAAAGGTCTACCCCCATCCAACCCCTTCCCTTTGTATCCTAGGTGCATTAATTTTGTCTATGCAAAAGGTTTTTAGTTTCAAGTAACCAAGCCATCTATTACATCTTTTTAAATTGGTTGTCTTGTTTTTTACCTATAGCTGTGAGATATATACAATCTGTTTCTCTTCTGCTTTTTTACACTATTTTTTAAAACATTAAGGTCATGTATTCATTGTGGAAGATGATGTGAGGGGTTGGTCTAAGTTAAATTTCTGCCAGACTAAACTTCTGCCAAGTTTTCATGAAATAGGGAGCTTTCCCCCTAGGTAATTTATGTTTCTCCACTTTAATCAAACACTGGATTATTGAGTTCTATTGTTCCTGAATCTCTCCATACCAATAATACAGTGCTTCTCAACCTGTGGGTTATGTTCAATTTGTAACAATGAAAATACATCCTGCATATCAGATACTAATATTACGATTCATAACAGCAGCAAAATTACAGTTATGAAGTGGCAACGAAAATAACTTTATGGTTGGTGGTCACCATAACATGAGGAGCTGTATTAAAGGGTCATGGCATTAGGAAGGTTGAGAACCACTGCAATAATATGTTGATTGAAAAATCCAATGGCCTTTTCTTGGTCCCGATCCTTTCTGATCTCTCTTTAGTGTTTGATGCTGTGGTCCACCTTTTTCTCCTGGAGACACTCTCATTTCTGGGGCAGTTAGATGGTGCAGTGAATAGTGTCAGGCCTAGAGGCAGAATCCTGGACTTCAAATCTAACCTCAGACACTTTACTAGCTATGTGATCTTGGGCAAGTCACTGAACCCACGTGCCTCAGTTTCCCCATCTGTAAAATGGGGATAATAATAGCACTTACCTTCCAGGGTTGTTGTGAGAACGGTATGAGATTATAATCATAAAGAGCTTAACATACTGCCTGGCCCATACTAAGTGTTATAGGAATGGTAGTTTCATTTTCCAAACACTGTTCTCTGCTGCTTCTCCTCCTTCCAGCCTGACCACTCTTTCTCAGGCTCCTTTGCTGGCTCATCACCCATATCCTACCCCCTTTACTCTGGGTGTACCAAACACTGGATCCTGGGACCCCTTTTTTCTTTTCTATTAACATCTCTATACACATAACTCCCAAATCTATAGATCTGACCCTAGTCTCTCTCCTGAGTTCCAGTCCTATGTCACCAACTGTCTACTGGACATTTCCACCAGGATGTCCCATAGGTGTTTAACATTCAGTATTTCCCCCCAAGGCCATGTGCCTTACTAACACCTGTGAATTCTACTCCCATGATAACATCTCTTGTCCATCTCCTTCTCTCTACTCACAGAGATGCACGCACAGTCCAGGGCATCATCACCTCTCATCTGGATTATTGGAAAAGCCTCTCAATTGGTTTCCTTGGGTCCAGGCTTCCTGACTTCCCTGCCTTCCAATGGTTTTTCCCTCCAGTGTGTTCCACATGCCTGCCAAGCTGACTTTCCTAAAGCCACAGATATGACCCTTTCATTCTTCTCAAATGTCGTCAATGCTCCTTGTTGAGGCAGGGGCTGCCATGGCCTGTGTATACTCCCAGCACTTAGCACAGTGTCTGGTATACAGTTGGCACTTAATATATGCCTGCTGACTGACTGATATTGGAAGTGGGGTACTTCATACAACAGGTCAGAAACAGATCTGTGGAAACATATTTTATTGACATAACTTTCATAAGCAGCCTTAAAAGCAAGGTTTCATGAGTATGAATTATATTTAGAGTCAATTCATGATAAAAATCATCCTCACGACCACACACATACCTGCTAAAATGGATTGGGGGGCAGGGGTCTGAAAGGTAACACTGATTTTTTAAAAATCTCATTCCAAAAACAAGCACAACCCGTGAAATGATGTAACGTCCCTTCACTGAAGCTGGCAACAAGGTCCCCATGCACCTATTCTCTAGTAGTTATTTAAAACAGAACAGGAAGAATGTGCAACAGGGTTAGTGGTAAAAATTACTTGAGAAATGGCTGTTTTCTTCTGCAGCAAATTAAAACCTGACCCAGGAGTAAACCAGGAGAGTCTGAAGTTCTGCCTAATCTGGTAAACTATCCTTCTTGCATGGTGGATAATGTCCATATCAAGGCCACAGGGCCTGGGGGGAAGGGGAGCGTTAGTCCCACTACCTGAAGGTGGAACTTTCTGATCTCTGGCTTCACAATCTTCCAAACACAAGATCTCTTCCTTTCCATCCTTGAGGGGGAAGCTTCCTTTGGCCTCTGGGAAAAAGCAAAAGACCATGCAGACACAATTGCCATTTGAAATGTAAAAACAAAGTTACAATATTTCTCTCTACTTAGATCTCAGAGTGGTATCCCTAGATACCACTAGGGTCTATAACCCTAGAAACCACAAAGAACAGAGTCCCCTCAGAGCAATCCTTTTCTGTCATTGGGAGCTGGGCCCCACCCCGAAATGTGCCCACCTTGCCCAGGACATTGCCCAGAGGGGCTTCTCAACCAATCACAACTTAACATCACACAACTATCCCTCAGGACATCCAGCAGAAGCAGAAGGACCAGCCAATGAATGTTTATTGAGAGTCAATTAGTGCCAAGTCTATGACGAGCACCGTGTAAATGGTGGTCCACCTCCCTTACTGTGGCTTTGGTCATTTCATGTGAGAAGTGAGCAAAGGAGAAGGCAGAGAAGCTTTCAAAGCAAGCAAACTAGGAAGAGATCTCAGAGAGTGAATGAGTTCAATGGCTTTGTCCAACAGAGTAAACTGGGACACAGAGACCACACAACTGGAGACCCAGAGCCCAAAGGCTCCCTGTTTTACACATGAGGGGACCAAGGTCCACAGAGTGGATTTGGACCTCAGGGATTTGTCTGCCTCAGGCCTGGCAGGACAGAAATGGAGCAGAAATCTCCACTTTTCAGTAGCCAGCTCTTTACATTCCAGAGGTCTCAGGCCAACACGATGCTTAACGTTTTGTACACATGACCCCTTGCAATGGCAGAGGGACTCTTCGTATCCTGAGACCCACCAGCACAACTCAGCCAGCGTCCCAGGTGGCAAGACATGAGGGGTGGGGTCAGAGAAATAACAGGAGGAAGCTTCCTTGAACTCCCACTTTGTTCCCTCTTCCTGGAGGACGGGATTGGGGAAAGGGGATGTTAGCTATGAAAGTCACAAAATGAAGGGATAAAGCAAAGCTCCCCTAAGGGAACCAAGGATGTAGTATGTGGGGGGAATATGGGTGTGGGAAGATAAGGGTGTCAGGTAAAGAAGCTCTCTTTTCTCCAGTGTTCTAAGCAGAAGGGAAGGAAGAACCACTGATTTAGAAGAAAGCATGGCAGAGAAAAGCCATACCCAATGGTATCAACTATTGCTACCAGCCCCACCATTTGAGTTAGTCTGTTTTTTAAGGTGTTATTTTTTTTTCAGTCAGGTTGTTGCCTCTGTTTTCATGATTTTCTTGCTCCATTCTCATTTCTGTTCCCAATTTTTCCTCCACTTCTCTTACTTGATTTTCAAAATCCTTCTTGAACACCTCCATGGCCTGTAACCAGTTTATATTTTTCCTGGAAGCTTTTGGTGCAGGAGACTGTGTTGTCTTCCTTCTGTTCCATGCTTTGATCCTTTGCTTGCTCATGTTGCCAGTCAATTAACTTGACTTTTGAGCCTTTTGCCATAGTAGAACTCCGCTTCCAAAAGGGAGAGCTTTGTCCCAAATCACTGGGGTTTTCACAACTGCCAAAGCTATTAGTAGGGCGCCGTCTCTGCAGCCCCCACCAGCTTTGGCTCACTGGTCACACACCTCAGGACTACCACCTAAGACCATGATCCAGATCCAGGCAGGTTAAGGCAAAAGGGCTTTGCCTCTGAACAGCCACTTGGCCCCTCTACGATCTGCAGGCTGAGAGCTCTGAAGCAGCCACATAGAGGTGGCTGCAGGGTTGCCGCTTCTGCCACTTCTTGCTCTGGGAGCAGAAGCTGGGCCACACTCCGTCCCACCCAGATTTAGCAGGTGACCTTTCACTTTGTCTTTGGTATTCATGGATTGATAAATCTGAAAAACCCCATAGCTGCTGGTGATCCACTCTCCCAAATGCTCCAGTCGCCTCCAGTATCATTTAACCAATTAAAATCAATTCACTTTTGGTTTTTGCCTTTTTTTTTTTTTTGGAGGGGGGAAGGTAGGGCAATTGGGGTTGAGTTGCCCAAGGTCACATGACTAGTGTTTTTTCTGTGTTGAGTGTCTGAGGCTGGATGTAAACTCAGGTCCTCCTGACTCCAGGGTTGGTGCCTCTTTTCACTGAGCCCTAGCCACCCCAATCAATTCACTTTTACAAAGGGATACAGACAAAACTAATGTATACAGCTCGGCACTCTTGGGGAGAGGCCGCTACAAACAATTCCCACCCCACCCCTCCCCCCAAGGTCACTTCACTCCAGAATCTAGTTCAGCTGTCAGGGCTAATTCTGGCTGGCACACACTCCAGGGCCTGTCCCTCTGATTCTGAGATCCCTGGGTCACCACAGCCCTGATACATTCAGTCTCCCACACTCCTCTAAGAATGGACACATGGGACAGAAGCAAGAACATGGCCAGGTGGATACTGTCCCAAGAGTTGGGCTCTCACAGGTCATTCTCAAATTATAGAAAAAATGAACTGTCCAAAGTCACACGGCTACCTACCAGCCCAGTGGCCCCCAGCCCAGGAGACACCAGCTGGGGGGGCTACATTAGACCCCAAACCATCAGTTCTTGCTGTGATTTTTCAAACGGTAACATCAGAAACAGATCATTTCGTCTGTGGAGATGACAGGATGAGAGGCTTTAACGTCTGATGTGGAAGCAGCTTCCCCATGCGTCATCTCTGCTCAGAAGGGCAGCTCTCACTCTCCTCAGTAGGTACTTCACCCAGTGACACCCCATTTAGTTGTCTACTCTCCCCCCAGTCAATCGCTCATTAGGCCACAGCAGTGGGCCTTGGGAGGGGTAGGGAGCCTGGGGTTTTCCTGCCATGGAAGTGACAAATGCAGTAAAGATAAAAACGAATAAGAACCAATCTTCATTTGAAAGGTTGTTCTTCAGCCTGCTGCCTGGCCAGGACTACACCAGGTGGACAAGGTATGATCATGGCCTAGTCAACACATGTGCTTCCAGCTATTCCTGATCCTGACCACAAGGAAGGTTAGGTGGTGGGCTCCTCTTTGGCCCATGACTGCAGTCTACATAGGCAGGGAAAGGCTGTAAGCTCATTACATGCAACTGAGCCTGTCTACAACACAACATGAAATGCTGACTTACCATGGAAAAGGCCCTGGGGGAAATGCTGAGGATCTCATGGAAAGAATGCCATAATGCTGGCTCTCAAGGCACTTCCACTGTGCAGGAGGGAAATCACAGAGATGGTAACAAGAGGAAATAGAGGGGGTCCAGAAAGACGCCAGGGAGAAGCTTGAGCTAATGGTTGAAGGAGGTGGGGGCAAGGAGGGAGTGAATTCCAGGGTGGAGAATGGGGGTAGGGAGAGCAATCAGGAAACGTTGGGTAGTATGAGGGAGGAGAGATGGAGATCTGAGCCCCAAGAGAAGGCAATGGTTTCGTGACACGTTAAGGAGACAGGACCAGTGAGACTCGCCAAGAGACTGGAACATGTGGCTTGGAAGGGTGGACCTGGATGAACAGAGAACATTCGTGCCCTCCAGAAACAGGCAAGAGGATGGAGATCACACTTTTCTGGTCTAAGAGCCTTCCCTTTAAAGACAAGGCTGATCAGGGTCAAAAGGTCTCTTTTAGGAAAATGATAGAAACTGAATTCTGAACAAAGACACTGTCTGGTCTTGCTCGGGCCAAGTGATCAGAATGTGGCTATTCTGAAACATTAACCCCAAACTGTATTTTAACTTATGATTTTTCTTCTTCGAGATTTCTATCTTACTTCAAACTGTCTTGGGTAAAAAGATAGCCATAGGCACAACTATGCCAGAAACGCTTGGATTAGAATGTTTAGTTACTAAAACTATTTCTCATAGAATCGTATGTTAAAAGAAGAATGTAGTATTCATATTTTTTTCCTTCAACAGAGGAAAACCAAGTATAGGAGGAGAGTGGGGGAGAGAATGATAATGAATTCTGCTTTAGCCAGACTGAGCTTGAGAGGCCTAAGGCACATCCAGTTGGATAATGTCCTTTCAATGGTTGGTGGGATAGATACCCAAGTGCTTGGGAGGCATCTTCATAGAGACAATGACTAAATTCTCCAGACCTTACAGAGATCACTGAGAGAAAAGAAGGCAGCTCAGTACAAAGCTTCAGGGCCCTAGAGTTGAGGCTGCTTAGGCAAACGGGACTGAGAAGAAACAGAAGATGCAGGAAGAACAGCAGAAACCCTGAGATGATCCAGGAGAGTGGCCAGAGGCTACAGGGAATAGGAAGATCAAGGACTGGGGTCAAGGTCAGACAGAGGAAGATCAGACTCTTTCTTGATCACGGCCCAGCCTGGACCTGCCAGAGCTCCCAAATGTATTGAAGAGCTCAGAACCCTGTCTGCGTCATAAGGCACAAAGGTGGAAATGGACCCATTGTCTGACTACTGGGGAAACTGAGGCCCAAGGAGGTAAATGATCTGTCCAAGGCTGCCCAGGGAGTAAGTGGCAAAGCCAGGGTGGGAAACCGGGGCCTGGATTCATGACACCAGAAAGCACCCACAATCTCAGATATGGGTGTGTGCTTTTAAGGTCATTAATCTGTTTTTTAATTTAATGCATTACACCCCAATGGAGACCCAGATTCTTTGGGGCCACTTCTTTCTGATACTGTTTATGGCAATAACATGATTACTTAAAAAACAAAAATACCTACTCCTTATCTCTCATCTTCAAAGGGCTGAAGTGATCCCACGTCTGGGAGCTTGACACTTTCTGTCTTTTTGTTGAGATGAAACAGTCTCCTTTTGAGATGGCCCTTGGTGAGGCTGCACAGTGGAGCAGAGTGACTGTCTCACACAGGGAGTTCCTAGTGACACTGAATGGGGAGGCTGCCTTCTGTGGCTCCTGGGGATCATCACAGGAGCCTAAACCTTCCAGGGAATCCTCACATTTGCTCCAAGTCAGCACTTTTGACATATACCCTGATTTCTTAAGGAATATAAGCTCCTGAGACCACTGACTTACTTCTTGGGAGTATTTGTCAAATATGGAGTCTACCATGTCTGGGTTTTGGCAGGGTGCCTGTTCCATGCAAAAAGGTAAGAACTTTCCTGCTGTTGGAACCTTCTCTCTAGGAAAGCCAGTCTTTGGGCATGTTTCAGACACACTGGAAGCTGAGTGCTTTTGATTAAGTCTTTCTTGGGATAGGGGTACATTCTTGGGTGTCTGGAGCATCCTTGGCACCACCAATGATCTGGACAAATGCCTTTCCTGCCCCAACACATCCCTTCCAGGAATACCCTGCTGCAAAGGCTGGAACCTCTCCTTTGCACTTGTCAGAGCAGGGGGCAGACACGAACTGGGTGTCGCTGGGGACTGGGACTCCACATGACTCTGTGAGAGGCTGGGGATTGCTTGTCTAAAATCCTTGGTCCTGGAAGGAGATTCCTGAGTGGAGCGGTTAGGCAGCGACCCCTTCAGAGGCAATGAGGAAGACTCAGTGTTTAACAATGCTCTGTCCTTGACAACGATGTCTGGTTCAGAGCAGGGTAAAAAGTTCTGTTTATAATCCTGGTAAATTAAGTTATTTTTCTCACTTACGATAACTTGGAATTTTTGACTAATCTTGAGAAAATGACTTTGCATTGTCAGGGTGATGTTAAGCTTCCTCATCTTTGGGAACCAGACTTTGGAAATATATTTCTTTGTGGAAATAAGGCCCACCTTCTGAGAAGGTAAACACTTAGACAGGGAACATAACATCTCTACATATATGTCACTGAGGGTGAGGTCCTGAGCAGACTCTGTGTTCCCTAAGGAGAAGTTCCTCCTGGCTCTCCAGTCTAACAAACTCTGATTTGGAGGCATGGCCACCATTCTGGTGTCCTGGGGACCTTGGAAGACTGAAGTTGGCTTAACTGGAATCCCATCATTCTTCCTAGGGCCACTACCACTGCAACCTGAGAACAAATGAAGACCAGATTAGATGGATGGGGCACTTTGAACTATAGCCAATCCTGCTTTGTGGTCTCTCAAAAGCACAGAGCTGGCCCCAGGCCTTAAAGACTAGGCCACTAGGGCAGAAGGTCTGGCAGGTTCTCACACACGTCAAGGCTCTGAGGGTAGCTCTCTGCCATGCTGGGACTGCTGCCCAAGGATCAGGCTAGGTGAATGGTGAGGAAGGGTCCTCACCAGGGGACTGGCTGCTGGGCACAAACCTGGGAGTGATCACAATGCCCACAAAGCTAAAAGCATCACTCCAGACTGATTAATGAAATCTCAGCCCTGGTTCGCACCATGCTCAGTGGCCCCAGCTAAAAACCCCAAGGGTTTGGAGGAGTGCATTTAAAAGAAAGTGGTGTGCTGCTTGCCCACCAAAGATTCCTCTTTCTTTCTGCAACCTTTAGCCAGGTCTATACCTCTGTCAGTCCCAAAGGCCCAGGCTAAAGATTTGGCACCTGAGGGTTATGTATTTCATGTCTAAATCATTTTCTGGAAGGCTCTGAAAGCTGTCATCTTAAGACCAAAAAAAAGTACTTAAGAGAACCCAATATTAAAAAATCCTTCTTCTCTGCTTGGTCTCCTCAACTGTAAAGCTCATGAAGGGAAGAGCCTTTCAACTTAAGTCCAAGGCTACCAGGGACAAAGGGCTGAGCCTTCTGTATAGCCATAAGAATGGGATATGGATGATCCCACTGCCCAGTACAGGGTGGAAAGAGATTCCCAGCCAGCCCCACAAAGGAACCCCAAGCCTGGTTCCACAGGGCTTGCCCTGAAAATGTCTGGGCTGAGGGAGTACAGTGGAAAACTGAGTAAACCCCACCGAGTGTCAAGATCACTCACCACGTAAAGCTTTAGGACTGTCTTTTGTTAAAAGCATCTTGGGGAGTTTGGGGGTCTTTCTCTTGCTGAAACGGTCCAACTGAAAATAAAACCAAAAGGCAAAATTTCAAACTACTGTGCAAGGCTTGAAGGATACGGCAGCACAGGACTGGATGTGTGTGCTGGAAGCTGCCCCCCAACCTTGAACCCAGTCTGGAAAGTGTCTCTCCCTTGACGTCCTGACAACTGCCCCAAAGCCTCTGAGGACAGTGCAGAGAGTATGACCCTGCCCCTCCCCCCAGGCTGGGGATCCTGGGAGACCCAAGTTCCTGGTGCTACAGGCCCACTCCTACAAATGGTCACTGCTGAGTCCTCATGTAGCAGTCCTCTCTAATCTTAGACCCCCAAGTCTTGGTCCAAGTTTTCCCTCCGATGGAGCTGGGCTTTGTTCTGCCCCTTCCACTCCCTGCTTCAATCCCTTCCCTGGGGTCAACAGACAAGTCCAAAGCCTTCGAGCACTTAACAAGGACAGCAGTAGCTTCTCAAGGTTTTTCTTTACCAGACTAAAACATTCCCCATGACACTAAATGCATGAGGAGAGGTGACAATGTGCTGAAGTGAACAGACCCCTGGATTGGGAAGTCAGCAAAACCCTACTTCAAATCCCTCCTTCATGCCAGCTGTGTGAACCCCCAAGAGGGCCCCTTCTTGCCTCAGTTTCTTCCTCTGTAAAATGGTGACAGTAACACTCACAGCATACAATTTGGAGGAGGGCGGGAGGCAGAGGGGTCACCCAAGGAGAGCCACCTAGCCTTGCTTTCCCCTCCAAGGATGTGCTGACCCAGATTTCTCACACATCAATTAATTCCTCCTTGGGAGCAAGACCCACCACACAAAGTTCTTTGTATAATTGCATGCAGACAGTCAACATACTCCACCCTTGCCTTGGCAACCACCGCTTCCAGGATGGAATTACACATAAGAGAAACCGGGGAACAATGACTAGGAGGAGGACCTCAGAGAAGCACAGGACGACGTCTATGAAGTGATGCAAAGCAAAGCCCACAGAACCAGAAAAGCGACAGGCCACCACCACTGCCACCACCACAGCACACTGAGTGTGACCAAAAGACAACGTGCAGGGGAGGATGAGTGGGATGCCGAGAGCCGACTCTTGCTTCCTTGGAGAGTTGGGGGAAGCATTGGGGAGAAGATAATAGACTTATTCTGACCCCCTGGCAAGCTCAGGGAAATGGCTTCTGTTTCTTTTTTATTCTTTGTTGTAAGGGATGGAGGAAGTAAAGAGGAGAAGGATATGCTGGGAAACGTAGGTGATTTAAAACACAAAATACAGCAATAAGATTAATTGATTTAGATAAAAGGATTACCATGATCACTCTGGGATGGTCATCTTCCAGGATCACGTCCACTCGGGTCATGTGTTTCACATCTAAACCATTTTCTGGAAGGCTTCGAAGGCTGTCATCCTAAGACCAAAAAAAAAGTACTTAAGAGAACCCAATATTAAAAAATCCCTCTTCTATGCTTGGTCTCCTCAACTGTACTGCTCACTAGGGACAAAGGGCTGAGCCTTCTGTATAGCCACAAGAATGGGATATGGATGGGATGATCCCTCTCCCTGGGCAGGCTACCTCCGTACCAGTAACCTTGCCTGAGCCAGAGACCAAACCCTTAAGGAATTAGCCCTTTCAGGTGGCCTCCAGCCATCCCTGCACCCACTAGTTTCAGAACCATCCATCACTTCTGCAAAGGGTCTTCGCTGGCCCCTCTTCATCCTAGTAAATTCATGCTCCATCTCTCCATTAGAACGTAAACTCTTTGAGAGCAAGGCCTGTCTTCACTTTTGGATGGGCATGACCAGCCACTGGTATAGGGCTTGGCATATGGGAATTACTTAATAATAAATGTCTCTTCATTCATTCATTGGAGTTTGTCACAAGTGAAATACTGTCTTACTGACGTACCAGTGAAACCACAAGTCAGGATGAGAAAATACTGCATCAAAATCCCTATTACTAGAAATTGCTCCACATCTAAAATTCTTCATATCTGGTGATCAAAAAAAATCAAGGCAAGCGCCAGTCCCTCGGTAACAAACCTGTCATCCTTGTTCTGGCTCAGGTAGGAGACCGCGGCTACAGTTGTGGCTAAAAGCTGGGGCAGCTCTGGGTGGGAAGGAGCAAGGGGGCACCTGGGTGGGGGGTGCTGTTGCTAGAGCAGGGAGCCCCGCCGCTGATCGTTCACATGGCTGGACTTCGCTCCGTGCCACCCCCTGCCCTCCAGCCCTAATCCCGCCCAAGTCTAGAAAAACCAAAGAAAGCTCTGACCAGGTAGGGTCGGTTTGTACCTTCAAGCTGATGTCACCATTTCTCTGAACCAAAGATTCATCAAACCCACTGCTTTTGACATCTAAAAAAAAAAAAATTCTAATTGGAAATAGACTATTTGCTTTCCAGGCCAGTTTTAATTATTCCAAATCTCCAATGGCGTCAGCAACTGCTTCACAAACACACTCATAATCCTTAGACATCATCACCATCTTATTAGCAAAATTAAAGTATTGGTTCAGATGGCTCTGCTAAAATCAAAGCCATCTATTTATTAAGTGATAAAGCAAGTGGATTTTAATTTATCTCAATTTCTCTTATAAGTTGGTTCCAAAACTTTTGCTAAATGCACCCTAAAAAAAAATGTTTCAAAGGGTATAGAAAATTCTCAAAATGACCAAAGTTAGAATAATCTCAGGACCAATAATAACAAGTGAGGCCCTAGCTAGAGAGCTTGTATAGAAGATTACCATTTAATTAGCTTCAATAAAACCAGACTTCAAACCCTGCTCCAGCTACTTTCTAGCTGTGTGACTGGGCAAATCACTTAACCTCAGTCTGCCCCTCAGTTTCCTTATCTGTGAAATGGGGATTGAATGAGATGCTATCTGCAAAGAGCTTGGCACAGCCCTTGGCGCACAGTGGGCACTTCCTGGATGCCAGCTATTATCATGGCTCAATCAGACCACCTGGCTTCCTGAGAACGCACCTGCTGGGGAAATGGTCGAGTTCACCACAGAGCTATGGAATTTGAATCAGAAATAGAGGCTGGTGGTTTGTATTAAAAAAGATCCCAATTGCTAAGAGCTCCTCCCTTCTCTGGAGCAAACCTAAGCTTTACTGACAAACACAAAGCATGTGGCACTAGGATCCCTGAGATAATGGATCAGCAATCATTCAGAAAATCTCACTTCACAGATCAGCCTGTCAGTCACTCAGCTCACTTCAGACCTAAGGCTCTTATTCAAATTGGTCTAAAGGACTGTCTTACCTGTTAAAGGGCGTTGCGGGATGTTAACTACACTGTACCCTTCTTTCTCCAGTGCTATCTTTAAAATAATAAATAAACAAACAAACAAACAAATAAATAAATAAAAAGCATTATATAAACATTTTGGCAATAACTGCCTTTAAAAGCGCTGATTCTAGCTGCACAGCCAATGGTTTTCATTCTGACATACTGGAATAAGAGGGCACCATCGTCTCCATTCCGACAGGCCTCAAGGGGCCTGCGAGCGGCCTGGAATGCTAGTTCCACCACAGTTGGCTAGGATCACGTCCTCTGGACTTTGGCTTTGCCTAAAGACACGAAGCTGGCCTTTCTGAAGCCACCAGATGCTTTGGGGGAGGGGGACGGGAAGAGAAGGTATGGTTTGTGGGAGTCAATAAACCTGTGATTTTTTTTCCTGAACATGGATGTGGGAGGCAGACAAGACAGAGCAAGAACAACATGAAAAGCTCTTGAAGCCCATTGCCGGTTGCCTGGTGTGGACGGAAGGCCGGCTCCTTCCACTTGGCACGAGGCTCAGGACTGTGGGTAAATGGGAGGAATACTTGGTGCTTATGGGTGACCAGATGAGAACCCAGATTTAGGGAGGCCACCTGCAGGAGGCCTGTGGCGTGGTGGACAGGCTGTGCCTAGACAAAGCAGATGCTTGGGCTCACATGCTACCTCTGTGTGACAAGCTCTTTAAACCTCAGTTTCTGCATCTGCAAATTGGGAATAATTTTACCTGTAGTATTTATTTACCACATGGAGCAGGCCTGAAGCTGAAATGGCCTTATGGAGGTGTTCTGCACACCTGGAGCCTTCTGTAAGGGTTGGCCATGATGCAAGGTCGTCACAGGATCTGAGGATGGCTATCACATCCTGGGTCTGTTCCCCCACCCCCAGCACACAGCTGTCCTCTTCTCTCCTACCTCTCTAAGAGTCTGGAAGGCAGCCACATGTCCAGGGAGCTCAAGGGGTTGGGGAGAAGGGAACTGTCACTCTATGGGTGTTAGCTTAGAGAGAGGTACAGGCTTCTATCAAGCTAGGATAGAAGATCTGGGACAACAGGTTCAGTGCCCAGAGGACCTGGGTGACTCGTCATTGTGCCCACGGGCCAAGGTGCCTTTGTTGCTATGTATTAGCTCCTCTGCACTGAGCCTTTCTCCCTCCTCCCTGGATACTCTATGGCTTGGCAAGCATATCTACTCCCTGGGGCTCAATCACCATCTCCAGGGAGATGATTGTCAGGGATCCCTGCCCTTCCCCCCGCCCCGGGTGTCCCCCAAGTGTCTGAGCAGTCTTAAGCTTTAGTAGTTTAAACCTAGCTTTAAATACTCCCCTCTCCCGTCTTTCTCACACTGACAAGTGTCCAGGTTCCCAGCCTTGGCATTATCCCTGTCTGGTCCCTCCTCCTTGCCCCACAGACCCAAGCCAAGATCAAGCCTTGCTCCCCCTTCCTGGGTTAGGAAGTCTCCTTGTCTCCCCCAGAGAGCTGCCCTAGCATCAGGGCTCTCCCCACTCCAGTTGGCCTGAGGGTCAGTAGCCAAAGGGCAGCTCTGATACATCTCTCCCCTCCTCAATAATCCCAGTGGCTCCCTATGACTTCTAGGACCAAACAGAAAGTCTGGGTTGAAAGCCCTCCATCTCTGCCCTTCTGACCTCCCTGTCTTCTCACACTCGACTCTCTTCTAAACACTGGGCAGAGTGGGATCCTCCCCTCTAGTTGGAGTCCTGAGGTGTGGGCATGGCTGCTACCCGGTGTCTAGAACGCTGTCTCCCTCTGGGCTTTTAGTCCCAAGACTCAGCCTGAATCCCGCCTGTGGTATCCCCAGCTGCTCACGCCTTCCCTCTGAAACCAGCTTCCATCAACACTCTTTGTACAGTTCCTGTGCACAGGTATTTATATGGTGCCTCCTGATAGACTGGAAGCTCCTGGAGGGCACGGGTGATTTTGCCTTTTTCTGTACTGCCAGTGCTCAGCAGGGGGCCTGGCTACTACAAGATGCTATTTCCAAGAATGTTATCCTATCACTGGCCAGTGTGGAGTCCTTATTTCTGTCCAGGAGGCTGTTCTGGGAATGAGGGAGTGCTAAGCTGCCCCTGACAGACCAGAGAGGTCAACATCAGAGCTGTAAAGCTCGGCCCTGGCCTGTGCATTGGTGGGATGGCACAGAAAGACCAGCAGGCCATTGGTCAGTTAAGAGTCCAGGGGTCAAGTCCTGCTCCCCCTCACCCCCTCGCCCCCTCGTGTCGTGTGACCATGCATAACTCCAACCTCAGTTTACCCCTCTAAAGAACCAAGAGGCTAGCTCTGATGCCCTTTAAATCTTGGCTCGCCTCCTTGGAGCACCCTGGCATTTCTGGGCTGGGAGAGGCCTTGGAGGCACCTAGCTTAGCTCAAGCATTGCAGAGACGAGGAAAGGCAGTCATACAAGGAGAGAGCAGCAGTTAGGGGAGGAACCAAGGCCCTTTTGTGCTGTAAAGGGAGGAGGAGGAGAATGGCTTCCTTCTAGATACAGCTCTAAGGTTTGCAGAGCACTTGGCAACATCGCGTTTGACCCTCACAACTAGCCCATTTCGTGGAGGAGGCTCAGAGAGTTTCAGTGACTTGCCCAGGGTCATACAGCCACTAGGAGTCTGAGGCCAGATTTGACTCCAAATCTAGAGCTCTATTTAATGCCCCAGCAAGGACACAGCTCCTGAAAATACTCAGAAATAAAGGTAGGTTGAGTGCTTCCAAACACACAGAACTCTTCCCCACTGCCTGAGGCCTAGGAAGATGATTTACTGCTCACAGCAGGCAGGAGCACAGATGTCACAGTGCTGTGTCCTAAGAGGGCATTGGGTCTGAACTGTGCTGTAAACACATACCTGGATATTTTGGAAGATGTCTTGGGTCACTATTCTGCCACCCCACTCTCTCAGCCCTTGGGGAAGAAAAAAAGTTAGCACACAGATAGCACAACTTAAATATTTAATTCATTCTCACACACAACCTGAATCTGTTTAGGAATGCCAGTAACTCCAGAGAGAGCTCACAAAAGAAACAGTAGAATGTGTGTGGTGGCCAAGAAATGGACATCGAGGGGATGGCCATCCACGGGGGAATGGCTGAACAAGCTCTGCTATATGAATGTAATGAGACACCATTGTGCTATAAGAAATGACAAACAGGCTGATTTCAGAAAAACCTGGAAAGATTTGTATGAACTGATGCTGAGGGAAATGAGCAGAACCGGGAAAACACTGTATAGAGTAACAGCAACGCGTGGAGGGATCGGCTGCGACTGACTTAGCTCTTGTCGGCAACACAATGACCTGAAACAATCACAAAAGGCGCATGATTGAAAGAGTCATCTGCGTCTGGAGACAGAATGGATGGAGGGTGAACGCAGACAGAACCACACGATCTTCACTTCATTTTTTTCATGGCTTTTTTCCTTTTGGTCTTTTTCTTCTTTCACAACTGAGACTAATATGGAAACATGGTTTACATGCTGGCACATATAAAACCTATGCCAAGTTGCTTACCATTTTAGGAAGAGGGGAAGGAAGGGAGGAAGAAAATACAGAACTCAAAAATTTTGTTAAAATTAATGCTAAAAATTATCTTTACATATAAATGGGGGAAATGTTATTTCAAAAAAGGAAGAAAAAAAAGAAACAGCAGAGCTGACCAACAAGCCAAGGGGCTTTTCACTTCCAAGTAAAAAGAGAAGAAAAGAAGCTACATGATGGGACCCAGGAAAGCATCAAAGACAACCCCTCTCCCCACCACTTTTTTTTAACTTAAGAATTCTAAACTTAAACAGGAAATAAAATTCTCATTTATTTCCATGTACAAAGCAGAGCGGATGAGGACTAGACATACAAATGTCAAAGCCTCCTCTCTTTCTCTCTCAGTTCCCCTTGGAAGAACAGGCATTCTGTTCTGAGTGGGCAATATCTAGCAACAGCTAGAGCTGTAAGGACCCAGTCCTTCAAGAGGGAGAGAAGAGAGAGTTTATTAAGCCTGTGTTTCATATGTGCCCAGGATGCAAGAAGAGGCCAAAGACAGTCCCTGCCCTCAAGGAACTTACTCTCCAAAATCCAGTGGAGAGACTAAAAGCTCCACACAGGAAGCCAATTATGTTGCAATTAAGATATCTTACCAAGTTCATGACCTCCCTTCCTCAGATATATCCAAGAACTGCAAGGGCGCCCCAACCCTCCAGTCCTTGGGTGCTGGAACCCTGGGGCTACTTCTGACTCTTCCATCTGTCACCTCCCTTTTTATTAGGAGTTCTTCACCTGAGATCCATGAACTTGGTTTCAAAAGGTATAGATTTTGGTGGCTATATTTCAATAAAATAGGTTTCTTTTGTAATCCAATGCATTTTGTTTTCTGTACTGAAAAATGTGATTTTGCAAAGGGGTCCAAGGTATCCGTGGCCTGCTGCCCAAGGGTTCCAGGACCCAAGAAGGGGAAGCAGGAACCCCTGGGGGCAGTCATACTGGTTTTCTATGACAGCGTTCCCCACCCCAGTTCAGGCCCTCATTACCTTTCCTGTACTACTGAAATCCCTCCCCAACCTGATGTTCCTGAAGCCCACTTTCCACATTCTCTTCCAAGTCTTCCGTGGTTCCCTACATCCCTCCCTGCGTGGCCCTGGACGCCTTCTACCATGTGGCTCTCATGAAACTGGCTTGCCAGTGGCTTTCTAGACACAACCCCCTGCCTCTGGGTCCCCCTTGTGCTCCTTCCTCCTAGAGAAGGCCTCTCACGTTCCTGAGTCGTCAGGGCACTTTGTATTAGCCTGTATATGTGTTGTATTTACTCACACATAGACACGTATCTGTCTTCCTCCTGAGGGCTCTGTCTCTGGATCCCCAAGCCCTGGCGTCAGGCTCTCCACACAGCAGTGACAGCCATGCTTCACAGAACACTCTTAAGTTTGCAAAGGGTAGCTCCCTACATCCTCCCAACACACCAGGGAGGGAGCGGCAGTTAGGATCTCCATGTTATAGCTGAGTAAACTGGGGCACAAAGAGGTTCTGTGCCTTGACCAGAGTGGATGGGCACTTCATGTTTGCTGGTGGGATATGCAGATAGCTTTGCCTTGCAGGAGATTAGTGGGCTGGACTGGGAGGGGGCATAGCGAGGAGGGAGCACCAAGTATGCCCGGTGAGAAAATCCCATCTCAGTCAAGAAGAAGAGAGAGGTTAGATGGTAGGAGAACCAGGAGTGAAGTGACTCAGAAACCAAGAGGGAAGAACAGGAGAGGATGGGCTGAGGGGCCCGGGGTTGAGGGGAGAAGGGCAGAGAAAAGGCTGTGGATGGGCAGCTTGGGTGAGAAGAGGCCAGGGGCATCAGAGGACTAGACAAGGGTCCTCTGTCAAGAACTTAAAGACAGGGGGAGTCGTGATGACACATTGGGAAGCATAAATGATGAGGGGCAGAGCCGTGAGATGGGAGTGGGCAGGGGAGCAGGGAAGGTTCCCTCCAGGCCTGGGCAGGATGAGCAACTGGCAGGGTCAGAGGCAAGAGAGACAGGCTCTCCTGTTGTAAGAGCTGGGTGCCCAATTCCCAAAGGGAGCAGCAGACTTGTGGGCATGGGCAGAGCTTGGTCTGATGACTGATGGGGCTGGGAGAGAGGAAAGGGAGAGTGTAATGGGATCCAGAAGCTTTGAGAGCCTACAAGCGAGACCCCACGTGGCCAGTGAGGGGAGAGGCTGCAAAGGTCCAGCCACCAAGTCTTCTGGAGCCCCAGACCCGCATCATCTCCAGCCCAGCCTGTCCAAAAGAGCACATTATCCCAGGATCTGGAGGGGACTTCATGGCCATCTCAGCCAGTGCTCTGTCAGGACCAGGAGAACACTGTTGGTCTGCGGATCCCCAGGAGGAGAGGGAAGGAGGGGCACAGATGAAGGGGAAAGGGGGAGGAGGCGATCAAGGGCAGGCTCAGCCCCGGCCTGGCACACTCGGGACTGGTCCTTTGAGGATGGCCAGGGGGTAAGGGAGGTGCCCAGTGACTCAAGCCTCCGGACACCTGCGGCACTTACCCTCCGGGGTCTCGTAGGTCAGGGTCGCGATATGCACCAGTTTGTCTTCTGCAAAGGGCCGGTTGTACTGCGGAGGACAGAGAAGGGCGCTGTCCGAGCTGCTGTGGCCCCGGGTGGCTCCCACTGGCTCCTGACCCGGCTCATGCCCAGGCACTTTCGGGGCTCTGCGCACCCCAGCTCCAGTCTCGGCGCCTTTGCACAAGCCCTGGGGCCTGGGACGCATCTGCTCCTCATCCCAGGTTCCTCTCTTATCTTCAGCCCCAGGTCTCCCCCCCCCCCCCCCCCATGCTTTCCTTCCAGACACTCGGGAATCTGTTACTGGGGGTTTCCACAGGCAGAGGAAGCTGCCCGGGGGGCGCCACTGGCACCCAGGGCCAGGGCCAGGGGCGTCATCAGGGCTCGGCACTCAGGTTTCCCAATCGCTTTCGGGGCTCCCCGGCTAGGAAGGGGCTCTGGGCTCTGCTGGGGGGGGTATGCAACGTGGGGGATGGGAGGGGGGCCCCTCTTGGGGGCGGGGACAACAGAGGGGTACACGGGGAGAGGGACTGGGGGGAAAGATCCACTGGACAGTCACAGGGTAAGCAATGGGGGACGATCACCCACCAGGGACCCAGGACTCACTGGGCTGTCACACGGGGGAGGTGGCACCCATGGGGGGCGCGGGGCACCCAGGAGGGATGTGGGGCTCGCGGGGTCGGGCATTCACAGAGGAGCACTGGAGGTACTTCTGGGGGACAGCGGGGACGGGGCACCCAGGAGAGATGGGGGGTCACGGGGGTTCCACGGGGGCGGGGCTCACCTTGTCTATCAGGGTCTCCATGACGACGACGAACCGCCAGCCGCTAGACTGCAGCTTCTTGAGGAGTTGCGGCTCCTGCTGCCAGGGGATGGTCTCCGCCATGCCGGGCCTTAGGTGCCAGTAGCTGCCGCCGGAGCAGGGTCCGAGAGCTTGGCTCCGCCCCGCCAGCCGCCAGGGGGCCAAGCCGACCCGCTCATCTTCCCCATTCGCCGCTCTCATTGGCGAGGTTCCGCTCCCCGCCTTCTCCGTCAAATAGCGTGATTCCATTGGGCAGCGCCGGTGGACGTCCCGCCCTCCTTAGAGAAGACTTAGAGGCTCATTGGTCCTTTTAAACTTGTTGCACCCCACCCAGTCTAACGGTCGTAGAGCTCGGCTGCTCGAGGACGGGGTTCTGAGCCCCGCCCCCTGGCGCAGAGCCCCGCCCCAAGCTGGGAGTGGGGGCGGAGCCTCGGGGTGCCAGGTCCTGGAGGCTTCTCCTTTACCGTCCTCCGGGTCCCTCTGAGATAGCTCCTGGCGTGGGGGTGGGGAAGAGCCTTTCGGAGGAAGCCAGAGGTCCCGGGTTCAAGTCCCATCGAATCCCACCACTCCCTTGTTCAATTCCTGCCTCTGGGGCCTTGGGAGGCAGCTGGCGCCGGGCACCCGCGTGACGGTGGCCAGGCAGCCTCAGTTTCCTCATCTGCCAAATAGGGCGTGAGCGGATGTCCTAGGAGGCCATCGCAAAGGGTACCCCCGGGCAGCGTCCAGATCCCTGCCGGGTGCCCCCTGCAGCTACGGCAGATTTGCAGCCTGGGGAAGCCCGTGGGGGTGGGGGGGGGAACAAGCTCGTGCCCAAAGTCACCCTAGAGCCCCCCTTCTCTCCCCCAATCAGCGAGGAAGGGTCTGGTAGCTGAGCCGCGGGGGATGCAGGAGCCCCTGCCCTTTGGGGGGGCCTGCCCTCGGAGTGGAGGGCTCCCGCAGGACAAGCCCCCACCCCGCGGCCAGCTCCCCCTCAGACCCTGCCGGCCGCTGCTGCCGGGCGGCTTCTGTGCGTTGGGCGCGGGCTGTACAGACTGGACCGTGTGCAATTAAACCGCGTGATTAATTCATCCATGAGAGGCTCTCCCGGGGGCATCTCCTGCCTCCCAGCCCAGATCCGGAGTCGGCCGTGACTTGTGCGCTTGGAGAGTGGCCCGGGTCGTTGGGAACGTGATTTGCCTTACATAGCCGTAATGGGTCAGAGGTAGAACCTGAACCCAGGACTCCCTGACTCTGCAGTTGGCATCTTATCCATTACACTAGGCCTCCTCTGGGAAAGGTTAAGTAATAAAAAAAATACCACTTCATCAGAAAGGCTTGAATTCCATAGCAAGGACTGCTTTACGTAACCGAGTGCACTGGTGACTTTAACCTTCAATGATACAGCTCACAGGCCATCCACGTCTGTCCACGGTGGGGTAAAAAAGAGAAACAGTCCCTGCCCTCTGGGCGCTTACACTCTGCGGGGGATCCTAAGTGAGCACCATAGACTGATCCAAAGTAGGGAGCTGCAGAGCCCTGAAGGCAACGGATTCTAGAAGAGCGAGACGGTGAAGCCCCGATGGCTCCCAGCTCCCTTTCCGATCAATTGTAGGTTGCTTTGCTTTTTGAAACATTTGCTTGGTGCTTTATCGTCTCACAAAGCCCTCTTCTGGCTAATTGGTCAATGGTACTGGATGTGCCCTAAGGCAGCCTGTCCAATTTCTCCCCATGACATCATAGCATTGACCTCTGGGCTGTTTCATCACGGCCCACTCCCACTCTCGAAGAAGGACTGGGTTCCCAGAGGGCGGTTGACTTCTCTCCAAAGTGTTCTATCAGCAGTTAACCCTCAGGGACCAGGAAATTCTAGTACCGTGGCTCATGAGCACCCCTACCCAGTGTGCTCCCCAATAATAATCAACCAATTGGCATCAATTTTCCAAAAGAGTATTTATTTACTGATGTATAGCCAGAAGAGCGGTTACAACAAAGAATGCCCTTCTTGAATACATAAAGTCCCTCTGGGGGAGCAGGCTCAAGCTTAAAGTAAGGTAGTCAGGCCCATACACAGTGAACATGGG
This sequence comes from Pseudocheirus occidentalis, assembly GCA_028646575.1. Taxonomy (NCBI): domain Eukaryota; kingdom Metazoa; phylum Chordata; class Mammalia; order Diprotodontia; family Pseudocheiridae; genus Pseudocheirus; species Pseudocheirus occidentalis. The sequence continues at coordinate 381,888,299 of CM053593.1, forward strand.
GAAGTGAGTCGGGCCTCCTGCTTCTGGCCTTAGCAGCCCTTTCCCCTCTTCCCAGAGTCCTCACCAAGGTCATTTTGGGGTATGGCATTATGATAGAGAAAGGCTTGCTGTTTCCAGGACAAGGAGTCTCAGCCAGTGAGCCAAGTCACAGCTGGTTTGAATCAAACTGGTCAGGTGCTGGGCTGACTATTCACTGAATTCATTCACTTTTATTAATAATAACAATGACTTTTACACAGCATCTACTTTGTGCCAGGCAATATGCACAAATATCATCTCCTTCAATCCTTATAACAACCACGAGAGGTCGGTACTGTTAGAGATCCATTTCATGGATAAAGAAACTGAAGCAAACCAGAGATAAAGTGACTTGCCCAGGGTCACACAACCAGTAAGTTCCTGAGGCTGGATTTGAACTCAGATCCTCCTGACTCCAGGCCTAGCATTCTCTCTACTGTGACATCTAGCTGTCCCAAATTTTACCAGTTTTGATGGTCTCTGTTGCCAATGCCAATCACTGAGGGGCCTCTGATGTTTCTTCTAAACCTCTTGAAGTTTGCAAGGTTATGACTGGGTCAGTTCCATCTTCAAATACTCTTTAATATCAGGAAAGAATAAATTAAAAAAGAAGAGAGATCAAAAAAACCCCAGAGGTATCATGTATTTATGGACACATGGTAGCTGTGAAGAGAGCAGAAGATCAGATCATGGGCTCAAACCTTTTCTATGCACATTCAGTTCTGACTTATGTCTCCTTCTAACCTCTCAGCCAACCAGAAGATTTCATCACTCCACAATACCACAGTCACTCAAGGTCTGAAGAAGATTCACCAAGTTTCCAAATACTGGATTGAAACCATATAGGGAATATTATCAATTTAGTTTCCTTCACTCTTTTAAAATATTAAATTAATTTAAAATATTAATCATTACTTCTCCCCTTCCTCTGACAAAATAAAATCCAGCTCCTAATTTTATTAATCAATGTATTCTGTTTTTTCTTTTAATTTTGGTAACCTTTTCCTTGATATTCAGGGTCTCTGTTTTGGTGTTTACTTTGGGGGGTTTTGATTGATTTTTTTTTCATTTTAAAGTTGCTTGCCTGGTTCATTAATCTATTCTTTTTCTCCTTTGCCAAAGAAAGTGCTTAGAGATATAAAATTTCCCCTATGCAACTGCTTTGGCTGTATCAAAAAAGTTTTTGGCTTATTATCCCATAGCTGTCATTTTCTTTAATGAAATTCTTTTTTTTTTTTTTTGGAGAGGGGAAAGCAGGGTAATTGGGGTTAAGTGACTTGCCCAAGGTCACAGGGCTAGTAAAGTGTTAAGTGTCTGAAGCCCTATTTGAACTCAGGTCTTCCTGACTCCAGGACTGGTGCTCTATTCACTGCTCCATCTAGCTTCCCTACACCCATCAGTTCTTTGGAGTTTTTTTTTTATGTGTCCATTTCAGTTCAAATCCTTTTTTTTCCAGAGGCCCTTTATTGATTATAATTTTTAGAGTTGTAGTTAGTAAAATGTTTTTATTACTTTGGATTTTCTGCATTTGTTTATGAGGTTTTCATGCCCTAATATATGGACAATTTATGTCAAGGTGTCATTCTCAGCTTAAAACATGTATACTCCTTTTTATTCCCATTCAGTAATCATCAGACTTCTAAGCATATCTAGACTTTCTAAAATTCTATTCATGTTCTTAGATCTTTTCTTATTTACTATTTTGCTTTATTTTTCTTTGTCTGAAAGGGTTAATTAAAATCTTCAGCGATTGGGTTTTGCTATTTCTGTAATCTGATTAATTTTTCTTCAAATACTTAGATGTTATGCAATTAAGTATAACATACATATACAGATCATACAGATTTTAATTGTTATGCTATCGAGTAGGGCAAGCTACACTTATCTCTTGAGTATCTCTGGTTTGAGTGCTAACAGATTTCTTAGTTACTTACTTGCAACTGCTTTGGCTTCCCTGATAGAAGGAACCCATCCCTGGTGAGCATCAGATCATATATTTGTGACTCCTGGACTAGATGGTACTCACTGTATCTTGTCTTTGGTTTTCTGGATGTTTTTTAGTCAGTGGCTATTTTGTAGCTCTTTGCTAGGGTCCATGTGGGAGGGTTGGGAACCTGGACGACCTCTCATGTCACCATTTTAACCAGAGGAATCTGGACAACCCTTTGTGCAGAATAGACTTGTGGCTATGAGACAACTGGGTGACAGAGCCATGTCACCTAAAAGGTGAATGCAATCTTGGATTTCATCAAGAGCAAGACAGCATTTGGAACAGGAGATTCTTCCCATACTCTTCTTCCCTGGTCAGCTCAGGACACTGTTCTAGACCTCACATTATAAGAAGAGCATTACCAAATTGGAGCATATTCAGCAGAAACCAGGCAGGTTGGTGGGGACACTGCAGGACCTGGCACATAAGTCTCACTTGAAGGTTGATTTAGCCCAGAGAAAAGAAAACTTGGGCTTCATGTATTTAGGCAAAGCCCTTTTTTCTCTTTTTATATTTTGCTTGTGATTTCTGTCTTCTTCCGGACTTACCTCTTCAGCCTTTTCTTAACTGTTGGTCTTTATGTCTTCATCAAAATCAGGATTGTCCTCTGTTTATTCATGTCCAGGCTCAGCTTCTGTGTTGGGACTTTGCACGAAGGTCAGATTCTGCTCCCTCTCTGAAATATTGCATGGGGCGGGCAAGCAGGTTTGGTCCTCTCTTTATGTATTTGAAAGCTTGTGCTGCAGAAAATATTTGGTCCAGACAGTTCTAGGGGCAATGGGGCCAAGGTGGAAAAAGGTTTGATATTGGGAAAATCTTTCTAACCTTCAGAACAGTCCCAAAGTGGAAAGGACTGCTCCTAGGGGTAGAGAGTTACTGGCCACTGGAAGTCTTCATGCAGGGGCTGGACAATCTCGTGTCCAGAGCGTGATAGAGAAGATTGTTGTTTTAGGATTGCTAGCTTGTAGGGCATCTCGGGTCCTTTCCAATTCTGAGATGTTAGCAAAGGCTGCAAAGGAGTTAGATAGCCAGCAGAGGGCAGCAGAGAGCTTCTCAAGGCAGGTGTGGATGCTGGCCACTCTCATCTGTGGTCAAGGAGGTTGTTGAACCCGAACTCATGACTGGATGAGTTCTGATGTTCTGAGCTCCTGTGGAGAGAGGGGTGGTATAGGATTCAGCACAGTGGTGGGACTTCCTCGAGGGCCATTCACCCACTCTCAAGAAAGTGCAGAGATGGTGGATAGTTGGGAGCAATCCAAGGTTGGAGTGTAGAAAGGGGTTATTCATTCGTGATAGGACCCTGGGACAAGGGATTTAATGTCAAGGACCGAGAAAGCTGAATTGGCAGCTAACAAAAAAGGTGAGATTCAAAAGAAAGGAAGGAAAGTGAGGCCAGGGTAGAAGTGACAGCCTGGGAAAGTGGGAAGGAGTGGAGGGACTAGAATCTGTGATAGAGAGAGGGGAGAAGGCACAGGGAGAAGCAGGACAGAGAGTGACAGTCAGGGTTAGGAATTCCAGAGTTATGGCTCACAAAAGTGGACCATTGGTGAGTAATAAGGTAAAGAGCATGAGCATTCCTGTGTGGGGCTGAGGTGGCAGATCAAGGAACTTGAGGAGGTGATACATGTGAGAAAGGTTATTTGAAGGGATGCCCAGCATAGGAGTTGGAGCCCCACAGCATAAAGCCAGGTGGTGACTCCTTGAGCACAGAGGGAAGATGACCTGGTAGTCTGGTGAGAAGAGCCACCAGGACCTGGATGAGGTCATTTATTGGGATGGTTCAGTCCTTTCAGGCATGCTTGACTTTCAGTGACCCCTGCTCCTTCAGGGTTTTCTTGGCAAAGAGACTGGATCAGTTTGCCATTTCCTTCTCCAGCTCATTTTATTTTTAATGGCATTTTATTTCTTCCAATTATATGTAAAGATAATTTTTAACATTCATTTTTATAAATGTTTGAGTTCCAAAATTTTCTCCCTCCCTTCCCTCTCCCTAAAATGGTAAGAAATTTGATATAAGTTACATATGCACAATCATGAAAACATTTCCATATTAGTCATGCTGTGAAAGAAGAAATAGACCAGAAGGAAAAACCATGAAAAAATGAAGAAAGCAAAAACAGTCAGCTTTGATCTGCAGTCGGACTCTACAGTTCTTTTTCTGGATGTGGACGGCATTTTCCATCATGAGTCCTTTGCCATTGTCTCAGATCCTTGGATTGCTGAGAAGAGCTAAGTCATTCATAGTTGATCATCACACAATGTTGCTGTCACTGTGTACAATGTTTACTTTGCATCAGTTCTTATAAGTCTTTCTAGGTTTTTCTGAAATCTGCCTGCTTGTCATTTCTTATAGCATACATTCATATACCACAGCTTGTTCAGCCATTCCCCTATTGATGGGCATCCCCTCCCAATTTTTTTGCCACCACAAAAAGAGCTGCTATAAATATTTTTTGTATGTATAAGTCCCTTGTTCCTTTTCTTTTTTCTTTGATTTCTTTGGGATACAGACCTAGTCAAAGGATGAATACAGTTTTACAGGGGGAGAGGTCATGGGAGACATAGGTCAATAAAGAAATTAAAGGGCTCTCACTAGCTGTCTAATATAAGCCTATGCTTTCAGAGAAACAAGCAGAGGCAAGTGGGGCTTAGGTGACTTGCCCACCATCACACAAGTAGCAGGCAGTGACAGGTTTGGATGCCAGGTCATCTGATCCCAGACTTAGGATCACAGGTCTGGAGCTGGAGGGGATCTGCCAGACCCCTCCTTTCCATAGGAGAAGAAGCAGAGGCCCAGAGAGAGGAGTGGCCTTGCCCAAAGTTCCATACCAAAAAGATATGACATCTAATCCTTGCTCTAGGCCTTACTGTGACCTTGAAAAAGTTACCTTTCTTCCTGGGGCCTCAGTTTCTTCATCTGTAAAAGGAGAGGATTGAATTTGATATTTTCTTTTTTGCTTTTTGGAGGGGGGAAGGCAGGGCAGTTGGGGTTAAGTGACTTGCCCAAGGTCACACAGTTAGTAAGTGTTAGTTGTTTGAGGATGAATTTGAACTCAGATCCTCCTGACTCCAGGTCCAGTGTTCTATTCACTGTGCCACCTAGCTGCCCCTAATTTGAAATTTTCTAAGGTATATTCTAGCTTTGATGTTCCAGAGGTCTAATGTAAGGGCCACTTTAAACTTTGAATGACTAGAGGTCTGAACTCGGTCAGTGTGTCCTTGCAAACAGGAAGACTGGAGGTAGTTCTAAGAGGCATCAGTGTGTTTGCCCTACCCCCATGACCATACTTCCTGTTTACCAAGCACTCGCTGTCCCGTGTCCCACGGGTACGGGGGTCTTGGAGGATCAAAAGTCACGGGTGGCATAGACCATGCGTGAATAAGCAGAGGAACGCTCTCCCCTATCAGAATACTGTTACTGAGGTACCTGATGAGGGGAAGACAGACAGTCTATGTAAGGCAGAGGAGCGCGGGAAAGCGCAGGACACGGCACACAAGGAGGCATGGCACACATGGGGATAGGGCACATAATAGGATAGAATAAAGAGACCTATACTACTCCACCGAGGTGTCTGACTAGTCTGTCTGTCTAATCCAGGAGTATCCCGAAGGGTCATGGAGGCGACTGAGACTGTCCACATGGACTGAGGGAGGTGACTTGGGAAGTTAACAGTCCGGCAGGCCTGGGCAGTCTAAGAGTCAGATTCATTCCTCTGGGTTGTCAATTCAGTACCATTTATACAACCCCTGGTCTTTGTGCAAGGAACTCTCAGTACTCAAATGAAAAGGAAACAGTCCTTACTGCCAAGGAACTTGCATTCAGTTTGTGGTGGTGATAAATTCACTTGCTAAACGTAACCCCATTTCCACCCAAGCCTCTGGTGGCTTTCCTGAAGGTCAGCAATGTGACTGGCATGCTGTGCATGCAGAGGGTGACTCCTGATCGGCTGAGAGAGCTCTGAGCCCACTGTGTACTTGCATAGGGAAAACACTTTGGAGAAAAAGTCTGAGGGAAGTGGTCCAGAGAAGGAAGTATTGACTTTCAAACGGCCGTCAGGAGATCTCCCTGGTGCCACAGGTGAGTGTGGGTAAGCTACAACATGGCCCTGATTCCTGTGCTTGCACCCCCATAGACTACCAAGTGCAGACTCCCCTGATGAGATTGCTCTTCCCCCGTGGAAGCTCAGATCTCATCTCACTGATTGACTCATGTATTCTTTGGTCTTTTTTAACCTGTAGAACTTCTCATGTTTCTGTTTACTTTGATAAAGAAGCTATTCCTAACAGTTCTTTGGGTAACTAGTGTTTGATAAGAGGGAGCCAAGCTGGGGCTAGTAAACTCAATGGTGCCTTCCACTTAAACTTGACCCTGAAACAACCACCTCCTTAGATTACCCATATTTGATGTATGGTAGGCAGAGATGATTCTAACCAGATGCCCCTCTTGGAGCTCGGAGAGTACAAGACACCACCCAGCCACTGTGGTCCTGGATCCTCCCTGCCCTTTCCCTGCTAGACTGGTGATGGTGGAGACACTTCCAGTGGTGGCAGATATAAGGTATGGTCTTCCTCCTACTCAATGCCAGATCCCAGAGGAGAGAGATCTGTCTATTTGTGTCATCTATACGTACCATGTCTATACATTGCGCAGCCCAAATCACATATATGTTATATATACATTGTACAAACAGACAAGGAAATACAAGAGAGTTTGGCATTAACCAGTCCAGGATTTGGTGGAGGCTTCAACTCTTTTTAAAGGGCAAATACCTGAGGCTTAAGAGGTTTAACCATTTATGGGACCCCTACCCTGTGACTTAGATCACTTAGGGGCCCTTCCTGTCTGGAAAAGCAACTGAAAAGAGGACCAAGGGAAAAGGAAGCTCTATTGTGGGGAGCTGGGAGTGGGATAAGAGAGGACCCAAGAGTCAGCAGTAGGGGAGCTGGCCTTAGAGACAGAAAAACCTGGCGTCAGGTCTCGCCTCTGATACATACTAGCTGTTTGACCTTGCAAAAGTCATTTCATCTTTTAGTTCCTGCAGCCTATCTCTAAGGACTTTAAACTTAAAAATGAGTTGAGTCTTTTATCAATGGAGGGCATTTCCACCCTGAGTGTTCCCCATGAGGCAGTGTGGAATAAATAGTAGGTTGAGCCCTGGCCTTGGCAACTCAAAGCCTGGCTCCACCACTTCTTGCCCATGTGACCTTGGGCCAGTCACCCGACTTCTCAGGGCCTCTGCTTCCTTATATATAACATAAGGGGGCTGGTCTAGACGGCCATCTGTATGGACGTGCCCTTTCGGGGTCCTCCGCTTCCTCATCTGTAAGGGGGGAAATGTTCCCAGGACACACTTTTAAGTTTAAACTGCATTGTCGATGTCTTCTCCTTTACTTTCCTATCTAGACAATGAACAAAATCAATGAAGTTGATTCAGAGTGTTTGCCCATCTTGGAAGTGGAAATGCTCAAACTGAGAATGTAACAGTCAGCTCCAGCACAACCTTGCTAGGCCCTCAAGTGGCAGGGGGCTGAGTGAGGTCACTGAGTGCCTGGGATGGGGGGCAGGGGAGCATAAAGGGGCTCAGGACAGGCTTTGCCCACTTCCTGGCTCTGCTAATGGCTGGGTCTGAGGAGGTGATAGACTCAGGTCATTTGCTGCTGAACCTCTGTCAGGTTGTGTGAGCCGGGGCCACAGGAACAGGAATCCTTGTCAGCTGGTGCGTTCTGTAGCAGCTGGGGGAGAGAGGGAAGGAAAGGGTGTGTGAAGGAGGAGGAGCAGGGAGGGATGGAGGGAAGAAATTAGATGGGGTATTTGAATTCCTTTACTCCTCAACTGCCACTTTGGAGTTTGCCAAAGTCTAAGTCATAGGAGGGGGAGCTGAGGACCATGGTCTCAGATGCCGAGTTTCCATTCCAAGGGAGGAGGAGCTTTGTGGCAGCTTCATGTCTTAGGGACCCTAAGCTCCTGGATGGAGAGTTGGGAGGGGCCTCAGAGTCTGACCCCCTTGGATGGCAGATAGAGATACTGAGGCCAGAGGAAAGTGACCTGTCCAAAGTCATACAGAGGACCATAGATTTTTAGATTCTGGATCTGAAAGGGAGCTCAGAAGTTGTCTGGTCCAGCCGCCCTCACATTACAGATCAGGACACTGAGGGCAGAGAGGTGAAGCCACAGGTGTTAAGTTTCATAGATTCAAATTCAGGTCTGACTCCCAATCTAGGGCTCTTCCCACTAGATGATGTGGCCTGCCCTCAGGGTCACAACCGATGGAGTTGGACTCTGAGGTCTTTCCTAGCTCTCAATGGATGATCCTACAAACCTATATATACCCAGAGAGTAGGGGAGACTCAGAGAGAGTGTGCCCAGATGGGTGAGTGGCCCAGAGCAGATCCTCGAAAGATGTGAGAAGGGAGAGCTTTGCAGGCTTGAGGACTGGCTGTCCAAAGGCACATGGGAGGTGGGAGGAACGCTGCAGAGAATGGAACCAAAAGCCCATTTGGCTCAACCCTAGAGCCTGAGAAGCATTCAAGTGGGATCTGCCCAGAGAGGTGAGGGGCATCCAGTTATGGTGGTGGCTGTACAAGCTCAGATGGAGGCAGGGGGCCCTCGTCCCAGGCTCTCGCTCAGCACCCTGCACCCACCCCACTTCCAGGCCCAAGGGCCTCCTGCCTGGGCTCCCACCCCTCTACACAAGCTGAGCTCCAGCTTGTTTGTGACTTCCACTCCTGCTCAGTGCCTGGTCCCTGACCCAGCCTTGCCATCTCACAAGCAAAATGACCTCCATAAGATGGGTCCAGGTCTAAGACAGTCAGATTTAACTCAGTCAATAAGGATTTATCAAGCACCTACTACATACAAGGCACTGCATTGTGGGAGGCCCTTGATATACAAAGGGAAGCAAAGCCATTTCATGGTCTTCAGTTTCCCTGAAAAGGGATCCTGTGGCCTGCTTGGGGAGCTTGAATTTCCCCCAATGGAAGGCTGTTGACTTTCCCTGAGTCCTTGGCCTCCTTATTAAGCTCTGCCTTCAGGAGGATCTTGGGTCATATAGACCTTGCTCTGTTCTGAACTCTAGGCTCCTCAGAGACTCCTGGCACCTCTTCAATCTTTGCACTGTCCTGTGAATGCATGAAGCTTATCTCTCCCACTGGACCCCTGGAGGGCAGGGCCTCTGGCTCCTACCATGGCCTGGATCACACAGAGCCTGCTCAAGAACCATGTTGAGCCTTCCTTTGTCCTCCTGTGGATCCACCCCTTTAGGACCAGACCTCCAGGATCCCTGACCCTATTACTGTTGGTGTTTAGGCCTGTCTGACTCCACATGGCCCCATTTGGGCTTTTTTTGGCAAAGACACTGCAGTGGTTTGTCATCTTCTTCTCCAGCCCATTTTACAGATGATGAAACTGAGGCAAGCAGGGTTAGATCCCACAGCTAGTGTCTGAGGCCGGATTTGAACTTAGGAACATGAGTTTTTTGTTGTTAGGCCCCATGCTCTATGCGCTATGGTGCCACCTAGCTGCCACCCCGAGGCTGAGCTTTCTCAATGGGTGAGAGTGAGTAAGGACAAATTCATATCACCCCAGCCCAGACAAGGTCTTGCTTCTCATCCTATCTAGCCTATATACCACTTCTCAGCTACCACGGCCCCTTCCCACCTCTTGCTTTGAGCACAGCACCTTTGCTTTCTATGGATCAGCTCACCCGGGGCCCCCCATAACGGAACATCCTGCCCTTCCTCCCCTTCAGTTTGTGTCTTCCCCTATTAGCGTGGGAGCTCCTTGGAAGCCCAGGACTGTCTCCTTTCTGAGTTTACATTTGTAGCACTTAGCACGGTACCTGCCATATAGCAAATGTTTATTAAATGCCCTTTTATTCATGCATTTGTAAGGGAAGGGGTTCCGCCCCTTTGAAGTCTTTACAGGACATAATCATAATACGTCAGCTATTAAAATCCTAGGATGTAATCACCAGGAAATGAGGTGTTAGTGTGTTAACAAGTTATTAGCAGTTTAGGAAATGTGAAATTGATTGGATTAGAAGGGCAAGACTGACCGGCAGGTGGACATTAAAAGTTAGTCCAGCAAGTGAGAGTGGAAAAGTGTCCAAGGAGTTCAATTAAGCCACAGAGCAGCTGCACTAATCCCTGGGAGGGAAGGAGGGGTTCTCTTTCTAGCTGTCCCCACTCTCTCCTCTGTACTAGAGTGTGAGTAGAGGTTCAGACTCTCTAGACAAAGGGGGACAAGGGGAGGCAGCTTCCAGTGATGAGATATGACTCCAAGAACTTCAGGGAATGGGACCTCTGGCAGCAAAGAAGAGAGCTGGCTATGGACTAAGAGAGAGTCAGTCCTAGCAACACACAGCTGATGTACCTGAAGGAATCCATGAGGAGAGAAAGGAATCCAGAACGCCAGCCACACAATTTCCCTACCTGTGTGCCTCACTACTATTGTACTTTAAATTCATGTCCACTCTTCCCAAAGACTGTGTGCATTTGTAGGAGAGTATACCCCAGGTTTTAGGGGGTAGCTAGGTGGCATAGTGGATAGAGTATTGGACTTGGAGACAGGAAAGCTCAACTACATGAATTCAAATCTGTCCTCAGACACTTACTAGCTGTGTGACCCTGGGCAAGTCCAAGTCACTTCACCCTGTTTGCCTCAGTTTCTTCATCTGTCAAATGAGGGGATTGGACTGATTGACTTAAAATTCCTCCCAGTTCCAAGTCTGTGATCTGATGAATGGGGGCTCCTTGAGGGCAGGATCTGGTTCATTTCTGTTCTTGTATTTCCAGCACCTAGGACAGTACCTGGTAAATAGTAAGCTCTTAGCACCTCTATCACCAGCATCATAAATTTAAAACTGGAAGAGGCCTCAGAGGTCATCAGGTCCAACTGTTTCATTTTATAACCAAGGAAATTGAGGCCTCCAGCAGGTAAGGGACTTGTCCAAGGTCACCCAGCTTATTGAATGGAATTGAAGTGGGCATAACTGGACCCTGTACCTTGCCCCCCTCTCTGTTGCAGAAGATCATCTGGTCTGAGATGGGGCTGGAGACAAAGGTAGATCTTGTCCCTGGGCTGGGGCTCATGAAAAAACTCTGAAAAGGTAGCAGAAGCTGGGATGTCTGAGATCAGGTCATGCTACCCAGGTACCTGCAGGCTTTGAAAGCCCAGTGAAGGGGTGGGAAGCAAAGACTGGAAAAAGGCCATTCATTCAAAAGGAAAAAAAGGAATGAATCAAATAGCTCAAGAAATCCCAGTAGAAAAGAGTGTATGAAAGTGAACAGGATGAAGACCGTGCTCCTTTTGAAAGAATAATGGGGCCATGACTCATAAGGAAGAATGGGGAAGACACAAAGGGACCTGCAGCCTCCTGGTGGGCTCCTAGATGGCAACTATTCCTGGGACACAAAACCCAGGGAGAGGCAAGCAGGGAACATGAATGAAAGCTTGCCTGGTGCCTGCCCCACCAGTCTGTACCTGTCGATGGGATGTAGGTCAGTCTCTGTGTTAGGGACTGAGCTTCGGGAGGAACATGGGGGAGATGGGAATCCTACCCAGGGCAGAGTTAGGGAGTGGGGGAGGTAGGGGGAAGAGAGGGGAGCCCTCCCGGACCTCAGACTAAATCAGGAGCCTTGGGATTGAGGAGACAAGGCATGAGGTGTCCCAGGCCTCTGGGAGCTGGAGAGAAAGTCAGTACTCAAGGCACAGAAAGGCCTGCTGAACCACAGAGCTGACTAGGAATTCTTCTGTTTGGGAAAATTCACTCTGAGGAGGTTGGAGTAACATTAGCTCCTCCTCCCAAGAGTCTGGTCCTCACCATTGTGAGTGGATAAATGGAGAGAAAAACACTGATTGAACTCTTATTCTATGCCAAACACTCTATGAAATGTCAGAGAGAGAAGTGCAGGCCATGCTCCCCTTCAGGCTCCTACAGTCTAATGGGGGAGAGAGGTGGCCAGAGAGAATATGTTGGGAAGTGATGGGGAGATGAGGAGAGTCTTAGGGGAGTAGATTCAATGACAGGATTGATTTAATGATGAAAGCTGAGGGCAGGACAGGAAACGCGGGGTGCAAGGGCTGGTGAGAAGGTCAGGGAGGACACTGAAGCATGATGGGAGCTAGGTGAGGCCCTCACCAATCAGGATAATGGGCCCCTCAGGCAGAAGCATGGCACCAGAATGCAGAGAAGACTCATTTTTCAAGAGCTCATAGCTTGGAAACCCTGGGCAAGTCACTTAACCCTGTTTGCCTCAGTTTCCTCATCTGTCAAATGACCTGGAGAAGAAAATGGCAAACACTTCCAGTGTCTTTGCCAAGAAAACCCCAAAGGGGGTCATGGACAGTTGGGCACAACTGAGCAACAACAGTAGGCAAGAAGACTGTGTCTGTCCTCCAGGGACTGTGCTCCAGATGGTTATGGAGAAGATAGTTGTTTCCATCTTAATGGGGGAGATGACAGAGGATCTGAGAGCACGTGCTACCATCGGGGGCTCCTAGAAGGAGTTAAGACAAAGGGTCTGAGGATGGTTTTGTTGTTTTTCTGGTCTTAAAAGAAGATGACTACGAGGATTAGGAGGAGGGCAGAGGAGCTACATCGATGGGGATGAAGGACGTGATGGTCTGGAGGTGATTGTATGACCATAGGCCCTGGACAGTGTAACTTGCCTGGTGGAAGGGCTGTCTGAAGGCCCTGCACAGGGCCTCTGCTAGTCGGCTTCCTCATCTCCAAGGCAGTCAGTTGGCTTGAGGTTCTGCCAATTGCGTAGGCTTGTTGGGTTGATGGAGCCAGTGGCTGTGCTTATCTTCCCACATTCAGGACCAGAAGGGTCCTCCTCAGTGAGGGCTGCCCTGTATGAAGTTTGGGGAGTGAGCCACCTTGGCTCTAGGTGGTTGGTTGGATAGCTCTTCCTTAAACCAGGCCATCTGGGCCTCTGCATTCTATGTGAGGTCTTCCCTCAAACACCCAAAGAGCAGTCTTCTGCTAGGCTTCATTTCCCTTTGAGACCCATGGCAGGGGTGTTGTGCTCAGTTCCATTGTTATGCTGGAGGATACCCAAAGAAGAATGACCACACCCACCCCATGCTCTCCAAGCTTTCAAGAGAAAGTTAGATCATCGTTAGTTGGCAAAGTCAGAGAAGGTAGGGTAGGCCGGACTAGATTAGGAGGTCTCTGAGAGCCTCCAAGTTGCTGGCTCTGGGGCCCCCGCCCATCATGGCTGGCGGGGTGTCGTGGTGTTATCTGAGGCCCCAGCACATCACATCTGGTGGGGTGTTATGGTGATATCTGGGGCAGCGATGGCCAAGAGGATAAGGCACAAGTAGGGAGAACAACCAAGAAGACTTTGAGCCTCAGATTCTTCCTCCCTTCCCAATGGCCTTGGCCCTCCCTCATCCCCTTTTCCCCTACCTACTCCCATACTGGGGCAATTGGTCCAGGTCATGGTGAACTACTTCAGTGAGCAGGGAGTCAACCTTTGTAAGCCTTCCAGTAATAAGCTGGCCAGGAAAGGGGGCCTCCATCTTGCCTGTGGGAGTCAGGGCAGTTGTAGTCGTGACTGGGAGGTGGCTCAGGCCAGCCACTCCATGTGGGCTGTGGCCTCAGCCTTTTCCTCATCCAGTGATCAGAGAGTCTCAGCTATAGCCCCACCTCCACAAGGGGCTGTAGGGGAAACTGGGAACAAGGGACAGAGCTGACAGTGGGTCTGTAAGGAGAGAAGGCCCAAGGTGGAAGAATGATTGGCCTTCCTCTTTAATGATGAAGTGTGTTGAACCACATTTACTTTGTGATGGGCAAAGGGATGAATTTGCGGCCTTGCTGTCCTCTTTATCATGACCCCCTCTGGACCACTGTATCTTATTTATCTTGACACTGCTCCCTAAGGACCTCTGGGACTTTGCTATCTACCCTGACCTTGTACCCACTGAAAGGTGTTATCCTCCTCAATTAGATGGTAGGGGAAATTACTATTTTCTGTTATATTAATATCTCATTATTAATTAGGATCCTGGTTTTTTATTTTCTTATTCAATGACCAGTTCCTGTAGGTCAGTCAGGTAGTCTCTGAAGAACATGGCTGATAGAGGACATGGCCTTAATCCTTGGGGTACATGCTCCTGGATCTTAAGGAGGACTCCACCAACTAGAAGATCTTACTTTTATGTAGAGGGTAAACAGAATCCAAGCTAGGTGAATTCTTTGCCTTAGGGAATAAGCCCATGGCCTTGCACCTCCCACTGGAGTTTAGGGTGACCCAGCTCATGAAGGAGATAACCAGCTAACCAGAGTGGGCTGGGTGGATGTGGATTCCTCTGTCCAGAGTGCTGGCAGTGGCTGAGGCTCATGGTCAAGCCACGTTCTCAGCAGGAGTGAAGACTTTTAGCCTACCTCATTAAATGTCAGGGCATTCCCTTCCAAAAAATATTTAAGGTGTTCAGCGTCTCCATTAGGGCCTTGGGTTACCAAGACAGATAACTGACCATCAACTTATTGATTATTAGCTAGCCTAATTAATAAATTAGTTATTAATTACCCAAAAGCTCTGTGTCTGGTTTTCCATTCATCACAAGGGTGAGCTCCTGGACAACAGAAACAGTCTCATGTTCTTTTTTGTGTTCCCAGTGTTACACAGTGCTTGACATTTGGGAGGCATTTAATAAATACTTTTTTGTTCATGCATCCAGTCATTCATTCACGTTAGCATTGACTTGCCCTGAGGAACCCCCAAATAGGTCAGGATCAGGCAGTAGGCTCCCCTGCAGGGCAGACCAGCAGTGGTGAGGGGGGGGAAAGCCATCACTGAATTTTAGGGCATCGGTGTGACTCCTTCCCCATTCTTCCTGTCTCAGACACCCTCATCCCAGTTAGAATTTTTTCCTTGAAAATTATTATCTACCTTGAAAATTAAAACAGAATCCTAGAATCCTGGGTTTGGCATGGGGAGGAGCCTTGGGGACCATCTAATCCTCCATCCCCCCCCCCCATTTTACAGATGAAACAGCTGAGGCCCCATAGAGGCTGAATGTCTTGTCTCGGGTCACACAGGCAGAATCATAGCTCCTAGAATAACTCTAGAGAGAGAAAGGATTGTTAGGGCCCAGAGGTAGCCAACATTCCTCGGTGGGAACCAAACCAGATTAAAATGTCATTAGAAAATATTTAACAAAATAAATAAAAATACAATAAGACACAGGAATCATTGGATTTTCAAACTAAGTCAATCTGTACCCCCTGGAGGCCTCATGCAGAGGTGAGTGGCCCCATTCCTATGTGAGTTTGCCACTGCCCCTCTAATCCAACCCCCTCTTTCTACAGAGAAGGCCCAAAGACTTCCTTTGACTTGGGTCAAAGGTGGGCCATGGCCCAGGGCTCTGGGCCCCAAGGCCTGCTCCAGCTACTGCTTCCACTGCCTTCCTCTGACGCCTTCCTCACATGCTTCCTATTTACTTCTCTCCCTCCCTCTCTCTCCCTCTCTCTCTCTCTCTCTCTCTCTCTCTCTGCCCCCCCCCCCCCGCCCTAGTGAGATGTCAGCTCCTTGAGGGCACAGATTGTTGGGCTTTTCTTGGGTGTTCCTGGGGCCTAGCCTAGGACCTTGGCACATAGAGTGTTAATAAATGCTTGGAAGTGAATTCCTTGATGTGATGCATTTGGTCTGCACATGGTGTGTGACAGGTTCCCAATGTCAAGAAAATGCTGTATTCCATTTATTTTTAAAATCCTCTTCCCAGAAGATTCAAACCTTCTCCGAGTGACTCAGTAATGAGTAAGAAGCCTTTATTTGGCACTCTTTGGGCCTTTGTCACCAGCACATATCAATGCTGTTGCCAGGGAGCTGGAGGCTGGGTCCTGATTAGCCAGGAGGAGATGGTTTTCTGAGAACAGCAAAACCCCCAGGCCTAAATGGAGCCTCTGTTTACTGAACTCTCCCCTGGCCAGGATGAGGCGCAGGCTCCTCCAGCCAATACCCAGGCCTCCAAAGGGGTATTGAGAACATTGGCTTTGTTTACTGCTTTCCATGAAGTGCTCTTAATTGAAGAAATAGCTTATGCAACCTTAAAAACATCATGTCAGCCAGCCATCTCTGGAAACACAGAAGCAGGGAGCAGGCTTACTGCCTCTCCTACTGCAAGTCAGGCAGGGATGGCCTCCATATATTCTTTAGACTATAGAAAATGAGCATTAAGCAAGAAAGGGGTAGCTCTGCCTCAACAGAAGCCCCTGTGGAGCTGGGACAGCCTCTACTGATTTCTCTGACCTTTTAGCAGCTGCCAAAGCATCTGAGCTGTTACCTAACTCTGAGAGACACTCTATAACTGGTGAGTGGGCTCTTCTCCCAGTCCCCATGACTCACTCTTCATCTCTGCTTCCCCCTGCTCAGGAGGGAGGCCATTGGTGGTCAGGATACATCCCCTTTTCAGGGTTAGTCAACTGCCCAGTCTTCCTACAGCTTGGCATGGACTGGGTTTCCATTGGTCCACCATACTGTGTGTTCTCTCTGCACCAAAGTTTCTTAGCAGAGCTCTCTGACCTCACTGAAGGTCCTGACCTGAGTTATTTATAAAAGGAAATATCCTGCCTCACTCTGTGCTCTTCCCTGTGTCCTCAGTCACTCCTTCTTTCACCAGGAAGGCCTCAAACTTTCTCAGTAATTCTCAGTAATTATCAACAGGGGCTTTACTAATTAATTCCCAAGTAGTCCCATGAAATGTTAATTCTTCGGGAAGCCTAGAGTGCATCGAAATGTATAAAGCATTGTTACTGTTTTTCATATTCCTTAACCTGTATTTTCCACCTCCCTAGTGGGTTCCTAGCCTGGTATAAAGTCCATGCCAGCCTGGTCCGTGGAGGCCAAAGGTCTGGTCCCACAAGCCCTGGCCCTTGGTGTAGAGTACCAGGCTTGGAACACCTGCCTGGCACAGGCAGCAACAGCCCCGGCACTTTTTCACAATGTCCCCCCACAATTCAAAATATTAGTAAACAAAACACTTCAATGCACTTTACAGGGCATAATAGTTGTTTTCCAGCAGCTGGCCTGACCTGGAAAAAAACCCCACAGCACATCCGAAAATTGCTTTACAATGATAGCCTAGAAAAATAAAATGTTTGTCAGTGGATCCTTGTAGGAAGCACCAGGCAGCCTGGGTGGAGATCCCTGATCAGTCCTCATTCTGCAGCATCCTCTCACCCCAGGGCAGGGCCTCCAGAACAGCAGCTCGCTCCAGACCCGAAGTCCTCTAGGGGAACACATCTGCTGCCACTCGGGGCTCACCAGCCACCCCCCAATGTCTACTTTTTCCTCTTGTCAGCAGAGCACACAATTAATTCAAGGCAAAGTCAGTCAATGGTTCACACACACAGAGACACATGCACACATGTGTGCACACACACCCACACAGACACACACGCATGCACACACAGACACACGCATACATGTGTACACACCCACACAAACACACAGAGGCACACACACTGACACAATGCACACGCAGACACATGCACACGGGCACACACACTCACATGTGCACACACACGCACGCACACACTCAGAAGGGTGGCCACAGGGGCAAGCATCACCAGCGAGGTGCTGTCATATATGGGAATGGGGCATCTCACACGTTTCTAACCACAGAATCCCCAGCATCTTCTGAGGGAATCATCACCCTGCTCACAGTGAAGCTGCCCCCACCGGGTGTGGGGTTTCAGCTGCTCTGCTCTCTGGGGGCCTTGAGTGATTGGGGGGTGTACGCTCACGCAGATGAAGGGCCCCACCGGGTGGTCCTGGGGTGGACACTGAGAGGCATTGTTTCCTGCTATTTTCAGCTCTGGTCAGCCAGACAGTGCCATGTGAGAACCGGTGGAAGGAATTCAGGAGCAGAGAAGTCTTATGTGGGCCATGGGAACATCTACCAGGGCTGGAAGGATTGTCACGTACAAGAGAGATCTGACTCATTGTGCCTGTCTTCCAATTAAGTTCTTTTTGAGGCTCCTGACTGCCTGGTAGTTGTAAGGGCCTGTCCCAATCCCAAATAACAACACTGAACATCAAGCAACAGTAGCTTAGAAAAAGCCTAAAGAAAAGGAAGGAAAGGATGAATGGCTCTCTCAGTAGGAGTCTTCTCCCTGTGGAGCCTCTCAGGCAGGGGGGCTCTTGGGGCAGGGCTGGGGACTTGGCTGGTCCAAAAGTCACTGCCTCATCCTCAGACGAGGAACCAAACTGTCTTGTGTCAAATGCTCCCCAGGGGCCCTGGCGCATAGCACTGCCCATCTGCTTTTCCAGTACATCTCCTATCTTTTACAGGCAATTCAGATGAACATCCAGGCACATTATCTTCAAGGGTTCCTGCACTACTCCCAATAAGAAGCTCTACAGTGTTTCCCTGGAAAACCATGGGACATTCTGGGTGGTGGTCTGACTTGTTCCCTGCCAGGACAAGCAGGCCAGCTCAGAAAGGCATCCGACTCAGATGAGCTCGGAACACGCTGGATGCATTGAGCCCAATGGCGTTGGTAGAGGGTGAGCCCGCAACATGCATTGCATGACCTAGGGGATTCCTTGCTCCGAGGGACTTTTGCTTGCTCCTCAATAGAGCCCAACTTCATCCCAGAGATGGTCTAACCCAAATGGGCTTCTCTCTGCTTTCTCTGGCTCATTAGGTTCCCACCCCAGAGACAAATCTCAGGGGAAATCTTGAAAACCAAACTTAGGCATGGTTTATGTCTAGGGTCTCTCCATGCTTCCAGACCAAAAAAGACTCATACATTCAAATGAATACTTAAAACAAGAAGCAGCCTTGGGCTCCTGCCCACTCGCCCATCCACATGCCTAATATATCCTCTCAGGAGGTGAAGATAATTTTGTAGGACTACTAGACCAAGATTTTCCATTTACCTGGGATATATACAGCTCATAAAGTCCCCATGTTCTTTCCAGTCCAGTGTGGCTCCCTGGTCCCTTCAGGTTCTGGCTGATCCTGTCTGGCATCATGACTTCTAAGAAATAGATGCAGTTTGGGGCCACACCTTCTGCTGGGAAAGTGGCCCTCACTCAGGGAGCTCTTAAATTCCCAAGATTATAGTCAGGGTGAGAAAAAACACATTTCTCAGGATCACTGTTCTGTGACCTGGTCTCAGGGGAAAAAAAAAATCCAAAGTAAGGGAGAAAGCCTGGGATTTGAGGTCTGGTCAGTCAATAAGCATTTTAAAAATTCCTACCAAGTGGGAGGTACTGTGCTAAGCGCTGGAAATACAAACATGGAATACGCCCTCACGAAGCTTAAAATCTAACGGGGGAAGACAATATGCAGAAGTCCAGTCCCAGCCCGCCGAGGCAAGCAAGCTCTCTGATCACTGTGCACTTCTAGTCACCAACAGCGCAGGGCAGGGGAAGAAGAGAGGAAAGGAAAATGCCAACACCGGCCCCCCTCCCCCCAGCCCCTACCCTTCCAGTCAACCTGGCTGGAAGTTTGGGTTAGAACAGCAGGATCCCGAGGTAAAACATCTCACAGAGAAAGGGCAGCCCTAACTCTGAACCTCTAGATAGCTCTTAAAGCTTATTGAACCGAGAGGCTCCTCCACCCAGTTTCTGCTCCTCTTCAACACAGCCCAGCCATTCACAAGAATCAGAGGCCAGCGACTCCAGCCCATCCCCCTTCCTTTGCTTTGGAGGTATGCTGCATTTATATAGGTGTGGACACGATGTTCCCCTCAGCAGACTATAAGCTTCCTGAGGGCAGGACTGATTTCCTCCTTCCCCAGTAGGTCAGCTACTTGTAAGCAGGGACGTTTTCATTCTTTGTAGTTTGTATCTCTAGGGCTGCAGACACATAAAGGGCACGTGTCAATCGCCAGTTTGCTTGCTTCTTGTTTTTGAATCGCCAGCACCTCGCTTGATGCTTGGCGCCAGGCATTAGTAATAAATGCTCATTGAACTGTTGAGTTGAATAGAAGCCAAGTCCCTATAATGAGATCTTTTTGAAAGGGGAAAAATGTGAACAGATGCTGAAAAATAATCCTCATCAGGGGCTGAACTCATCTTTCATACCAGCTGATGTTTGCGAGAAGTGTGTCCTACATTCAAACCAATATTAGGGCCATGTCTAATCATCAGGAGAGGCTTATGATGAGTCAGCACCGCCTGGGACCAGACCTCATCATTCAAGACTGATTCCAGTTGTGGTCATCTTATCTGCTCTGTCTGGGTCAAGTGCCTGGCTCACTCCTGCTGCTGGACTCTCGGACAAAGCCACAAGCCCCACGCCACCCCCATGCCACCACTTCATCCACATTCTCCTGGGACTCATCATTGACTAGGGTTTGGATACCCAGGAACATGGTCAATTCAATTTGACAACATTTTCCAAGCTGAGAGTGTGAGGGGAGTTCAAGGACCTCTGAGCTTCCTTCCATCACTAAAGGTGTGACTAAATGAGTGGTGGCACCTGTGGTTTTCAAGGCACCATACTGCTTGCTGGGAACGGCTGCTGCTCTCAAGGTACTAGGCAGCACTTAGGCACTTAGCAAGGTGCTAGGTGGCACTGCAGTGAATGGAATGCTGGGTCTAGGTCAGGAAGACCTGAATTCAGATCCCACCTCAGACACTTACTAGCTGTGTGACCTTGAGCAATCCACCCAACCTGGTTTGCCTCAGTTTCCTCATCTATAAAATGAATGGGAGAAGGAAATGGCAAACTGCTCCAGTATCTTTGCCAAGAAAACCCCAGATGGGATCATGATGAGTCAGACAGGACTGACATGACTGACGTACAACACCAAAATCTCAGTTCTAGGTGCCATGGTTTAAGATGGTCCAGAGCAAGGGAACGAGAAGAGCGAAGGCCTTTGAGTCTAGATCATGGGGGGGATTTGTTGAATGAGTTGGAAGTGGCTCCCCCAGAAAAGAGAAGGCTCAGGGAGGTGCGCAGCTGTGTCCTAGTGACTGAATGGGGGTCGTGCAGAGATCAGACTTGCTTTGCTTGGCCCCAAAGGGCAGAAGGCGAGTGATGGCACATTTAGGTCTTATGTCAGGATAGCCTTCCTGACCAGCTGTCCCAAAGTCCCAGGAAGGGCGGTGGGTCCTCCTTTTTCAAGGCTAGATGACTGCTCCTCAGTTCCGCTAAGACTAAGCAAGGGCTCCTTTCGGGCATGGGCTGGATTAGATGGTCCCAGGGGTCCTTTCCAGGTGAAGCTCTGAAAATGCCTGAAGGTTGATTTCTTGGCTTGGGGGCGGAGGGAGGAAGATGGGGGTTCTCCTTGAGGAAAGAAGCTGCTGCCTTGTTGAGTTAGTGACTAAGCCAGGCAGAGCAGCTATTGCTCATGGAGATCAAACTTGCGCTTTGCCTCTTTCCTCCTCCTCAAACTGGGGGGTGTTCGCTGGAAGATGGCTCGTAGGAGGTTTGGGAAGATACCCAGCTCCCCCCTCTCCTGTGCTGGGGGCAGCTGGTAAATGGTAGAGATCACCAACGCAGATGTTCCCCAAGCAGATCCTTCCCCATCCCACATCCTGGCTTGTCATCCCAATGTGTTCTGAAATTCCGTTTCAAAACTCTTGGGTTTCCCAGCATGGTGGGGTCTGGGGGAACCACTCTAACCCAGGAGGGCACTCCTAGTTATCCCAAGACCCTGGCTGCCCAGGCCTGTTCAGGTGCAAACATTCTGAGACATGTCTTATAAGTTAGTTGGTCAGAAACCCCAGACTCTTCCCGCCACAACTGGAACAAAACTTACAAGGGCGTGGCCCCAGGTCCCTGGGGGACCACCTGGGCTAGAGGAACAGTCCGAGAAACACAGAAGGACAGGCTCAGGACCTTTAAGGACCTCCATATACTTGAGCAGGGGTCCTTTCCACAACATCCCCATCAGGTGGTCTCACAGCCTCTGCCCCCAATGATGAGGAAGCTGCTACCTTCCCAGGGCACCCTGTTCCACTCTTGGAAAGCTTTTTAGGAGGTTTTTCCTTATTTGGCCTCAACTTACAACTTTAAAACTTCTGCTGTACCCTCTGGGGTCAAAAAGAACAAGTCTCTGGGCAGCTAGGTGAATAGAGCACCGGCCCTGAAGTCAGGAGTACCTGAGTTCAAATCCAGCCTCAGACACTTAACACAAAAAACTATCTGTGTGACACTTAACCCCACTGGCCCTCCAAAAAAGCAAAAAAAAAAAAAAGAACAAGTCTCAGGAGCATAGATTTGGAGCTGGGAGGGACCTTAGAGGCCACAGGGTCTAACAATTTTACAGCTGGGGAAACTGAGGCACATAGCAGTTAAGCAGTTTACCCTGTCTTACACACTTGGGGTGTGTGGGATTTGAACCTGCTCCATCTGCTGGTCCATGAGTTCCCTGTGCATTCACTTTGCATGCTTCACATGATTCCACTTCTTCTCATAGGAAGAAAGGAAACCAGAAACTATTAATAAACTCCTACAGTGTACAAAGCATTTTATAGGTATTATCTCATGTGAGCCTCATGGCACCCTGGGGATGTAGGTGCTATCATTATCCTCATCTTACACGAAGGGAAACTGAGGCAGATAGTGGTTAAGGGGCTGGCCTAGGGTTCCATAGCATAGAAGTAAGTGTCTGAGGCAGGGTTTGAACTTCAGTCTTCCCAACCTGAGGGCCAGCATGCTATCTACTGCACTACCTAGCTGTCTTACTGGGATTGTTTCCTTCTTTAGAATTTCATTCCTGAGTGCTGCCCATCCTTCTCGGCTCCTCCTGTAGAATTTTGAACCATAGAGCCCTACTGTCCTTTCTCTGAAGACATTGCCATGTGCTATACCCCAGCCGGGGTGCTGTCCTCTCTCTGGGTCACAGATTTGAAGATGCGCTGATCTGTTGGACAGAACTGTTTGACGTTTACTCAGACAGCACTAGGGAGCCCCTGAGGAGCTTTGAGCACGTGAGCAGCACAACCCGATTTAGGCACAAGGCCATTGTGGGAATGGGGTAGAGGATGGGCCGGAAGAGCAGAGACAAGAGGCTGTAGCCAGGAGCCCTGGGGTGTGGAGTAATCTGGATGGCAGCAGAGGAAAGAGAGGAGGGATGTGGAAGGGGATGTGATCCATTGGCTCCAAGAGAGATGCCAGGAGGGAGAGACAAAGTTAACCCTGAGGTTACACACGGAGCCTGGGGTAAATGATGAACAGATACAAGCTGTAGGAGGAAAGCCGATCTGCTTCATCTTGGCCCGGGGGACAGAGGAGGTCTGGGGCTCAGAAGAGAGGACCAGACTGGAGAGGCAGGCTGGAGAAGAGTCTAGCACAGTGCCATGTTTGTCACACAAATACCAAATAAAGTCTTGCTGAATGAATGAGATCAGAAGTAGGGGGAAAGAAAAAAAAAGAAGTAGGGGGAAAGGTAGAGAGAGGCAGAGTTCAGCTCACCATAAGAAAGATCAGCCCAAGAGCTCAGAATGGGCCGCCTCTTTGGATGGTGAGTTCCCCGTGCCCAGAGATCAAGTCATCCAGGGGCTCACAAGAGAATCAACTACCATCTCTTCTGTTCAGCTTTTAAAGCTCAGGTTGAAGAGCCTAGACTTTGGTGTCAGAGGGCCCAGGGTTAGTATCACAGTCCAATGCTCCATTCTTGTCTCTCTGCATTTGCCCTGGCTCTCCCACTCATCTGGAATGCTCTCCCCTTGACCTGAAACTCTTTCCCCCTTACCTAGAATGCTCTCCCCTTTACCTAGAATGCTCTCCCTCCTCACCTCCATCTCTTAGAATCCTTGGCTTCCTTGAATACTCAGATTCAATGCCACTTCTGCAGGAGACCTGTCCTGCTGTCCCCAGCTGTTCATGCCTTCCTCTTGGAATCTCTGTGCAATAATGCATGGATCACCACTAGTCTTGAATTCAGATGCCACTATTTATTGGGTTCCATCCCCTCTTTCCAACACTCCTTTGGAAGTTCTTATTAAAACAGCAACAGTTTTTAATTTTATTATGATTAATAAAACTTTCTCAGTTAATAAAGCCCTTGTAAGAAAAATGAAGTAAAAAAAATCCCACTTTCCCACTTTGGCTATGCCCCCAAACCTCTGTCTCAATCTGCAGCTTCAATCCAACCAAGTCTCTATTTAGAGATGGGCAACATTTTTTTAACATGAGTCTTCAGGAACTGGTTGGCCATTGACTTGATCAGAGTTATTTATTTAGTCTTTCAAACTTGTTTGTCTTTACAATGTTCTTATTTTATAAATCGTCTTCCTGGTTCTGCTTCCTTTACTTTGCATCTGATCATCTTAGTCTTCCTGGGTTTCTCTGGAATCATCCCTTTCACCCGCAGATTCTTTTAAGTTCCAGCTAAAATCCCATCTCCTACAGAAAGCCTTCCCCTACCCCTCTTGACTCTACTGCAGAGAGTGCAATTCCAATGGATTGGCCACATTATTTGAATGCCAAACGTGCTTGCCAAAAAGACTATTTTATGGTCAAAGTATATGAACAGGCAGTTTTCAGAAGATGAAATTAAAGACATTTATAAGCATATGAAAAAATGTTCCAAATCACTAGTGATTAGAGAAATGCAAATCAAAACAATTCTGAGGTACCACATCTCACATCTCAGATTGGCTAAGATGACAAAATAGCAAAATAATAAATGCTGGAGAAGATGCGGAAAAATTGGAACACTAATGCACTGTTGGTGAAGCTGTGAACTGATCCAGCCATTCTGGAGAATAATCTGGAACTATGCCCAAAGGTCTATAAATAACTGCATATCCTTTGACCCAGCAATATCACTTCTAGGGTTGTATCTCAAAGAGATCAGAGAAGTGGGAAGAGGACCTGTATGTACAAAAATATTTATAGCGGCTCTTTTTGTGGTAGCAAAAAATGGAAAACAAGGGGATAGCCATCCATTGGGGAATGGCTGAACAAGTTGTGGCATATGGATGTAATGGAACATTACTGTGCTATAAGAAATGAGGAGCAGACAGACTTCATAATAACCTGGAGAGACTTATATAAACTGATGCTGAGCGAGGAGAGAAGAACCAGGAGAAATCTGTACACAAACACAGACGCAACGTATGTGTGACAACTGACTTCAATAGACTGGGCTCCTCTCAGCAATACAAAGTTATAGCACAACTCCAAAAGACTTGTGATCGAAGGAGATCACCACATCCAGAGAAGGAGGTGCAGAGTCTGAGCGCAGATTGAAACAAGCTACTTGCTCTGTTTCTTTTTCTTGTCTTGTTTTGTTTCCTCTTTCCCACTGATTATTCCATCAGTTACAATCCTTCTTTACAACCTGACTAATAATTAATGGGAAGATATTTGTAGATCCTATATCCTCGTGCATGCTACCATGATGGGGGAGGGAGGAAGGGGTAGAAAATCTGAAACTCAAGGGACTGTGGAACTGAATGTTGTAAACTAAAAGTAAATAAACCAAGAAAGAAAGAAAGAAAGAAAGAAAGAAAGAAAGAAAGAAAGAAAGAAAGAAAGAAAGAAAGAAAGAAAGAAAGAAAGAAAGAAAGGAAGGAAGGAAGGAAGAAAGGAAGAAAGAAAGAAAGAGAGGAAGGAAGGAAGGAAGAAAGGAAGGAAGAAAAGAAGGAAGGAAGAAAAGAAGGAAGGAAGAAAAGAAGGAAGATAAAAAGATTATTTTATGGAGTACTCACACAGGGCAAGCATTCACATAGTGGTCAGAAAAAGTGATACAAGGACACTCTCAAGGTCTCTCTTAGGAACTTTGGAATTGGTTGTGTGACACGGAAGACACTAGCACAGGACAACTCAGCATGGCATGCCCACATCAGAGAAGGTGCTGTGCTCTATGAGCAAAGTAGAATTAAAGTAGCTCCAAAGAGATGGGGTGTGTCAGTTCAGAGAATCTAGCCCAAGTGCTCACATGGATTATTTGTGCCCCACCTGTGGTGGAGCCTTCCGAGCTCAGACTGGTCTGCTCAGCCACAGTCAGACACGTTGTGCCTTGACCCCAACATAGTGATGTCATTTTGGTCCTCTTCAGGAAGGAACCAGCCAGCTGACCAATTCTAGAGCCTTCCTTTTGTTCATTGTTTCCTATTAATCCTGTATAGAGGGCAGATAGGTGCTGCAGTGGATAGATCACTAGAGTCAGGAAGTCCTAAGTTCAAATCCAGCTTCAGATGCTTACTTAGCTATGTGACCCCGGGCAAGTCATTAAAACGAGTTGGAAAATAGCAAACCACTCTACTATTTTTGCCAAGAAAATCCCAAATGGGATCATGAAGAATCAACTGAAGAACAACATGTACCAGACTGTGCTAAGTACTGGGAATACATAGAAAGGCAAAAGACAGTTCCTGCCCTCCGAGAATTCACAGTCTAATGAGCTTAGCATGGGAAAGTTTCTGTAGTTATTGAAACTTGGGAAACTGTATTGTTAACACAGCACCTGCCTTGGGGGTTTTCAGATACTTCTCCTCCTAGAAGAACTCTAGACTTTGGAAAATACAATATAGTTTTGTATTTTCACAGATTCCTTTAAGGGGAAAGTCACCTAAATAAGAATTAGTCAGACTTTCTCCAGGCAGTAACAAACTTCTGAAGCTACAGGGAGTGCCCAGCAGAGGCATGTGCCCCAAAGAGGTCATTGAGGAAAGAAGGGCTTTATATACAACAAAATATTTGTGTTAGCAATGAACCGGAAACAAAGGACATATCCACTGACGGGAGAATGGCTAAACAAATCATGGTCCACGGATATAACGGAATATGAATATGCCATAAGAAAGTATGATGAGCATGGTGAATGGGCAGGGTAATGTGGAAAGATCTACTCAAATTGATGTGGAATGGGCAGTAAACAGAACCAAGAAAACAATATGTATAATGACCACAACCAGGTGAAATGAAACTGTTTGTGGTATAAAAAAATATACCCATTATTCTTAATTTAATTAGAAAAGTAAACACAGAGATGCCTTAGATAAGAAGAGGAATTTATTCCCTTTCTCCCGGGAAGAAAGGGGTGCCCCATGAGAGGATGTCT
>CM053593.1:381915786-381942661 GCA_028646575.1 Pseudocheirus occidentalis
AGGGGGAAGAGAGAAGGGGGGAAAGAGGAGAGGGGAAGGGGGAGTGAGGGGAGGATGTGAATGACTCAGCCATCCTCTAGCCATTCCTAAGTGTGAAAGCAAAGCTTCAAACTGGACCAAGGAAGGGGCTGACTCCAAAGGCAGGGGTCTGCTTTGCACCCTGCCCTGCTGCTTCTTTCCTGAAAGGCGCCCACAGGTCACCTCTGGGCTGTTTCAGGTTAGCACCCAGCCCTGAAATCGCCTCCTGGGCTCTGAGTGCTTTTCCTGTATCTGGGGGCTCTCCCGTGGTCTTCTGGGTGGCAGCTTCAGGTTCCAGCCTTTGTTTAAAATCATTCTATTTTCTCTAACAAGTCTGAGTATTTATCCAAGAGAAAACATCTTAATGCTTCCAGGAGTAATTAAAGACTGTTTTATGTCGAAACATTTAGCCCAGTTAAGATCAGAGTCGAGTACAAACCATGTTCCTTCCTTTCCCAAGATCCTCTGCTTGGCAACACTCACAGTGGTTCTTAAAATCCTAGGCCTAAATACCGACGCTCAGAAGGTCAAAGGACAAGTGGAATGGCTCGGCAGAGGTCGCCCACCATCTCTGAGGTGTGGGGTCACATAGGTGTTTGTGGTACCTTTAACCTGGGGCGAGGGCCTTGTTGTCCTTAAGATTGTGATCCTGTATGTCAGGAGAATTGGTTGCCTTGGCAATCTCATGTATTTTATGTTGCAAACTTAAAGACGTGATTCTGAGAAGAGATCCCTAGGCTTCCCCAGAACATGTTAAGAGTCTTGCCACCCTACCCTCGGGAGAAAACAGAAGCAGCTGAGCACATCCAAAGCTTCTCAAACCAGTTTCCTAGGATTCCAGACACCCCCTTCCTCCATATAACCTTCTGATAGCTCCACATTGAAAAGAAGAAAAGGGGAGCAGTTTCTTCAGAGCCTCCCATATGGCACTTGGAGGCTACTGTACCCAAATGAGGAGGAAAGAAGGAAATTAAAGACCCCCCCCAGGCTCATTTCCATAGAATAGCCACCCAGAAGTGGCAGAGAAACAGGGGCCTGTCCTCAGGTCTCCCAGAGACGGCCTTGGTCGCAGGCCAACGAGGGGAACATATTTCAGATTTGGAGCCAAAGTGGCTTTGGGGCTCCCTGGGAACCAGCGCTGTTTTCTCCCCTCTCCCAACGCAAGGGAAAACAGCTCTTTTGTTCATCTCCCTCCCTTCCCCAAGTTCTTGAAAGGACTTTGTCACATACACTCTCCAGATGGACCTCAGGCCTATCCAAACGCCCTACCTGCCAATTCTAGGGTTCAGTGACCCTCCCTGGAGTTTAAAGGATCTGGCAGAGGAAAGAAAAGGTCCAAAAGAGAAAGAATGGGGCAAAACTCGACCTCGTTCCTTCTACTTCACAAGTTATAAAGTTGTATAAGTAAATCCAATTAGTAAGTTTGCGATCCATGTACTAGTAAAGCGTATATGAAATTGTATCTACCTGTGATCATTTTACATCCAAATCCGAGTCTACAGAATATTTTTATGTCGCTAAGTTAACAAGATGAGTTTAGCATTAAACAGCCTTACAGGAAGCCCGGCTTCCCCACTCATGCCGGAGTTATAATAACTAACAGCGGTAAGGATAGCATCTGCAAACATTCACCGCAGGCTTTAAGGCTTGGGAAGCCCCTCACTGATTCTCATGACCATCCCAGGAGACGGGGAGGGAGCCATGACTCGGAATGCCTGACCCACGGCCCCCAGCCCCGGCTGTTACAGAAGAGCCCCACAGATACTCAGAGATGCTCACAGTCCGCCTTTAGTGTCATCTTCTCCAGCCCACACAATAATGAGGATGGGGGAGGGGGAAGGAGAAAGATAAAGCATTTACTAAGTGCCTACTGTCTGCCAGGCACCCTGCTGAGGGCTTGACAAATATTATCTCATTTGATTTTCACAAAAGCCTTGGGAATTCAGTGCTTTGACCCCCAATTCAGAGATGTGGAATCTCAGGCTGAGAGATATTAAATGCTGTGCCCAGAGTCCCACAGTTGCTAAGTGTCTGAGGCTAGATTTGAACTCAGGTCTGGTTGACTCCAAGCCCAGACCTCTAGGCAGTATGCCACCGAGATGCAAGGCAAATTTCCTGGTCCCTCAGCATCCAACAGGCTGTCAACATCTCTTGTAAAACAGGGGGCCCAGACATGCACCGACTCCTGCACTCTGGCTACCATTCCCAATGACTTGTTCTGGACCCTTCACTTTTATGCATGAAGCACAAATCTGTGTTAGCCTTTAGAAGCTATACCATGGGCTCATTCATAAAAACTGCAGCAGTATCTCATGTCTTTAAAAAAGATGCACAAACCACAGTCAAGTCTATCATCCCACTGGGGCCCCAAGCCTCACAGAAATGAACCAATCAGAAGACCTGTGGAGATGGGAGCACCTAAGAAGCAGCCAGTGAGCCAAGGGAACAAAGAGCAGGGGGATTTCAGTCCTGACTCCCTCCTGCATCTGCACGACAGGACAAGCAGCCAAGAAGCCACTGTATATATAAGAAGAAAGCACCCCCTTCACTGACCGAGTCACAGACAAACTCCCAACAGGCACACGGGCTAAATACTCAATTGTCACAGGTTTGAAAGCTTAAGAGACCCTTATGAACCATGGTTCTGTGGGAAGCAGCATCCAAGAAGGCGAAACTTAGCTCCAAAGGACAGGGAGAGGTCAATAAATGGAGTGGAGGGACCAGAACATTACTACCAATGTGAAGTTGCATTCAATAAACTTACCACGCTTGTGCTAGGTACCAGAGACATAAAGACATAGACTGAAGGGTCCCTGACCCCAAAGGGCTTACATTCTACTGGGAGGATGCACCATGTTCACAACGAGGCACCGGAGGAGGAAGTCAGAGGTGGAAGGAAGATGGGAGGGGGGTGCTGGATCCCCTGAGCTGAGACTTCAAGAAAGCCAAGGATTCTTAAAGTAGGGAATGAGAAGGCAGTCTTCCAGGACTAGAAACACCGAGCCATTTCATACAAATGCATGAAATTAAGAGATAGAATATTGAGTTCAAGAAACAATTAATCATCCCTGCCTAAAACTTTGTTTAAGCCCTAGTAGTAAAGAAGAGGAGTACGACTTAGAGTTGAAAATGTAGATGGGAGCCAGAATGTGGAAGGTCCGATGCCAAGGGAAGGAGATCAACAAAGTGGGAGCCTCAGAAGGTTTTTGAGTAGGAGAGTGACTCAGTCAGACCTGTCTATACTTGAGGAAAATGAGCCTTGGTAGCTGCGGGGAGGATGGACAGGAAAGAGACAATGAAAACAAGGAGATGAATGAGAAGGTTACAATGGTGGAGCAGAGAAGAAGGGCCTGATGAGGCCTGTTTGCCCTCCTATTGTGCCTGGAAACGGGACAGACACGAAGGACATTATGATGTGGTGGGGAGGGAGAGGGCAAGCCTAGGATACCTCTGGAGTCATGAGTCTGGAGGGCAAGGAACCCAGTAGACTTGGGGAAGATGGGGACAGAGTCCAGTTGTGGATAGGCTGGGTCGGGGGTGCCTGCAGGAATCCTACCAGCAGCTGCCAGCAGGAGAAGGTGGCTGAACCCACAGGAACTGACTGATCCTTGGAAGAGATTGTGCTCAGAGCACTGGCGCTGT
The DNA here is from genome assembly GCA_028646575.1 of Pseudocheirus occidentalis. NCBI lineage: Eukaryota > Metazoa > Chordata > Mammalia > Diprotodontia > Pseudocheiridae > Pseudocheirus > Pseudocheirus occidentalis. Next base: position 381,919,447 of record CM053593.1, read on the forward strand.
CATGATCTCTGCTGCTAACACCAGGTGGGTCGTAAAATCATAGGTTTGGTTCCAAACTCCCAATGTGGGTTTTATTTTTCCAATGGAGGGGTGTCCTAAGGGTACCTACTGACCAAGAACATCTTATTTTGAGGAAAAGTCTTTTGCTAATAGAAGAGAAAGCAACTAGGACAAACCATAATGAAAATGTGTTCATTCCGAATAACGTACATTTGGGCTCAAACAATCTACTTCGTACTAACTTAAGTTGCTGTCTTGGACTCTGTAAGATACCCAAGGAGGTACCACCTTCTACTAAAGAATGAACAAAAGGCAGAAACTAAGGCCTGATCAAAACATTCACAGCAGCGTTGCTTGTGGTGCTAAAGAACCAGACACGATGTGTCTCCATCATTGTGGAATGCATTAAAAACAACAACCCCCTGTACGGAATGGAAGGGAATATTAGTGTGCCCTTAGCAATGACGACTGTGGGGAGCTCAGAGTAACCTGGGTAAGAGTTTGTATGAACTGCTGTGGGGGCAAAATAAGCAGAACCAAGCAACCCTAGCAAAAGGGAAGAGGAAAGAGCAGTGGAGAGCTCAGCCCCGCCCCTTCCCCAGTAGGAGGCTGCAAATTCTTGGGCCTTTTGGTTTGGGTTTTTGTCACAAGGGGATAATGGGGGGGGGGGGGCTCCTGCTCTACAAAAAAACCCTGATCAAACGATCCAAAGCATCAAGAAAATACTTCTACTTTCTGAAGAGCCAGTGACCAAGAGGAAGCATTCCAGAGCTGCTCAGGCAGGGGAGATCCCCCATCTTGCAGCTCTCCCTCCAGCTCCAGAAGGTGGTGGTCAGAGGAGGAGGAAGGCAGCCAGGCTGCACACTCAGGGCCTCCAGGCACTGCACAGGAGCCTGGGTGTGGGGGCCAGGCAAAGCTGTGATCAGAGTAAGAGCACACGCCGCCAAGCACTTTGGGGAGAGGCTCAGCCTGACAGAGCAGGCGGGCCAGGAGAGGCAAACCCTTTCCAAGGCCCCCCAAAGCAGGAGGCCTTCTGTACCCTGTGGAAATAAACAAACAGAACCTCTCCATGGCAACCGCAGGGTAACAAAGGAAACTCTCAACACCCCTGAACCCAAGCAGCCAGAGGAGCAGCAGGGGAATGGCTCCGGGATGGCCAGGGAAAGCAGAGTCTGCGCATGCTCTGTTCCCAGGCTCCCCTGCGCCAGGGCAGCCTTCGCAGAAAGTGCTGGGTCCTCAGCAGCCAAGCAGACAGGGAGCCCACTAACCAGCCTTCCTAGTACCCCTTCCTTACTTTAGGGGTCCGGCAGGACCCAGGGCCTGCTTGTCCTTTTGCAACAGGAGTGGGCTGTACTAAGTGACGTCTTGGAGCCTTCAGGCATCCTGGCCCCCCCATCCTTCCATTTCTGAGGCATCATCTATGCATCTCCAACAGACTCACTTGTCCACTGCTCCCGGGGACGGGGGCGGGGGGGGGGTGTTGCCTTTCTTTCTGTCCCTGGACTCAGGTCAATGCCAGACACACAGCAAGCACCTGATAAATGCTTGTAGACTAGAGCTGAATGAGTGATGAGACAGTCAGGAGAAAAACACAGGGCCCTGGAGGCCCCTGGATTGCAATGATTTTGAGGGGTATAAATACTGGCTTCTTATTTTTCTTCAGGGTTATCCCAGTTGCTCTCTACATGCCGACCCACAGCAGCCCATTCAAGCTGCCCATTTTTAACACACCACACACTCAGAACCCAGAGAAGCAAGCTGCACCAGTGCTGGAGGGAGGGTCTGCAGGACTACCCGAATGGGAGCTTAGAACAGACATGAAAATACAGAGCCAGATCGGGGCCCCCTCCCTCAGTCTGCGGGGGTCGGGGTGGGGTATGGTCTAAGAGCTTAGAAGGGAGAACGTTCTGGGGAGCTGAGGAGGTACTGCAGCCTTGGGGGAAGCACACCCCGGCTGGCCAGCCTCTGACCAGCCCACTGGCCAGGAGGTGTGACTGTGCTGCCCCCTAATGGCCAAAGCTCGCAGTGCACAAACCGGTCCACACACCCTGCCCTCCCTACCAGAGGCTGTGTGTGAACAGCTCTGGAAGCCTCAGCACATGCACTGGCAGCCCCCACCACTCCCCAGCAGTCACACATGATAAAGACAGGAACGAGTGCCCTTGCTCTCAAGAAGCTGATGTTCTGCTGTGGAAGAACAGTCTGTGAGTGTGTGTGCCCATATATATGCATACAAGAAAATTCAAGGAGGAAACTGTATTATGTTCATGCGTGTACACATGTGTATACACAGAGAGAAAGGCACACACAAAAACAACCTGAGAAGGAAACGGTGTGTGCATGTGTGTGCATGTGAGGAGGAAGCTCGTGTGTACATATATACAGACATATGCAGACACACATGCACACAAGATAATCTGAAGAGAAACGGGTGTGTGTATCATGTATATGCATGTTCATGTGTGAATACATACAACATTGACAGGAGACCATTTGAGGAGGAGAGGGCCCAGTGGCTGCAGGATGCTGAAAGTCTCTCCATCAGATGTGACCACTGAGCTGAGCCTGGAGGGAAGGTGGGAACATGGAAAGGCCAAGGGGACCAGGGAGGGAGCGAGCACATTCCAGGTGACCCTTGGTTTCTGGGGTATTTTGCAAGAACCGCTTTCAGAACCAGTAGGGAGAGGGCTACCGGGGAAGGTTTGGAGGCCCTCTGGAGAGGGGGAGCTGGTGGGAGAAGACAAGGCTTTGGAGCTGTAAAAGGCCCCCTCTTGCGCCCTGGGGAGTGAACTCCACACTGGCAGCTTGAGCCCTCCCCAAAAACAATCCAGCCCTATGGACACCTTCTAGAAGGAGACCTTTGTACCCTTGCAGGCAGGCAGTAAGCAATGAGAAGCCCTGTCTAAACAGGCAGGAGGGACTGCCTGGGCAAAGGTAAGCAAGCAGGAGATTAGATGCAGGGCTCAGAGAATGGAGAGCAGGTCAGTTTGGTGGTAAAGTAGATAAGGCCGCACTAAGGGAGATTCTATGAAATCAATGTGGGAAGGGAAGTAGCGATCAGTCAGGCTGCCTGTTAAAGCTGCATGCAAGTGAAGACTAAAGCAGCCTGGCATCAAGAAGCCACCTCTATGGTATGAATTGCCCGCTGCCCGCCACCGCACTGCCCTCGAAGAAGTTTGTGCTGCTCCTCAGGAAGCTCCTCCCAGCACTTCCTGGGTCTCAAGGCTTCATTCTAAGGAGACCAAGTTGGGCGTGTGAAATGAACAGTGAAATGAACATCACTGTTCTGCAGTCTGAGCAGGAGGCCCATCTTCAACAAGAAATCATTCTAAGAAGGGTCATTTCGCCGGGATCTATCAGTCTACCCATCGGCTTAATTAAACTTAATAAATTTAATGCCACCCAATGATTTTAAAAGAGGTGGCCACACAAACGTATTCAAGGAAAGTTGCGCTGGGTGGCTTTTCAGTCCACCAAGAGGCGCTGTTCAAGGTGCTGGCCACTGAAGAGAGAGAGTGAGCCAAAACCAACCAAAGTCAGTGCCCTGAGAGAGTGTCACCAATGACTGCACCTCCCTATGCAGAGAATTAAAGAACCATATAACTGCCTGCCCATCTGTTCTGAACACCCTTTTTGGTGCACAAATAGGTGTTTAAAAAGATTCTGTGACTTAGGATCTTAACTAACCTCGAAATTCACTCTTTTACCAACACAGTTTGGGGCTCCTCGAGGTACACCCCAATTTCCAGCCATAAATCCAGCTCTGGGATGAAGCAAACAAGCCTACAACACAGGTCCTGCACTCTTTTTCTCATGCCGGAAGGTATCCCCCTTCTCCCTCTAAAACAACTCAGCCATCACCACCTGCAGGGCTAAATCACGAAATCTCCCATCTCCCAAACCTGACTCTCCATGACCCCATTTGGGGTCTTCTTGGCAGAGATACTGAACTGCTTTCCCATTTCCCTCTCCAACTCGTTTTACAGATAAGGAAACTGAGGCGAGCAGCTGGAAGGACCTTAAGGAAACTGGCCCAGGGTGCATCAGCTCTCAAGCTGGTTCTTGCCTGCATCTCCACGAAACACCTGCTTCTATTACAGCAATCACGAATCCTGATTTTCACTTTTGCCACTGGCTTTCCAAGCTGCCTGGGGAAGCCGAGACTTCCGGCGTGGGTTCTGCTCCCCAGCTTCGCAGCTCTGAAGCAAGTCACAAGCTCTCTGTCCCTTAGCCGTCTTCCCAGATCACAGGGTAGAGATCTGGAAGGGACCCGAGGGGTGGTGCCACCTCCTCCTTTTCCAGGGGCTTGGAGAAGTCAAATCCCGTAACCTTCCTGGAGCTTGGTTTCTTTCTCTTTAAAATGCAGTTGAACCAAACAACAATAATGGGAATTTCAGTAATTTACCTGAACTGTTAGACTCTTGGATAACGTTAGAAGAGGTGTCCGTGCCAATCTCTGTCGCGGCAAAGAAAGCTTGCATAAGCACCCAAATGTACGGGCTTTTTCTGACCACAGAGAGGCGCTGGCCCCTACCAAAGGAGCGGACGATCGGGGCTCTCGGGAGAGCTCCGCGAGCCGCCTAACACTCCTCCCACCAGCTCCATTCACTCGCCACTCGAAATACAAACGGCGTCTCGGTTTATCCTCCCCACAGGCCTGGGGAAGCTCATCCTATGACGAATACCAATTCACAGACGAGGAAAGGCCCGCCGAAGCTGACTTGTCTGGGAGCCAATCGAACCCGGGATTAAACTCAGGGCTGTCACCACTCTCCCAAACTGCCGTCAGTCACGGCGGTGGTAAGCACCAGAGAGGTGGGATTTGCACCCAGGCCCCCTGACTCCACGGCACCCACCCTGGGACCCTAATCCAGCACTAATTAAGCTCTGACGAGCGTGCTGCGCTAGGCATGACCGTGACAGCTAGCATCGAGGACAAGCGTCCAGGTTTGCAAAGTGCTCTGGACGTACTGTCTCCTCGGAGGCACACGGCCAGGGCTCGCCCCAGTTTACACAGGAGGAAACTGAGGCTAAGAGGGTCAATAACTCAACGCCCAGGGTTGTGGTTCGTCGGGGGCGGGGAGCGAACGCAGATCTTCCTGACTCCAAGGTCAGGGCCCTACTGACGGCTCCACCTGCCCTCCCGGGACTTGCACTTTGCAGGAGGGTGGAGGACGCAACAAGTGCACATCTAGCAATCCGGCAACCCGCACGAATTAAGCGCCTGGTGTGTGCCGGCAGCTTTGGGACAAAGCCTGTCCTCGGGGAGCTCCCAGCTTTCCGGGAGTTGGGGGCCAAGCGCCCCACGGCCGCTCCTCCGGGACCCCTTCCGCTACAGCGCCCCGCAAAGCGCCTCACCCGGCCTGAGCTCGTGGGGCGGTGACGTCACCGGGCCAGACCACCCCCCCCCCCCCCCAACACACACACACTCCATCCCCTCTCCCGCGGCGCGCCCCTCCCCCCGGACTCCCTCCGGGACCCCTCCTCCCCTTGCCCCTCTCCCCGGCCGCACTCACCGCGGCTCCCAGGGCGGCGGCGGCGGCAGCAGCGTAGGTACGATGCGCCGAAAGTCGCCGGCGCAAGAGCAGGAGCTAGGTCCGGGGCCGAGTGGCCGTCGCCGAGGTGGAGGCGGAGGCAGAGCTGGGGACCCACAGAATGCGACGCGGCCGCCGCTTGCTGGCGCTACGAGGCCGGGCGGCTGTCACATAGTGGAAAACGTGACCACACGCGCCGGGCCCGCCCCCCGCGCCCCGGCATTGGAAGCAGCCCCGGCTCATCTGCATAGCGGGGCGGGGACCTCGGCCGGCGCCGCAAGTCCATTGGCTGATCCGCCTGTCGCTCGTTTTACATAAGACGCACATGGAACACCATGTTCACTCCGACGCTGAGCCCTTCAATGAACGCGCGGGGGACCCCGGGAGCCTCCCAGATGGTTCCTTCCACTTCCGCTCCCTGAGCTTGCTTCATTCAAGAGCCATCGGCGTTCCCGGGGAAGCGGGGAGCGGAGTGGAGCAATCCATTCAGGAGCGGGGGGGGGGAGCAAGGAATGCAGAAGAAGGGAGGGAGGAGAGCCGAGGACGGGCGCCCACATCCACCCACCGGGGACGCGCTCGGCTCTATTGACGTCAGTGTGACGGAGGCTGCGGTTGGAAGGAGGTTTGAGCTCGGCGTGGGCTGAGAGGAGGCAGGGGGAGAACCGAGCTGCCTACGCCTAGAGTGGAGCAGGACCCGGCCGGCCTTCCTTCTGACTGGCTTCCCGGGGCGGGCGGGGACCGAGCCCCAACCCGCCCCTGCCTGGAGGATTGGGATACATTGTAGCGCTATCCTGGCTGTCACTGACTAGGGTGCATCCGCGCCTCGTTAAACAGATACATAGAGACACAGGCTAATAGAGCTTGCACGATCAGGATAATAACCGAATGGAGAGGTTTGCGTGTGCGTTTGGGCGAAGGAGTATTTCTTAGCATTGACATCCGTGCATATGTAGACGTAAAGACGTTACATATACACTGCATATGCTCATCCCACGCACTATACGCATATGAGCAAGCTAGTATATAGAATACCTTGCTATATATAAGCTAGTATATCCATATACATGTTCATATCCCTAGCCAAACAGGCGCACATACGTAATGTTGGTGAATTGTTTCAATTGTGGCCCACTCGCCGTGACCCGTTCTCTTGGCAGAGATACGGGAGTGACTTGCCATTTCCTTCTCCAGCTCATTTTGCAAAGGAGGCAAACAGATGAAGTGATTTGTCCAGGGTCACACAGATAGTAGGTGCCTGAGGCAGAATTTGAATTCAGGGAGATGAGTCTTCCTGACCCCAGGCACCACCTAGCCGTCCCATATACCCACATATACATATATGTACCCATACTTAGTGTGTGTACAAGTATCCCCATCTTGCCGGTAATGAAGACCAAAAGCCTGCAGGAGACAGGATTCGAACCCTGGTCTCCTAGCAGTATCTCACTGAGTATATGACCCTACAGAGCAGGCACCCAGTTGCTAACAATAACCATATATGACATAATAAGAACATAGAAACATAACAATACCAGCCCACATTCCTACCAAGAGATGAGATGGCCAGGAAGCTGCAGTAGGAACTGGGAAGGCTGGGGTTCAAATTCGGCCTGGGACAGGTTCTGGTCACGTGACCAGAGGGAAGCCTCACCTTCCTTCAGGCTCTGTGTTTCTGGGAAGGTGCTAACCTGCCTGAGGAAAGGGACTCTCCTCTCCTCCACTCTTCCCTGAGTCATCGAAATCATTGGTCCCATCTCTAGTGACACAGCAACACTTTCTTCACAGCCACCTGGGAAGTAAAGAGTATGAGTATCGTGCCCATTTTACAGATGAGGAAACTGAAGCTCAGAGACTTGAAGTGACTCACAGGTCTTGCACAGATGGCAAACTGAAGTGGCACCTAATTCTAATATAACTTCTGTGGACACCAAGTCGAGGGCTAGGAACACTCATCCAGGCTCTAGCAGGAAAATGATTTTAACTATTTGAGAGACAAAAAGCCCCTCAGGGGCCACAAAATCCTACTTAACTATACGATAAGAAGAGTCTCTCTTACAATGTGCCTAAGAATTCAGTTTGGTTGACTTATCGTTGCCTAAGCACCTATCAAGTGCAAGACGTTTTGTGTGCTAGGTTCTGTGATTAAAAAGAAAAAAAAAGCAGTTCAATTAATGGGGGGGGGAAGAAAGAGAAAGAGAGAGAGAGAGAGAGAGAGAGAGAGAGAGAGAGAGAGAGAGAGAGAGAGAGAGAGAGAGAGAGAAAGATGAGTTCCCCCTCCCATACTGTAGGTCTTCAGGCAGAGCCTGGATATTCACTTGCCCTGCTCTTGCCCCCCCTCCCACCTCCCCAGTTACTAGCATCCTTCCCTTCAGTCTCCCAGGTTACTTTGTATCTATTTTCTATTTCTTTACTTACACAGAGGTTGTTTCTCTTTCCAAGAGAATGTAAACTCCTGAAGAGTGAGGTTGTATATCAGTTTGCCTTTGTATCCCCAGCTCACAGCCCAGAACCAGGTATACAGTAGGTGCTTAATAAATGCTTGTGGCATGTAAGAGTGGGGAGATTGCTCATGTGTAGGTTGGAGCAGATGACCCCTGAGGTTCCTGAGTGTTTGTGGCCCCTTTCAGCCCTGAGCCATTCGCTCTCTAGGGTCAGTTCAGTAAAGCATGGGTCTTGCAGGGACTTCTGCTGTATGCAAGACAGCATCAGGAGACCTGAGGAATACAAACGTGGAGGGGAGGCATTCTTGACCTTTCTCACTCTAAATTGGACACCCACCAGCAAGTATGAGCACTTCCCTGTCCCAAGAGCCCTGCGTGTGCAGCTGGGGATCTCTGCTTGTTTGGGCTGGCTGGTTGGTTTTGAAGTGCGTGCGAAATCCAGCTGCTGAGTTGTCAAGCTCTCCAGTGCTTACACAGTCCCTGGTATATGGCAGGGTGAATGCTTTCTGACTCGACTTTCTCTGGTTTGTTTTTCCCTCTCAACCCTTTCTGATCTCTTTTGTGTATTTTAAGGAAGCTTTATTGGCTTCTTTTGGTATCCCTGTCGTCATTCCCTCACTCCTCCGTCCTCCCTCCAAAACAAATCAACAAACAAACCCTCTCTTGTAACACATTCTCTTAATACTCAAGGACAACAAACACACAGACTAGCCCGTGTGAAACTATGTGTCTCATCCATCACCATCCTCTACCAGTGAGTGGACAGCTGGCTTCCTCCCTGGTCCTTAGGAGCTGGACATTCATTGATCAGAGTTCTAAAGTCTTTCACGGTTGTCCTCCTTTACAAGAGCACTTTTCTTGGAGAAATAATTCTCCTGGTTCTTCTCACTCCACTTCACATCAGTTCCTTGAAGACTTCCCTGGTTTCTCTGAATCTGTCATTTGCAGGGGGGAAGGCAGGGCAATTGGGCTTAAGCGACTTGTCCAAGGTCACACAGCTAGTAAGTGTTAAGTGTCTGAGGTCAAATTTGAACTCAGGTCCTCCTGACTCCAGAGCCAGTGTTCTTTTCACTGTGCCACCTAGCCACCCCTGAATCTGTCATTTTTTATGATACAGAATATTCTCTTACCTCTATGTCCCCTAATTTCCTAATTTGTTCAACCATTCCCCAAGTGATGGGCATACTCTCTTCTTCATTATTCACTACCTCCAAAAAACTGATGCTGTGAATATTTTTGTACATTTTCCTCTTTCTTGAATCTCTTTGGGGCCATAGGCTAATAATAGTGGTATCATTGGGTAATCTTCCCTCTTTTAAGGGCCCCATATTCGTGTTGGGGAGAGAACAAGGCCAAATATAAGAAAATTAATCATGTGTTTCAAATCCAAAGGATTGACCACCATGAGGAGGAAGAGATTCAGATGGGTCAGAATGACCCCAGGGACCTTCAGTAGTGAGTGGGACTTCAGTAGTGAGTCAAAGGAATAAGGCTGAAGAGAAGGAACCAACAGGAGCATTGGAATGAACCTGGGCCCAAACATAGGTGCTTGGGGATGGCCAGAGGTTGGCCTGAAGGAAATAAAGACATAGACACCATTCTGCTGCCTTTCCATTGCCTGAGACCTACTGTGTGCAGGACTCTTTCCTAGGTCGTTATGGTTGGACATCGAAGGCAAATGGATACTGACTTAATGCCTTCAGGAAGTTAGTAATTGGCTTGGAGGGACAGAGCATATCCTGGAATCTGAGCGGCAGAACAGAGCGTGGAGGCCATCTAATATACGATGCCTCCCTGAGTGAAAATCTCCTCTCCCTGCTCTCCCCAAAGTGCACGTGTAGGCTTTGCTTTATGGAGCTTGTCTTCTCCTATTGGAACATAAGTCCTTCGGCAGCAGGGACTCTCTTGTTTGATGGTTTTTGTTCCCCCAGCATGTAGCAACGTCTGGCACATAACAAAGGCTTCATCCTTCATTTGTTCATTCATTTCTCCAAGACCTCTAGGAAGGAGAAAGTTTCTGCCTTTTGATTCAGCCCTTTTGCTTTTAGACAGCTCCTAGTGTAGCATGGTTTTCTCCTTTCTTCATGCCCATCTCTGCCTCTGCTAATGCAGACTCCTTCTCCTTGTATTGAGTCTCTTCTTTGCCTTTACTCGTCCACCTTCCAGACCAGAGCACCAGAGACGATGTCTGGGAGAGGCTAAGTCCCTGGGCCCTGAGCTTCCTGGAACCGCATTCTCATCTTCCCCCTCCCCCCTTCCTTGGCTTGCCCATAGCTTGGGAGCTTGGCTTTTGCCCACTTCTACTTCTTGTTCTGAGAATCAATAGACACTATGATCCCCTTTGCACAAAGTGCCTCTGGTGCACTTTGCTGCTGTTCCAGTCAGGATCCCCAGTGACTTCCCAGACCAAAACTCCCATCTTTGTCCACCACTCCTTTATATGTGCGATTTAATCTATTATAATGTAAACTCCTTGAGGGCAAGGACTGTTCAGCTTTTGTAACTATACCCTCAATGCTTAGCATAGTCCTTGGCATCTAGTAGGCTCTCAGCTGGGTGGTGCAGTAGATAGAGCACCAGCCCTGGAGTCAGGAGGACCTGAGTTCAAATCCGACCTCAGACACTGACTAGCTGTGTGACCCTGGGCAAGTCACTTAACTCAGATTGCCTCCCCAACTCCCACCCCCAAATGAAAGTAAATTCAGGATTATTTAAGAAAGTGAAAGGGGATAGGCACTAGCAGGTGAGGTGATCAGGACAGGCCTCCCATAGGAGGTGAGCCTTGAACTGAGCATTGAGGAAACCAGTAAAGAGGTAGAGGTGAGGAAGGAGTGCGTTCCAAGGGCAGCGGGACCTAGAATCCACTTGAAAGGGCCCGACCAGGAGGCCAGTGTATCTGGAACAAGATCTAGAGTAGTGATGAAGGTGGGGCAGCTGCTTCTTCCCTCCTCCTCATCCAGATTCCTCAGGCAGGACAATTGGGAGGGAGAGGCCACCAAGCTTAGGGACTTGGGTGTGGGAACAGGGCTTCCTGATTATCTGCTGGCAGGCTGAACTTTATCCAGCAGCCCTAGGCCATTAGCAACCCCTCAGTTAGGCGGCAGATTGAGGCTCCTTCCCAGCCTCCTTCAGTGAAATGCCTCCAATATTCACTCTCCTAACTTGACGCTTGGCTTGCCTCTCCTTCCTCTGCCTCCAACATCTACGATGCCCTGCCCATAGGCAGTCGGACCTGTTCACAGACTTAGGCCCAGCCCTACCCAACCTGTACCCAAAGGCATCTACATGGAATGACTCTGTGTTGTGTTCCATCTGGACCTGGAAACGAGGCAAACACAGAGGGCTCCTCCTCCTCCCACTGACATCCGCATCCTTCCGCTGGACCCTGAGCCACTCCCGGCTCAGGCTCTCTCCAGCTGGTTTCCACTGTACTCGTGGTCATCTCATTGTTTCAGAGCTATCCAACTCTCCATGACCCCATTTGGGATTTTCTTGGCAAAGATCCCCGGGGGAGCTTGTCATTTCCTTCTCCAGCTCATTTGTTGTTGGCGGCCATCCGTCACATCCGCTCTTCATGGCCCCATTTGGGGGCTTTCTTAGCAAAGATGTTGGAGTGCTTTGCCAAATTCTTCTTCAGCTCATTTTTACAGAGGAGGAAACTGAGGCAAACAGAAGTAAATGACTTGTTCGGGATCACACAACTATTAAGTTTCTGGGGCCAGATTCGGACTCCCGAAGATGGGTCTTTCTAACTCCAGGCCCAATGCTCTGGTGTCCTGCACCATCCAGGCCCCTCTACTATAACTGTGCCCTCTCCATTTCATGGCTAAAATTTTCATTTTTGTCTTGATCAGGAGATTGAGAACACGATAACAGAGCTTATTTCCAGTATTTCTTGTTCTTCTTTGGCACCAATTGCAAGAATTTTCATTTCTAATTAGCATAGTGGCTAGGTGTCTGAACTGGGGGTCAGGGAGATGCAGACCCAAATGCCTCCTTAGATGGGAGGATCTAAGTTTATGTCATGCTCTTCCATTGACTGCTACCTGGGGGACCTTGGGCAAGTCCCTAAAACATCTTTCAACCCACTCAGCCCCCTCTCTCTCCGAGCTGGCTTCAGACTCCAGATTGGACGGCTCCTTCCCATTCCATCCTCCATCTCACCATTTGCCTGTTTTTAATGGTTGCTGCCCCCTCTCCCTTCACCTCCCCTGAACAAAGCTGCCTTTCCTGGGTTCCTCTCCCCTACATGGGGTGTATTATCCCCTGTTTGAATAGAAGCTGTCTGAAGGCACAAGGCCTTACTCTTTTTATTAATGTAATTCATTAAACCGTATGATGGTGATAATTCTTCCATGTGAGAGACTCCTCACAGGCATTTTGTTCAGACTCAATATATGTTTTCTTTTCTATTGATACGGTTTGTTTTGACATCACCTTTATTTCTCAATTTTATTTAGACTTTTAAAGAGCAAAAAGTGACTTCGGGATGAAGTGTGAGGAATAGAGATGTTGGGGAACAAAGGCCTCTGGCAAATGGCAAGTGAAGCAGGGCCCGATTGAACTCTCTCTCTCAAATCGCCCTGGCCACTTCTGTATACAGTTCACCTTTGCCTCCTCTCCTCTCCATTCAAAACAAACAAAACACTTGGGCTTGGAATAAATCAGCCCTCTGTATTGGGGAGGCATACATATGGCTGGATATACACACAGATACCCGTATGTTGGTATACTCACATGCATGCGTACAATTTCTATTTCTATTACATATTTATTTAAAATACGCACATCTGTGTATTTAAAGAAAAAGAGAAACAAGGAAGAAAGTTGCTTCTAGGTAATGAGAAAGCCGACTTCTTCAAGGACCAGTCTTCACCATAATCTAATAAAAACCACAAAGATTAAGTCTCTACCCATTTGACCTTTTCTGTTACTTTTCCCTGGAGTAACCAAAGCCTCGGTTGACATTGTAGCTAAGAAACTGCATTTACTATCCTATGACACAAAAGGATGGCACTTCCTAGCTTCCTGGCTTAAATGACATTCAAAAATCCTTACACTTAACATGATTGAAAAGAATCCCAGGTAGCTAATAAAGCAGATGTAGACACCTGGCTGCATCCGCACTTGTACAAACCCAAACTGGACTCCCATCATCTCTTTCTTACCACCACCACCATCCCCCACCTTTTTTTTGGGGGGTGTGGTTGCCTTCTCTAGCTCAGAGATGTTTCACTTCAATTCAATTTAATTCAACAAGCATTTTTCCAATTAATTAACTAATTTTAGTTTTCAACATTCACTTTTATAAGATTTTGAGTTAGAATTTTTTCCCTCGCCTCCCCAAGATGGCATGCAAGCCAATACACGCTATTTGTGTACAATTATTTTAATCATATTTTCACATTACTCATGTTGTGAAAGAAGAATCAGAACAAAATGGAAAAACCAAGAGAGAACAGGAGAGAAAAGAGTCTGCATTCAGACTCCATAGTTGGTTTTTTTTTTTTTAGCGTTTTCCATCATGAATCTTTTTTTGGAATTATCTTGAATCATTGCATTGTTGAGAAGAGTTAAGTCTATCAAAGTTGGTCATCATGCAATATTACTGTTACTGTATACAATGTTCTCCTGGTTCTGCTCACTTCACTCAGCATCAGTTCATATGTGTCTTTCCAGGTTTTCCTGAAATCCACCTGCTCATCATTTCCTAAAGCTGAATAGTATTCCATGACATTCATATACCACAACTTGTTCAGCCATTCATGCCCCAATTGATGGGCATCCCCTCAATTTCCAATTATTTGCCACCGAAAGAGCTGCTATAACTATTCTTGTACATGTGGGTCCTTTTCCCTTTTTTTATGATCTCTTTGGGATACAGACCTAGAGGTGGTATTTCTGGGTCAAAGAGTATGCACAGTTTTATAGCCCTTTGGGCAGATCTACAAGCATTTATGAAGAGAGCTAGCTCTGTGAGCTTGTGAGAAACACCGAGAAAGACCCTTTCTGCCAAAATGGCACCAAAGGTGAAGAAGAAAGCTGTTGTCCCCTCCAAGACAGAAGCCGAGTCCAAGGCCTTGAAGGTGGTATTGAAGGCTGTGCATAGCCACAAAAAGAAGGTCTGAACATCCCCCAGCTTCCCAGTGATCCAAGACACTAAGACTTCGAAGGTAGCCCAAATACCCCAAGAAAAGAAAATACACTATACGCTCATTAAGTTTCCCTTGCCCACTGAGTCTGCTGTGAAGAAGATTGAGGACAACAACATGGTAATCTTCATTGTGGACATCAAGGCCAATAAGCATCAAATCAAGCAGATGGTAAAGAAGCTGTATGAGATCGACATTACCAAGGTCTACACACTGATCTGCTCTGATGGAGAGAAGAAGACCTACGTCCGACTTGCTCCAGACTATGGTGCTTAGATGTTGCCGTCAAAATCGGAATCCTCTAACCTGTGTCCAGCTGTTCCACTCTACCTACAATAAAGTTTTCCAGTATTAACAAATCTAAGCATTTATTAAGCATACTACTATGTGTCAGATGTTGTACTAGGCACTTGGGATAATAGGGACACGTAGATGGAACAATCCCTTTTCTCAAGGAGCTTTCACCAGGCTATAGGGGATACACATACACACACACACAGATAAATAAACAGAGAAGATAGAAAAACTTCAACGTAATTATTCTTTTGAGGGGCAGGAGATGGAGTGTGACCAATTTAGGGGGACCCATTCAAAGCCTGTGGCCCATTGGCCATAATCTCTAAATGGGTATGAAAATGATGTGAATGTTGTCTTTCTATCCCCAATTTTTGCACTGGATACAATAGATGTTTAATAAATGCTCACTGGATGGAATGGGCGAAGGATAGGGGTGGGTGGTACCATGGAGGAGCAAATGGGCCAGATATCTCATAGCCAGTTCTTCAGTGTGGAGGATGTCTTCAGCAGACAAAGGTATTGTAGAAATTCATTGGTAAGTTGGTTTGTCCAAACGCAAACTTTCTTTTCCCATAGAAGCAACCCCAGGTAATGAGGCCTATCCCCAAGACCCCGTGGAATCCTTAATATAATGAAACAATAAGATTATAGCTTGAGAAGGACCTTGGAGGTGACTCAGTCCAACCCTTTCATTTTATAGAGACTCTCCATTCCACTGCCTCCCACCAGCTGGGCCTTATGCATCCCTTGAATCACTCCAGCATCCTTCCTAGATCTGCCAGAGCGGAGAAAGAAAGCAAAGGGCAGAAGTCTCAGCTTCAGATTCTACCATGAAAGCCACCCAGCAGGGATGTGAAGGCCTTAAGAATGAAACTCTAAAGACACAAAGAGAAATCGTTCCAATAAAGAGAGAAAAAGGAGATGGGATTGTTTAAAGAGGCTGCTGGACAGGCCAGCAGTGACTGTGATCTCTGAGGACCTTTGTAACCCCAGTGAGCAGGAATTTTCCATGCTGAGAATCCCTCTCACTATAAATCAGGGTTTTTAAATCTGGGGTCCATGAATTTGCTTTAAAAAAATATGTGTGTGTGTGTGTATATGCTTTAACGACTGTATTCTAATATAAATAATTTCCTTTGTAATAGATTTTATGCATTTAAAAACATGGGTCTGAGAAGGAGTCCATAGGTCTCCCCAGACTGCCAGAGGGTTCGAGGACACAGAGACAGAGACATAGACAAAGAGACAGAGGGAGATGGAGAAAGAGGGGGAAGAGAGAGAGAGAGAGAGAGAGAGAGAGAGAGAGAGAGAGAGAGAGAGAGGAGGGGTTAAAGGAGAGGGAGAGAGGGAGAGATTGGTGTCAGAATTCCTATTGTTAATACTTTTGATTATCTGAAAATTGGGGCCTGTCCCTGCCCCCCAGCACCCTGTCCCTGCCCCCCAGCACCCCTGTCCCTGTCCCCCCCAGCACCCCTGGAGCCGGCCCCTCAGCAGCAGTGGCCACTCCTCTAGCTCAGGGCCCTTCTGTCCACACACTGCAACCTGGGCTGGCTTGGTGCTAACAGTCAGCGCTGGCCAAAGTTACATGGCGCTCACCCCCTGCCCTGTGCTGTACTGAGAGCTTCATAACTGTTCTTTTATTTGATCCCCACAACAGCACCACAAGGTGGGCACTATTATTATCCCCATTTTAAAGATTAGCAAATTGAGACAAAGAGCATTCAAGTGACTTGCCCAGTCAGCCAGTCGGGAAGGGAGAAGGAAAGGGAAGGGAAGGGAAGGGAAGGGAAGGGAAGGGAAGGGAAGGGAAGGGAAGGGAAGGGAAGGGAAGGGAAGGGAAAGGAAGGGAAGGGAAGAAGGGAAGGGAAGGGAAGAAGGGAAGGGAAGGGGAAGGGAAGAAGGGAAGGGAAGGGAAGAAGGGAAGGGAAGGGAAGAAGGGAAGGGAAGGGAAGGGTTTGAAGCCTTGTGTCAGCTTTTTGGTGTAAGCTAAAGATCACTGGGTCTGAAGTCTGAGCCCCCAGCCCTAGCTTTTCCCCAAGGAACAGTGTGATCTGAGACATGTTACTTCTCTGTTCTCTTAGAAAAAGCTTTTCTGTTGCTCTGTTTCCTCTTGTCCCACTCATTTCCTGAGCCTCGTAGCCTGGCTTCTGACTCCTGCATGGCCTGTCCAGTAGAACTGCCCTCCCCAGGGTAGTGCTTCTTTTTTTTTCTTTTTGGAGGGGCAATTGGAGTTAAGTGACTTGCCCAAGGTCACACGACTAGTTTTTTTTGTGTTTTAGTGTCTGAGGCCGGATTTGAACTCAGGTCCTCCTGACTCCAGGGCCGGTGCTCTGTTCACTGCACCACCTAGCCGCCCCAGGGTAGTGCTTCTTCACTGGATAATCATCTGTAGCCTGCTGGCAGCCAGGGGTGGAGTTCACGTGTCAATCCAGGGCCCTTTCCTCTGTCCACACACTTTCCCTCTGTGATCTTGCCCAGCCTCCTTGGGTTCAGGCATTCTTTCCATGCCCTAACAGTCCTCACCTCCTGAGCTCTGTTACCACCGAGGCACTGGGGGCCTAGCTACCTACTTGTCTCCTGGCCATCTCAAACCCAGCAGACCCCAAACACAATCGGTCAGCTTCCCTCCTAAACCCAGGAATCTCCCAGACTTCCCTCGTTCTGTCCGAGGTAGCACCATTATCCCCAACAGCCAGACTGGCAACCTCAGCAAGATCCTTGACCCCTCATTCTCACCCTCCCCCACCAATATTCAATCAATTTTTAGTCTTATGGATTCTTCCTCCCCAGTATCTCTCTATGAGCCCTCTTCTCTCTGCTTGGGCAATCACCGCCATATCAAGGTAGTGATCCCCTCTCACCTACTAATTTTTGTCCTATGTCTAATGTCCCTCTTTCTAAATAGCTATCAAGGTAAGTTTTCTAGAGCACAGATCTTATCGTGTCACCCCAGCCTCCTTCAGGAGCATTCAGTGGCTCCCTATGGCTCCTAGTGTGAAATTCTAACTCCAAAGCTTGATGTTTAGAGCTTGTTATCGTCTGAATCCAGCTGGGACCCAGACAGGGCTTCCCAACTCACACCAGCCGCTTCCCACCGTGCCAGGATGACTCCACTTTCTGAATCTCTTCCTACAGAGCACCCTCAATGGCCCCAAACATCCCCTTCTCCCTGGGATTCTGAAGGGCCCCCTCCATTCTGCTCAGGATACACATCTGCCTCTTTTCCTCCTGGGGCTGCAGAAAGTTCTGGGAGCCGGCGAGTGGGGAGTGAAGGGAACAAAATCCAAGAGTCTGGAAAGCCTGGGTGGGGCCTGGGAGGGTGACTTTCTGTCCTGGGCCTCGAGCCAGTTCCGAGACTTTCTTTGTGTCCTCAGCCTACATGGCTTTGTTTGGGGGTTGTTGTTCTGGTCGCCTAGATATTTTCTGGCTCGCTTGGTGACTCACTAAAAGTGTGTGTGCAGAGCCCTGCCAGGGAGCTGGCTTTGTCTAAAAGGGGACCCTTTTAGAACCTGTGGCCTGAGTAGATTCAGTAGAATCTTTGATATTGAGAGCTTCAGGAGATCCCAGGGCACGTCTAGTCTGACCCTCTCCTTTTACAGAGGAGGAAGCTGAGGCCCAGAGAAAGGAAGGGGCTTGCCCATGGCTCTGTCATGCAGCGAGAGTGAGATAGAGCAGACAGTGAAAGGCCTGGGTTCAAATTCTGCTTCGAGCCACCTTCTCCCTATGTGTCCTAGGCCAAACCCTTCTCTCTCAGCCTCTGTCCCCTCATCTGTAAAATGAAGGGGTCAGACTAGATGGTCTCTGAGGCCTCTTCCTGCTCTAGGTGAGAGCCGCTCCTATGCTCACGATGTGACTGCGGGCTCAGGGCTGACAGTGCTGGCTTTGAATCCTGCCTCGGACTCTTTGACCTGTAATAGAAGAAGCTTCTCCCCACCCTGCTCATTAGATCAATATTTTATGGAAGAATGTGGAAAAGAGCCAATGAGAAGACACCCAGGGAGCACTACCATTAGGGCGATTACAGTTCTCCTACTCATTTGACAGGAGACTGAGCCATACAAGGTTGAGTGACTTGCCCAGGGTCACACAGCTAGCCAGTGTCTGAGGCTAGATTTGAACTCAGATCTTCCTGACTCCAGGTCCAGTGCTCTATGTACTATGGCACCACCTAGTGGTCCCTGTGCTTATGTAAAGATATACTAAATTAAGGGCCCTAGTAATTTCTGGGTGGGACAAGGGAAGCCATTCAAAGCTGGAGATATCAGGAAAGGCTTCCTGGAGGAGGCAGCACTTGAGCTGCACTTTGCTGGAAGATGGGAGGGAGAAGCCTGGGGAGGTGGGGCAAGGAGAGTGAAGATGAATTGTATAGGCCTGGAACAGGGAGAAGACCAGTCCTACGGAGGTGATGAATGGGAGAAAGGGAATGATGACAGGGACTGGAATAGGAGGCAGTAGGGCAGCTAGTGCACAGAGCCCCGTCCCTAGAGTCAGGAGGACCTGAGTTCAAATCTAGCCTCAGACTTGCTATCTGTGTGACCCTGAGCAAGTCACTTCACTTCGATTGCTTCCACAAAAACAAACAAACAAGAAACAAAAGTGGGGAGTGCTGGGCATGGCCTACAGAGACTTAGGCCCTGAGGCACCTGAGAAGAGTCCCAGGCCCAGGACTATAGACTTAAAGATGAAAGCAGGCAGGTGTGTGCTGGTAAACATTTAACAAGCAGCTCTTGGTGGGTTGGGAAGAAACCATCTATTTTAACTGTATCAATATCATATTCTCCATCAGTTTCTCAAGACTAGAAACAATAAAGCAATAAATCAAGACCTCACGTATAATGTTTGCTGATTTGCAAGGTGTGAACGTGGATGGAAAAGAAGAACCCTTTCATTTTACAGATGGAGAAACTAAGGTCTGGAGAGAGGACATCACTTGATCAAAGTCACGCAGCTAGCAAACGGCAGAGCTGGGATTCAGACCTGGACCTTCTGACTTTAGATCCAGTGTTCTTCCTACTGCCCCAGTGCCCCTCCCAACAAGGACAGGGGGGAGGGGGTGAATAAGACCAAGGACAAGGGTTGCCCAGCAGGCCATTTTGCTTTCCTCAGCTTCTTCCTACCCCCAGGGCTCTTTTGAAGCCTGGGGTCCCTCGTGTCCCCATTCCACTCCATGACTGATGCCACACCCATTTCATTACAATTTGTTGAAGCACCAGGATTCCTGGAAAGCAGGTTCTAAACAAAGAACTGGAAAATCTCAAGAGCAAACCCAATTATGGACAACAGGCTTGGCCTAGGGAAGGGAGAGCTGCCTGAAACCTATCTCAAAGGGCTTACTGCAAGGCTGCTGCTTTGCTATTGTGGGGGTGAGAGAGGAGAAGAAGACAGGGAAGGGCAGGGCAGGGCATGAGCTCACCTGGGGGACAAAGGTGCCGAGCTCAGTTCTGTGCTGCTGAAGGATTACAAGCAGCATTAGCACCCTGGAAACTTCTGTGTCCTGGGGCAGAGCACCAGTCGCCCCACCCTAGTTATGACTGTATCCAAGGGATCCTTTCTGATGATAGAATCTGCATTCCACATTGTAAACAGGAGAAATAGCCAGATATGGCAAATAGATAGTCTTGAAATCAGAAAGTGCTGGTTTCAAGCCCACCTCTGACACATACTGACTGTGTGAGCCTGCAAAAGTCTCAGAACTTTTATAATATCAGATTGCATGATGTCTTGGGGAGGGGGGGGGTGTTTGAGTTGAAAAATACCCTTCATCCTTAATTTAGTTTAAAAAAAAAAGTAAACACAGAGATGTCTTAGGGTAAGAACAGGTGTTTATTCTCTTCCCCTGGAGAAGAGGGCAGTCTGCCCCATGCCTGAGCACAGAGGAGAGGGCGTTTTCAAAGGGTAGAACCAGAATTTATAAATTAACTTAGTTAAGCCCCCTTTCCCGACTGTTTCCTCTCTCATTGGTGGAGAGGCACACCTCACCAAATTCTTCCCTACTGGGACAGCAAGAGAAGAGAGGTGGGGAGGGTCCCACCAAGGTGGGAAAACAGACAAAGGAAGGTAAAAGTGATTGACAGCAGCCAGGGAAGGGGGGGGAAGGGAAGGGAAGGTTAACAACCACAAATTGCGAAGTTTTCATTCATTCCACACAGGGGAAATTGAGAACTCAAAATTTTATAAAAGTGAATGCTTAAAACTAAAAATTAATTAATTGAAAAAAATCACAGAACTACTCAGTGACCAAGCAAGTCTCTAGGAGGGTAAGATGCAGGTCAGATGCCCACCTGCATTTCCTCACGCCAAAGAAATCATAGGCCAAGGCCTGAGTAAATAAATGAACTGAAAGAGTCAATGTAGCACAGCAGAAAGGGCCAGGCATGGTCAGCAGAGAACAGAGTTCAAGTGCCGTTTCTGACCCTTATCTCTGTGTGACCTTGGGCAGGGTTTCCTTCCTTCTCTGTGCAATGAAGCTCATGATCCCTTCGGCCTCTGCTTTACAAGGTCCTCGGAAAACTCAAACGAGACAGTGAATGTAAACATTTTGTACGGGCTGTCTACATGCAGGGGCTTCTTATCCTCGTGGCGGTGGCTTTCACTAAACGTGTGAACATCTTCAGCAAACCACTCCAGTATTTCTGCCAAGAGAACTCCAAACCGGGTCACGAGGAGTAGGATGCAAGCAAAATGGCTGAACAACAACCATAAAAAAAGTTTGATCAAATTCCCAGGAGACACCCCATTGGCCCCCTCACTGGGAACTCTTCGTAGGAGGGGGTCCCACGAGGCATCAGTGGAGAACTGCATCCCCTCCTCCCACACAATGGCAAGAGTGACAACAGACTGCACAACTGTGACCAAAGGAACGTCAGCGGCTGGGCACCTGGTTGTCAATCCCATTTCTAAAAGTTCCCATCTCTGAGCAGCGTCTGAAGTTCATGGTGAGAGCAGGCAGCGACCCTTTACTATTTCTGAGAGCAACACTGCTGCCACCCGCTGGGGGTTCCGGGGGAACTAGACTAGGAGCTGTGTCAGTGACCTGTAATTCTAAGGAACTACAGGAGATGCTGCCAGATGGAAACCCTGCCTCCAATACTTCTTTTACTTGCACCACCACTACTTATGATGCCAGAGATGACTGGTAACACACACATGTAGTACTTCCTTGTTCCCCCAGCATTTTGCATGCATTTTCTCATTATCTCTCTAGTCATCAGTTTGAACAGATGTTCCACTAATCTTTGCCAATATCCAGTGGGGTCTTTATTTTCCAAAGAACTCTTTCTTCTTGTTTAACTCATTCTGTAGTTGCCAACTTGCTGTCAGCATAGTTTTATGTATTTGTTTCCCCAAATTTCCAGAGTGGGGAATATTAGCTAAGAAGCTCCCCACCTGCCCACCCTACTAAACCTGAGATCTTTGTATCATAGTCTTAGACACAGGGGTTAGAAACAGATATTCCTGAGGGCACAGTGCCAGGCTTGAATTACAGCCCTATTTTGGAAACCAACCTCAATTTCTTCAACAGTAAAACAGGGTTGATAATGACACCTACAACCAATCTGCCAAGTGCTCTATAAATAAGAGTTACTATTGTCATCATTGTCTTTGGGAGAAATCAGGTGAGCCAGGGCTCTAATCATAGCATAAGTTGGCGAGCCTCAGACTACCAGGAATATAGGGATATATAATATAGGAATATATAATATAGCTATTAGCACCAGAGAAACTAAAATTTGGATGAGGACAACTGAGGTCATCTAGTCGCACCAGTACCTACTGAACACCATTTGTCACTGCAACATCTCAAGCAAATGACCCTTTGCTTAAGCCTAGAAGAGAGGAGGTTCCCACCATGAGGAAGCGCCCACCGCTAGTTCCAGCCCAGAGGATCTCACCGTTAGGTTGCTCTGCATGACCCCATGCCTCTCAACAACTTCAACCCTCCAATCCTGGTTCTCCCCCCAAGGGAAAACAAACAAAACCAATCCTTATTCCGTGTGCTAGTACTTCAAATGCTTGAGGACAACTATTATGTGCCATGAAGTCTTCTTTTTTCTGGGTTAAACGTTCTCAGTTCTCTCCCCTGATCTTCATATGGCATGACCTTCAGGCCTCACATTATCTTGATCCTATCTCATCCCTCTCTAACCTACCCCGTGCTCTAACAGGTTAGTGTGGTTACTAAAATGTGGTGCTAAGAACTGGTAATACCACTCCTGGTGTGGTCTGACCAGGGCAGAGTACACGGGGTTTATCGACACCTTCATTCTGAGCACTAGGCTTCTTTCAGCGCTGCTCAGCCTCTCATGTTCTTTTTTGGCTGCTGTGTCATAGGGCTGATTCAAACTGAGTTTGCAGTCCACTGGAACCCCCAGACATTTTTCATATTTATATTGTCTAGCCATGCTTTCTCTATCTTGTAATTGTGAAGTTAACTTTTTTGAACCCAAATGTCAAAGTCAACTCTATCTATCTCTATTCTAGTTTATTTTATTTAATTTGACTTACTGTTCTTTCACTGGAATATAAAATTTAAAAGATGAAAGGGACCTCAGTGGTCATCTAGACCAGCCTATACACAAAGGAATCTCCATCATAACATATCCAGGAATTGGTCATTGGCCTCTGTACTTGAAGGTCTCCAAGAAGGGGGACCCACAACCTCTCAAAGGAATCTGCTCTACTCTCAAACAGTCCTTATTGGAATCTGAGTAAACTGACCTCTTTGCATCTCTCCCCCCCCAAATGCTCCTGGATCTGGCCCCTGTGGTCAAACAAAGCAAGTCTAATCTGT
>CM053593.1:381960644-381991739 GCA_028646575.1 Pseudocheirus occidentalis
ACTCTCCAGGTAGAGAACAGAACTGAAGCATTTATTTAGACACCAGAGAACCGAATCCCAAAACCAGTAGGCTGATTCCATTTTAGTACCAAAGATATTCCCAAGCCATAATGACGCTGAGAGCCACAGCATCCTTCGGCCTTCCCACAAACCAATACAAGATTGATATTTACTCACAGACCTCTCCAGCTCCTTGCCTGAGCATCCTCTTTCCCCCACCGTCTCACTAGCTCTGACCGGCTTCCTGTGGGCTCTGCTTGCCTTCAGAAAACTCCTCCCACCACAGGCTCCAAGTGACCACATTCAGCCTATGAGGGGGCAGAGTTTACTTTCACAGCAGGGGAGGTCTTTACACTCCCCCTAGGTGTATTAAGGGGCAGGGAAGATCTTCAAACTCCCATTCCCATTACAGAGCCATGTGCTGGCTAATGTCCCTCTGCTCACAGCTTGTCATTGGTTCCCCACTGCCCACCTGTGGGGTAAAATAGAAGCTATTTATTCTGGCATTCAAGACCTTTTTCTACCATCCGGCTTCACACTACCTTCCCAGCTGTATTTCGTGCTCCTCCCCTAGGGTGCCCCTGGACATTTTCCTTGCCTGAAGTGGACTCTCTATGTTTCTAGAGGCTATTACAGGCCTTTCCTTCAGGAGCCTGCTCAGAGCCCAGTAGATACTGGATAAATGTGGCTAAAGCAGCGTCTCTAATGGCAGTGGAGGGATGGATGGCTTTAGATGGCTTCCGGACCATTGGCAAGATGAGCTTTTCAGTTGTCAGAAGTTGTGTGGCTGGATATGTGTGTGCGCACATGTTTATATGCATGTGTGTGAGTAAACATGCATTGTGTGGCACATGTATATGTGGGTATGTGCATGGGAGCATATGTATGTGAGGGTGCCTGTAGGTGTGCACGTGCGTGGGGTGCGTGTACATGGGTGCATTGTGTGTATGTGTGGGGCTGCATGTAGGTGTACGTAAATGTGTGTGGGTACATGTGCATGGGGTGCATGTGTGTGCGCGTGTGTGAAGGTGTGTGTGTATACATGTGGGGGAAGTGGTTTCGTAGAAGTCTGTGACCTCAGCGCAGACCGTTCCAGGCAGGTAGGCCTTGGCTCCCACCTAGGGTTAGCATGGGCTGCTTCACACATTGCTGGGGAGCTCCAGATAGAGCAGCTTTCTTAGCTCTGGAAACTGTTGGAGAAGATGTTTGGGAGCCACAGACTCTGGCATCGCGCTTGGTGAATGGCTCTTGTCAGCCGTCGGGTGAGATTCCAAAGCCGCAGACGATTGGTTTTTCCATAAAACATATTTTGCCTTTTCACCAAGTACTGAGCCAGAGACTGGGACTGTTTTGGGCCCCGGGTATCTAACCCTTATGCCCAATTAAAAAGCAAAGACCGGCTGGCTGAGTCAGACCTGCTTTCAGAAGGGCAGCTTTAGGATTCTAAATTAATGGGACATAGGACTGACGAAAAGCAGCAGCGCCTCATGGAGCTAGAAGCATTTTTGTCGATTTAACAGTTTCTGAGCCTAAGAAGGTTCCTCTGCTTTTGGGTCTTTGTCAGTCCTTGTCCTGAGGCCCCAGCAGGTCCTGGCATGTCAGGTTCTCTGGGCCTAAATTGGAGGAGGCCATGTCACGGGCTCATGCCAGACTTGCCTTCAGTAAAGCCCAAAACAACCGTGTTGCTTTGCACCTCCAGAGTTTTCCGTGGCTTCCTTTCCTTTTGGAAGGAAAACTGATGAGTGGGGATGAGGACAGGGTCTGCCGCGCTTCCAGTGGTCAGGGCTGCGTGAGCAGGGTCTTGAGGGCCTAAGTGTCAGCAACAAAGAGACAAAGAAGGACCAGCCGTGTCCTTCCTCCCATCTCTTTCTCCTTGGAGCACGAGCTCCCTGTGGCTGTGTTTGTGCCCAAGGTTTGGGTTCTTGAGAATTCCTTGGACAGTTCAAGGTGTGTGAGTTGTCACATTGTGGGCACTGAGGCATTCTGGGATACTTCACTAGCAGAGAATCCTTTAGGTGGAGCTGGGTGGGGCCAATGTCACCTCTCCCATGTTCTCCCTTTGAGTTCCTGTTTAAGTACAAACATTTTCAGGAGGGATAGTGCCCTAAACTTCTCTCCAGCTTTAAAGTATTGGGATTCTGTAATCAGCGCCTTCACTAACTCCCCTGTGATTCTTCAGGACGGCATGGAGATGTCCCAGAGTTCTCCAAAGCCTGGTCTCTGGCAGAGTCTGCCAAGCCAAAGAGGCTTTGAGTTGGGCCTGGCGCTGAGCTAGAGGCTTCTCTCAGGACCAGTCTCGTTAAGGGGGAGGGGGGGGCAGAGATCAAGGGACAGGTGAGGATCACAGAAACCCTCCAGACGGTCACCTTGGTACTGGCCCTCAGTGGACATTTCATCCTACTTATGAAATCCTAGGGCCTCTAAGTGTCAGAGAAGATGTAGACCTTGATACAGTGAAGGGCTTGAGAACAAGAGTGGCAGGGTGGTGGGGCCCAGGGCCCAGTGCCAGCTGGGGAATCTGCCACTCGAACCCGGGATGCTTGCTTGGGTGGTGGCCAGAGGGCACACGTTCTATCATGTGTCAGGGCTGACGTGATCAGCTCCTCAGAAGAGGGGCCTGAGAGATGGGGAAGGCTGCCATTTTTGAGTGTCATTGTGATTATGAAGGCTCTTATTTCGTGGTTCTTTTGTTATTTTGGATTTCTAGTGGTGGCAAAGATCAAGAAAACGCCATCCGTTATCATCCGTTCCGTATGACTCCTTACCTCATCAGAATCCAAGAGAAGCCCGGCGCAGACGCTCAGCTTTGCTGCGTTTTGCTTGCAGAGAAGGTGCACTCTGGCTACGAAGGTAATCACAGCAGAATTTGTCTCACATGATCTCAGGTCAGCGCCAACGCCGCTCATCACCAGTTTGCCATTGGGTTTCTAGTTTAAACCACATTCGTTCATTCCGTTTTGGTTTGCTTTTCCTTTGGGGATAGCTGTACCCCAAAGTGACAAGGCTCCAGCCCCTGGTCTTTAGAGACTTCTTGTCTCAGGGTGTACAAATGTGTAAAAATGTCACACGTCCCTGCCAGCAAAAGGTGTGCTCTTCTAGTCAATAGAGATTTTGTTTTACCCTCTTGTCTCTCAACTGCCAGGTCATCAGTTTGCCTTTCTGTAGAGCTGGCCCTCAACTAGCTTTGAATATCCTTTTCAGACGTTTGGGGGACCCTGGGGACCTTTCTTAGTGACAGGAATTCTCTTTTACCATCTGATTGCTCGTTAACAGCGTTCCCTGCTATAGCAGCCATGAGGTTAACCAGCCTCCCAAGATTGTTCGAGGTTTCTGGCCTATGCCAGAGCTGTAGCTCCCCAAGTTTTCCACGTAATTTGCTGGAAGCCATATTGTTCTGACCTTCAAGATCACTAAGCTTCAAGAATAATTTTGTTGAGCAATGTTGGGCTATTTATTGTTGGAACATTTTTTTTTAACATTGAAGTTTTAGGATTATCGAAGTCAGGCACAATTTATTAACAAATTTATAGAAATAATGCAGGTTTCCCGTATTCTTGGTTAGGGAGGAAGGGTGGTATAGTGGGGTTCAAGTCCTATCTCTGCTACATACTCCCTAAGGCTGGAAGGGGCCAATACAGAGCAAGGGGCCTGTTGATTTGATCAAGCAGAGGGAGCTTCTTGCTGCCAGCTCTCCAGGGAGATCAGAGAGCTAGTCTAGAAACAAGGCTGTTGCCTGAAACATCCAGGCCTGATTTTTTCTTTAGCTTCTTATTCATCCCACTAAACTTTAAGTGAGATTTTTCAGTATTTGTAATTTGTACTGAATTTGTCTGGCACTCACACAAAGCTTTCATATAAACTGTTCTTTCAGCACCCCGGATTCCACCAGATAAGAGAATATTTACAACAACGCACACCCCAAATTGTTTATTTCAGGATGTAGATGAAAGGTGAGCTTTTAAAATAATTCTCTCTGTCTTGCCCCTAACCTCGCAGTTCATGGCCATCCCAGCAAAAATCTGGTAGTCTTCATATGCTTAATAAAATTGATGCTGGGCCAGAGCATCCTTGGGCTAAAGACAGCCTGAGGGTGCACGTCACAGGGCCTAGTCATGGAATTGTAGCCTTGTGAAAGGGGAGCCCATTAAATCTAACCCCTTCCTCTAGAGCAGTGGTTCTCAACCTTCCTAATGCTGTGACCCTTTAATACTCGTATGTGGGTATATCTGCATGTGGGCGGACCCTCCTGGAGATGGACAGAGGAGCTGTGTTTTGGTTCCTAAGACCATTGGAAATATGTGTTTTCTGATGGTCTTAGGTGACCCCATTTGACCCCCAAAGGGGTTGCGACCCACAGGTTGAGAACCGCTGCTCTAGACAGATGAAGAAACTGAAAGCCAAGGAATGTCACGTGTCCTTGTATTTGTCTCTGTATGAAGAGAGATTTTATATACAGATGTACCTACATGTGAAATCTCCCTTCATCCATATACACATATATCTGTACATGTATATGTCTGTGCACACATACGTGTTTATATTTGGGCAGCTAGGTGGATAGAGCAGTGGCCCTGGAGTCCAGAAAACCTGAGTCCAAATCTGGTCTCAGACACTTAATGGTTGTGTGACTCTGGGCAAGTCACTTAACCTCCATTTGCCTAAGTCTCCTCATCTGTAAAATAGAGGTAACAGAAGTACTTGGGGTGGCCAGCTGGGCTGGACAGAGTGCTGGGCCTAGGCTCAGGAAGACTCTTGGTCATGAGTTCAGATCTAGCCTTAGACACTTATAAGCTAGAACCTGGGCAAATTTCATGACTCAGTCTCCTCGTCTGTCAGATGAGCTGGAGAAGGAAATGGGCAAACGCTCCAGCGTCTCTGCCAAGAAAATCCCAAATGGGGCCACAGAAAAGACTAAGCAGCGCCAGTCTTCCCTGTCTGTGTAGATCAAATGCAGCGGTATTTGTGAAGTGCCTGGTGCAGGGGAAGGAAGCGTTACACGAGTATCGGCTGCCATTATTATCAGACACGTACATGCAGAGATAAGCGTGTGTGTGAATAATCAAATGTAGTCCCCTAGAGATGCTTTGGGAAAACTTGCATTAAATGAAACGGCTCTCCTGCCATTTTTGTTTTAAACTGGGGGTTAAATGGAATGTGTGGATAACGACAAGATGGGTGCAGGCCCCCCCCAGGGGGATTTGTTCAGTAAGACTCTGGAGAACACGTGCCGCCACGCTGCCTCCATGAGAGCGCGCGGCCCACTCACTCTTCCCACTCTCCTTCCTTTGGCTTTCAGAGCGGTTCCTCTCTTGGGCTACCTCCCTCAGGACCTGATTGGCACCCCCCTTCTGCTGCATCTTCACCCACGGGACCGGCCTCTCATGCTGGCTATTCACAAAAAAAGCAAGTCACCCTTTTTCATGTAATAGAAGAAACTTGAAGGCATTGGGAGATGTGATGACTTAGAAGTGGTCCTTTTGAGGAGACCAGCCGCGGGTGGAGCTCTTGAGTATGAATGAGACGCAGAAAGAACGTGGAAGGTCACAGACTTGAGTGTCTGGGAGGGCTGAGCGTCCTGGCTGGAGTCTTATGGGGGAGTCCTACGGGGGAGAGAAAGGGCTGTGCTTCTGCACTCTCTCTTGGCTTTAGGTCAGCTTAGCTAGCCAGAAGAGCAACATGGCAGAGCAGAGGGAAGAGGCGAGAAGAAAGTGCTCCTTAGCAAAACCAGCGAGCTGTTTTAAAGGACAGACATTTTATAGCAGAGTTTGATAGAGGAAGAAGCAAGTTTACCAATTAGAACTGTGAAAGTGCGCCAAAGCGTGGCCAAAACCCCAAACCTGCCAAGTGGCCGTGTACAAGAAGCACGCTGTAAAATGAAAAGATCCCCCTGGTGTTGGAAGGAGGGACTACAGGACACTTATTTTATTCAAGTAAAAATTGGGGGGTTTTAAAGCAGGTTTTGAAAGTGGTGTAAAAAAAGTGCCATTAAGGTTTTCTCACATTGTTATTAAAATGCTAACAAGTTTTTCTGTCTGCCTGTAATATTTAAGAATGGATCTTGAATATGCCTCACAGGCTTGTTGGGCTTTTTGGTTTTGTTTTGCTTTGTTGCTATTAACATCGGTTAATCCTTATTCAAACGTAGAATTAATAGCTGTTTCTCCATCTTACAGTCCTCCAGTACGGTGGGCAGCCTTTTGACTACTCCCCAATCAGATTCTGCACTCGCAATGGAGACTATATAACAATGGACACCAGCTGGTCCAGTTTCATCAATCCTTGGAACAGAAAAGTTTCCTTTATAATTGGAAGACACAAAGTGAGGACGTAAGTGATGCCTCTGTCATCCTGGCCTTGAGCCCCCATTGTCCCCCCACTCTGACTTAGCCATATGGCAAGAATGAGAGATGGCTACAGAGGACAAAGGTCAGAGTAGCAAGAGGGGAGCCCTGCATGGTCTTGGGCCTGGGGGGTTCATGATACAGGGATGATGTAGCCCTGATATAAGGATGACCTTATAGAGTGAGAGATAGGTCACTTACCCCCTCCCACCCCATTCCCTAATCTTGTTGTTTTTGAGTTCTCTTAGTCTAGGCCTGGAGATGGAGGCACATTTGGCTGTAGCCTGCTCTCAGCTCAGTTGAGCAGGCCTTGTCTGTAGTGTACTTGCTGACCCAGGCGCTTCCTGAGGTGCTAGGCTACACCTTTTAGGCTGGTGTCTCCCCATTACGGGGAGCAAGGGCGGAGGTCAGTGAGCGTCCCAAGCCAGCTTTTGCTGAGGCTGTGGATGCCGCCAGAATTGAATGTGAGGCTTGTTTGAGAGAATCCTGCTGAAATCAGATAAAGCCCCACTCTCAGAGGGATGCTGAGCAAGGCAGTGGAGAGTCACACTTGTTCATGTTCACACTTGGTATTTGGAATACGTTTTTGCCTAAAAACAATGGAGTCATTGCTAGGCCCCTGAACTAGACCACAAAAACGTTTTGTTAATGATGTAGTTAAATTTATAAAGTATATCCCCCAGTAGATTGTAGGCTTCTGTGTCACTGTATCTGTCTTTGTCTCTCTAATCCTGAAAGCGGTACTCTGTATACAAAAGGCACTTACTTAATGCCTGTCAAATTAAAAGTACTCTAAAAGCCCGGGTGAGCTGGCCAAGTAGAAGAAGCAGGAGGAGGCTCCCCTTTGGCTGGGGAGCATTGGGGGAGGGCTGACAAGCAGGCCAGACCTTCGGTGGTGGGGGAGGGGGTTTGGGCAGCACCAGCCCCTCACCAGCCCCTTTGCTCAGACTGTGTGTGAGCCCAGTATGTATGAACCGAGAGATGTTGGTCTTCTTACTGTCAATCTCTATGAATCTGTCTAGGGGGCCCTTGAATGAAGATGTCTTTGCCGGTCATTGCTGCACAGAAGAGAAAACCCCTCATCCCAGTATCCAGGAGATCACAGAGCAGATATACCGGCTGCTACTACAGGTAGGTTTCTTTGCTGTTGACTTTGTGCATCTGTCATGGTGGGCGCTGAGGTCTGAGGTCACGAAACAGGAACGTCCTTGAAGTAGAGATAATCGGTGGTTTAAGACACGTTTGTGAAGATTTCCTTCTAATAAACCAAGTTTTGCTAGATGACTGCAGACCACAGGGCACGTGAAGGAGTGTACCCTATGTCAGCCCAGTGGAACAGCGGGAGAGTTTTGGAGATTGTCCCAGACCTGGGCAGTGCGGCCTTAAATCCTTAGGGTCTCAGATGGGAAATCTGAGCTCTTGAGGATGCCGCTAAAAGATCCTTCGTGAGTTCTGCTCTGGTACTTGGACCAACTGCAAGTGGCCAGTCAGGCCATGTCTGTACCCCCTTCAGTGGGTCAGCAAGCGTTTATTAAGTGCTCAGTCTGGCTAGGAGCTGGGCCAAGTGCCAGACTGGCCTCTGGAGGCTAGGCCCTCTCTACCCCTTTCTACGCACCGTGACTTGCGTTCTTCAGTTGAACTTTCTGTCTATAAATCCAGGTATAAGTTTGTCATTGTAGTCTGGCATCCTGCTCCTAAGCAAAACGAGGCTTTTCAAAATGGAATTTCATTTTTTATCAATGAAAATATGTTTTCTTCCTCTTTCCCCTCCATCCATTGGGGGAAAAGAAAGAAAATCCAGGCAACAAATATGTGTAATTAAGCAAAGCATGTTTACGTATTGGCCACACACAGAACACGGATGCAGCAGTCTCAATGCTGGGGTCTTCTTGAGCTCATTCATCTTCCTAGCTTATCCTTTTTTTCATTAAATGCAGATCTTTAAAAAAAATTTTTTAATTAAATTTTTTCATTTTCAATCCACAGAAATCTTTCTGTTCCCCCCCTCCCCTCCCTCCTTCCATTCCCAGTTGAAAAAGAAAAACAAAGCCCTTATTACAAACCTTTACACTTGAGGAAAACATGCTTCCGCATCGGCCATGTCCAAAACATGGCTCGATCCCGACCAGCCCTGCCCTTGCCCACAGGAGGCGGGCACCATTTGTGGCCGCGGGTCCTGTGGAGATGGGGGTGGCCTTCAGGATGCTGAGAGTTCAGAAGGCTTTCCCCGTTCTTCGTCTGAACCATTTTATGGTTGTTGTACAAAGTGTCTTCCTGGTTCTTCTCCCTTCATTTACCGTCACATGACTCAAGTCTTGTCCCATTGCCCTCCCTTCCTTGGTTATAGCACGGTCATGATCCATTCCATCCACAGTGCAAGACTGATGCAATTAATGAGCGCCTCCTCAGGTCCTTCAACAAAGGGATGCTCTGAAGGGTCCTTGTCATTCTTTGACCTTTAGAGGAACAGGCCTGACTGTCTTAGTTCTTGGCTTAAAGGTTTTATACACTTTAGTCATTAGAGGGTCGTAGTTGTTTTAAAATGCTTCCCAAGAACACCTGGGCCAATTCACAACTCCACCAACCATGCACCAGTGTGGCCTTTTTCCTGAAGCCCTGCCAGCACTTTCCAGAATCTTTTGCTGTCATCTCTGCCAGTCTGAGCGTGTGAGATGGAACCTCAGAATGACTTTAATTAGCATCTCTCTGGTCACTAGTGACTTAGGCTGTTTCCTCCTAGGTCTGTTTATAACTTGGATTCCTCCCTCAGAAAACTGCCTGTTCATGTTCTTGGACCATTTTCACTTGGGGAGTCGACGCTTACTCTTATAAATTTAAGTCATTTCCTTATGTGTCTTTTGGAAATGAGACCCTTACCAGAGACGCTGCAGAGTTTTTTCCCAGTTACTGTTTCCCTTCTAATTCCAGCTGTAATAGATTTGTTTGTAGAAAAGCTTTCTGATTTTATGTCATCAGAATGCTACGTTTGCACTTGAGTGATCTCCCTCGGCTTGGTCATGAACTCTTTTCTAGCCACAGATCTGAAAGGTGATTTTTCCTTGTCCCTCCAGTTTGTTTGTGATGTTGCCTTGTTTGTCGGCTAGGTTATATGTCCATTTGGGGGGGAAGGGGAGCCTTAGTTTAAGATGTGAGGTGTTGGTCTGTAGTTCGTTTACAGAAGGAGTCTTAAGACGTGCTTTCCGATGGCCATACTCAGTATCGATATTATTGTGATGCCTCAGCAGCATGTACTTTCTTACTACTTAGACTTTATCCAGCTTGTTAAACACTCAGTCTTTAAATGATCAATTATTTTGTTTCCAAAACCAAGACTCTGGTCTCAATTTACAGGCTGCGTAAGTGACCGTTCTTTGGGCAGTGTGTTTTCACTTGTCTCAGGTCCCTTCTTTTTGGTTAAAACTGATACAACTGTTCTGGGAAAAGTCAGTAATTAGACACAAAGGACCCCAAATGGTTCGTGTCCTTACACTCAGAGGCGCTGCTGCTGAGGCCCAGTGCCCCAGGAGTTCTTGATAGCAAGATAAGAAGCGTCCCAGCAGAGCGGGCCCAGCACCTCCCCAGTGACCAGGGAACGGCTGGAGGGATATGGCTGAGCTGTGCTGTGTGCTCAGTCATAACCGATGTGGAGGAGAGACTGGGTAGGAAGCGGCTCTGAGTGAAGGAGCAGAGCAGGAAGGACACTGGGTGTGGTGACTGTTGTCACGTAAAGAAAGCCCACCTGGAGAGATGGCCACCATCTGAGAGCTTCCGCGGTCTGCATCTCTAACCCAGAGTCCCTGGAGACACGAGGCCCGAGGGCACCTTGGGGAAATGGGTTCCAGAATGGTAGAAGAGCTAGCTCCAAAAGTAAATGGGTCTGTGTCAGTTTGATGGAACACGGAGAGGGCTGGATTTGGAGTCAGAAGACCTGGTCTCAGCCCTGTCTCTGTCCCTCCTTTGCCTCTCTGGGCTGAGCCCAGTTCCTCCCCTGTAAAATCTGGGGACTGAACTATGTGAGCTCTGGGGGCCTTCCATCTCTAAATTGATTGGTCCTGTGATCCCACAGTCCCACGTTCAGTTCCCAGCACTGAGCTTGAAGAGGGACATCAATCGGCTGGACAACCCCTAAGGAGGGCCACCAGTGTGGGGAGGGTCCTGGAGCCCATAGGAGGATCAGTTGGAAAAAGTGGGGAAGAGAAGACTCCACAGTGGCCATGAGATCTGTTTTTACGTATTTGAAGGGCTGCCATGTTTTGTTTGACCCAAGAGGACAGAACAAAGGAACAGTGGGTGAAGTGGGAAGGAGGGAAATGTAGACTGGATGCCATGAAAAGCATCCTCCAAGGGAGCTGGTGATGAGGGAAACAGCTGCTGTGGCAGGGAGTGAGCGTCTCGTCGTCAGGGGGTGTCCAAGAGGAGGATGAACAGTAATCCTCACTTCTTTCCGGATACGTATTTTCAGGCATATATAATACATATATGTATGTTTTTTTTTCTGGTTGCTCTCCTGAGGTTCTGACTCAAATTCAAATTCTGTTTCCAAAAGTTAAAGGGTTTGGGACACGACATCCTTCTTTTTGCAAACTGTTGATAACTGAGGGGCTGCAAGGGCGTGCCCTTTATGGGAGGGACCTGTGAATATAGATCTTAAAGATGGGTCAGGTGAGCATGTGCTTCCTTTCAGCCCGTCCACAACAGCGGCTCCAGCGGCTATGGCAGCCTGGGCAGTAATGGCTCCCACGAGCATCTCATGAGTCAGACGTCTTCCAGTGACAGCAACGGCCACCGCCACGAGGATCTGCGCAAGAGGAGGCCTGTAGGTTGGCTTCTTGTTTATCCCTTCTGTTCCTAAGAAATCAGGTGTGCTGATGGAGGATAAAGGTCTAAGGATATTCCTGCACCCTTGTCAGACGGCTAGTCCCCACTCTTTTTGGCTACTCTCTGAATTCTGCATTTGAGACTTCTTTAAAAGTGATCAAGAGTTAAAGCAACTAAAAACTAGTGTTACGTAAAGGTCTCGATAAAAATTCTTCAAGACAGGGACTTGACCACATGACTTATGAAAAAGAAATGGCATAGGTTGGAGCCAGTGCACCACCAACATCAGGCGCTGGCCTTCCAGCACAAGCTCTACCAACGGCCCCTCGCTGGGGGCTTGGAGCAAGGCCCCTGGCTTTTCTCATCTGCAGAATGAGTGGGGCTGGGTCCCTGGTGAGCCTGTCCAAGGGCCCCTCAGTGCCAGTGTTCCATAGTGCAGAAGGTCACCCAAAGCTCCTCTGAGATACAAGCCTCCAGAATGCGGAGTCCAATTTCATCCTAGGGGAGTGTTTTTACCCAAAAGTTTTTCTGCCTCTGTGATATGATTCCATTGGGTTTAGGTGGCACAGAGGGGCCAGTGTCTAATGAATGCTACTTTTGTGGTTTTCTTCAAGAATGCCCGGAAGGGGATTTGTAAAGATGCCCAGAAGGTCACAAGCAAAAGCACCATTCTGTTGGAGAGTGAAGAAATGAGGAAGCCAGCTTCAGGTAGAGAGCCTCCTGCCATGGTGAGGGACTGGCTAGAGGGACAATTAGTGCTGATGGTCTGGGACAACCAGCCAGGCATGGAAGCCATTCAGAAACATCCTCTTTAAGAAAAGGGCTGGTGGGAGGGATGCTTACCTTGATGGTTTTTGATTAAATGGACAGCCCCAAACATCACTTTGCTGCTGCTGCTGCTGCTGCTGCTCTGAGAACGGAGGTGCTTTGGCTTGTTGAGGTTTCTGGATTTGGAGAGGGCCCTGGTCTGTGTTCTTGCTGTCAGCCTCTGGAGGCCAACGCAGCTGTTTTTGGTGACTTCCTAGAGCTGGCATCCCTTCTTTCTGCTCCCCACTTCCTATCCTAGTGTCTGGTGGCCCCGGGCCTCAGACCACTCCATCTGAAATGGAGGAAGTGGGAAAAAAAACTTGTGAGGGCATCAGGAGCTCTACCACTGTGGGGTATAGAGTAGGAAGCTCTGAGGCGTAACCAGAGATGCCATCTGGTGCTTGGAGCTCAGAAGGAAGGTCAGGTCAGTGGTCAGAGTTTCTGGAACGCTCTGCATGCAGCTGGTATTTAATGCCGCAGAAGGGAATGAGATTTCCCCAGGGTGGGCCGAGACCAGAGTTTGTGGAAGAGAAGAGTCAGAGAGTCGGGAGGAGGTGCAGTCTGAAGTGGGTAGAGAAAAGGCTCCTGGCTATCGTCTTCATGCAGAGTTAAAATGGTGGCATCTTCTTAATTGGGGGAAGTGACAAATGGAGAAACCATTTTGCCATGTTTACAGAAAGCCAGACTAATTCAAACAATCAAACCAAAGCTGTGTTGGCTCCTGAGAAGGAGAGTGGAGGTCCCAGCTTGCCAAAGAACGTGATGATGGAGGAGCTGGCCTGTAGGAACCAGTCGGCGTACTCCTACCAGCAGATAAGCTGCCTAGACAGTGTCATTAGGTACACAGCCGCCTCTTTGTCATTTCTCATCAGGCCTTCTGTGAGGAGGCTGACTCTTCATCTAAGACTTTCCAACCTTCACCCCACACAGGTACTTGGAGAGCTGCAGCGTGGCTGGGCCGCTGAAGAGGAAGTGTGAGTCTCTGTGCAGCGTGGCAGCTTCGTCCCCAGAGGAGGAGCAGAAGCCCCTGGCAGAGCAAGGACCACCACCTGCAGCAGGTGATCAGGCTTGGGCACTGAACCGGGCCATTTTTGTGTTTGGCCAAGTAACTACTTATTTTGAAATCCTTGGCAAAAGAACTGAGTTCCCCTTTGCAGTCCTAGAAATGTGCTTCTTCCCTTTGTCATAGAGAGGCGCTAGTCAGCCTCTCAGTGCACTGCCTTCTCTTAAAAATCTGAAACGTACTTGAAATTAACTTCCTCAGAGCCGGATGGGACCAGGGAACGCCTGATGGTCCAGGCCCCTTGTCTGGAGATGGAGAGAAAAGTAGGCGTCTGCTTGAGTGTAGACAGTCAGGACTCGAACTCAACTCTGCCTACTCCAGTTCTAGCTCTGTTTCTACTCTTCCATGCTTCTTCTCTCGACTGGGGCTTCTAGAGTGGGAGGAGAGATGTTTATTTGGGCCCAGTGACAGGAGCCCTTCCCTGAAGCTCAGAGAGCTGCCAGCTGTGTGTCCTGAAGTACGAGGTGGGGAGAGGTCTGTTCCTACCTTTGCACAGCCTGCCCACCCTCCTGCTCTGCCTCTTCAGATCCCCCTCAGATGCCGCCTTCTCAAGGCCCTGCACCCCCTCCTTCCCATCACCCTGTACTCATTATGTGTCCTCTCTCAGGCAATGCAAGCTCCAGGAGGGCGGGAGTCGTTTCTCTCCTTGGTGCCTTGGCACATAGTAGGTGGTTACCAAATGCCTACTTGGTGATAGAGTCCATATTTTGAAAGGCTTTAGGGGCACCATGTCCGTGACATTAGAGGACTCATTGATGCTATTTACATGTAGTATAAGTCAGATGAGAGCTTTGCAGCGTGTTTGTGTTCTGCTGTAAAACCATTGCTGGCGTTGGCACATCATGGAAAGGAGGGGGAGGCTCTTGTCAAAGCAGAAGCCTGCGATGGGTCCTTTCCTCATGGGTGAGGAAAGAAGGAACGGCTCCTTTTTCCAGACTGAACAGACACCACCAGCCCAATCGAGGTGATTTCGTGATTAGGGAGTGTCCTTGGAGGAGCCGTGTCCCCCATGAGGACTGGCCGGGAGCCAGAGACAGAGGGTAGAGCGTGTAGGGCCACACGGCCACCTCTGCAGGGACAGGAAGGGGTCGGGCGCTGCGGCTGCAGCTGCCATTTGGGTCCCCGAGATGTCGGGTAGAGTGGGACACGCCAGCTACTCTTTACATTTTTTACCTTTTCTTTGTCCCTTCTGCAGAGGAGACGTCGATGGTGAGAGTTCCCTTAAATCCCGCCGTCGCCGTCCTGAAGCCGTCCAAAGCCAACGGCCGGCCTAATGTTGGCGCTCACTTGGCCTCCTTGGCTCTCCCTGGCAAGGCTGAGAGTGTGGTCTCCTTCACCAGTCAGTGCAGCTACAGCAGCACTTTGGTCCACGTCGGTGACAAGAAGCCCCAGCCCGAGTCAGGTGGGTTGGCCTCTGCGGTTTCCAAGGCCAAAAGTGATAGCCGTTTGATATTTGCATGGCTTTGGTTGACATAAGTGGCATTTTTATTTCATTGAAAAGCAAATGATAAGGGACGGCTAGGTGGCTCCGTGAATAGAGCACCAGCCCTGGAGTCAGGAGGACCTGAGTTCAAATCCGACCTCAGACAATTAACACTTACTTGTCTTGTGATCCTGGACAAGTCACTTACCCCCAATTGCCCTGCCTTCCCCCCTGCAAAAAGCAAATAAGCAAACAAATAAATAAACAAAATAAATAAAACAAATGAGAAAAATAGGGGAGAGCTTTGTCCCCAGGCCAGTTCTGGGTCGGGTCCACTCTGCTAACCTGCTGCAGCTGCCACTGCGTCCTGTTAAAAGACCTTCCAATCACTGTCTCCAGGGTCTCGAGTCACCCAAGATTAAATCGTGCTCGGTGGGATGCATTTAAAGAGGTGATTGCTTCTGAAGATGATTTTAAAACAGGCTGAAGTCTTGTAGCTCATCAAGGGTTTGCTCTGATTTTAACATTTACCAAGCTCTTTAAAAAGTCGAATCCTTGTCTGCTGATGGTATCACGGGGAAGGACAGACGCCCTTGCTCTTTGGGGCGCCAAACTAAAGACAAACTGTGGACAATGGCGTTCAAGCCTGTCTTTTTTTCCCTGTTCCCCAGAGATGATAGAAGACCCCGCGAGTGGCATGGAGTCACTGGACAGTGCAGCTGCGCCATCTCACTGCGACTCCAGCCCAGAGAAGGGACCCCCCAAGAAGCTGGGGCTCACCAAGGAGGTGCTCGCAGTCCACACACAGAAGGAGGAGCAGAGCTTCCTGCACAGATTCAAGGAAACGAGAAAGTTCAGCACATTTCAGTCTCGCTGTCATTATTATCTACAGGAGAGATCCAAGGGGCGCCCAGGAGAGCGTGGTGAGTGACAGAACCCCTAGGGGCCTCGCCAGGTGCCCCCCTTCCCAAGTCTTGGGTTTTTGTTCCATCTGCATTTCCCACTGTTTACCTCTCTTCACCCTCTGCCAGAGATGGTTGGGTGCTCTGCAACAAAGACTGAAAACCAGAGAGGCATCCACGAGGCTGGCGCTGCCTTGTGTGTGTGAGTGTGTGTGTGTGTTGGGGAGAGGGGTCCCCACATTAATTCCCATCCTCTAGGACTCTGGTGTCTTTACCTCTGGTCTTTTTCCTGGGTAATTCAAATCCTGTTCCTTAGCTGGGCAGCTTCTGCGGTGTGCTGGGAGTGCTGGTCCAGGCCTCCCCTGTCATCCCCTCACCTTCTTCAGATCAGGGGCCATTGACTTGATGTACTGTTAAAAGCCATTTGCAGGAGCAGCTAGGTGGCACAGTGAATAGAGCACCAGCCCTGGAGTCAGGAGTACCTGAGTTCAAATCCGGCCTCAGACACTTAACACAAAAAACTAGCCGTGTGACCTTGGGCAAGTCACTTAACCCCAACTGCCCTCCAAAAAAAAAAAAGGCAAAAAAAAAAAGCCATTTGCAGACCCCTGCACTGGCTGCGCCTGAAAGCTGGGGTGCCTCCGGTGGTCTGGCCTCCTGCTGACTCCCAGACAGGGGCTCAGTTGGGGGGGGGGGTTCAGTATGCAGGGTGGGTGACTAAAAGAAGCTAATTCAGGTCATTCTTGCATTATTTCAGTTGTGCGAGGACTAAGAAGTAGTATTTCTGGAATGGACTCATCTTGGAAAAAAAATGGAAAGGCCCGAAAACAGAAGTCCAAGCGAATTAAGCCCCACGAGTCGTCGGACAGCACGACTTCGGGCACAAACGCCCCTCCTCGGTCTCCACTGGTCGGCCTGAATTCCACAGCGTGGTCACCGTCAGATGCTTCCCAGGCCAGCTGTCCTCCGGCCTCCTTTCCTGCGGTGGTGCCTGCCTACTCGCTGCCTGTTTTTCCATCATCGGGAATTGTTCCCAACTCTGGAAATGTGTCATCGGCTTCTCCGGCCTCCCAGGCTCACCGGAACGACTTGGGGAACTCCCCGCATTATATTTCCCTGCAGCCGCCAGCATT
The DNA here is from genome assembly GCA_028646575.1 of Pseudocheirus occidentalis. Taxonomy (NCBI): domain Eukaryota; kingdom Metazoa; phylum Chordata; class Mammalia; order Diprotodontia; family Pseudocheiridae; genus Pseudocheirus; species Pseudocheirus occidentalis. The sequence continues at coordinate 381,977,132 of CM053593.1, forward strand.
CACAACCCCCCTGACTCCGGTCATGGCCGTCGTGTTACCAAATTACACATTTCCTCCCATGAACCCCACTGGGCAGCCATCATTCTGCCCTGCCCAGAGTAACTGTCCCCAGCATCCCGCATGCTCTTCCCAGGTGGTGTTCGCGGCCCAGCCCCACTTCCCTGTTCAAACTTCTTCCTTGTCTCAGACATTTTACCCAGTGCAGTCCTTTAATTACCAGCCCAGTGAAAGGGAGAGACCTCCTGCCCCCGGGGTCCCCGAGGGGCCATCTCGATCCATGACACCCCAGTCAACGGGAAGACAGGACCAAGCATCGCCCCCCCTGTTCCAGTCACGATGTAGTTCCCCCTTACAGCTCAATCTGCTCCAACTAGAAGAAATCCCCAAGGCCGCAGAAAGCACAACAGCAGCTGTTTCTGCATCACTGGCAGGGCGCAGCCTGTTGAGTGAAGGACCAAATAATAAACTGGTCAAGTTTGATGATGGCCAAAGACCGGCGCCTCACAGAGTAAGCAGTTAGTCTGTGTCTTCTAAGAGCCAGGAGCAGATCTGGAGGGCAGCCTCTCCAGGAGCTTCTCAGCCAGACCCAAAGCTTCTTTGAGCTCAGGGAATCAGCCCCCCATCCAGAATGCTTTTCAGCAACTCTTTACAAACCCATCAGTAAGACCAGAGAGAAGGCTGGGAAATCTGTGCTTTTGGATTTCATTCCAGCAAATTAGAATATTCTAAGCATTTTTGTTTTTTCAAAAAGAACCTAGAATTCAATGTCACTGAGGGAGGATAGGACAGAAATTTAGAGTAACAGCTCCTGTGTCCCTGGTTCATTTGAAAGATGAGCCTTCACACCTATGGGAAAGACAGTGGTCATCAGTAGGGACTTTGACAGGACTGTGAGCAGGGTCAGCGCTGTGCCTAAGGAAGCTTAGTGGGTAGTAGGGATTGGCACGGGCAGTGTCCTTGAGGTGGCAAGCCCGTGGCGGGGCAGAGCTGTTGTCCCAGCCCAGGGGCTGTTGCAGGAACAGGGATGGTGAGGAGAAAAGGATAGGAGTGGCTCTAAGAGAATGGAGGGCCTAGAAACTTCCAGAAAGAACAGAGAAGGTGAGAGTCAGACATGGTACTGGGGCCTGGCGCATGGGTGGCTAAAGGAACAGTGGGGAGAGCCCTGAATCTGGGTCACAAGACCTGGGTTCAGATTAGCTCTGTGATCAGGAACATGTCCCCTTCGGTCCTTAGCTTCCTCATTGTGACATGAAAAGGCTGGACTAGATGTCCTGTGAGGGGCCTCCAGCCCCAGATCTACGCTCCTCTTCACTGAACAAGTGGGAAAATCCTCAGCTGAAGGTTTCCCATTGCCATAGAGTGTCTCACCAGCAGCTGGCTTTGTTCCCTTCTCTCGGGAAATGATCCATTAATAACCGCTCTACCGAGAAATATCTCGAAGCTGCATCTTCACTACACTGGCTACTTAAGGCTTTAGAAACAAGGGGTGTTTATCAGTCAGCAAGCTTTTATGGGGAGTCCTATGTGCTGGCACTGTGCTGGCCACTGGGGACCCAAAGAATGCGGGCTTCCCTCGAGGAGCTTATGTTCCGTAGCCACAGAGAAGTAAAGACGGAACAAATACAGATGAACTCAGGTCTGTCCTGGCTTGACTCTCTTCTGCTTGGTTTTGGTGCCTCTGGCCCAATGCTTTTACCATTTCTAAGGAAGGGGGACAGTACTGAGGGGGTCAGTGAAGTGCAGCTGCTTCCCTTCACACAAACAGTCTTATTCTCTGCTTCTCAAGGTTGACTCACCGATGGATGCCCACAACAGCGATGCCCTTTCTACATCCAGTGACTTACTTGAGATTTTGCTGGCAGAAGACAGAGGCTCCGCCACTGGCTCGGGCTCCTCTAGGAGCGGCGTGTCGGCTGCCTCCGAGTCCCTGGGGTCTGGATCTCTTGGCTGTGGCACATCCAGAACTGGCACTGGTGAGTGGGGCTGACTTGGAAATACTATCACTTTATGAAAGCACGGGCCCCATCAGAGCTGCCATCATCATTCTCGGTCCAGCTCCGCGTTCTCTGCTGGTCTCTTTAACCCTCTTCCAGCTAATAATTCTTAGGGTTTTAAAAAACAGATCTATTTTGTTTTGACACAACAATTCCTTCCTGATTAACCACCCCAGCACCCCTTGTGCTAAAAACCAGAGGACCAGAGCCGGTGCAGGTAGTGATGAAGGTGAGCAACACTTAAGGCTTTCTTCCCTTGTGATTTTTCCATTTCTTAATGGGAAAGGAAAGAAGTGGTTTTATTATCAGATTTAATCATTGGTGCCCTATTAACTCCCGAGGTCAAACATAAGCCCCTTTTTTGGGCTTTTAAAGCCCTTCCTAACCTGGTCCCGGCCAAGTCTGCGTTGTCACCTCTGTGTGCTCTTGGGTCCACTAACAGGCCTCTGCTCCTCACGTGCAGCAGGCCATCTCCCACTCCCAAGCCTTTACACGGGCCTTCCTTCATGCTGCTCTCCTCTCCCTGCTGCCTCAGAGCCCCTCTCCTTGTTTTCGGGCCTGGTGGAGCTTGCCTGACATCCTTTCCCCGGGGGAGGCCGAGGCTGGCGGGTCTTTTGGGTTCAGGAGTATTGAGCCACAGCAGGGCTAAGACCGGCCCGCACACCACTGTGCTGAGCCCCTGGGGACCGGGACAAGGTCTAAACTTGAGGGCTGATCAGCAACAGGATAGGGCCTGTGAGTGGCCACTGGTGAGGTGGGGAAGCTGGCTTTAAAAAACATAGGAGGAGGAGGAGGAAGGAGGAGGAGAGGAGGAAGACCACCGTGTGCACACAGCCTTTCCCAATCCCTTCCTTCCCTACCTTGGACTGAGCTGCCCACCCACTTCTGCATATATGCCGTGGCCCCCCTTTAGAACGGGCAGCTCCTGGAGGGCAGGGCCTGGTTCATGGTTGTCTTTGCATCTCCCGCCCCTGGCATCCAGATGTGCCCAATAAATGCTCACTGCCTGATGAGGCCTCTCTCGAGGTGCCGTCACCCTTCCATGCCCACACTAAGGCTGGCACCTGGCAGGGCAGACGGTTCAGGGCAGCCGAGGAGCCCTGGAGAGGTGCCAGGGAAGCCTTCATGGGACTGACTGTGTGCTTGGGCTCGCCCACAAGACAAGCGTAGGGGACAGGAGGGGAGGCTTGTTCACGGTGGCCATTTTGAGTCTCCTTCAGAATCCTTAGAAATAGTGGCAAAATGTGGAGGGAAAGCAGGGAAGCCGATGGCTGTCTTGTAGAAATCTTGCCTTTGGATTATCCAGGTAATTTAAGAATTAAAAATAAACAAAAAAATCATCTCTGTAACTTCCGGCCTTCCTCCAAGCAGCTGACCTTGCCTTGCTTTTTCTTTCTCACATCCTAATTGCAAAGCGTGGTGCGTGGACACGCTGGGTTTTGTGACGTGCGGTTTTCTCTGGTTGCGCAGGCAGCAGTGACACAAGCCACACGAGCAAATACTTTGGAAGCGTTGACTCCTCAGAGAACAGTCATCGGGCCAAACTCGGTGCTGGCCTCCCGGGCAGCGAGCACTTCCTCAAGTGTGTCCTGCAGGACCCTGTTTGGCTGCTGATGGCAAACACCGACCACAATGTCATGATGACCTATCAGCTGCCTTCCCGGTGAGTGTTGGGCCCTTGGTTTAGGGCTTCAGTAGATGGGACGGTAGAGTGGTTTTTGCAGGAACCTCCTCTTGGGCCCCCCCCTGCCTCAAGGCTCTCCCCCTGCCAGCCTGCCCTCCATTTAGCTACCAGAGAGATCCTCCTAAAGCACCAGTCAGCCCTGTGGCTCCTTCTCACTTAGGGGATCCATGAGACGCCTCTGTCTGCCTTGGAAACTTTCCTGGCCTGGCTCTAGCCTCCCTTTCCAGCTTCGGCACCTCCCCCTGGTGTTCTCACTGTTCTTCCCACAGGCCCCTCGACACCCATCTCCAACTGTGCCCCCTCAGCTCTGCCTTTTAGAGTCTCTGACCCCTCAGGAGCTCCTTCTCTATCAGACCTTTCCTGTTCCCTCTGCTCTCCTTCTCTGTGTTGTATGCCATTTCTGGGTGGTCTCCCCCAAGCATTGCCAGCACCCTTGGTTAGCTGGCGGCTAATGTAGTAGGACATCCACTTTGGCCTGTGCTCCCAGGGAGCTTTGTATAAGTGGGCAGCCCATGGCATCCTCCCAAGCAGGGACTCTGGAAGATGGGCTGTTCACTTTCTCAGGGCTGCTAGCAAGGCTTGACCTCAAATCCAGTGTCCTCTTGGTCTGATTCTAAACCTGTTGTCCCAAACCGCTGGGCCTGGGGGAAGTATTGTGAGGGACACAGGAAATGGGGGCTCACCGTTTTTGTCACATCTCCTGCTCCTTGTCCTTAAAGGAATGAGCTTCCTTTTGTTGAGAGACAAGGAATATGAAGAGGGGGAGGGGCCTGGTGCCAAGCTATGGCAGGGACAGTGTCTGCCAGTCAGTCTGTCCATGCAGGAGTTTGGGTCAGGGGATGATTTCTATGGGCTGGGCTTGAACCTTCAAGGAAAGCTCGGTCTAGGTCTCAGCTTCCTGAGTGAGCTGGGAGCCTAGGGACGGGAAGGGTCCTTGCCCAGAACCGCGTTTGTAAAGGGGCACATGACAGATGTGACCTTACCAAGGGAGCAAATTCTCTGGAAGTACAGCAGCTGCCACTGAACAGACGAGTTCTCGGACCCCAAGATTAAGAGCTCTTGCCACAGAAGAACACTCTGGGCTTCGATCGTTTTTGAGTCGAGATCGATGTCATTGGTCTGCTGTGAGATGCACCTCCCCCATCCCGTCCGTCAGTCGGCTGTTACAAGTTTATTTAAAGAGGACGATGAAAGTCCCCCCTCTCCTGGTTGTCGGGGTCTGCCAGGCGGATTCTTAGGGAGACCTTGCATTTTGTGGGAAGGGTGAAGGAAAGCTCAGCCAAGGCAACAGAAGTAATAGAGAAAAGGGCCTGGGGGAGAGGCCTGGGCAGGGCTGAGGTGACTGAGAAAACTCTCAATCTTTTCTTAAGAAATCCCGAGGCTGTTCTGAAGGAAGATCGAGAGAAGCTGAAGGGTATGCAGAAACTCCAGCCCAAGTTTACCGAGGAGCAGAAGCAAGAACTGCATGCTGTTCACACATGGATGCCCAGGGGAGGCCTGCCCAGAGCACTGGACCTGGCCGTAAGTGCACCGTGGCGGGGAGGGGTTAGGGGAGGAAGAGGGGCTAGGGGTGGGCCCCACTACCTGAGCAGCGTCCAACCTCTCTGCAGCATGATGGGGGCTGTTGGGGAACGGGGGGCACAGAGAGCCAGGTTCAGGTGTGGCCCTGGACGTTTTCTATCTGTGGGAGTTGGGGAGGAAGGTCAGCAGAGCACGATGACCAGAGCATGGGGACGCAGGAAAGTTTCATGACTCCTGACTAGACTGCAAAGGAGGGGGAGAGATATTGAATGATGATAAACCAGTCACTAAAGCGGGACTAAAGTGTCCGTGCTAGGCACCACGCTGGCCCCTGGAGACCCAGAGAAGGTCAGCTTCCCTCAAGGAACAAGGAGTGGATGTTCTGTAGACACAGAGAGGTAACACCCAAATAAATACAAGTACAGTCACCCCAGCCCCTGTGTGGTCAGCCTGACTGCAGGGCCGTTTTCTCCTGTCCTGTTCCTGTCAGCAGACCTGTGTAGGGAAAATGAGGGGACTGAGCTAATTCAGAAAATCACAGTCTGAGAAAGACCCATCCTGGTCATTCAGTCTCCCCTAGAGCTGAGCAGGAATCTCCCCTGCCCCATCCCTGACAAGGGGCATCCAGCCTCTTTCCAGATACCTCCAGTGATGGGGAGTTCACGGCCTTGTGGGAGTCACAGCTTTGTCCTAGACAACTTCCCCTATAGCTCTTGTTCCCCTGAGAACCTTGCAGGACATGAGTCTGATCCCCCTTCCAGGTGCCATCTGGAGTCTAGGCTTCTCCCCATTTGTTCAGCCTGACTTTGTGTGGCATTTTCTCTAGGCCCTTTCTGATCCTAGTTACTTCTCTGGACATACTCCTTCCTAAAGTGGGGCCCACAGAACCCCACGAGGTCTGATCAGGCAGAGCACAGTGGGGTGTTGAGGCCCAGGCTCTGCCAACTCACCTAACTGGAGATGGGGGACAAGACTCATCCAGAGAATAACAAGGGACAGGGGAAGACAGGACTCTGCCCAGACTGGGCAGACTGTGGTGCTGGACCAGGCCTCTCTCAGGACTGGGCCCTCAGCAGGGGCCAGGAAAGGCCAGCCAGTCCCTTTAGCATCCCTGATACCCAGAGATCTTTGTGTCTGCTGCTAGGCCTGGCTCAAGCATCCCAGTCAGCTGCCTTTCCTCCTCCCTCCGTATGTGTATATGTGTGTGTGTGCATATGTATGTGCGTGTATGCCCATGTGTCTGTGTGCACAAGACAGTTACCATGTTCAGTCTTGTGTTGGAGACACTTGTGTCTGCAGCAGAGGGAGGCTCTCTGAAGGCAAAGCCTGGGTCTTTGTCCCTGAAGCTCCCCCACACACTGTGAGCACACATTTGTGGGGTGTGCAGTCTTTCCCTTCAGGTCAAGGCTGGGATGGGTAGGGTGAGGCCCAGAGTTCCCTTCACTATATTCAGTGACCTAGTGAGTTCAGGCAGAGTCTCCCACTACACTGACAAGAAGTTAGACTCAGCTGAGGAATGGAGCCAGGGTGGGTGCTGTGACCCCTCCAGGACAAAGCCGAGCTCAGAATGTGGAGGGAGAAGGTGAGGAGCCCAGCTAGATGGATGACCTAGCTGGGCAGTGTGTGCAGGTCTGTCCTAGATGCAAGGGCCCAGGGTGAGTCCTGTGTCCCAGGAGAAGTGTGGCCTCTGAGGCACCTCATGACCTCTCCCAGGTGAACGCCCATGTGAACTTAGCCATTGTCTATCTACTGAGCAGCCCTGTCCCCTTGCCTTATTTACAGATGTGCCCTGACTGTGAGGAGAGCCAGAGAGACCATGTTGATGGGCCGTATGATGATCTTTCAGCAATGGAGCTCAGTGAAGTGATGGAAATGCAGGGTGAGAAGGGTGTCCCCCCCGCACCCCAAGGGACCAAAGAGGAGACCTAGCCCCGCATCAGCACCTCCGGGCACCTGCTGGCCAACGGGCTACGGTGGAAGGTGCTTGAGAGACTGTTCAGACAGCTTGAAACATGGTTTGAGTGAAACAACTTCTTCATGTCAACTTTTTTGTTTTAGAAAAAAGGACCCTTGTCTGAAGGAATCAGCGTAAAACTGGTGAGACTGACTGTGCTCTCTGCAGTCTGAGGGAGGGGAGGACTCCGGCCTTCCATCTTTCATTCAGCGACGTACCACGGCCCAGCTCACCCAGCTGACTCTCCCAGTTGGATGTGTAACCCCTGTATCTGGGGAGGGTTTCCAGGGACTCCCCTCTCTCCCTATATGTGATGATGATTCGACTTCCTTTAGAGGACGTGTTGAAGACCCAGTGGGAAGTCATCCAAAGCTTGATATGTAAAAATTATTAAGTTGTTAATATTCGAGAAAATTGTTCCAGGCTGTCGAAACGTCCAGCCCCCAATTCTCTCTTCTTTATTTATTGAGCTTCTTTTCTGTCTAAATTACAATTTAGTCATTGTGGAAAAAAAAAGTTTTTAAAAATAAGGAAGCCAGGGAGAGCAAACCAGGCCTCTTCTCACCTTTCTGACAACTACCCAGGCTTCAGTGACTTTAGTGACAGAGAACAGGGGTGGCCAAGAGTGAGGCGGCAGCTCTGGGGTCTGCTCCTGCTGGGAGAAGCATTATAATAGACGATCAGACAAAAAAAGATGAGCTTTGTGACACTTGTTCACACTCGTAGTGACAGTGATGGTGTATGATATGTTACATGAGCCTTGCCTTGCCACGGACACGTATGGAATTGTTCTTGCTCCAGCCCTGGCAGGGCCAGCAGCGATGGGATGCAGGAGGCTGAGGGACAGGCTCCTGGCTCGGGGCTCGCCTGCGCCCCCCGCTGAGCCCACTTCATGCTGACTGCTCTCCCCCGCCCCTGTTCCCCAGTATCAGTTGTCCTTGTTGTTACGGTTATCCTATCACTTCGCTTCAAGAGCGTGATTGTCAGTCTTCAGCCTCGCCTTCTTTTCCGTCGGCCGTTTTCTTCACATACTTGGCTCTGCAGAACCTGCTGACATTGAGAACTAATCACTGAAATACTGTGGAACCTACATTCTCCAGACCCTTTGTGCTGTGACCACCGGTGCCAGGACGTTGTGTGCAAAGGCCAGTCTGCACAGTGACCTGGCCAGCCCTGTCAGGGCCCTAGCCCTGGCTCCGAGGCCCCACACTGGACCTACTGCCTTTTTGAGCCTCGTTCTGACCCAGCTGCTTGATGCAGTGAAACTTGGGAAGTATCTGGGAACTAAGTTTGGGAAAACCAACAAGAGCCACTTGTGTTTGGTGGGAAATTATCGCTGATGAAGCAGTTCATTAATAGGTCAACTTTAAATTGGACTCTGGTGGAGAGAAATATATATGAGGAAGGGGTTTTGTGTTCTTTTTTTCTCCTTGATGGCCTTTAATCTTAAAAAAAAAACAGCTGCCTTCATGGTTATGAAGACCATTAGGTTGTTTTGTTTTTTTAATCTCATATTGAAGGTCCTCTTTATAGTAAATTCACTTTAGTCTTAAAAAAAACCCATCAGCTGCCAGATCAGGCCTAGAAAACTGTAGTTCTCAGTGAATCTAGAAATATTCTCATCCTCTATGTCTGAAGCAGGCCTTCATTGGGATTCCAGCGGCCTTCCCTGTCTCCCTCTCAAGATGAATGTCAGTTAGTGCTCAAAGATGTGCACGCATACACACACACACACACACACACACACTCACAGACTCAGACACACTCATGCACACACAGACATGCACACACACACTCATGCACATACACGCACACAAACATGCACACACTCATGCACACACATGCTCATGCACATACACGCACACTCACAGACATGTACACACTCAGACACATTTGCACACATACATGTACACACTCAGACTCAGAAACACTCGTGCACACACTCACAAACATGCACACTCACAGACATGCACACACTCAGATGCACTAGCACACACTCGTGCACACACTCACACAGACACAAGCACATGCATGCACACCCTGACACACACACACACACACACACGCACACACATATGCTTTCCAGAGGGTTTCCCTAACCTCACCGTTAGGGGCTTATTTCTTCTCTGCATTTTTGTATTTTTTTCCCCAGATGGTGAATGTTTTTGCCTCTCTGCTTTAACTAAGTGTCTCAGATTGGAACACTTCAGGTCATTCTGTGGCTGTCTTTCTACAGTGTCAGTAATTAAGCCCGGCCTCTTTTTCTGTGAAGCGGACAGACAGACAGCTGGACGTACATGCGGACCGGCTGTCAGCAAACGTCTGCCGCCATTTGGAAGCTGAGCCTTTGTTCAAGGTTTCTAAAGTGTGTGTTGATTGTTATTTAAACTCCGTGTGATGCCTTGTTTCAGAGTCTGTGTGGACAAGCAGCTTGTTCACACACGTAGATTCTGAGTTCACTGTTCGTGGCTACTTTTTATGACTTTTTTGCCTTTTAGAAAATTGGCTAAATAAAGTAAATATATTTTTGTTTGTCTCATTTTCTTGGATCTGTGACGCCATGTCCACCACAAAGCAGCTCAGAAAGGAACAAATTAAATGGGCAATTAGCCAGATGGGAGCTAGAATTGAGGATTGAGAAGCCAAACTATTCCCCAGAAAACAGGATTGGGAATATTTTTTTTTTTAACTTTTGCTTTTTGGAGGAGGAAAGTGGGGCAATTGGGGTTAAGTGACTTGCCCAAAATCACACAACTAGTAAGTGTTAAGTATCTGAGGCCGGGTTTGAACTCAGGTCCTCCTGACTCTAGGGCTGTGCTCTATTCATTGTGCCACCCAGCCGCCCCAGGATTGGGAATATTCTTAAAAGCAACTTTAGTTTAAAAGAAGTTCCCTGGCACTGGACTTGTAGGAAAGCCTGGCAAAGCGGCAGTTGAGACTCTTCATACAGCTTTTTAACCTGGTCAGTTAGCCAAGTCCAGTGAAAGGTCTCTCATCATCCTTGAGAAAGAGATGGGCAATGGGCATGCAACCGTGGTGTGGTTAGTTGGATCTGGAGCCAGTGTGGTGGTGAGTAGCCCTGGGATCTCTGGTTGGCCCTGTGCTTCGTGAACATTCAGCCGTTTGGATGAAGGTCCGGATGGCCCGCTCCTTGGGTTCACAGATGGCACCAGGCTGGGAGGCAGAGCTAACAACCTAGAAAACAGGATACCAAAAAGATTTTGGAGCTGCCTCAGCCAAGTTGGAATTCAGTGGAGATGAGGACAGACTCAGACCCTTGGGATCAGGAGCTCAGCCTAGGGAGCAGGGGCTACTTCACAGTCTGTCTGGAAAAAGAGCCTGGGGTCCTAATGACCTGCACATGCAGTACACGCTGCAGTATGGAAAGCAGGATGATTTAGGGCTGCATTATGGGGAGGAGGCCCATCGGTTCTAGGAATAAAGAGCAGATGGTCCCTCCATACTCTGTCCCCAGTACACCACATCCCTAGAGGATGATTGTCAGTGCATTTTAGCATGGTTCTCGATCAGCTGGAGAGGAAGGCAGTGGTGATGGTGAGGTGATGAAGGGCCTGGAGGCTAGGTCACAGGAGAATCAGCTGAAGGAACTGGGGGTGCTTGGGCTGCAGAAGGGAAGGCCCAGGGGCCATCACAGCTTTCCTCAAGTACCTGGAAAGCTGTCTTGGAAAGGAAAGGCTAGATCTTGTGGGCTTGGCCCCAGGCCGTGAGCTCTAGCTGTTCCTACCAAGCTGGGAGGGCTTCAGGGACAGGTCTGGTGATGGACTAGGTGCCTCTTGTCTGAGGGCCAGCCAGCTCAGCTCCCAGAGGCCCATCACTGGGGAGCAGGGTCAGAGGGGAATGGGGCTGGGTATTTTGACCAAAGTCTGCCTGTTCAGCCTTAGAGAGGAGGGTAGTGAGAACCTGGTCAGTGGGAGAAGCGCCCACACAGGCAAGATACAAGAGCTTTCTCAGGCTCCTAAGACCTGGGAAGGATGATAGCCCCCTGGTCAGCCAGCTAGCTTTCTAACCAAGGCCCAGGAGGTCATAGGATCACAGACCCAAAGCCTGAAGGGTGCGAGGCCTGGCCCCAGATCACCCAGGTGGGATGTACAAATTTGGGCCTGCCCTCCCCCATGACATATCCAGCTTCTTGCCACCCCATCCCTCTCCTTGAAGTCTTGATTAGAGGTTGGTGCCTAGGCCCAAAGGGCACAATTGTGCCTTAAAGCAAACAAACACCTTGGGGGGGGGGGTCGGCCCTCCATGCCTTCACTAAGTAATAGGCGGCTGCCAGACCATCTCTGTCACCTCCTCAGTGCAGATGGCGGAGCCTGCCTGGTTTATGGTGTTTACTTGGACCCATTAGGACTGAAAGCTGTGTAGAGTTTCCGGGTCGAGGCCCCTCCAAAGAGTCCCTGGCAAGATCAAAGCTCAAGAGGCTGCAAAATAAGCCACTTATCCCAGGGCCCTTTGAACAAGGCTGTTGGACCTCAGGAACAAATGGCAGCAAGTCCACAGAGGCTGAGGCTAGGGGAGGGGGAGGCAGGCACAGGACACTGCCTGTGGCCACAGAGAATGTTTGGATCCAGTCAGAACGTCAGGGCTGAGGACTCCTAATCACAGCGCTGTGGATTGGGAGCTGAAAGGGGTCTTCGGGGTCTGCCAGCACCACTCCCTCCACTTTACAGCAGGGCAAACTGAGGCACAGAAGGGTAAGATAATTGCCTTGAGACCACAAGCTAGGAAACTATCCAAGGCGGCATTTGAGGCCTTTCTGATTTCAGGCCTAATGCCCTTCCCACCACCGAGCACGTAGGCCATCCTGCTCCTTGGAGATGGACCTTCTTAGCCTTCAGGCGAGTGTCCTAGGCCCCTTCTCAGGATCACATGTTTAACCACATACATTAAAGTGCATCAGATGACAAGGGAATTAGGAAGTAGCCTTTTCCCATCCAGCTTCACAGGCCCCTCGGGTCCCATGGGCCCCAGGAACAGGCCCCTGATCTAGTATGAGGCTCCTGCTGTGATAGGATGCTGAACAACACAGGATGATGGACCAGGCTGTAGGGTGATGCCATACGGGTCCTGAGGGCAATCAGCTGCCTCCCTTCCCTGGTGGTCTACAAGCGAAGGACCCTTCCCTAGTACAGCACAGGGAAGCCAAAGCCTCTTAGGCAGGAAACGGTCCCAGCCCTTAAGATTAAGGGTCCGAGGTACTGATGTTCAGCCAGCTGACTCTGCTCCTGCAGGGACCCCTACGGAGCTGGGCGTCCTTGCCAATGCGGAGGCTCAAAGAGTCTTGGGCGGGGGGCTGAAGAACCAGTCAGACTCCCAATACACATGAACACTGAATGTTGGCTTAAGAGGGAAACAAGTCTCTGAAGAACCCAAATGTTAACAAAACAACAGCCTGTCATCCGCAAGCCTCAGGGCCCTGTGGGCTGAGCCTCATCACTTAGAGAGCCTTTCATAAGTATGTTCTCTGCCACGTGATGAATGAACAAACAGGAGGGGGAAATGTAAAGCCCCCTCCTCATTTGACCAAAGAAGAGTCTGGGGCTGACACAGGCAAAGTCACTTGTCGGGGGATTCCACAACTAGTTAGTGCCAAAGGCTGGATTCAAACTCGGGTCTTTTGACTCCAGGCCCAGTGTTTGGCTTCACCCTCCAGCTTGGGCAGCTCTAGGTCCACTGGAAGAACCCTGGATTATATCGCCTATTCAGAGAATCTTGTGCGTTATAGATACAGGAGAACTCAAAGATCAACTCTAAGGCAGCTAGGTGACGCCATGGTGCTTAGAGCATCACCCCTAGCTGTGTGACCCTGGGCAAGTCACTTCACCCTGTTTGCCTCAGTTTCCTCATTTGTCAAATGATCAGGAAAAGGAAATGGCAAACCCCTTCAGGATCTTTGCCCAAAAAATGAGGTCATGAAGAACCAGACGTGACTGAAAAACAACTGAACAAAAGAGATGGGCTAGGCCAGTCCCTCCTTTGACAGATATGGAAACCGAGGCTCGGAGAAAAGAAAGCAGATGTCCAAGGCAGCAATCATATGTGGCAGGCATCACGCAAAGCACTTGGGATTTGGAGCAAGGAAAACCCGAGCAGCTCATATTCTAATGCAGGAGTCGACACGAAAACCTCAGAGTGCTACAGACCTGTTCTGGGTACATGGCGCTCACTGCTGGAGAACCTCTCCCCTGCTGGGCAGCCAGAGCCGCCTGTCCCCTCTCAGGGACCAAGAGCCCCATGGTCACGTTCTCCACCAGCAGGACAGCCACCAGCGCCTGAGGCAAGCAGCTCAGAAAACACCATCCACACACCTCTGTCCTTCAGAAGTGGGAGAATTACAGAAAGAGAAGAGAGAAAGATGTTGCCATGCTCTCATAGAAGGGTGGGGGTCTAGGAGGCAGAATGCGGAATACTCTGTCAGATACAATGACCACTTTGGTCATCTTTGCTTACATGTTTTTCTTTGTTACAAGAGACCATTGAAATCCTGGAGAATTGGAGTGGGGTAAAGGAATTTGCACATTCACAGGTACCAACACGGCAGTGGGAGAGGGAATTACTTATTCTAATGGCTGAAGGCTTCAGGTGACTTCCAAGAGTTGGAAGGGACCTACCTACCTGGTAGGAATTTGGAGTCCCCTTCCCTTTCTTCTCCACCAGAAAAACCTTGTCAGCTTAGCTATCAACAAATGGCTATTCAGCACCTTCTATGTGTGTACCCTTTAAATTCCCCTCCCTGTGGCAAAGCTCCAATTGCCCCATGATTGCTAGGGCTCTGGCAGCTGGGCCCAATTACAGTCTGTGATTATCATGAGCACCTTAGGGACTCTGAAGACAGCATCAGATTTGGAATCAAAGGACCTTGTTTAAGCCTGGCTCCTTTGCTGATGTGTGTGACTTAAGGCAAGTCCCTTCATCTATCCTTGCCTCAGTTTCTTCACCTGTAAAATGGAAAGGTTGGATTAGACAGCCTCTAAGCACTCTTCCAACTTTGAAGTTCTATGATCTCAGTATTCTTTAACATGTTTTATGTGTGAAAGACCGGAGTCTTGCCTAAGACAGCACCTTTGTCTACAACAAAATGGAGCCCTGGGATAGCCATACTGAATCCTGAGACCCGGGGACATTCCTTGGGAAGCATAGGTGTCATTAGACCTGCCCTGCTCAGTCATGACTGAAAATGCCCAAGATCCCACAGTTGTCCTTGTTTTGTACTGCGTGTGGAGGGTGTCTTAGAGAGAATTCAAGGGACATGCAAACCTTTCCAGACTCTCTCCTCACAATTGCTTTATTAATAAAGGCCGATACTGTAAATAATCTGGAGAAGCAAGAAATAGTTTACCTGTCAGATTTATGGAGCAGGGAAGACTTTATGACCAAAAAGAGTTGGAGAGCATTATGAAATGCAAAATAGATAATCTTGATTACATCAAATTGAAA
>CM053593.1:381992239-382020785 GCA_028646575.1 Pseudocheirus occidentalis
AGGAGATCGACTTCATAATTACCTGGAGGGGCTTATACGAATTGATGCTGAGTGAGAAGAGCAGAACCAGGAAAAATTTGTCCACAGTCACAGATACATCACATGTGTGATGACCAATTTTGAAAAACTGGACTCTTCTCACCATCACACAGTTAAAAGACAACTCTACAAGTCTCAGGATAGAAGGAGATGTCTACATTCAGAGAAAGACCCAGAAAGACCAGAGTTTAAAAGGGGACTGAAGCAATGCATGCTATCATTCTTTTCTATGTTTGGCTTTTGTTTCTCTTTTCTCACTGTTCACTCCATTGGCTATAACACCTATACAACCAGACTATTGTACAATGTGAAAGAGTCTGCAGATCCTATACATGATTGTTTGCCACCATGGCAGGAGTGGGGGGTGGGAGGAAGGGGAGAAAAATCTGAAACTCAAGTGATTCTGGAACTGAATCTTGTAATCTAAAAGTAAACAAACTAGTCAATAAAATAAATTTTTAAAAAATGTTTAAAACAAAAAACAAAAACAAAAAAACCAACTGCTTTATTAATCCAGAACAGAATCACTGTATTCTCTTGAATATTCTACAAGCAGCCTTGAAGCCTAGCCTGGGAGCTACGTCTGCTGGTCAGGGATTGATTCTGATATAGAAAAGATAAACATTCTAATAATAGAATGCTTTCCTGCTCTCATTCAATTTGTCTTTATTCTTCTTCTTAATCTCTTTTTTGTTAACTGTCAAGTTGCTTAGTGGGCATTAAGATATTAAATGTTTATTAATTTATCTTTTTATCATTATGTAATGTCCTTGTTGAGCTTTGATAAATTGGAAGGTTGTTTTCTTTTATTGCTATTCCATTTTTTAACTTGTTATATCACAAACCAGCCTCTTAATTTTCATGTTCTTTTTTCTGTATGCTGGAACTATTTCCAATAAGGATATTTAAAAAAGAAAGCTAGTAAGAGAGTATGTGGCACTCCAAGCTATGCAGCATAAGTCACCAAAGGCATCTGCTTTTCCATGAAAGCTATCATTGAGCATTGAGAGTGACGTTTCAGGACCACTTCAGAGGAAGAGCTCCTGTGCTATCTCTCTGAAGTAGCTTGCTTCAACTTCCATTTTTTTTTCCTTTTTTTGAGGGGGTGGAGGGAGAAGGGAAGGCGGGGCAATTGGGGTTATGTGACTTGCCCAAGGTCACACAACTAGTAAATGTTAAGTGTCTGAGGCCAAATTTGAACTCATGTCCTCCTGAGTCCAGGGCCACTGCTCTATTCACTGCGTCACCCAGCTGCCCCTCTTAGTTCCATTTTCAACCCCTGATGCCACAATCACAGCTGGATGCCAATCACCAGTCAGAGGAGTTTATTGTCATGAAACTGCATTTGCCTCAGTTGAGTTGAAGGACTTTAGGGATGGGACTGAATTTGATCATCTTGCTCCATCACCTTCAAGAAATGTGCCAGGCTAAAAGGAGTCTGTCAGAAGATATTAGCCCAGGAAACCCACTCATTGCTCAGTATGTCATTCTGTGTTCATCTCTCAGAATCTGTCCTGCTGAACTTGTCTTATTGTGTCCATCCGGACAGATCTGAGCACTTACAAGATGAACAATGATGTATCTCTGTCTTCCCATACTCTATTATTTCTCCCACAAGTGTCAGCCTTTGCTAGGAACTGTGGAGCTGAACCCAGGACCCTTCCCCTCTGCTTGAGGTCAGAGACCTTGTGCCAAGTCAAGCAAGGTCCAGAAAGCAGATGGGTCAGCACTAATGACATCACTGTAATGGTCTAGTGTAGAACTTCCTCTAAAGGATATTTCTCAAAGGTAGAGTGATCAGCTGCTTCTCTGATAGGACTTCCTCATATTAATTTGTTGTCTCTGCCCTCTGACAACTCTCCAGAGCCCCAGGGCTAAGGAAGCAATGATTCTCTGGCTGCTACTATTGCTGGAGAGTGACCTAGCGTGTCTGCATCTCCCTTGTCAGTTAAAAAGATAAGTCCTACAGAATGATATTTCTAGACTCCTTTCCCAACCCCAGGACGGTTACAAGAGTATGAGATTTGGGGGTGGAGATGTTCTGTATGCTGAAAGGACTGTTACAGAGTATTGCTGTGGTTGTGACGAATGACAAATAGTTACCATCATTCCTATTAATGACTAAATACCTCACAAGGTTATCATGAGGACTGAATAAGCTAATGGATGCCAAACACTGTAAATCTTATAGCACCATGTAAAAGCTGGTTATCTTTCTGCCTGGTTGTCCTTCATTATATCTCTATCCATCTATCCTTCTGCTGTCTATCTATATCTAGCCATCTTCCTGTCTTCTGTTTATCCATCTCTGTCTGTCCATCTCTACCTATTCATCTGCTATTCTTCTGAGCATCTGTCTACATCCATCTCTCTACCCTTCTGTCTGTCTACCTGTCTATCCACCTTTCTGTCACCTCTGTTTGTTTCTTAGTTGGGCTAGTCATTCTGTGTACAGACTCCACTGTATTCCGGATGGTTATGCTTTTTCTGCTTTCCACTTTGTAATGCAATAACATGACCTCTCTCTTGCCTAGCCCTAGGTTCCTGGGCTCTCAGCCCAGAGAGTGTTGCTATGGAGATGAGAGGTTCAAGCAGACTCCATCCACCAGCCCAGAGTTCACCAGTTGGTGACATCATTTGAACTTGGCTTTCTGGGACTATGTGTGTGTTGGAGGGAGAATTCTGGGACAGAGAAACCAGAAGAGTTCTTTGTCCATGTGATCCCATGAAGGCTGACTAGGGTGAGCAGTGCGCCTGCCCTCTATATTTCCCTCCTCC
Organism: Pseudocheirus occidentalis; assembly: GCA_028646575.1. Lineage (NCBI taxonomy): Eukaryota > Metazoa > Chordata > Mammalia > Diprotodontia > Pseudocheiridae > Pseudocheirus > Pseudocheirus occidentalis. The sequence continues at coordinate 381,995,057 of CM053593.1, forward strand.
CAAGGTGGGGGCAGGGAGCTGCTGTTGCTCTCCAGAGGGGTTCGAATTGTGAGGTGCCTTAAGGACAGCGTCAAGCCAAGGACAGGCAGTGAGACCAAGCACCAGCTAAGAGACAAACGAGATGTCCTGGGACATCTCCCTATTCCTGAGTCTCCTTGGGGTGCGGGAGCAATTCCTCAGCACCTGACCAGCTCCTCCAACATCTGTCTTTCTTCCCTTCCCACGAAAGAGGGGGGAAAATGAAAAGAAGATGGTTAATTCAATCTTTGCCACACAAGCCTCAGGCTCTTTACCCAAAGAATTGTTCCATATATTGGAGGCAAGAAGACCCGAGTTCAAATCTAGCCTCAAACACTTGCTAACTGTGTGACCCTGGGCAAGTCACTTAACCTCTATCTGCTTCAGTTTCCTTGACTATAAATTATAGTACTTATGTCCTGTAGTTTCTGTGAGGATCAGACAAGACAATATTTATCAAGTGGTTGGCATGGTGCTGACATGTCTGTAACAGTCATTCCCTTCCACTGCACAAGGGCGGACGGCCCCAAACATCAGACTTTGCTGCTGCTGCTGCTGCCCTTGTTGAGGTTGCTGACTTTGGAGAGGGCTCTGCTCTCTGTTCTTGCTGTCAGCCTCCGGAGGCAAATGCAGCTGCTGCCGGTGACTTCCTAGAGCTGGCACCCCTTCTTTCTCCTCCCCAGGGTGAGGAGAGGGAGCCCAGGCAGTGACAGGAATGGGAGTTGTGCCCTGGACATCCCCCTACTTTCAGGTGGCAAAGGTGGCTATGACCCCATAGGCTTTGCCTTCACTGACCCGTCCAACCAAGTATCCAAATCCAGCTCAAACCAAAAGCCAAAATGAAAGGGCCCATCCTCAGCAGCAGTGCCTTCAAAGGGCTGGCAGCTAGTCAGAACCAGGCCCTGGAAGTGGCCTGGAAGAGGGGAATTTAATCCTCTGAATAGAGCTGACTTTCAGGACCCTGCTCACAGCAAGGTGATCATGACACTCAGGTTAGCCTGAGTGAAATTCATGAAAGAAACAAGTCCCTCTGAGAGAAGTGTTCTCTAAGGCCCGGTATCAGGGGAGATTCTTAATCCACAAAGGCAGAAAAAAGGAAAGAGCTGAAAGAGTTGACAGAACCAAGCAAAAACATAAGAGTTAAGAGACATTAGGTAAATTAATTTACCACTGTCAGCCTTTCTCAACTGGAAAATGGAAACAATGCCTCAAAAAGCAGTGTGGCATAGCGACTAGAGAACCAGCAAGATCTGAGATCAGGTCCTCCTTCTGACACATCCTGGCTGTATGACCCTGGACCAGTCACTTAACTCTGCATCTGAGGATCATAAGATCATGGATTTGGAGCAGAAAGGGGTCATCTAGTTTACCTCTCTCATTGTATATATAATGACCATGTGACCCCGGGCAGAGCTCTTGGGCCCCGAGGCAAAACTTGAGATCCCTTGCCTGCACTGGCAGGGGAGTCTCCCTAAGAGAAGTGCCCTAGGTTGATGAAAATGCAAGTCTGGATCCCAAACAGCATCAGCAATACCCACACCACATACAAACTTTTCCTGACTACAGCAACCCTATAAAAAAAATAGTGCATATATTATCCCCATTTTCCAAGTGAGGAAACTGAGGCACATAGAGGTCATGGGACTTACCCAGAGTCCCATAGCTACATTGAAACTTGGGGCAAGGGGGAGCTCGGGGTCCTTCACAGAGGTTCAGCAAGTTTTCAAATTTCAGCAAATTTCAGCAAATTCAAATTCATGAAGGCTTTTTACTGTCCCCTGAAATGGTTCTTAACGAGAGGCAAGGGATCCATGGACCATAGATTTCAAGTGGACCATGAACTTGGATGGGAGGAAAAATGACATTTTTCTTTTCACTAACCCCTAAATGAAATGTTAGAGATTCCTTCAATTAGGAATTCAGACCCTGAACCACAAACAGAAGCAGTACCTAGGACTTGGTCACCAGTAGAAAGCACAGATCTTTGCCTATTCTATTGCAGTTGTTGCACATGTCCCAGAATGCCTTTGCACTTAGGAGAAAAGGGACCGAGCATTTAACAAGCACCTACTATGTGCCAGGACTGCGCTAAGCACTCTATAAATCTTATCTCATTGGATTCCCTGCAAAAGCCCTGGGAGGTGGATGTTATTGTTATCCTCTTTGTACAGCTGAACAAATTGAGGTAAACTGTAACTAAGGCCAGAGGGGCACAGCAGGTCTGCAGCAACACTGGAAATCGGATTTTCCAGACTCCAGGCTCTACACGACCCGCTGAGCTGAGGACGCATCACTACCAAGTTTCTTCAGCTGTAAAATGAAAGGGATGGACTATTTGACCTCCAAATTGTCTTTCAAGGAGGAATCTGTGTGTTGGGGCCTTCGCTGCCTTCGAGATGTCCCAGCCCAGTGAGTTAAGTGCTTTGGGGAAGGAAGGAGGAGGGAAGAGGGAGGAGGGAAAAGAGGGAAGAGGGAGGAGGGAGGAGGGAGAGAGACCCGCTGAAGGCCAGGTCCTACGTCGGGTCTGAGACAATGAATCCACCTGGCGCTCTCTCCCCGCTTTGGTTCACTACAGAAAAGGAGCAGATGGGCCGGCTGGAGACTGACCCACGGAAGGGCTGGGTCTGGCTGGGCTCGGCTGGGCTGGGTTGGCTGTCTTGGCTTCCCCTCCCTCCTCACCCTCTCCATCCCACCCCTACAGCCAGGAGGACAACAAAAGCGCTTGGGCGTCCCTCCCTACGCAGAGGCCCCAGACCCAGACAAAAGAGGCCGAGGCAGAGAACACCTGTCACTAGCTCTGGCTCTCTCCGCTCTCCCCGCGCAGTCCCCCCAGCTCTCCCCACCCTGCCCCACTGTTGGGGCGCCCGCAGCTGCCAACTGTCAGCTGCATCAAATTACCAGCCTCTGGCTCCCCTGGGGCAGGAAAGTGCCCAGCACGGGGAGAGGGAGGGAGGGCGGCTGGGGCAGGACCAGTGATGCCTCGGGCCTGTGCCTTTCCCCCCCCCCCCCTTCGAAGCAACCTCAGCCCTGAGCCATGAGCATCCTCTCGAAGCCTGGTGTGGCCATTCTCTCAAGACAGCTCATCATTTCCGGTCCAATGCACCCTCTGAATACGGTGCATCCTCTCAGTTCTAAACGCCTCATCTCAGCCCAGAACAGCCTCTCTCCATCCAGAACACACCCCTTCCATCAATCCAAAGCAGGCGATCTTCTCAGTGATGGGCAGGGAGGCAGGCTGGCAGAATCCGGGCTGGGTAGCTCGGCTACTAGAGAAAGGAAGACTGCCTGGAGGACACACTTTCACTCCCTTCCAGAAGTGCCCCCCTCCCACTGGACCTGTACAGTCTTTAATATATGCTAGTCAAATAGCATTGAGTCTAAACTTATGCACAACGTAGCCTTGGAGCCCAAGGACACAAATTCTGAGCTGGCCTCTGCTACTTACTAGCTCTAATATCAGGCCAGATGTTCTCTGCATTTTGGTCTCCTTATTTCGGAGACAGGAGGTCAGGTAAGGGTAGAGTAAGCTAGTTTTTGATACACTCAAGAGCAATGAGAGAAAGAGGTCTTTATTCAGAGAGTAACTGAGAAAATGGAGCAGCAGTTTGACATAAAAGGGATTTAGGGTGGCATGTTATACCACACACTACAATAATTTCCAAATGGATAAATGATCAAAGTATAAGAAACTACACCATTAAAAAATGAAAGAGGAATTTTTATATGAGTGGATAGGGGATGAATTTGTAACCAGCCAAGGCAGAGAAATGTTACAAAAGACAAAATGGGTTAATTTGATAATATAAAAAATTTTGAAAGGTTTTTACAGGAATAAAGCCAATGTAACCTGATTCTCTTAACAGAGAAGTGGTCAAAGGACACTTTGACCAGGCAACACACACTGGAGTCTGAGGACCTAGGTTCAAATCCCACTTCCAAAGTTTACAATCTCAGTGATCTTGGGCAAGTCACTTAACCAACCTGGGCCTCAGTTTCCCCTTCTATAAAATGAGGGAGTTCAGCTTAATGGCCTTTGAGGTCCCTTCCAGTTATAAATTTATGATCCCATGCCCTGATCCTACTACCTGCAAAAACAGTCAGAACTGTTAATAATCAGAAAAATGCAAATTCAAACTACTGATCTATCACCTTACACTTAAATTGGAAAATATGAGAAAAGACTCTCCAAAAAATTCAGTAAGAAAACAGGCATGTTAATTCTTTGCTGGTGGAGCTCTGTAGCCCCAGAGATAGAAACTAGAAGTAAAAGGCAGAAGGTGCAATGAGGCCAATTTAGGTTTGACATCAGAAAGAACTTCCTAATGATTCTATCCACCCAAACATGGAGCAGAGGAAACTGGGGTTGCCCCCTCCTTGGGTCTTCAAGCAAAGGCTTCAAGGCCACTTGTGGGTGCAGAAGATTCCTGTTCAGGGAGAGGTAGGACTATTCTGTGACCTCAAAGGGCCCTTCCAGCTCTGACTTTCTATGTTTGTACAGGGTGGATTTGATCAAATATGAGCTTTAGGGGTTGAGCCCATGCTAAGTCAAAGGAAGAAAGGATTACATATGTTGCTGGAGTTGCTTAATTTTCCTATAGGGAGGACAATGATTTCATCCAAGGATGGGAAGCAGGAGAAATGTTGCCAGTCCTACCTGATCCCTCTTTGTCTTTCTAAATCAGTGGTTCTCAACTTTCCTAATGCCGCAACTCTTTAATATAGTTCTTTATGTTGTGGTGACCCCCAACCATAAAATTATTTTCGCTGCTACTTCATTTTTTTGGCGTTTTTGGAGGGCAACTGGGGTTAAGTGCCCTGGCCAAAGTCACAGCCAGTAAGTGTGTCAAGTGTCTGAGGCTGGATTTGAACTCAGGTCCTCCTGACTCCAGAGCCAGTGCTCTACAGAGCCAGTGCTCTATTTACTGAGCCACCTAACCGCTCCTCCTTGCTACTTCATAACTGTAATTTTGCTACTGTTATGAATTGTAATGTAAATATCTGATATGCAGGATGTATTTTCATTGTTACAAATTGAACATAACCCACAGGTTGAGAACCACTGTTCTAAGTGATTGTCACTCCGGGGGAGATTTCCTTGGACCACTCACTACTGGAATCACTCTCAGAGACTGGAAATAATTGAAAGAGATTTTCTCAGCCGAATTTAAAGAGTAGACTGAATTTAAGAAACTAATGTAAGAAATAAACAGTCCAAAAGATAGGCCGTGCCTTAGGTGCGCCTGACTGACTGAAAGGGTCTGAATCACAAAAGATAGATGCTCTGGCTATGGGCTAAAAGAGTCCAGATGCCCTTTCCCCACAGGGAAGAGATGGCATAGCAGCTATCATCCATTGGAGCGACAGGAGGCAGCAGAGAGCAATCCAGATAGGAAGCAGTACCGTGATGAACCAGAAGATGGCAGAATGGTCCGGTCATGAATGTGCTTCCCACTCACAGTTCAGACACAGGACCACAGATTTATCCGTTAATTGGACTTTAGAGGTCAAGTAATCCAAACTCTACATTTTGCAGAAGCCAAGTGATTTCTCCAAAGTTACTCAGGTTGATAAATAGCAGGTGCAGGATTTGAAGCCAAGTCTCCCTTCCAGGAATGTTAGATCCAGAGTTATGGTTTTTTTCCCTCCTTTTTCACTGAACCATCCTACCTCTTATCACCATAGCAGTCTGGTGGCTACTTGAGAACTGCAAACTGCAACCGAGGAGGCTGCGGCTCCATCCTCCAAACCAGCCTGGAGCCTCTCCACTCAGGGACTCCCTCTGCTTCTCTCCTAACTAGCTCAGCACTCTCTTTTCTAGGGCTTGGCTGCTCTCCTGCTCTACTCCCCATCCCTCAGGCATCTGTTGGAGACCAGAATTCACTTCCCTGGCCACCACTTCTCTCCATGTGTCGTCCTTCCCCATTAGAATGTAATCTTCTAGAGGGTAGGCATCTAGTTTTTTAACTGGACCCCTAGTGCTTAGCCTAGTGCTTGGCATATGATGATAAGTTCTCAATGAATGCTTTTGTTCATGGTCGCATTCATTCAGAACACTGCTCCTTCTCCAGTTGAGAAGCTGCCCTAGGGGCTTGGTTGGTCTTGGTTCCCTAGGCATGTACTCCCTCTCTCACAAGTCTTGGTTCCCTAGGCATGTACTCCCTCTCTCACAAGTGTCCTCAGCTGTGTGCTCCCTCACCTGCCAATAACAGGAGAGGGATATACGGATGAGTGTTTTCCTTGTCTTTTATTGGGCTGTTAATTAAATGTCTTTTGCTTTGAACTTAGGTGTCTTTGAATAGATTTAGGGGAAGAAACATTGACTGGGGTCCTATGTAAGCTGTGATTTTGAATGAAGGCTGATCCAAAGAGTGCCTTAAACCTAGGGTGGCTTTTGAGGGCCCCAGATCACACTGACAAAACAGTCTTCCCTCCTCCGTGCTGACTGTTGGAGGGAACGGGAGCCTGCCTACCACTCCCACAGAGTGGGCAGAAGAACCCTTTCAAAGCCACCTTGTTAGCTGGCACCAGCACATTCAGTCTGGGACCCAGCACGCCTGTCCAGAGCCCCAAGACAGGAGGGAAGAGTCTGGACCGTCTGCTGCCTGGAGGAGGTCGTTTACAGGTCTGGGAAGACTCAACAGCTACCTGAGGTCCCTACTCTCGACGTCTGCAGGCTGGCTGGTGGGGCACAAAGGTAAAAAGGAAACAATGTTTGTTCATGCTCCAGGAGCTTTGAATCTACCTTTGGGATCGAATCCTACTTGGGTAACTTGTACCTTAGTGACCTTGAAGAAATCATTTCACCTGAACCTGTGAAATGAAGTTGGACTAACTAAGTAGCTTATGGGGTCTCTCCTAGTTCGAGAGCTACGGTTCTACCCAGGAAGAAGGCGGAGGAGGGGAGTTGGGGCAAAGTGAGCAGGATCAGCGATCCCGGGCAAGCAGGGACCCCGGAAGCCGGGGAGGCTGAGCTCGGCAGCATTTTACACCTAGATGAGGGACCGAGCGCTACCCCCTCACACCGAAAGCGACTTGTCCAAAGTCAACCCACCAGTTACTTAGTCACGGAGACCTGAACTCAGGGCCTCTGACTCCAGAGTCAGGGCTCTCCCATTTGTGTGCCTCAGCGGGACACAGCAAGGCGAGGACCAGCTCCAGTCCCCCAGCCCCCGCCCGGGCCAGCAGCTCCCGGGTCGCAGCCGCAGGACCAAACAAAGGCTTTGGTGCTCATTGGTCCTCGAGACCTCCTTAGGTTTCCGCAGCCCATTGAGATGCAAATAAGAGTATATAAATGCCGTGGAGGGGGACAACAAGGCCCAGGAGTTGGTGGGGGGGAGTGTCCTAGTACTTCGAGGGGCGCATTCGAGCTCTTCTTCCCAAGTCACAGCTGCCCGTCCTGCTCCCCACCCCTTCTCCTCTCTCTCGCCCATACCTCCTTCCTTTCTCCCTCCGCCTTTGACTCCTCCTTCAGTTCCCTCCGTCCCACCTCCCCTTCATCTCTCCGTTACCCTCCTCTTTTTACTCCTCCCCCTTTCCCTTCCTCCCTCCTCTTACCCCTCCCCTTTCTCGTCCTGCCCCCTCTCCCTTCCTGCCTCCCGCCCCGCTCCTCTTTGCCCCCTTCCCTCCCCTCTTTCTTTCCTCCTCTCGCTCCTCCCTTCCCCTTGCCCCCTGGATTCCCCCTTCGGACCCCCCTCTCCCAGCCCAGGTCTCCGCCCCCCCAGGTCTCCGCCTCCCCCCCCCCCCGACCCCATCCCCATAGCCCAAGGCGCCCGCGAGCAGAGCTCGGGCTCTCGCCACAAAAGCCTCCTGGGCTCGGGGAGGGTTCCGGTCTTTCCGTTCCGCTTCGTTCCGTCCGTCTCGCCCGCCGCCCGGCTGCCAGTCATGGCCCCATCTTTCCGGCCCAGCCGAAGCCGCTCCGGGCGGGAGGAGGAAGATTTCTGGGAGGCGAAGGGAGACCGAAAGGTGAGGGGGCCCCCACCTCCAACCCGCCTGGCTGGAAGGGCGCTTAGAGATCCTCGAGGGTAGTCCCGGCTTCCGGTCCTGGAGCCTGCTCGGGGCACACCGCAGAGGTGGGATTCGAACCCGGGCCCTCTGGCCCAGAATGAGCCGGGGCGGGAGCAAGGGCTCCTCCAGCCCGGCCTCGGGGTGCGGTGGGCTTCACTGCGTCTCCCGCTCCCTTTCTCTCTCCAGGCCAGGAAGCCGCTGGTAGAGAAGAAGCGGAGAGCCCGAATAAACGAGAGTCTACAAGAACTGCGCTTAATCCTGGCTGACGCCGAGGTAACCAGCCCGGGGGTGGCCCGGAGGAACCCCAGGAGGGACGGCTGGCCAGGGAAAGGGGGTAGAGACCGAGATCCGGGCCGAGATCCAGGCCGAGACTGGCCCTGCCCCGGCGCATTTCCGCTCCCAGCTGCTTACCTGGTTCCCTCTCTTTCCTTTGGCCCCGATTAGTTTCAGATGAAGATGGAGAATGCCGAAGTGCTCGAGCTTACGGTGAAGCGGGTGCAAGGCGTCCTTCAGAGCCGGTCGCTGGGTGAGTGAGTCCCCAGCCCCTGCTTTTTGCCCTTCACTATGCTTGGGAGGATTCCCCTTCCCGGCACCCCTCAGTACCCACTTCATCCCTGTCCCAGAATGAGAGCTCGCTTACTCCTTAGAGCCCAGCAATCTGGTGCCCAGGGATGCCAGGAGCCTCGGCCCGGCCCTCTCCTCCCCCTTAACCACCTGTTCCACAGTCGGTGGGGGAGCTTGAGCACCAGGCTCTGTTCTAGGCGCTGACATCCTGGGGTCCTAGATTTCCAGCTCAGACTACTTTGCTCTCTCTTCTGATGTGTGTGTGTTCTGATTTCTAGTCAAATGTGCATTTAAAAATCGAAGTTCTTTGAGGGCAGGGCCAGGTTCTGCTTTTTCTTTGCATCCCCACATAGCCCTCAGGAAATGCTTGTCCAGTGGTGAATTGATGGATCCATGGATTGGCAGGTTACATTAGATAGATAAGCAGGTTTCTTATTTCAGCCCCTTTGTCAGATTGTAGATTTAAAACTGGCCAGGTCATAGGGGACCCTCTAGTGCCATGGCCCCCATTGGCAGGCTGGAGAAGCTTTAGAGACCCCACCTCAAATCCAGTTTCTAAGCACATAAAAATGCATATGACTACAATTATGTTGAAATATAGTTATTGAAATATTTTTTTAAGAACAAGTCCACAGACCCCAAGCAAGGAGCCACTGACCTAGCCCAGCCTCCACCTTCATTTTGCAGATGAGAAAATGCAGAAAAGTTGGGCTACTTGCTAGGGTTATAGGGTCCCAGATCTAGATCTGGAAGGGCCCCCTGAGGCCACTCGGTCCAGAACTCTCACCTCCATCTTCAGAAGCCCGGTCAGTAGTGACATCCAAAATTGTGGACTGTTGAGGAGCAGAATCCGTATGTGGACCCAGGTCATCTAACTCCAACTCTCTCTCCACTAGAATATGGGTAGACCTTCCTGGCTTCTTTCTCCTTCCTTTCAATGGCTACCTCTCCTTTCCCCTGACCCCTATCCTCAAGGTTTTAGAGAATAGTGAGTTGCTTGTCCATAGGGGTCTCCAAGCAAAAGCTGAAGGACCACTTGTTAGGGATGGTGGAACAGGCAAGTTTTGGGGGGCATGGCTTTGGGCTGAATTGGGCCCTCCTCACTCAGCATTTTAGAACTCTAAACTCTCTCAAGGCTGAACTCAGGAGCCATGTGCACTCATGTCCCCCCCACCCCGCCTTGTACATTTCTTTTGCAGGGGTTTTGTCCAAATCTATTTTTATATGCATGTCATGTCCTCAATAGATTGTAAACTCCTTGAGAGCAGGCAGGCAGGCAGGGTATTGCTTCTGAGCTTGTATGCCCAGGGTCTGACCTGGAGTAGATGATTTAAAAAAGCTTGTTAATTGATTGATTCTGTCGGGCACTGCTAAAGCAAACCCCAAGACTTTGTCTGGTGGGATGGCTGCTCCTTGAATACAAGAGACAGTTTGACCTCTGTCTTTGTACCCCAGAGTCTGGTCCAGTGCCTCACATGTAGTGTAGGGGAGTACTTTGTCGGCTGACTGAGTCTGGAAGCTTCTCCTCCTCTTCCCTTCCACCATAGGCCTTGGCTGATCAGTGGGACCCAGGCCTCTGGGGAGAAGGATCAAGGCTGGCTTTCAGCCTCCATTCCTTGCCGTGTGTGTGCGTGTGTGCATGTGTGCATGTGTTTGTGTGTGCGTGCACGTGTGCTCATGCATGCTCTTCCCCTCTACTTTCTCATTTTCTGAACCTGCCTTTCTCCATGGTTGCCTGTAGAATCAGACAAACTCCACCGGGAGGCCAGCGAACGGTTTACAGCGGGCTACATTCAGTGCATGCATGAAGTGCATACCTTCGTCTCTACCTGCCCAGGCATTGACGCTGCCATCGCTGCTGAGCTCCTCAACCACCTGCTGGAGTCTATGCCCCTCAATGAAGGTGCCAGCTTCCAAGCCCTGCTCGGAGATGTTCTGGGGGAGGCTGCGGCAGCTGGACCGGGGGGTGGCCTGTGGCCTGGGGGAGATGGCCTGGGCTCCCCTGGGGGCCCCTTGTCCCCACTACCCAGCCCTCTGTCTTTGTCACCTAGTGAGGACATTTGCTCTGACCTCGAAGAGGCCTCAGAGGTAGAACTGAACCAGGTGGCCCAGGAAGGGCTGGACGCTGCCCTCTGCATCCCCACTGGCCTGGCTTCTTCTGCTGTTTCCAAGTGCATGTGGAGACCTTGGTGATGAGCTGAGGGAGGGGAGCTCCCTGAGCTGTCTCATGGGTGCAAGGGGGATGGGATGCAGCTGGCTGGCTCCCCTTCCCTCGTCTCTCCCTCCTGCTCCTCCTTCTCCTCCTCCTCCCTTTCCCTGGCCTCCTGCCACAGGTCCCAGCTGGACACATTGACTGGATCCTAGATCTGTGTGTCTCTGTCCAGACTGACACTGCAGACATGCAGAGTAGGCGGCCAGAGACTTGATAGGTCTGTACCGTTGAACTCCCCCTGTGCCTTTTGTGTGTTGGGGGGATTTCATTTTGTATATTTTTCTTTAGCTTTTCTTGGGTCCACCTTTTTCTTGGGGGGGAGGGAATAGGGGACCAGTAGCAGCCCAGAAAGAGGCCAGTTTAAAGTTAGTTCCTACCACCACCACCCCAAAGCCAAGGTCTAGGAGTCTGCTGCCTTTTTCTGCTTGTGATAGGGCATCAGACAAGGAGCTGTGGCCTGGGGAAACTTAGGAACCTGTGAGCTGACTTAATTCTACAATCACCTAAGTGTCCTAGAGAAGGAAGCACACAAAAATCCCAGCCAAGGCTTGGTGTCTATTTACTAGTCACTCATTTAGTCAGTCAACAAACAGTACCTATTCCATGCTGAGCTGAGGGGGTAGAGGGCAATGGCAAAGGCCCCTCTAGGCACTTAGAGTCTAATGATGGGTAGGGTCCTATGTCCTTTTTTTCCCTGCCATTAGTGAAGGGGAAGGCTAGAGAAAGTAGAAAAGGAAAGGGGGAGACATACAATGCCACCCACCCCCCCCTCAGGGCAAGAGACCGGGTAAGAAAAGAGCCTTTTCAGTGGTTTGCATTTGGCAGACTTTGAAATAGTGTACTACCTACTTTAAAGCATTTTTATTTTAATAAAAAAAGGGGAGCTTATAGGCTTTGGGAGTGTGGTTGGTCCTTTTAAGAAGTCCCTGTATTCATTACTGGATATGTGTCTTTTGTGGAGGAAACACACTGAGAGACTCAGCACTTACTTCCTACACAAGGGATGTTGTGAATGCATTGGAAGCAAATGCTATCTTTTTAAAATTTTAATGCTCAGAGTTAGCTCAGAGAAAATATCTCGCTAGAGGAAGACCCTTGGGAGGAGGCGTTCATAGGGTCTCAGACTGTAACAGAATCCCCCCAACCTTACTTAGTATCAGGGTCCAGCACTTCTACCTTTGTTTTGGGATGTCCAGGACGGCCCAGCCTCTGCCTTGAAATTTACTGCATTCCGTGCCTATCTCTATCCTCTTCCCAAGATACTGTAGAGGTCCAGAGAACCCTGTGTGTCTCTTTGTACAAAGATTCTGGGAGTTTGCCCACTATGACGCAGGTAGGGAGCAGGGATGGGCTAACTAAAGGGGAGAGGTTTTGAGCATTCAGTGACGTTCTGCCATTGCAAACCTCTCTAAAGAAGGGCTTGAACACTAACCAGGATTCAAACATGGAGGACCGGAGACATCTGGGGCACATCTAGGAAGAGCATGGTTTGTTTTTACCCAACATCTTTGGCTCTGGGATAACTGTCTTATGGGCCATAAGTTGGTATTGTGAAAGAGACTTTGAAATAATAAAATGATTATGAAACTTATTAAACCTTTTGGTTTTGGAATCTTCTTTAAATAAAGGTCGATCTCAGGCCATCCCCACACCCCTCCCCCTATCATGTGGTTGCCCAGTTGTGCAGAATTCGTTTAAGGAAGTCAGTGGGGGATGGACAGGGGCTAGGCTCCCCTTAGACAAGTGAGATTTGATGGAGAACCCTTTTATGGTAGAGAGGGATTGATGTGCAAATTAAATGGGAGTTTGAAGGTTTCCTGCCCCTGGCCAGAACTCAAGCCTGTAGGACCTATGGATATCTGACCCCCTTCTACCTTTCGATATTTAGGGATTCTCCTGTCCCACCCTTTGTTTTATACATTAAGAAACTGAGACTTCAGAAGGGAGGTGACCTGTACAGCATCCCAGATGTAGAGATAGAAGATGCCAGGTCCTCTGACCCCATGCCCAGTGTTTTTTCTAATACTCCAAGAAAGGGTCATGAGAGGGAAGGAGAGGCTTGAATTCTGACCTCAGAGGTTGTGTGATCTCCTCAGTCTCTTCCTCTGTAAAATGGGGGATGGGGAATTGCCCTTAATGGCCTCTACAATCCTTCTAATTCTAAATCAAAGAAAAAGCCTGGAGTCCATGGAATCCTTGGGGATCTGTGTCCTGGGATGGCTCTAATGTTTAATAGAAATCAAGCATTTCCTTCAATTATTGAAAAACATCATTCTGAGAAGGGGTGTGGAGGCTTCCCCAGATATCTGATCAAGAAACATTTACTAAATACCTATTGTGTGCCAGGCACTGGGTTAAGCATTAGGGGATATAAGGAAAGGTCAAAAAAAAAGGGGAAACAATATAGCAATAAATTGGGTCATTGGGAAGCAGACCAAGGAAAAGAATTAAAATCAAGGGGAACTGGGGAATGGGAATGTGTGTGTGTGTGGGGGGGGGGGGAATAGATGGCTAGTGCTACAGCGTAGAATGGGCAGGCCAGCCAGGGATCCAGGACAGACCAGTCCAAGGATGCCTTCGCCAAATTCATGCTAGCTAGTCCTAAATGAGTCTTGTTCACATTTAAAGAGGTTTGTTGGCTCAAAAATGAGGTGGGGTCACAGTCATCCCTTCCCAATGACTTGGCTCAGGGCCGTCTGAGGTGACCTTGGCCCAGTCACTTGGCCTCTGGGCCTTGGTGGCATCATCCACAGCATGAAGGGGGTAGATTCAGTGACCAAGAAGACCATGTCCAGTTCCAAGTCTGTGGCCCTATGACCTCAGGTATGGGGGCGGGGTTTGGGCAGTGAGTTCAGAGAACTGAATTTGCATTTGCTTGGGTGGGAGGGGGAGGCCAGAGCAAATGACACAGACAAAAAGAATCTATAAAACATTTAAAAAACAACAACCCAGAAGAAAATGGAACTAAGCTGAGAGGTGGCCACTGTTGCATTCCTCCCGTCTGGCATTTTAGAGACACTGCCTGAAAATGAAGAGAAAGCTGACTTCCGTGTCCAGCCTCGGGTTCATAATCTTGTTTTAATGAAGGAGAAACAGAAGCTTTACTAGGCTGGCCGGCAGTGAGAGGAGACTGGGGAGCAGCTTGGGCTGGGGCCCCTTGACCCCCAGGACTGACCCCACCCATGATCCTGCACCTCTTGCTTATGGGGCCTTCCCTGTCTCCAGCCCGGGGACACACTGAACAATAGCCAGGCTGTCCCCCAGCCCCAGCTCAGCTTTCTAGCTCTACAGCTCTGATGACCACTGCTTGACCAACCATTTCTAGTTGAAACAATTAAACATTTCAAATTGGGGGGGGAGAGACTGTGTGTGTGTGTGTGTGAGAATGTGTGTGAGAGTGTGCATATGTGTGTATGTGGGTGTGTGTGTGAGAGAGAGAGAGAGAGAGAGAGAGTGTGTGTGTATGTGTGTGCTCATGGAATTACAAATCTGTAATAATGATAATTAAAGCTAATATTTACATAACACCTACTATGTGCCAAGTACTGTGCTAAGTGCTTCACAAATATTACATCAGAACCTCACCTCAACCTTGGGAGGCAGAGTCTACTATTGCCCCCATTTTACAGATGAAGAAACTGAGACTGAGGCAAATGACTTGCCTAGGAGCCCACAACAGGAAAGTATCTGAGGCTGGATTTGAACTCAGGACTTCCTGAAGCCAAGCCATACTCTGCTGAGCCTAGTCTGATTTTCATCTCTTCCTCTCACTATGACCTCCCTTCTCTCATCTTCAGGTTTTTAATCTGTAAAATGGGCGAGTGGGTTCAGTTGTCTCTGTAGTCCACCCAGTTGTAAGTGTCCGGTCCTTGGGCCTCTGTGGCCCTGACTATAAAATTAAAGGGGTCGGATTTGGGGGAGATCAGAGGACTTTTCTGGGGAGGCAGCCCTGGGGCTGTGGGGCCTTCAAATGTGGACAGACCTTAGGAGAGCCAGTGAGGGAGCTTCTTACTATCCACTAGACCCTAATGGCCTCAAGAGCAGAAACTTCTCTGAGTCCTCCTGCCTTGGGACATGACTTGGTACATCCTGACCCTGAAGTCCTGTGTTCAAATTCCAGCACTGCCATTCAGAGACATCGCCTTAGGCACATTATTTAATCTCTTGCTGCATACCAGCAGGCATGAAAAGTTCCTTGCCCTGTCCCAGCTGGACACTCCTTTGTAATATAAACTCAAGGACAGAGTGGATCTTGGGCCACCAAAAGGGGCCCTTTTTGACTGTGACTGGACCTTCCTTAAAATCCAGAAAAAGGCTGGAGCTAGAGCCTGTTGGGCCCCCAGGAGTGTGGAAGAGGGAGAGGGTGGCTGGTTCCCAGAACTTTGACTTCCCTTCTCTTCCTGGCCCTCCCACACCTTGAAGGCAGCCCAGCAGGAGAGGGTAGGGGTGGAGGTATGGGAGATCCTGACCCAAGACTGGCCTGTGGGGTGGGGAAGGGAAAGGTGAATGAGGATCCCCATGCGGTGGAAGGGCCATAGAGATATGACCATGGCCTAAAACACTGAAGATGGAGGCCCGGGTCCCTCATTTTCACTTTCCTTAATACAGGAAGAATGTAGTATGGAGTAAGTAAAAGAATGCTGAACTTTAACTCAAAGAACCTGGGTTTAAATCCTGCTTTTATTTTTTTTACTGTGTGACCTTGGTCAAGTCCTTTCCTTTTCCTAGGCCTCAGTTTCCCCTCCTCTAAACTGAGAGGGTTGGTCTAGAGCATCAGTCTCCAAAATGTGGTCCATGGACCCCTGTGAGTCCCTGAGACCTTTCAAGGAGTTCTTGATATCAAAACTATTCTCATTAACAATACTAAGATAGTATTTGCCCATTAAAATACTCCTCTCTTTTCCAACTGCATACCCGTGGAAGGCCATATCTTCTTCACAGACTTCAACCAAAACAACCAATGCAAACAGAGGGAATGCAGCTCAAAGAATCCAACTGCCTCCTATTAAGCCAGACAGTGCCGTGACTCACAGTGACACACTAAACATCTCCTCTCTTCCCATGAAGTCTTCTGTTTCAGAAATTCTAATTATTGATCATAAAATATAATTTATATTCTAAGAAATAACAAAGAAAAGCAATTACTAAACCAACATAAGTTTAAAAAAATCACTAAATAGAAGACACAGTTGGAATAATGATGGGGCAGAATGTCCCCCAGCCATTTTGGTTCTAAAGAACAGATAATGATACAGTGATCCCTTCTCTCAGCATAGAAGTGGGAGAGTCTATAGGGAAAGAAGGGGAAGGATACAGTGTCAGGTTTCCACAAGGCTGTTAGCACTTAACAGTTTTTTCTTTTACATGACACAGAAAGACATCTGACCACTGGTTACTGCAGTGTCCAATGGTGAAGCTGAGAGGTGGTGGCCCATAGGTGGGAAATGTGGCATACTTTGTCAGTGAGGGCCTGGGGGTGATCAGTTTCACTCACTGAACTACTTTGTTACAAGAGATGGTTTTATGGCCCCTGAGGAAGGAAGGGGGATGGCTATGGGAAGTGACAACAATGTATCAAAAAGGGCATTGATGTAACACTTTTCTTTGTTACAAGTATGCTGAGCATGGTGGGGGTGGGGGTGGGGAACTGTACTATCAGCAAAGCAGAGATTCTGTTTTGGGGAGGCTGTAAGAAGACGGAATTGGAAAAACTGTGATATGAAAACCCTGTTTGGAAACAAACAAGGTCTTACCCTGAAGTCTGGATTACACCTTTCCCGGGGTGGGGGATAGGAGTGGGAGCTCCCTCTCCAAACCCACCTTATCAGCTTAAGCACACCGTGTTCCACCTGTGAGACCTTGGACAAGTCTCAACTTCCCGGGCCTCAGTGTCCACCTCTGTAAAAATGAAGACCTTGGATGAGGCGGCTGGACTGTGAAGGGGACATGGTGCTCCCTGGACTAAAGCAAGAGCCCTTCTTCTGCCTTTGCCGGCTCCCATCCCCCAGCCTCCATGCTCTGTAGTCTGCCCAGGTGTGTGCTTGTGTGGCCTCGTTCCTTCCCCAAACAAGAGTCTCCTTTGATGGAGGCATCTGGGCCCCAGTGACCGGGGCCAGGCAAGAAGGTGTCAGTTCTGACAAGGGGCTGCTAAAGACAGGAAGCCCCCAGCCTGGCCAGGCCAGCTACCCTGGGAGCCCTTCCCTCTGGCTCTTTGATGTGGCCCAGAGGCTGATCCGGGACCTGGGGATTGTGGGAGGTCCCAGATGCTGCCGGGAAAGGGAACTGAAAAGCCTTCAGCCCAGCCTCTCGACAGAGGGGGAAACTGAGGCTTGAGGAGCAGCGAAAAAACTTGCAAAAGTACAAAGAGATGGATGTGTCAGAGCCAGGTTTCCTGCCCCCATTCTGCTGTTTTGCCGTATTGGGTCCGAGCTGGCTCAGAAGGCTTCAAAGGCCAGCTTAGGGAAGTTACATCGAAGACTTTAGGCTGTCTTACTAGACACCTACTATACTTTACTTAGATATTTGCTGTGTAACCCTGGATAAGTCATTTTACCTCTGTCTGCCTCAGTTTCCCCAACTGTCAAATGAAGATGGCAATCACACCTCCCTCCCAGGGCTGTATGGACCAAATGAGACACTATTGGCAAAGCCCTTGAAAAATGTTGATTTTCTCCCTTCCCTTCAGCTCCCCCACCCTCAGGCAGGTGTTTCCTACATTAGAAAAGATCACCATGTAGGGAATCAGACGACCTGGCTTCATGCCACCTCTGACTGGCAGTGGCCAGTGCACAGTGAATAGAGTGTCGATTGGGGAGTCAGGAGGACCTGAGTTCAAATCTGACCTCAGACACTTAACACTAGCCATGTGGTCTTCGGCAAGTCACTTAACCCCAATTGCCTTGCCTTGCCTTCTCCCCTGTCCAACAAAAAAGAAAATGGAATAGGGATGGAGCAGGGTCCACCTTCCAAGTCTATAGCTCCATGGTTTGGTTGTCCCACAGCCTGAGGGGTCTGAGGTAACCCAGACAACTCCCCTCGATTTGTAGACAAGGCGGAAGAAGACCTGACTCAGCCAAGGTAACACAGTTGGTAAATGGTAGTCAGGATTCGAACTCCTCCCCTGACCACAGAACCAGTCTCTGAGGCTGGCTGAGGCCCAGGCCTCTCCTTTGAGAACCTCAGCAGAGTCCTTGGAATAAATAGGATGAAAGTGAAGTTTTCTGTTCTGAGGCACCCTTGGAGAGGAAGGAAGGAGGAGGCTGGTGGCCACACGTATTCTCTCCAAAGGGAGAAGGCCTGTCTGCATGACTCCATTTCTCCACCACAAGGCTTTTATTAAACAGTTGTGAGTTTCTGTCATTGCACCCCAAAGTGCAGGAGAGGGATTTGTTTACAATCATTTAGAGGCATCTAAATGCCTCTAAATGCCTCTAAAACAGGCAGGAGAGCAGCCTTCCAAGGATGGCCGTTCTGCTCATTTTTTTTTCTTCTGCCACAAATTACCCTGATCTGGAGACCCCTTGCTCATGAAAGAGATTGCTTCAGGAGTGATGGAAGGAAGTACTGTCTCAGATATATAGAGAAAAAGACCTAATACTTTGGAGAAGTCTTGGTCAGGACCACCTTCTATCTACCAAGCCCTATCTACCATGCCTAGTGAGCCTGGGCTCCCCAGCTTTTGAAACAAGCTCCAAGGCAGGGTAGGGTTGAGCTGGGGAGAGCGAGCAGGGGGAGCAAGAAGAGGAAGCCAGGGGCAGGGCTTAGGCTGGGCTGGGCTGGTTGAAGCGTCTGCAGGCCCAGCTCAGTGCCCAGGTCCTGGCACTTCCCCAGCTGGTGTGAAGAAGCATCCTGCCCAAAGCAAAGGGAAGCTTCACACCAGGTTTGGGGTCCCCCAGCTGAATCCTTGTAAGGATTGAAAGAGACAATCAATAATATAGGTCCCCAGCACCTTTTCCATCCATTCCCAGAGGAGCAGCAGGCTCCTTGTAGACATACTGAATTTAGTCCAGCCTTCAGACCACCTCCCCCTCTCAGAGTCTGTGCCACCAGAGGACATAAAGGGAGAGAAGTGAAGACAAAGGGCATGGTGGCCTTCAGAGGAACAGACCCAGACTCAGGCACCTCTGCCCAAACTCTAGCCCTGGCTCTGCCATAAATGAGTTCAGTGATGCTGGGCTTTGGGGGACCTCAGGTTCCTCATCTGATAAATGGGGATAATGATACCTTCACTACCAACCTACTTAAAGAAGCTCTTAGCATCTAAGCAGATACAAAGTGTGAAACCACTTCCAAAAGCTATAAGAAACCCAAAAGCCTGGATTTATAACCCAGATGAATCTGGTACGTAAATGTGGACAGAGGGTGGGGCTTGGATTTAGGGAGACCCAGACTACCCAAGGGACTTTGGCCTGCAAAACGAGAGGTTCCCTCGAGCTTTAAATCTGAGTATTTGGGAATATAACAGTACAGTGCCTGGCACGCAGTAGGTGCTTATAGACAGGCTGGATGGCTGGGAAAATGAGTCACAAAGGAGCTGCCCAGTGAGTCGGTCTACACTGGCTCTCTACCGCCACCGAGTGCTCAAAGGCTGAATGAGGGAACCATTCAAGGGGAGCTGACCAGAGCAGGGAAATCCAATGGGCTGCTCCATGCCTAGTCAGGTCCTGGACTTCGTGGGGGGATCTTAGCTCTAGAGCTAAGGGAGACCAACATTTAGACCAAGAGTGGGGAACCTGAGGCCTCGAGGCCACATTTGGCCTTCTAGGTCCTTAGGTGAGCCCTTTTGACTGAGTCCAAGTTTGACACAACATATCCTTTGATGAAGGGGATTTGTGGCCTCCAGGCTGCAGGTTCCCCAGCCCTGATTTAGACCAATCCTCTCCTTTGACAGACAAACAGACTGAGGCCCAGAGAAAGGCAGTGACTTGGGATCATAACAGCTGGAAGGAACCTTAAAGGCCAACAAGTCTGTTCTCATTTTACAGGTAAGGAAACTGAGGCCCAGAGGGGAAGTAACTTACCTGAGGTCACACTGGGAATCAATGGCAGAGCTGTGATCTTTCTGACTAGATGCCCAGCATTGTGACCACTCCAGATTCAGATGAATTACAAGAATAAAGCCAGGTCTCACCCCAGATCTCAAATGTCAGTGTCTGCAGCCCCAGCGGTCACAGTTCCAGTATCTCCCATCAGTCCAGACCCAGGGTGGTCCTCAGGCCTGATAAGAGCTTCCCCACTCGCCATGAAGGCTTTGAGGATGTCTCACAGCCCTTGCCAGGAAGTGGGCCCATCTCCATTGCTCTGCCAGAACTCAGAGGGCATGTACAAGCAGAAGGGTAGCTGAGAGTGGGGGATTCGTCCAATCAATCAATGAATTCATCAGCAAATTGATTATGCACTTACTGTCTGTGCCTACTATGTGCCAGGCAAAAGTCCTCTCGACCTCTTTCAGTTGGTCCCGACAGTTGTGAATCCTTTCCCAGCCTTTCTCAACTGCTGGCAGAAACACAACCTTTTAAAAAAGATGTCTGCATACAAGGAGAGAAAGGAGGCTTGTCTGTGAAAGTGTAAAGTTGGATTCCAAACAGTCTGAAGTGGCGTCATTTCCCAGGACTCGGAGGGTGAGCCTCCCCCTAGCCTCACTGTCTTTGTATCGGCAGAGCCTGAGGAAGAGGAGGAAAAAGAGGAAGAGAGGAAGTCAGCTGCCTCCTAGGCAGACCTTTCATGAGCCCATTTGGGGATGAAGAGAGAAAAGGTCGGAAGAGGCAGAAGCTTGGAGACTCCTCAGTAGATGGAGAAACTGAGGCTCAGAGGTGACCACTCAACCCAGACAACTGTTGTGCCTTTGAATCTACTGCTGATCCACAGCAATATAACTACAAGTAATGAAAAGGAAAAAGTTAGACGGAGATACAGCTACAGGCGTGAGCTCGACTTTGCAGAGGCAGGAAGTTACCGCCATCTTGGAAACGGAGAGCCACTCTTTTCTCTGTCCCTGTGTCTCTCCTCCTCCCTTTCTGTCTCTGTCTCTCTCTCCATTTGTACTAATCAATGCCTAGGACTGTTTTACGCTAACTGAAGAAATTTTTTGGCCCAAATTGAGCAGTTTCCAAAGACACCGTGAAATACTTGTTTGGTTCTCTCAGCTCCTCTCCACAGCCCTGAAGAATGGGGTTCAAAATTCAGCAGAGATTCCTGGGAGATCGATCATTTACCCAGAATTCCAGTTCACAACCCATCAAACACTGTTATACATGACCACCAAAGCAAAGCTCAGATCACAAGGCAAAGTCCTGTTGGGGAAACATTTCCTCAGGTACACACTTTTTTTTTTTTACTTTCCAAAAATATTTTAATAAGACAATGTTACAAGTAGACTAAACCTTGAAAAATTGGGATAATGTTTTCAAATGATTAAGGGTAATACTGTCCAAATCAATCCTTCCTTAATGGAACAGTCTCCTCTTTAATGCCATCTTTCAGAACCATTCGTCTCTGGTGTATACATCTCTCTCCCGGCCGCAGAAATAAAGACATCCTTCACTAGCTGCATGGCCCTTTCCAAAGACAGAGGAGCATGCTCCACATTCTGCATATTCTTAAAAACCAACCTGATTGCCAAGCAGGGCTGAAGCAGAGCACTTGCTGATCCTCCAGCCTTAAGGGAGTCTCTCTGGTAAGATCCTTCAGGATCAAAACTCAGCTCCTTTCCCTTCTTCATCAAGTCCGCCAATGATGTTATAAACATGGCAAGGAGAGACGCCTCTCCAATAGAGGACTGTAGACAGCATTGCTGCAATCGCTCCTGTGGTCATGGCCTTATTATTGGAATGCTTATACAGCTCTAATCTTGCTTCAATCATTTTAGCAAGTGTAGGGCAGTCTCCATGAAAACCACTGCATCCAATGACTGTTTTGTCTGTTAGTTTATAATGTTTGGGGCTATCCCGAGTGTGAAATGAAAAACCTTCACTTAGTTGCCTATCAGAGGCTCCAGTAATTGCCAAAACAGTTCCTCCATTGAAGGTGTAGGGCGAGAAGCAGCGCTGCATGGGGCCCGTGCTGCTGTGAGGCTCTGGCTCCCCCTCTGTCCCGAACCCTGGGTACCTAGTGGTGAAAGGGGCAGCAGACAGCATCGCCAGGCAGTGGCCACAAGAACGGTCCCACCGGCTGCTGTCTCCCTCAGGTACACGCTTAACTGGAATCGGTGTTGTCCTTAACACTTGGGTGTTTTCACCACTGCAAAGTTCAAATCTCTTTCTCTGTGTGTACCTAAGCATACTGAAAGTGGCACATACAAGTGGAAACGGGATTATTCCCAATCCTCGTGTCTATGGGTGATACGGTGCTGATTGCAGCATGAAGGCCCAGAATATCAGAAGTTCTGATAAGTACTTGGAAGGCCAGTCCCTTCTGAGGCAGGCCCAATGGACTGTGAGGGGGCCTCATACCCATCAGGGTAAATCTAACCTGAGAAATTGGGTGACACTTTTTGCAACCTCTAAGCTTTTCTCCAGCACAAAACCCCATCCTTTTAACATCCGCATTTTTCAGTAATGTGTGTGTGACCATACACTTTAGAATTTAAAATATTACAAAAACTTATATTGGCTAAAATGTTCAAATTTACTACTTAATACCCAAATCCAGGAATTCATTGTTGAGTGTCAGATCAGGGTAACTGCATCTTAAACTATGACAGTTAGTTCAGTCCTTTCAGCCACACCCAGCTCTTCATGACCCCACTTGGGGCTTTCTCAGAATGGAACACTGCAACTCCAGAAAATAAATAAGGCAGGAAGAAAAGGGAGATCAGTAACATTTACTTCCTAGGAGCAAGTGCTTAGTTACAGAAATAAACATTTTCAAAGATATTATTGTAGGAAGGTGTCATTGATAAAAAACAAAATTGCATTTTGCTGTTTATCTAAATCTGTAGGACAGAAGACATTCATCATCTGTGATTTTTTTAAAAAAATAGTTTTTTCACTTATATAATTTTTTCTGTTTGGGTCAGAACATTTTCTATTAGATCAAATGTGAAAAGAAGACCTAAAATATCAGTGGAAAAAGTAATGTAATTTTTATAAAGACTTTTAAAAAAATTTCAAATGAAGTACACACCAGGTGGGCTAGGTAGTAAAGTAGATAGAGCACTGGGCCTGGAGTGAGAAAGATTCATCTTTTTGGGTTCAAATGTGACCTCAGCCACTCACTAGCAGTGTGACCTTGGGCAAGTCACTTAACCTCGTTTGCCTCAGTTTCCTCATCTATCAAATGAGCTGGAGAAGGAAATGGCAAACTGCTCCTGTATCTTTGCCAAGAAAACCCCCCAAAATGGGGTTACAGAGAGTCAGACATGACTGGAAATGACTGGACAACAATTATGTCAGTGAGATCAAGAGCAGATTTTCAGAACCTGCAAAGCTTGGGAGACGTTTTCATTGACCTGAAGTTGCATTTTGGGAGTCCTGTCAGGAACATCAGAAATCTCTCCACCAGCTGTTACAGAGCAAAGATCTTCAGGACTGTCTGATTCTGTGACATAAGAAAATGGCTCTCATTTGTCAGATTCAATTCAACCCATTGCTATGACTCCTGGTACAGCAGTCTTTTCATGGGCCACCTTTGTTATTCAATAGAAAACATTTTCTTTTTAGTCTTTAAATTATGTGCAAATTACCATGGCCTCTTGGTACAGAACTTAAAGGAAAGAAATCATTTCCTCAAAGGAAAGGAAGCAACATTTTCACTTAAATTTCAAATGACAGTCCATATGGTCGACACTGTATTTCTTTTCTTTTGGTATTTGATGCTTGCTGGGGAATAGATCCTGACTCTGAGTTTTTGGAAACTGGAAAAGAACAGTGAAAATTTGGGAAGCGGAGAGATTTTCAGAATGAGAAAATATTGTCCAAATAGTCTGCCTTAAAAGTCTAGAAATATTTTGTATTCCTACAACAAATGCACTGAACATGCCAAGGAAATCATAGTGTGAAAATGGTTACTTACACTATAAGAAACCAGTTGAGCAGTTTCCTTTCCTAAGGTTTCACTTCATATTTTGTATGGAAATAGGCAATATTTAAATATGGCGCTGCTGGTGGTTGTTCAGTCCTATCTGACTCTCTGTGACCCCATCTTCGGTTTTCTTGGCAGAGATACTGGAGGGGTTGGCCATTTCCTTCTCCAGCTCATTTGACAGATGAGGAAACTGAGGCAAAAAGGGTTAAGTGACTTGCCCAAGGTCACACAGCTAGTAAGCATTGAGGCCAGATTTGAACTTAGGGAGATGACACTTCCTGACTCCAAGCTGGCCCTCTATCCACTGTATTACCTAGCAGCCCATGTAACTTTTGTGTTGCTACTAGCTCTAGCTACTAGTAAAAGGGATGAGAGCACGAGGTCTGGGTTCAAATCCCACCTTTGCCACTTGCTACCTCTATGATTTTGGGCAAGTCATTTCCCTCTCAGGCCCCAGCTTCCTCATCTATAAAATGAGGGGGGCTGGGTTAGGTGATCTCCGGAGTCTTTCCAGCTCTTATTCTACAATCTTATGATTTAGAAAGGTCCCTTTGTTCTACAAATGATGAAACTGAGGCCCAACAAAGTCAACTGACTTATTCAAGGTAACACTAGCAGTAAACTTCAGAGCCACAATTTGAACCTAGGTCATAGAATCATAAATCAAAAGCTGAAAGTGACTTCAGAGCCAGGGAGTTCTCCACAAGGCAAAACCTCTCAGGGTGTTCTCCTAGGGGGCTAGCCTGCCCCTCAGGGTGTTCTCCTAGGGGGCTAGGCTGCCCCTCAATTGATCAATCAGGTGGATTATTAAGTACCTACTACATGTCACCCCCAAGGAGGTTTTCTGCTTTGTTCCATGGATCCTCACTGCCTCTGACACAATAGTAACTTTCTCAACTATTGGAAAGCAAGGCAGTTCGGAGGAGAGCCCTGGGCACGCAGGGCAAACATCAGCCGTGTCCTCTCTTCTTCCAAGGGAAGGGGAGGGAGCTTCTGGGAGCCAGCAGTATGCTGCAGCCAGCGCCATGGGCTCTGCAGAGCTGATTGTTACATTTGCAGTGTTACACTCACACCTCCTGAACTGGCAAATCTACAGATCAGAGCTTGGTTTATTGTTCTGTGGATTGCCTAGACTTGAGAAAGTGAAGGAGGAAATGGTGAGAATGCAGATTCAAGGTAAAAAGTGTATTGTGAGCTAGGCTATTAAGCAGCCTGCCCCTGCTGGAAAGACTGAGCCTAGGCACTAGGTGAGCATCAAGGGCTGCTGGCTAAGGCACCTCCCAAAGACACTTCTTACCCATGGCTTCACAGAACCACAGCACTAGGAAGGAATTGAGTAGGAGAGTCCAGAGTGTCCATGCTGGGAGGAGCCTTAGAACCCAGAATATCTGAGAGGAGGGGCCTTAGAACCAGGAATGGGAAAAAGGAGGGGCCTTGGAACCAGGAATGGGAAAAAGGAGGGGCCTTGGAACTCAGAATGGCTGAGGAAGGGCCTTAGAACCAGGAATGGCTGAGAGGGAGGGGCCTTGGAACCAGGAATGGCAGGAGGAGAGGACTTATAGCCCCCCTTTTTAACTCTGGCTGCCTTCTGACCTTCCTCTGGTGTCCTCCCAGGGGCGGACAGCCCGATCTCCTGCTCGGCTGGCCAAGGGCCCAAAGGCCGTGATAGGCCAGGTCACACACAGGGGCCCAATCCTGACTGACCCTGGGGTGCCCGACCCCCCAACTTGGTACGCTGCCCCCTCTCCTCCTTGGCACTGGGAAGTCCGTGCCCACTGCAGTCCAGGGCTGCCCAGCCTAGCCAGCATGGCTCTCCCTCTAGCCCCTGGACCTGTATGATGGAGACAAGGGATGGATGGGGAGGCCGGCTGCACGTCCCGGCGGCCTCCGGGAATCTCTCCCTCCATC
>CM053593.1:382021285-382070101 GCA_028646575.1 Pseudocheirus occidentalis
TGATAAGTTCCTTATGAATTCTTTTCCATGTTTACCTTCTCATGCCTCTTGTATTTGAATGTCAAATTTTCTATTCAGTTCTGGTTTTTTCATCAAGAGTGCTTGGAAGTCCTCCACCTCATCGAATGACCATATTTCCCCCTGGAACATTATACTCAATTTTGCTGGGTGGGTGATTCTTGGTTTTAATTCTAGTTCCCTTGATCTCCAGAATATCATATTCTGGGCCATTTGATCCCTTAATGAAGAAGCTGCTAGATCCTGGATTATCCTGATTGCGTTTCCACAGTATTCAAATTGTTTCTTCTTGGCAGCTTGTAATATTTTCACCTTGATCTGGGAACTCTGGAACCTGGCTATAGCAGTCCTAGGAGTTTTCTTTTGGGGATCTTTTTCTAGATGTGATTAGTGAATTCTTTCATTTCTATTTTGCCCTCTGGTTCTAAAATATCAGGGCAATTTTCCTTGAAAATTCCTTGAAGGATGCTTTCTAGGTTCTTTTTTTGATCATGGCTTTCAAGTAGTCCAATAATCTTAAAATTGTCTCTCCTGTATCTATTTTCCATGTCAGTGGTTTTTTTCAAGGATATATTTCACATTGCCTTCTATTTCTTCATTTGTTTGGATCTGTTTAATAGTATCTTAATTTCTCATAAAGTTATTTGCTTCCATTTGCTCCACTCTAGTTCTGAAAGAATTATTCTCTTCAGAAAGCTTTTGAGATTCTTTTTCCATCTGGCAAATTAAACTTTTTAAGGCCTTCTTCTTCTCATTGGCTTTTGGGGCCTCTTTTGCCATTTGAGTTAATCTATTTTTTAAGGTGTTATTTTCTTAAGTCATGTTGTTGACTCTCTTTTCATGATTTTCTTGCATCATTCTCATTTCTCTTCCCAATTTTTCCTCCACTTCTCTTATTTGGCTTTCAAAATCCTTCTTAAGCTGCTCTATGACTTGTAACCAGTCTACATTTTTCTTGGAAGCTTTCAGTGAGGGAGTTCTGACTGTATTGTCATTCTCCCATTCCATGCTTTGATCCTTTTTGTCCCCCAAAAAGGAATGTAAAGTTGCACTGCTGGGTTTGCTTTGCTTCCTTTGCCTACTCATGTTGCCAGTCAATTACTTGACTTTTGGGTTCAGTAGAACTCTGCTTTCTGAGGGGAAAGCTGTGTCTCAAATTGCTGGGGTTTTGCAGCTGCTGGAACTATTAGGAGGCCACTGTTTCTACACCAGTGGCTTTGGCTCACTAAAAATGCACCTCAGGACCACCTCCCAAGACCATGATTTTGATCCAGGCAGCTCAAGGTTCTGGCAGCACTTAGCCACTGAATGATTGCTTGGCCCCGCTACAACCTGCAGGCCGGGAGATTCTGAAGCAGCCATGTGGAAGCAGCTGCAGGGCTGCCACTTTGGCCACTTCTAGTCCTTGGACAGTTGGCTGGATCCTCTCTCCTGAATTTATGAGAGTTCCACTGACCTTTCACTTAGTCCTTGTTTCTTATGGGTTGGTAATTCTGGAAACTGCCACAGCTGCCGGTGGTTTGCGTTCCAGCCACAGCTTGTTCTGGCGGCCCTAGTGCTCCAGCTACAGGTTCATGTGGTACTGGTCTGGGATCCCAGTACACTATGATGAACCCCTTCCCATCTGCCTTCCAGGATGCCTTCAGTGTTTCTCTGTCACTTTGTGAGTTCTGGAGCTTTAAAATTTGTTTAGAGTCATATTTTATAGGTATTTGAGGTGGTTATGGGGAGAGCTGAGGAGTTTTGCTACTTCTACGCTGCCACCTTGACTCTGTCCCCTTGGTTTAGTCAGTTTTTAAAAAGTTAATTTCACCACATAATCGTCACCACCAGTCCAAAAACTAGTTTATAACTTTTCATTACATAATCATCCCATGGTATAATTCTGCTCATCATGCCACTTAAAAGATAAACAGAGCAGCAATGTATTCACTGGCGGCCTATGGATATGCATTTATCTCTCCCATTGCAAACTGTAAGCCTAGAACTCTCAGTGCATGCACGTTGTCAGTATATTTCCAAAAGCCAACTTGCCATGGTTTGTTTAGAGTGCTACAGGATGAACAGGCATTATCACTCAGCCCAATGAAGAGCTGTAGGCACAAGAAGAGGGGGGCAGGCAAAGCAGCCCTGAGTAAGTCATGTGATTTGGTAAGATTTGTATCTTCCTAATTTTGTTTTGTTTTGTTTTGTTTTGCTTTGCTTTGTTTTGGAGGGGAGAAAGCAGGGCAATTGGGGTAAAGTGACTTGCCCAAGGTCACAAGGCTAGTAAGTGTGTCAAGTGTCTGAGAGTGGATTTGAGCTCAGGTCCTCCTGATTCCAGGGCTGGTGCTCTATTCACTGTGCCACCTCACCACCCCAACATCTTCCCAATTTTAACATATATTCTGAATATTACATGCATCCTAATCTCACACCAAAGACAGTTTAGTAATAATTGATTTTTAAGTAAAACCAGCAGTTTTTTAAAAGCTTCACTAATGGTCACACCCCACTTTGGGGCCAAAATTTAGTATAAAATCTGTAATGATTGTGTGATGAGACACAGTATTTTCTTTAGTATTTTTTGTGCCTCCTTTACTGAGCTGTGGACCCATTTTTCACGTTTTCTTGCATCTCTCATTGCTCTACTCAGTTTTTCAGAGTCCTTTTTGAGCTCTTCCACAACTCAACACCAGGTCATATTTTTCTCGCAGGCTTTGGATGCAGGAGCTTTGACTTTGTTCTCTTCTTCTGAGGGTGTTTTGATCTTCCTTGCACAATAGTAACCTTCTGTGGTCGGAATGCTTTTCCGTTGTTTACTTGTTTCCCCAGCCTGTTACTTGACTTTTTAACGCTTGTTAAAGTAGGTAGGGCTCTGCTTCCAGGATGGAGGAGGCACTGTCCCAAGCTTCAGGGGTTTGTACAGCTGTTTTGCTTCTAGGGACCTGTAAGTTTTCAGTTCTTGCAAGGTGGCATGATTTAGGGACAGGTGTTTACTGCTCTCCTGGCCCTTGCTCTGGTCTGAGTGACAACAAGCACTCTTTTCTGTCCTGGAACTGAGAGGAGGGTTCCTGCTAGGACTATCTCCCAGGACTGAGACCTGGATCTGAGTATGGGCAAAACAACAGAGTCCTGCCTCAGTGCTAGCAGAGAGACCCCTGTCATCTCCTTCTGACCAGTCGTTCAACCCCCTTACTGTCTGTGGGCTGAGAGCTCCAGAAGCAGCTGCCACTGAGGCTGATTTCAGGTGCTCCCAAGGCCTGCTCCTGGTTTGCTGGGGCCAAGGCTCTGTCGGTACAGCCTGTACTGGACTGGGCTCCACTTACACCCAGGGGTGACAGACCTTTTCTGTTGAACTTCTAAGTTGTCTTGGGCTGGAAAATTGCTTCATTCCATTTTTTCTGGGTTTTGTCACTCTAGAATTTGTTTTGAGTCATTATTTAAAGGTCTTTGGAGGAGTTTGAGGGAGAACTCAGACAAGTCCCTACTTTTACTTGGCCATCTGGATCCACCTCTGACAAATCTGAATTTAACCCAGGGTTCAGGGTTCTCCAAAGCCTTTGGACCCACATAAACTAGGTCAAATTTTGGCAATGAATCTCAAAGAGCCATTTTCTGCTTTTGGCTGATTGCGCCTTCTCCAGAGTTTGTCTAGGAGAATTTACAAACACAGATTAGATAAGTCTTTACATCTTGGTTTCTGGGACCTGACTCGTCAGTAATCACTTTGTGCACTCATGTATCTCTGACTCTCTGTCTCTCTGTTTTTATCTATGTCTTTTTTAAAAAAGTTATTCAGTGTTTTATTTTTCCCCTGTTACATGTAAAAAACAATTTTTAACATTTGTTTTTAAAACTTTATATCTCTTCACCTTTAAGCCTCTGAGTGGCAAAGTGTGTGTAGAGCATTGGGCATGGAGTCAAAGATCTGAATTTAAATCCAACCTTAGATACTTAGTAGCTGTGTGAGTCTGGGTAAGTCACTTGACTTCTATCTGCCTCAGTTTCCACAACTGAAAAATGAGAATAATCATGGCATCTACCTCCCAGGGTAAAATGAGATAATCACACGGTGTCTGGCACACAGTAGGTCCTCTGTGAAGGCTCATCCCCTCCTCCTTCCCTCTGCTTCTCTGTTATTCCCCATAGCTCTTGTAACACAGGGGTTTGGGTTGTCTACAGTTGTAACCAAGTGCTTGCAGCTCTGACTGTCTTTTCTTTATTTTGTATCATGTTGTAGAAGTGTGCAGGGGTAAAGAGGTAGAAAGGACGCATGAACCACAACAAAGGTATTGTTCTTTTTCTGCATCTCTGTATGTGCAGAATCAGTAACTGTTTTTATTAGATACATATATATATATATATACATATATACAAAACATATATACATGCACACATATATACACATAGAAAACATATATGCAGATCTGCATATTTGTGACTGGAGTGTAAAGTCTTATTTTTCTCAATTAATTTGCTTATTTTCAAGATGCTAAGTTTATGTTTAAAATATATCACTCTATTTTCCAAATAAAATGTATTGTTTTATTATTTCATTTAAGGAATAAAATTATGTTTTATCATGTTAAAGTTTAGAAATATTTTTGAATTTTAAGCTTTTGATTTTAAAACAAAGAAACAGTCTCGAAAATGAGACTGTTCAGGTACATATAGGGTTTTATGTATAGAAATGACATTTTAAAATTCTTTTTTTGCGGGGGAAATTGGGGCTAAGTGACTTGTCCAAGGTCACATGTCTAGTTTTTGTGTTAAGTGTCTGAGGCCAGATCTGAACTCTGGTCCTCCTGACTCTAGGGCCAGTGCTCTACTCATTGTGCCACCTAGCCACACCATTTTAAAATTCTTTGGAAAAATGAGATGGGTGGCAAGGGAAAAGGAGGTTTTGGAGAGCAGGGAGAGAGTTTTTTTACTTTTCTTTTGAGCTTAGTGCAGTCCCTGGCACTGTGGGCATACACATGCTGAATCAATGCTTGCTGACTGACCTTTTGGGGGACTGACACACCTGGCTTTCCTCCTGCGGCAGGTGAGGCTGCCACTGCCGTGTCTATACTGCCCTCTGGTGGTTGAGTCTGAAATGGCTGTTGCTCTCAGCTTTCCCTTTATCTTTCTCACCTGTATTAAGATGGGAGTGGGGATTTGGAGTGTGGGGAAGAGGGGCCTGAACAGGTTTGTGGAAGCCAAGGAAGAGCCCTGCTTCTAAGCGGCCTCTTCACAGTCTGGCATTTCTCTTTTAGAAGTTCATTTTCCTTTGGATGGAGGCACCATCTTCTGTTAAAATGAAACACCCAGGCTAACCCGTTAAACCAGTTATCAACTTAGATGTGAATATATTATTTGTCAAACATTCTACCTGGGTGCTGAAAGCAGTGATCAACAGAAAGAGAATGTGACTGGTCTGTCTTGTTTTGCATTTAACTTTCCATTTAAATTCCATTTTCCCCGTGGATACCCTTACCAACTACATTGGTGGCTTCCCCAAGACAGGGCCCTCTTTGCCTCCCCCAAAGATGTGAGTGTGAGGTCTGGGGTCTCAGTTCTCTTATCTGTAAAATGAGGGAAGGGGCTGAACCACATGACCTCTGAGGTCCTTTCTGTCCTAGTTCTGTCTGTACTCCTGTGATCTGTCCATGTGTCTGGCAGTCCAGAGCTCAACACTATTCCTGGTAGCCTCCCAAATCCTGGGTTCAAAGGCCATCTCACTTTGAACAAAACCAAGAGGTTTTGTGGGTTTTAGTGGGAAACCAGTAGGGGATGGTCTTTGGAGGCTGGGGAGGGGAGAAGGCGATAGTCAAGTGATGGTAGGCATACGTTGGGAGGGCTCCTTGTCTCTGAGGCTGTCTCTATCTGCCGCCATGCTGCCTCAATAAATATCAGATTTAAACGCAATATGAAAGTCAGTCCTTGAAGTCAGTACAGGTGTTTCAACCTGATTTCAGTCCAAGGAACTGTGTGACCGTGTGTGATGGAGAGGCTGAGGCTATATAATGATGAAGGGGTCTCTAACTGGCTGTAGAGCTTGAAGGCCCCATGCCTTGGAAAGCTGAACCAGAACTTCGAGTGTCCATGGCATGACCTTCCCCTCCCTCCCCCTCTCCTGGGCAATGCCTTTTGTGGTACAGCGGATAGAGTCCTGGACCTAGAGTCAGAAAGACCTAGGATCAAATCTGGCTTCAGATGCCGGTTATGTGACCCTGGGCAAGTTACTTAAACCATGTTTCCCGACTACAAAGTGGGGATCATGTTAGCACCCATCTCATAAAGTGCTTAGGTCAGTGCCTGGTCCCTGGTAGATGCTTGTGTCCTTCCTTTCTTTGAAGTAATCCTGAGAGTTGGCATCAGTAGGGGTAGCTTTGCTATCAGCAGCCCTCCCCTACAAACCCCCATGTGACCATGAATGTGTGGCCTCCTCTGTCTCATTGTGCTCAGTCTATCCTGATCTTAAACAACGGACTTCCCGAGATGGAGGCATCTAAGGGAACTTGGGAGTTTGGGAGAGCCAACGATCCCAGCAAAGGCCTCACCAGTGGGCAGAGCAGTAGCAGGGGTCCTCAAAGAGCAGTGGCAACGGAAGCAGGCAGGTATGGAAAGACATTGCCAGAGAAGAACAGCAATGTTTTCAAGGTTCACTGCTCTACCTGGAGAGAAGTGTCTCCTAGGAGCTCTAGAACAAGCCCAATCCCCAGATGGGAGCTGCACCCAGGTGGAACTTCACAAGGAATCCACTAAGGGAGAAAAAGACTGGCCAGCATTTTGGAGGGCGATGCATTGTAGCCACAACTTTTATGGCACCTTCTCAGTTAATCCCTTTTTAAAGGCTAATGAAATCTGACTGATTATTCATGGGGAGCACTCCAAGGGGGGGGGGCTCTTCTTTTTTTCCTTCTTTTTTTCTTCTTCTTCTTCTTCTTCTTCTTCTTTTTCTTCTTCTTCTTCTACTACTACTACTACTACTACTACTACTACTACTACTAACTACTACCACTCCTACTACTACTCCTACTACTACCACTACTTACTACTATTACTTCAAATAAGTAGCATTAATAGAGTGCTTTAAAATTTGCAAGTGTTTTACAGATTTTATCTCTTTTGATTCCCACCATAAGCTTGGGAGTTTGGAGCTCTTATTGTTCCCATTTTATAGACATAGGTCAAGTGACTAGCGCAGGGTCACGTAGTTGGCAAAGTCTAAGACTGGATTTGAAGCTCTGTACACTATGATGTCCCCTAGCCATCCCAATGGAAGAAGACAATACCCAAAAGACCATGCAAAGGTGGTGGGCATGGGAGAAGGTGCCCAGCAGGGTGACATCAGAATTGAATCCAAGCACGCAGCTGGTGGAAAATGAAGAGCTGGCTGGGCTTGGGAGTTCTTGGTAAACAGGGGCTTTGGGAAGAGTTGTTTGCTCCACCCTCTAGCCCTCCAGAAAGTCCTGCACCTCAGGGTTACTCCTAGAAGCCTGAAAGCAGTGACCAGAAAGCCAACAGTCTTGCCCATTTCATTTATTTATTTATTTGTTTTTTATTTTCTATATTTATTTTTTTAAAGGCCAACTCGTATTTAGACAATTTCAATATAGTTCCAACAGAAGTACTCTGACAGTAAGGGTCTCGGAATGTGTTCTCACATTCAAACGCTGCTGGGATCATCTGAGTTTTTTATTTAAAAAAAAAAGACTTTAACGGTGCCCACCTTTCTTATCTGCAGTGTAACCTACAGTCTCTTGTGGACACATTAACTTTCCAGCATCTGTGTCAGGAATTTCAAACCCAAATTCACCTTCCATGGTCATTATCATTTCTACTTGGTCCAAACTAGCCAAGCCCAGGTCCTTCATAAAGTGGGAAGATACTGAAAGCTTTTCTGGACCAATCTTACCATATAGTTTCAAGACATAGAGAACACGGTCTGTAATGCTCTCCAGTGTCAGAGGGGGCAAGTCACTATATTGACGGCTCTAGTGTAGAAATATCCCTGAAACCGGCATGTGTGCAGGGGCAGGGACCGTCGCTACCGTCCTCCTCCTCCGCCCCGCTGCTGCGCACGAGACCGAGCCGAGCGGACGAACCAGGGCGGGCGCAGGGGACCGGGGCCGGGACGGCGGTGCCAAGCCTGCAGGCAGGCGGTGGACACAGGCTGAGAGGACACCGGCCGCCATGGCTACGCCGACCCAGAATGCAAAGCCAGTCTCTCCCATTTTAAAGAGGAAGAAACTGATGCCCAGACTGAGGGTTAGTGACTTCCAAGTAAGAATGAATGTTGGGAAAATGACCAGAGCAGGCATGATATAAACTTATGCATGCATACATACGTTTGTATACACACAACACATATGCACACAAATGTACACATACATGAGCATAATACATGCATACATATGTGTGCATGTATAATATATATTTAAAAGAGAAAAGGGGGGGTGGGAGCAAGGGGGTGAATTTGCAAGGTGGTGAATCTGGGCTTGAGGTCAGGAAACATTTCAATATCCTAAATGGAACAGAATGCTTGGCGAGAATGGAGGGAGAGAAGTCTGCAGTCCAGTAGTGAGCTCCCCATCACCAGGGGTCTTCAAGCCAAAGCTGAGCATGCTATAGAGGGAACTCTTGCCCAGGTGGCCTCTGAGGAACACTCTAGTTCCAGATCCTGGGGTTCTCACACTTGCCCCACTCCAGCGTTATCTTTAGCTCTCCTGTTTCCTGCTAACCCCTCCTTCGGCCTCGGTCTTCTCCCTACCTTTCCCATGTCCTTGAAAATTGAAAAGAACCTCTGGAGGCAGCAGAGGAGGGGACAAGAAGCTGCCCTGTTTAGAGTTTCAGAGGCTTCCTCTGTGAAGCCTAGGCCATAGGGACACTTCTAGCTCCTCATGGGCCCCAATTAGCTCCCAGGAGAGAAATGGGCAATGCCAGCCTTGCCAACCCTTTAGATCAGTGCACCAGTGTGGCATCTGCCATGAGACCCAGCACCCTGACCTCCTCCTCCTTGTCTGGACACCCCCAAGGGCTTGGGGGAAGCCAGCTATACACTTAGACTTATGTTCATCAGCACAGAGGTTCCCACCCAAGCTGGCACTCACCCACTCCCGCACAGTGACTCACTGGCTGCTGGCTTCTCTCACCCTCTGGGGGAAGGAGTGGAAAGGGCCTCTGATTGCTCAACATCATCCCAGTGAGTCACCTACCAGGTGACCATCTCCAGCTGAAGTGCCATTACCAAAGGTGAGGCCTGGGGAAGGGCACCCATAGCTCCTGGAGCACAGGAGCGGCCAGGGGAGGGGGAGCAGAGGCACACCCAGATTCTCTAAGTGTTCTCAGAGAAGCCCTCAGACCCCCAGAAATCTGAAGGGAAAATGAAGGGAGGGCAGCCTGTGTGGGAAGTGAGGATGAGGTCATTGGGGAGGGAAGAATGTGGGTGAAGACACTTAGAACACAGTCACTGGGCCCCAGGCTCCCCCAGGATTCTTCAGTATCCTTTGGGAAAGGTCAAGCCTGAGCTTCCTTGGGGCCTCAGGCCTTCCTCCAGCTCTCTCTCAGGATATACAAAGTCAGACGGGTGACTTACCTGAGGGAGGCAGGTAAGGCCCTGGGAAGAGGCTGGATCTGGAGCCAGAGGACCCAAGTTCAGATCCCGACTCTGATACTTGCTACCCGTGTGACCTTGAGTAAATCTCTCTGGGTCAGTTTCTTCATCTTTAAAATGGATTGTACCCCACGTTTGCTAAGTCTTTTCCAATCTCAGTTCAAATTCCGGCTCTGTTACTCACTGCCTGGAGTGCCTTGGGAAGTTACTAATACATTCTGGGCCTCAGTTTCTGTAGCTATAAAATGGACTAGACAAGAAAGCCCCTTTGTTGTTGTCCAGTCATGTCTGACTCTCGATGACCCAATTTGGGCTTTTCTGGGCAAAAATACTGGAGGGGTTTGTCATCTCCTTCTCCAGCTCGTTTTACGGATGAGGAAACTGAGACAAACAGGATGAAGTGATTTGCCCAGTGTCACACAGCTAGGACTTGAGCTCAGGAATATGAGTCTTCCTGACTCTAGACTCTACTCCTGCCCTCTCCTCTTCCCCCCATCCCCTGGTACTCTATGCACAATGGTGCCACTGAGCTGCCCAGATAATCTCTAAGGCGCTGCTAATATGGGTTAAAATACCCTTTGCTACTGGAGGTGAGGCCCCTCTCTGGGCCTCAGTTCCCTCCTGTGTAAGATAAGGAGGTTGGATTAGACGGCCCATAAGCACCCTTCCAGCTCTGAAGCTGTGACCTACGACCTATTCCAGCCCTTTCCAGCTCACATGCATTTGTGGTGTGTACACAGAAACAGGGAGCCTCCACACCTTGGGGGCCTGGCCACACTGCTCCTCAGCAAACAGAACAGAGTCATGAGCAGCTTCCCCCACCCTCGTTTTATCAGCTCGACAATGTTTAACCAACTCCACCCACCTTTACCGATGTGTCACATTCCGATTTCTGCAAAACACAGTCAGGAGTTCATGTACAAGGTCAAACACAGCAAGGGGAAAGAGAGAGAGAGACAGAGAGAGAGGAAGAGACAGAGACAGGGAGAGACAGAGACAGCAACAGAGAGGGACAGAGACACACAGAGAGAGACAGAGACACAGAGAGAGAGACAGAGGGAGAGAGGGAGAGGGAGAGAAAGAAATAAGAGGGGGAGGGGAAGGGAGGAAAGAGGAGGGATGGGAGGGGAAGGGAGGAGAGGAGAGGAGAGGAGAGGAGAGGGGAGGAGAGGAGAGGGGAGGGGAGGGGAGGGGAGGGGAGGGGAGGGGAGGGGAGGGGAGGAGAGAATCCTTCCTCCTGAGTCACAGAGATGAAGGAAGATATGAAATGCAAGAATAGGTGGAAAAGAAGACTAAGGGAAGAGACACAGTAAATGTATTAAGTCACTTCCTCCATCATTAGGTTTCTTCTAGGACCTGGGAATGTGGTTAGCGTTAAAGTGTATGGTTAAGCATGAAGCCCTGAAGGGTCAGAGGGTCTCAAGAGGGAGAGAAAATTGGTTTGATTTCTGCAGCTTTGTGCTGCTGAGAATGACATGTCTTCTAAGTATGTTAGAAAAGACAAGAGGCTAATACAATGAAATTTCTAGAAAATATTCAGTGTAGTAGAGGCTATTCTTTGTTTTTTTAAATATCATTTATTTATTTTTAGCATTCATTTTTAAAATTTGAGTTCTGAATTCTCTTCCTCCCTCCCATCTCCACTCCACCCATTGAGAACACAAGAAATGTGACATCAATTACACATGTGAAATCAAGCAAAACATTTTCCATATTACCCATGTTGTAAAAAAAAAATAAAAAGCAAAAAAAAAAAAAAAGGAAGTAAAAAGATTATGCTTCAATCTGCACCCAGACTCCATCCACTTTCTCTCTAGAGGTGAACAACATTTTTTTATCATGAGTCCTTTGGAATTGTCTTGGATGATTGTGTTGATGAGGGTAGCTAAATCTTTCAGGGCTGATCATTGCTACAATGTTGCTGTTACTGTGTACAGTGTTACAATGTTGCTATTACTGTGTACAACATTCTCCTGGTTCTGTTCACTTCATTTTGCATCAATTCTTATAAGTCTTCTCAGACTTTTCTGAACCCATCCCCCACTCATCATTCCTTATGGAAAGATAGCATTCCATTAAAATCATATACCACACCTTGTGTAGTTATTCCCCAGTGGATGGACATTCTCTCAGTTTCCAATTCTTTGCTGCCACAAAAAGAGTTGCTGTAAATTTTTTTGTATGTATAGGTCTCTTGGTCCTTTTCCTTTTTCTTTGATCTCTTTGGGATACAGACCAAGAAGTAGCCTTGCTGAGTCAAAGGGTGTGCAGTTTTATAGAGATGATTCTTTGTAAGAAGCTTCTGTATTTATAGTATACTTCGAGTTGATTCTAAAAATCTAATAAAGCCACATTTCAGTATATTTGAAGATTATTAACCACTGAATTCCTTTAAGTTTCAAATGTATACTTTAAAGCTCAGTTTTCAAAACTTCCATCTAAATGATATTTCAAATGATATTTGAAATCAAACCCTATCCATTTTTATGGATCTTTTGTGTTTTTATATCACCTTTGTTTCTGGTTCTATTTCTTTCCACTCCCTGCTCCCATACTCCTATAACAGAGAATAAAATCCTAAGAGAAAAAAAGTGGTTTACCAAAACTAACCTACATATCAACAGTATCTGATAACTTATTCAATATTCTACACCCATAGACTCCCCCCTCTGCAAAGAAGAGGAGGCACCTTGTTTTTAAATCTTCTCCAGGGTCAAAGAAGCATTGTGGGAAGACTTATATGAATCAATGCAAAGTCAAGTAGAGTCAAGGAAGCAATGTACCCAAGGACCACAAGCATCTGGGGGTAGGGGTTGTAGAGGTCATTATAATTCTATGGCAATCCTTCTGACACATATTGGCTGGGTGGCCCTGGCTGTGTCCTTAACCTGTCACTCATCTCTAGGCATCACTCTCATACCTGAAGTTGAAGAGAAGGTCCTGGGCTGCATTGACAGAGGGAGTTTCTTTGCAGGGGGGGGTTGGGGGTGTGGGGGGGTGGGCAGTTCCTGTGGCATGAAGCGCTGGAGGCATTGTGTAGACTGTTTTCCTATTTTTCTGCTACTTCACCTTGCATTGCTTCATACAAGTTTTCCCATGGTTTTCTTTACATCCTTCATACTCATTGTTCCTTACAGTATGGTCATGTTCCATCACATTCACAACACGTTCAGCCAATCTCTAATCAACAGATGTCTGCTTGTTTCTGGCTCTTGGTTACTACCAAAAATGATGCCGTGGACAGTTCTGTCCATCACTGACCTCCGTGGGATCTGAGCCTGGAAGGGACCTCTGGCCGAAGGATCCACACGTTAGAGTGCATCCTGCTCCATCCCCCCCCCCCCCCGCCTTTTTTTTTTTTTTTTAGCATAGTTCCATATTGTTTACCAGAGTGGAAACCTATCCATGTAAGCAAATGAATTCTTCCCATTTTAGAGGCACTAATCAAGATAAAGCTCTACTTTGCCATTTTTTCTCATGGGATGGCTTGCCAATGATACTATGACTTGAGTTACAAAGTGGTGTCCTTGGAGAGACAACAGATGGGTCTAGTTGAGACTGAGGCTGATGGTTTTGTTATTTGTGGTTGAATCATCTTCAGTTGTGTCCAATTCTTTGGGACTTTCTTGGCAAAGATACTGGAATGGTTTGATATTCCCATCTCCAGCTCATTTGACAGATGAAGAAACTGAGGCAAGCAGGGTTAAGCGACTTGCCCAGGGTGACACAATTGGTAAATGTCTTGAGTCCAGATTCAAACTCAGGTTTTCCTGACTCTATGGGCAGTGGATAGAGCAGTGAGGCTGGGGTAAGGAAGTGAAGTCATGAGGGTACCTCATGGCCCTGACCTTAGCCACTGGCTATGTGACCCTGGGCACTTAACCCTGTTGGTCTGTTTCCTCATCTGTCAAATGAGCCAAAGAAGGAGAAGGCAAAGCCCTCCAATGTCTTTGCCAGGAAAGCTCCAAATGGGGTCACAATGAATTGGACCTGACTGAAAGGGACTCAACAACAGTAGTGACAAAAGCTTTGTAACCCCAGGCCTGTCTCCTCTATCTGCTGGGCCCAACACAGCGATGAGAATGTTAATGCAGTCACACACAGACTAGCGCTTCCCTCCTTTTGGTCCTCCACTTTCTTAGGACGGCTAAAGACATCATCATTGCTTTTGTCCGCCATATCATTCGGCTGACTTATCACAGGCTTCCAGACCACTGAAATGCCCAGTCATGCCTCTCACACTGTGTATGTGTGAAGTCTAATATGTGGACCTAAATGGAGAAGTGTAGACTTATGTCTATTGTGTTTAACCTTACTCATTTTGCCCTGCACCGTCTTTTGGGAGCTCAGCTCTGTTATTCAGAGCTATCTTTTCCACAACTGAGACTGTCACTGTGATAGGAGCACATTTCTAACTGGCACACATAGTAGGTGCTTTATAAAGGTTTTTTGACTGACTGACCTTTGCCTTCATTCAAGTCACTGACAAAAAATATTAAGAAAGCACAGGACCAAACAGGATTCAGCCAAAGGGCCTCACTTGAAGACCTAGAGGGCCATGTGTGGCCAGAGGATAAGAAGAAGGACTTTATAAAATGTCTGGCTCAGATATACGGGGTTTATTGCACACTCTTGCTCTGCTAGCCCAGGGAGCTTAACAAAAAGGGAAGCAAGGTTAGCTTGGCCTGGCCAGCTTTTGATGAAGTCATGTTGGCACCTTATTCTAAAGACTTCTCTTTCTAAATCCTCTTGCAAGCAGAGTAGTAATCTGGGTGCAGCTGTAGGGAGCAGAGCAAAAGTCACCAGTCCCACCCTACCCCTTCTGGGTTGCTAAGTGAAGTTTTGATGATTTGCATGATAGATGTTAGGGGTACATGGAAGTTCCAGTGAACTTACCCAACTCAACCTGACCATCAAGTGGGCCTGAGGAGGTTCCACTGGGGTAGAGGAAGAAGGAACACTAAACCTGAGAGCATTTGCTGTGTGCTAGCTGGGTGGTTCGGTGAGTCTAGCTCACAAAAGAGCTGTAAACACTCCATTAGGGGAGAAGCCGCTTATCAGTGGCAATATAGTTGGAAAGTAGAGAGTGCCAGTAACTCAGAGAAGTAGCTGAATAGCAAATCTGGGGAGAAGGTAGCCCTACAAATGAAAACCCAGCTCCACATGGAAAGCCACATCAGGGATGCACCCTTGGGAGCATAAGCTCCTTCAGCAAGCATCTCTTCTGTCATGGGTGCCTGGGCAGTCCGTGAGGCAGCACATATGGTAGTGTGCGGTGGGGGAACTTTCCTGGTCATTTACCTTGAATTCAGTTTTAAGTAACATCCTTCACGTTACTCTGTTTTCTTCTTGTTTATCTGGGGAGAGTCAGTGGAAATGGGAACTCATGATCTATGGATTATGGGAAGGAAGCTGAGTGCGACTCTCACAAACCGTTATTTTAGCCAGGAATTAAAATTATTCCTACTAATCAATAGTTTGCCAATCCTATCCTGCTCCCTTTTTGTGAAAACAGAGGCAGTTCCTGCCCTTCTCCAACCCATTTTCTGTGACTTTTCAAAGATTGAGGATGTGGCTCAATGACCACCTCTGAGTGTTCATTCAATGCCCTAGGTTGTGTTTCAGCTGGACTTGTTGACCCTTGGCCTCAGACATCTATTGACATATGCACAAAGTATGGATGACAAGCAATGGTCTCAAGATTCTAATCTAAGGAGAATCTTCTGACCCAGACGGTATTCCATGTGTCATGTGGGTGAATCATCTTGTAGGGACCATTCCTTGGAGCATTAGCTGATGTCCTCTACTCAGCTCCAATCTACCGTGTTGATTTTGGGGCCTGCTTTCAGCTGTGCAGGACTGAGGGCTTGTGCTAGGAGATAATGAAGCCTCCTAACTGACCACTCAACTGGAAGAGCTGATGACTCAAGGGTTTGCAATTAGAGAGAGATAATGAGGAGCTCCCTGAGTGGCTATTGAGTCCGAATGCAGTTGGTGTACAGAGGAGAGAGCCTGTCACTCACTCATTCTCTTTCCTTACTGGTGGCAGTCGGTCTGAGTCTCTTCCTGGGAGCTAGACCAGACAGTGGTGCCTGTCTTCGTTGCCTTACCCAGCCCTGGTGGCCTTGAGCATATGGCCACTTGTTTCTTTGCAGGTTTTTTTCCCTTTTCTGATCTTGAGCAAACAAAAACTAAGTTGGAAGAGTGTGAGAACCATGTAAGTTCTGAAAAATCCAAAGATCCCAGGAAGGCTGCTAAGTAGTGCCTTTGGTGTTCCTGAAGTGGCAATGGCTGATGGCAAGAAGGAAAGGAGTGATGATCACTGCTGAGCAAGTGACCATCTGAGAGGCCTGGGGCTGGAAGGATCAAGGAAGGCACCCTTAAGGAAGCAGGGCTTGAGATGGCCCTGGCCAGAATGGCAGGAGGTTGGGACCTGGCCCCATGGAGAGACATGGAGAAAAGCTGGATGAAGAAGGATGGTACTAAGGAAGCTGGCAGTTTTAGGACAGACGTTCTCTTGTGCCTAAGAAGAGTGCCATTGACACGCCCTCAAGGAGAGCTGCACGAAGATTCTCTGAAGGGGAAAAAGATTTCCAAAAGCACCAGGAGTTGCAAGTGGCCCCTTTGTCACATGTGTACCTTATGTGTGTGTTTCACTACCATCATACTCGGAGTCCACTCTTCCCAAGGTTGCTGTATGTCATGATGAGAGAGTGAGCCTCAGGTCTTTGGAGAGAATGTTCGATACCAGCTATTCTTGTGTCTTAGTAAATGCCTTTACTAAAATCTAATGGAGTCTACTGACTGATTATTAATAGAAAGCTCGCTAGAGGGGGCTCAGAACCTAGAGCTGTACAAGGAACCACTGACAGGGTTGCCTCTACAATTCAAGGTAGCAGCCACCTTCTACTTTACAAGGTCAAGTTTATGACCCCAGAGATAATGCTACACCTGCCTATTCTCCTGTTCCTGACCCAGAGCAGCTGGGACCAAATGTTTTTGCTTTAGTGACTTGCTGCCTGAATCTAATCCCTGAACTAGATTCCCATCCCCACCCACACTAATGTCATGAGAGAGGAAGGCAGAGTACAGAGAGGTCTCAGATCCCAGCCCATGTTCCGTGCCAGCTGCATGCCCTTTGACCCAGGCCAGCTGCTCCCCAGCTCCAGATTCCATCCTTTCAAGTCTCTTCCTTGAAGAGTCCAACACGATTGTGAAACAGCTCAAGGACCATGAGTCTCCTGTAGATTTCTGTCCTTGGGGGAAGTCCCTCTGTCCCAGCTATGCTCCTTGCTAGGCCTGGGTACCAGACTGGGTTCTAGGGCAAAACTGAGGTCAAATTCTGGGGGTGGTCCCTTCTCCTTAGATAGGACAGGATGCTTCTACTCTGGGCTCCACTTCTGCTACAGCCCCCCTCGACCATGAGCTTTGGAAATGGTCTGAACCCAGGCAGGAGGGCCAGATCACATAGGACCACAGGAGCCCAGGCCAGAACTAAAAGGGCCTGGAGAAATCATTTCACCCCATCCTTTGTTCTATACAAGGACACCGAGGCCCAGGAAGGGTTTATAACTTGCCTGAAATTCCCTGGGGGCTGCCAGGCTTGCCCCAGCAGCTCCTCACCCTTTCCCTCCCCTCCCCTCCCCTTCCCCAATGGGAACCCTTCCTGTTCCTGAGCTTGGCTGCTGCCAGCCCAGCTCTCAGCCTGGGCTCAGCTCAGTCCTGTTGAATATCCAAGCAGGGGGAGGCTGAGGCAGGAACCCCTGACTGCAGCTTAAGGGCTAATCTTCTCTCCCTCTATTACCTCTTTGCACCCCTCTTTCCACTGCACTTCCTTGTTCATTCCAGCTATTGAACTGTAGCATTTTAACTAATGGAAGAGCCTAAATTGCATTTTCCCTAGGGGCCTTCTGGAGACAACATCCCTGCCTTCTGTAGCTAATGCCTTAATAGGTAAAAGAGGAGGCTAGTCCAGTGGTCAGTGGTGGGATGGGCTATGATCTGGGTTGGGTTTAGTTTGTTTTGCAGGGGGAGGGTGGTGGATCTCATGAATGCTTCTCAGATGGAAACCTTGACAGTTTAGCCAGGGCCTCCCAGAAGCTGGCTTGCCAGAGCTGTTTCCCTTCTACGGGATGTCCTCATTCTGCCCACACCCTGCCAGTACCCACAGCTTCTGCCCAGGAGAGGAGTAAGGAGGAAATGAAAGGGGGGGAGGGGAGGGGTGGGGAGAGGAGGCTGAGGCCCAGCCCCCACCCTGGACTGGAGGCCTTTTGGGTGGTTCTGGTACAAGGGCCAGACCCAAAGTCACCACCCCCTTCCCAATCAGTCTGTCCTAGCCCACTGGGTCGAGGTGCTCCTGGCACAATCTTGTGTTCTCTGAAACCAGAGTAGTGAGACGGGAGATCCAGGTGCCCAGGAATGCCAGCACAGCTGCCCAGTCTAATTGAAGGCTTCCCTGAGTCCCCCTAATAATCCTGCAGAATTCCCAGAGTGCAAACTTGTGCCTTCCCTCAGTTAGCTCCTGCCCCTTTCCTGGGGCCTGGTCCCAACCTCCTGCCATCCTTGCCAGGGCTATCTCAAGCCCTGCTTCCTGAAGGTGGCTTTCCTTGACCCTGCCAGTCCATCAAAAGTTTTTCAGAGGCTGGTGGAATGTGTGAGCTGCCAGGTGCACAGGGTCTAGCAGAGGGGTAGATTCCCAGAATCCTGGAATCTCAGACACAGAGGCCAGCGGGGCAGCCCCATACCTAAGCCAGAATTCCCTCTTTCCCATCATGGTAATGGAGCTGTCCAGGTGCTTGCTCACTTCCAGCAATTGGAGTCTCCCGCCCGAGTCACTTTGGGAATTGCCCCAGATGGTGAGAACAAAGTAAGAGGCAGAATGGTCCACATGGTGTTATTTCACCCCGCCCTGAGTCTCAGTTTTCTTTTCTTTTTTTTTTTTTTGTTGCTTTTTTTGGAGGGCAGTTGGGGTTAAGTGACTTGCCCAAGGTCACACAGCTAGTTTTTTGTGTTAAGTGTCTGAGGCTGGATTTGAACTCAGGTACTCCTGACTCCAGGGCCGGTGCTCTATTCACTGCGCCACCTAGCTGCCCCCAGTTTTCTTACCTGTAAAACACAGGTGGCACTGGATGGCTGCCGAGGTCACTGGCGGGAGCTTGATCTTTCCTGATGTGCCCTCTCCCAAGTCCCTTCATATCTATTTTATGCCTGTATATATACATACTGTCCTCCTCAATAGAATAGAAGTAACTGGAGGGCAGGTACTATTTGTTTTTTGTGTCTGTTTCCCTGGGATCTAGCACGGTGCCTGGTTCATAGGAGGGACTTAATCAATGTTTTTAATTTACCTATTATTTGGGAGACCAGATAGGAGGACCTGGA
This sequence comes from Pseudocheirus occidentalis, assembly GCA_028646575.1. NCBI lineage: Eukaryota > Metazoa > Chordata > Mammalia > Diprotodontia > Pseudocheiridae > Pseudocheirus > Pseudocheirus occidentalis. Next base: position 382,040,265 of record CM053593.1, read on the forward strand.
GGTACCCTGGGCTTGTCCCTAGGGGACAGCATGGAAATGCAAGCTATGGGGCTGATCAAAGGGATAACAGCAAGGAAGAATCACAGCCAGGATGAGCCCAAGCACATCTCAAAGCCAGTGTGGAATGCCCAAGGCCAACTCAGAGGAAAATGGAAGTGTTCTCACAGGCCCCTTGGGTGCTCTTTCTCTGGGACTTCTGGTACAAGGGAGAGATGCCAGTGTGAATGGCTGAAATCCCTATGAAATGGACTACTCTCCTGGGGGCTGTGGCTGACTGGACAGGATCTATCTAGGGTCATTTGGAGGGGGCAAAGAAAGAGACAGAGACTGACAGAGATGCAGACAGAGACAGAGTCCGAAGCAAACAGAGATAGAGATGGAGACAGCATCCGAAAGATCTGTAGGTAGATAAGAAAGACAGGATCAAAGGGGAAAGGGGACACAGAATTAGGAAGAGCCACACAACAGAGCAAGGTCCGAAATAGGAGATGGAGAGCAGAAGCCCATGGCAACTCTCGAGACAGCTGTGAAGGCCTTCAGAAAAATGCTGACCCCACACAAAAACCTCCTCTCTCCCATTCTCACTTTACTCCAGGCAGAGGAAGGTAGAACATGTTTGACAACTTCTCTCTATCTAGAACAGAGGTTCTCAACTTGTGGGTCGTGACCCCTTTCACAGGGGTCACAGGGGTCACTTAAGACCATGGGAAAACACATATTTCTGATGGTCTTAGGAACAGAGACACTGTTCCTCTATCCGTCTCCAGGCGGGTCTGCCCACATACGAGTTATTAAAGGATTGCGGCATTAGCAAGGTTGAGAACCACTGATCTAGAGAATGAGTTGTGGCAAAAACCCTGGGAAGGTGAGTGCCTGTTGACTGAAAAATGGCTGCACAACCCTGGTGGATAAACAGAATAGAATATTATTATAGCATGAGAAAGAGTGATCGTGATGAATTCAGAGCAAGGCAGGAAGGCCATTAAGAACTGATGTGGAGTGAAGTGAATGAGTTGGGAGAACAAGGATGTTCTGAATGTGGAGTCAGGAAGACCTGCGTTGGCTTTCTACCTTCCTCTACACGTATGAACTGTGTGACCTTACTTATACAAGTCATTTTGCCTTAATTTCCACATTTGTAAAATGGATTGTGTGAATAAAGATAGTTCTCCCAAGGGTCGTTGTGAAGTTCAAATGTCTCTAAAGTACTTTGCAAACCTTAACTCATCCCAGAAATGTTAACTGCTATCCTCTCTTTCAAGCGGTATAGGGGAGACATAGATCCTTTTCCCCAAATCTACAGTAGCACTTCTACCTTGGGCCAAGTGGCAGCTAGAGCTTGGGCTCAGCTAGCTGAACCACTGGCTCTTTCGTCTGCTTTGTGGGTTTTTGTTTTTTGTTTTTGCAGCCTGCTCGTAAGCAATTGAATAATGTTCCTGAGATGTACTTACTGACCATGTTCCGTTTGATTGGAGTTGACTGGTGTAAAGAGATTTTCTGTGTAAGAGATGATGGCTGATGAGAGGCTGAGCTCAAGTGCTGTCCTGACTTGCCAAAAGACAAGGACAAGGAATTAAGTGGACAGTGCAAAGTCAAGGTGAAATGTAATCATGTCTGTTCTGCAGTTCCTCTAGCTGTTCTGTGTTTCGATCTTTATGACTCAAACTCTCAGTACCAGGTGAAAGTAGTTATAAATTGTGAGTAACTATTTGCTCGCCTTGTCAATATATACCAAGTCTTTTGGATTTCTTCACATTTCTTTTGTGTGTAGGAAATAGATAGCTACCCTATACCACACATGTACACACACCACACACACACACACACCACACACGTATACACACACCATACCTACACACACTCACCACACATGTACACACACACAAACCACACACACCACACCCCACCACACATGTACACACACAAACCACACCCCCCACACTCATCACACATGTACACACACAAACCACACACACCACATACTCACCACACATGTACACACACACCACACACACACCACACACACACCATACACACATCACACACACACACACATACACCCTCATTCCTCCCCCCCTTTCCTCCCACACACAGTTGGGGTAGATGCTGGTTGGTTTTTTTCAGGACCAATTCTGCACTGTTAGGAGGAGGATTCCACTGGGTTCTGAGCTCACCAGAGCCTTTGTCCTCACTGCTCCAGTCTCCTGCCCACACGTGCCATCCTCTTCACTAATCCAGTACTTTCCTATGCTCTTCCTCAGACTGCTTTCTGCTTGTCTCCACCAGCTAAATGAAATATCTCCCGCCTCCTTCGGCCTCCTCGAATTTTTCTCCCTTTTCTAAGTCCCATTATATTTATATTCATTGTTAAATAGTTTACCTAGGGTGGAAGAAAAAAACCCATTGTGTTTTAGCTAAAATACATCTCTTTTAGTGTTTTGCAAACACTATTTCTTAGTAAGAGACGGTTGAATATTTTTCCTCTCTAATCAGAGAATGAATTCTCTGACTAAAGACATTTCAGAATCATGTTTATAGTTGTTGTTGTTCTGGAAAAGGACCATGATATCAAGGAGGGGATGCCATGACACCCAAGTGAATTGGATTTAAACAAGGGAGGGTTGTGCAAAGTCACCAGCCTCACTTTCTTCTCCTGAGTCATCTGGGTCCAGTGACCAGATATGGATCAGGATGAGTGGAGCTGGCCTAGGGTACAGTGGGAGACCTTGGCCTTTTTTGCTAAGATCTTTCCCAGGTCTCAGTCATAGTAGCCACTAAATAAAAGAATGGGCAGCTAGGTGTGACAGTGGATAGAGCTTGGTTCTGGAGTCAGGAAGACCCGAGTTCAAATTTGACCTCAGACGCTAGTTAGTTACTAGTTATGTCACCCTGGGTAAGTATCTTAGCTTCAGTTTGCCTCAGTTTCCACAACTGGAAAATAAGTGAATATTTGTAAAGCATTTAGTATAGTGCTTGATACGTAGTAGGCCTTATTGCTGTTCAATGTTCTTTGACTCTTCTTGACCCTTTTGGGGTTTTCTTGGCAAAGATACTGGAGGGGTTTGCCATTTCCTTCTCCAATCTATTTGACAGATGAGGAAAATGAGGCAAATAAAGTAAAGTGACTTACCCAGGGTCACCTAGCTAGTAAGTGTCTGAGGCCAGGTTTGAACTCAGGAAGATGAGTCTCCCTGATTCCAGGACTCTGAGATCCCTCTCAGCCCTAAATTGATGAGCCTTTCCAGTGTTTTAAAGCTCACATTATCTAGGTTTAGTCTTACAACAATCCTGTGGGAGAAGGGCTAAAGGCATTAGCCCCAAACTAAGATGAACAAATTGGGACACAGGGGAGGGAAGGCTTTCCATGGTCACATGGCTGTCAAGGATCATGGGTAAGACTTGGCCAACAAGCTTCAAGTCCAGTGCTCCCTGCACCAAGTTAGGCTGCTGTATCTGTAAAATAGGATGAGCACAACTCAAACTCCATTTCATGGGGAAAACACTGAAGGAAATGGTAAGGAAAATGCTCTGCAAGGCTTAAGATGCTGGATGTCCTGTTTTCTATCTGTACGTGTTTGGCATTTTCATGGAGTAGTGGCTAGAAGGTCAGGAAGCTCTCTGAGACTCAAAATTCACCAGTAAAATCACAGGTCTGGGAGCTTACTCATCTGTAAACAGGAAGTATTTTGAACATGTCGCCAGTGGGGTGGCTGAAATGTCCTACGTGTACCAAAGGCTCATCTGCCAATGGTAGAAGAACACGCGCGCGCACACACACACACAGACACACACACAGACACCCCCTTCCCCCCCACACCTCTATATCTATATACTCAAGTCTATGTGCCAGACTTGCTCTCCCAGCCCTCATTCCTGCTGGCAGCCTAGACCCCTATAGCACAGCTTCTCTAGCTTCCCTTCAGGCTCTAGGGGCAGCCTGAGGTCATGAAGGGTCTTTCCTAGCACTATCGCTTATGACTCCTACTAGCATGCTTTCCTTCAAGATCATCAGTTGATATTAATTTTCCATCTAGGTTGAAGGTATTTAAGATACTTAGAGGTGTTTGCTGTGGTGGTATAGGAAGAACAATGAGCAGGAATCATTCTTGTCTCCTCCCCAAAAGTCTGTTTCATACTCTTCCACTGGGACATACAGAGTCCCGGGTGAGGTGGGCTCAAGCTTAGAGTGAAAAGATGGCAAAGTGAAGTCCTTTTGCTAGAGTCCTCAAGATGTTTCCCTTGGGTATAGTAGAGCTTTTCTGAGGAGCCCCTAGTCTTTTCTACATATAATTTTAAAAATCTCAGTTATGTGTAAACCAAACATTTTTGACATTCGTTTTTTTTTTTAACTTTGAGTATTCTTTCCCTTCCTCTGTCTATTCTCTCTCCTACCCCCCTCCTTGAGAAGTGGAGCAATCTGGTACAGATTATACATGTTCAGTCATGCAAATCATTTACATATTAGCCACTTTGCAAATGATAAGGCAGACAAAAAAACCACAAGAATAATAAAGTATAAAAAGTATGCTTTAATCTGCATTCAGATTTAGTAGAGTTTGGGATCTGACTTTGCTCATCATGTCCAATCTATCTTCCATTCCAGATGGAGACATCAGCTGCTCCTGATGCTGATCAGAAATACAGAATCTTCTGGATCCTTTGAAGTTCAATGGTTCTCTTCTGCCCTAGGTATGTGTATGTGTGAGGGTTAAAAGGAGACTATATCCAAGACTGGGACAGACCAGGGTGTCCCCCTGCCCCATTTGACTTCCCTCATAGCTTTGAAGATTTGAAGAACTGAGGAATAGAAGGCAAGTCTCCATCCAGACAAAGACCTGCTGAGTCTGAATGGTGACCAAAGCATACTCTTTTTCCTTTTTTTTTTTTTTTCTTTCTCCTGGCTTTTGTTTTTGTTCTAATTCTTCTTTACAACACGACTGATGTGGAAATATGTTTAGTACAATTGTGCATATATGGCCTATATCAGGTTCTGGCCTTCTTGGGGTGGGGGGAGGGGAAGAAGGGCGAGAAAATCTAAAACTCAAAATCTTGTGAATGTTGAAAACATATATTAAAAAAAAAAGTTGTGTCTCCGAGTGGGGCAGTCTCCTGGTGGGTTGGTTTATCACCACAGCAGCTATCAATTGGTAGGACAGCCACACTAGCTGTATGATCCTGGGTAAGTCACTTAACCCAGTTTGCCTCAGTTTCCTTATCTGTAAAATGAGCTGGAGAAGGAAATGGCAAACCACTCCAGTATCTCTTGGAAGAAAACCCCAAAATGGGGCCAGGAAGAGCCGGACACCACTCAGATGGTTGCTCTCAGGGTCTCTCTGAAGGAAAGAGCCAGGAGGGAATGGCCATTGTCCCCTTCGCTCGTTCTTTCAGGAGACGGACCCATCACAGCCTTCCCGCGGCGCTTCTTCTAACGCCCGCGGCGCCTGGAGGAATCGGACCGTGGCTAGCGGGGTTCAAGCAAGGAGTGGACCCTGCCTTTGCAGTCGAGGAGCTGGGCCCGAGGCTGAATGGCCTTCCCAGCGGCCTCCGAGGCCAGCATCATAGCACGCTCCGACTGTGCAAGGAAGGAGGGCTTCAATGGGACTCCCGAGCCCCACTGCGGTTTCTGGGCAGATGCTGCAGAGCTTTGCCATTGCCTTCTGCAGCTCATCTGACGGGTGAGGATACTGAGGCACACTGGGCGAGGGGATTGGCCCAGGGTCACCCGGAGGCCGGATCCGAGCTCACGCGGAGAAGTCAGCCTCCGGCAGCAGAGCCTAGAACGCACTGCATGAAAGGAACGTAAGCGGCCTGAAGGCAGGGGCTGCTTCGCTTCGGTCGGCCCACGCGTGCGCTCAGAAGTTGCTCGGTAAACACTCCAAGGCTCGAGAGTCTCTGCGAGTCCCTGCCCCGGCTTCTGGAAGCGCCTGGAGAGCACTCCGCGCACGCGCGCTCGCTCGCTCTGGCCCTCTCCACCCTCCCCCATGCCGGCTCGGGCTCCGTGGGTCCGCCAAGCCTGTGGGGGCGACCGAGGCTCCCGGGCCTCCCCGCCCTTCGGCCGGGCGCGCGGTACCGCCAGCGGACTTCGGGCGCACGGCGGCTGCGCACTGCGGCTGCGCAGAGCGTGCGCCGGGCCGGGCTGGGGGCGGGGCGCGGGGAGCGGCGAGGCCTGAGAGACGGAGCCGGACCCGGAGTCGAAGCCGAGTCCCGAGCCCGAGCCCGAGGCCCCTCGCCGTCGCCCGAGCCCGCGAGCCGGAGCCCCCGGGGCCGCCCGAGCCAGCCCGAGCCCGCGAGTCCGCGGGAGGCCGACGACGGAGGGGCCCCGAGCCGCGCCGCGGGCACCGGACGGGCCGCCGCCGCCGCCGCAGCGCTTCGCCCAGGCCGGAGCCGGAGCCGGGGCCGCGGACGGGGCCGGGGACGGCGGCGGGGACGAGGAGGAGGAGGAAAAGGAGGAGCCTGAGGAGAGCCCGGCGAGGCCGCCCCGAAGGAGCCGCCCGGCCCGGCCCGGCCTTAGCCCGGTGAGTGACCGCCCGGCCCGGCTGCCCCCCTCGGCGCCCGCCGCCACTGGGCGGTCCCGACCCTCTTCCGAGAAGCCCGAGTAGACCCAGGCCCCGCTGGCCCGACCCAGCCTGGCCCTGCCCCGGCCCGGCCTCGGCCCCTCCGGAGGCCTGCGGCCTGGGCGCCGACTGGGGGAGGTCAGGGCGGACCCCCGAGCTCGGGGTGCGGGGAGGCTTTGTTGGGCCCTGGATGGAGAGAGGCAGACTCCCGGGTCGGTGGGAGACACCCTCCCGTTGCAGGCGGGGCAGCGGGGCGACACACGGTGACAGGGACACGGAGACAGGAGCACAGGAGACAGTGACACACAGTGACACAGGGTGACAGGGCCAGGGAGACAGATCCGGGTACTGACCGACAGGGACGCAGACCCCGGCCGAGCTGGGGGGGAGATCCGGGGGTGCTAGGTCTAGAGCTGGGGTCTGGCTGAGTGGCGTTCCCGGAGGCCGGGGTCTTCTCCCCCGCGTTAGCGTCCCCTGCCCCACCCCAGCCTGGGGCCCTCGGCAGGCTTCCTGTTAGCGGATCAGAGAGGAAGCCCTTCTTTTCTCTCTTATTTAAAGGCTGTGGATTGAACAGTGAGGCCCATGGAGTATTTGTGCCTGACAGTCTGTGCTTCGGGTTCACAGCCCCCAAGTGAGCAGGAAAAGAGGTGGTTTGGCCATCGGAGTTCTTCCGAAAGACCTAGCGATCTCTTGTCAGGGATGTGGTAGATCCTGGACTGGACGGCCTCTGGTGACCCATCCAACTCGGTTTGGGTCAGTGCTGTGTGTACTCCCAGTTTATCTGGAGGGGTCTGTGCATTCTGAAATGTACCTGATGTGTCCCCCGGGAGAGAGCAAGCCGCTTGAGGGCGGGCTGTTGGCCATTTCCCTATTGTCCTTCTTACTTGCACTTAGTGGTGTTGGATACAGTGTTTGTTAAATTAGGGGTGGATCCGTGAAAGAAGGCCGTGCTTGGTGCTGACATGTTCTCATTTAAATATAGAGGAATTCCTCTAACTTGAATGGAATGCAGGTAGAGCCCGCTTTGGATGGGCGAAATCGCGCTGTTGGTTTACTTCTCTCTGCAAGTTCCTTTGCCCAGACTGAGCTGTTTAAAAAGTGTTTACTGAAAATTGTCAAACTCTTGTGGAGTTGCAGGGAAGTTCATGTATAAATATACTCGTCCCATAGCTCCCTGTTTTTACTCAAAGATATAGTCATTTGCACAAGAATTGACCTGTAAGTTTTTGAATTACTGAGCGATTTGGACTGTTGTGTACTAGCATTTTTAATAAATCGACGTGTTATCATGAAGGATATTTTATCCTGGGACACAAATTTATATGTGAATATACTTTTTACCCAAAGAAGATAACATTTTAAATTGGCTTTTACTGTAAAGTGATATGTTTGTAGTCTCATGTTAGAAGTGAAAGTTCATAAAGTTTGTACTTACTTTTTCCAGAACGTTTGGTAGATAACTTAACAAATGTCCTCAGCCTCTAGTAGTGACCTTCTTGAAAGAGAGTTTGATTTCCTTAGGTTTTAGGCATCCGTGTTAGAAGGTTGTCTTTGACTTGTTTAATGATGACTAGTAAGTGAAAAAATGCTTTTTGGACAGGACCGAGGGGAAATGCCCTTTAAAGCTCCCTGAAATTCTTTGGATTTTGCTGTTTTAGGAGACTAGACTGATGCTGACACACATGCACATGTGGCTTGGGAGGAACTTCCCATTTTCCTTATCTGTAAAGATTTGGATTCAGGACCTGGGTTTGTTTTTTTTTAATTTTGCCAACATAAGGAACATGATTATATCAGTTTATAGTTAATCAGCTATTGGAATGGACCTCACTGGAGTGTCAAATGCCAGTGCAGCTCTAAGAACAGCGTTCTGGGCCAGTGTCATGTATTTGTGGACTGTGTGTTGCAGCTTTTTCTTTTTTAAAGATCCTTAAAAATAGGGCCATCCATATGGATTAAAGTCATATACAATTATGGTCATACAGTTTTGTGCCATATATGAAATTCTGAAACTAAAAGGTTTAGAGAATTGTGAAACTAAACCCATTTAGACATTTAACTATATCAGCATTTCTAGGGAAAATGAAATGATTAATTACTTGAACAATGAAACAGGTTTGTAGTTTAATTTCGAGGTACTTCATTAGAGTTCATTATATACGTTATAATATCAAACAGCATTATCATTATTGATGTTAAATTGTAAGCTGACCAGTTTAACTAATTTTTTTATTGTTTCTAAGCTGGGAAGTTAAACTCATTTATTTAAATGCATAAATTGTAAATATAAAAGGAGAGTGTAGAAAATACCGTTTAAGTATAAGTTTTTGAAAACTTAAGTTTAAAAACACCACTTTAAAACTTGAAGAAATTCATTGATTAAAACTTGACTTAGTATTGTAATTTAGTTTTATTTAACTGCAAACATTCTATAAAAATGGATGTTTACCTCAGAAATAGCCTGTATTGTTTGAGGATATTCTGTAAATATTCTTCTTTGTAACTTCTAAAAAAGGGTAGGTTTATGAGAAGTGCTCTCAATAGTAGAAAACAGAATATTTTTCTCCCCTCACCTAGGATATACTCAGTGCTCCTGTTCCTATGCTTAACCATACAAAGTAGTCCTATTCATGTGGTGAAATTCTCAAACAAACCTAGGGACAGTCAGGTAACTTTGTTTCTATTTCCAGTTACCCCTTTGAGTCTTTTTCCTGTTCTTTACTGTTTCCATATTTCAAGTCCTCTTTTTTATGCTACTTAAAGACATTTTAAAAAACCAAACTCTTTTGTAGCTCTTTTCTTTTTGTTACTTTCTGTGAATTTGACTTTGTGGATGAACTGGAGTGTGCCTTGCAGAAATAAGAATGTGACACTTGGGCAGAGGTGGGTGGAGCTGGTTAAACATTGGTGAGCTGATAAAGTGCTGGGGGCTGGGAGAGGTACAACTTTTTAAAGCCATGTATTAAATTGCTTATGACTCATTTTGTTTCCTGGGGAGTGGTGCAGCTAGATCTCTTTGAGCTGTGAAGGCCTGACTTGTGTTGTGCGTGTGCATTGTGTGCACACATGCATAGTCATTCAGTTACCTTCCTCACTTTTGACTCTCATGGGACAGAGTAAGGCTGATGTTGGGGGCTTCTTTTGAGAAAACCAACTACAGATTGGTCCTTGTTCTTGGTCCCTTTTAATGTGTGATTTCATCAGTGTGGGAACTCCCATCAGGCAACTTGTTGGTAATCTCAAGTTTTAGGAGAGCTGCCTGGGACATCTCCAAGCTAAGTGACTCGCCTGTGGTTATGTCGCTGGCATGTGCCAGAAACAGCGCTTGAGTTCCAGGGGTTCTTGCCGCCACTGCAGCCCTCTCTGCTCCAAAGAGCTAATGACACGATTCCTAATAATTACTTCACTTACTGCCTGGTCACCATTTTTTTGCCAGCTTTCCTAGCCTGAGAGCAGAGTAGAGTGAATCATGAATTTCAGCATCCAGAGTTTGGAGTGATGCAGGAGGCCAAGAACATACTTTAAATAGGTGCTTTTCCCGGTCCTGTTCCTTAAGACCCATCAGTGATTGATTGAAGAACCTTTGGTGGCAGATGTTGGGGAAATGCAAGTGAACATTTTTTCCAACCAGATGGATATATTGATAGGATGGTATACATATCTTGGGGTGGAGGATGAGAGGGCTTGTCGGCTTGCCATTAATAACTCATTCTGGCATTTACTGAGCTCCCTACATGTGTCACTCCCACCCCCACTGAGCTTTCCTGTCTTTTTGTCTTGGAGGGAGGTTTGAGGGGATGACAGGTTGCTGGAGCAGTTAGCCAGTTGAACAGATACAGTGAGGGATGGACGCAGTACCCTCCATTAGAGAGAGTTTTCTCTGTTTTCTGTCTTAAACCATATTTCAGATTGACATGTAGCAGGAGATGATATCTACAGAGTTATTTAGGCTGTTGGTGTCAACTAACCAACAAATGTTTATTAAAGACTTAAACTACTAAACACTGGGGATCCAGTGAAAAAGCAAAAACATTCCCTCCTCTCATGCAACTTTCATTCTAATGGAAGAGTCAACATATATAAATCAGAACACAAAGATAAACTACAGAGCGGAGGGAAGCTGCCCTTAGATGGGATGACACTGGCAGCTGGGGTTGGGGGAGGGAGAATAACCTCCGGTAAAGCCCTCCTGGGGAGGTGAGTGCTAACTTTCTTAGGAAACAGAGAATCTAAGAAAATGTTTAACTTTAAACATTGACACAACTTTTCAAATGGTAGGTTTGTGAGATTGTTTAAGGAGTTTCAGACAAATGATTGATTTTTTTTCATTTGTATCCCCAGTGTGCCTGCCCATGATAAGTGCCTGTTCATTCTTTGATTGACTCATTGGGAAGATTTGAGAACAAGTGATTTTTGTCTTTCAGGGGCTATGGGAGAGGGCAGTCAAATGTGTGGTCTGGGATGGGAACCAGGCCTGTTATTTCATATTGACAGATGATTTCATGGATTATATCAATACATGATTATGTTGAGAAATTCTAGAAACTTAGAATTTCTGCATTCTCTAGATAAAATTCTTCAGATTAAGCACTCTATTCTCAGTTTGATCTTAGTTAAGTTGCGACCATAAAAATCTTTAGTGCATTTTCAACTGTTGCTAGTTTTTTAAAGTGTAGTATTAACTTTGCTACATAGTATTCACCTCCTCCTTAACTTCCCTCCCCTCCCCTCCCCTTTCCTTCCCTATTAAAAAAAGGCTGTGCCAAAGAAGATCAGTCAATATAGAGATGCCAAGAGTCAGATGAGCTGATTTGCTGAAAGTGTTCTGTTTACATTTCTCTTGTTAAGGCTAGTTTGTAGGATTACCGAATTACAGAGCTACTGGAGGGACCTTAGAGCTAGATAATCTGTCCATCCAGCTCCTTCATTTGACGTATAAGGAAACAGGCCTAGAGGTGGAGTGACTGTCAGTGGTTATCAAGCTACAGAGATTGTGGCAGAGGAAGTAGGAAGTAGTTCTTACAGTTCCTGATTCCCAGTCCAGTACTGTTTTGGCCATTCTACAAAGTGTTCTGCCTTGGCTGAATCCATTAGTGACCATAAGTGAATTCTGATGGGTTTGAATTTCCACACCTTGCATCTCACTCCTGTGTCTCCAGCTCTGCAGTTGCTAGCCCACATAGGCCTTTGTGGTGCCTGGAGGCGCTGCTGCCAGGGCTTTTGTCATCAGTGCTAGTGGAGTAGAAAAGCCAAGCTGTCCCAGGTTCAGGGTTCCCTCCTTTGAACAAGGCATTCCCTCTTAAAACGTAGCAGTGCTTTGCCTTCACTAAAGAAGTGTGAATAGAAGCCTCAAGAATTTGCTTCTTGTTTGAGTTTTTTATTGTAGCATATGTCATATCTCTTAGTGTATGCAGGCATTCAGTTCATTGTAGTAGGATCATGGAGCTAGGTATTTGATTTCCCTCATGTTCCAGATGAGAGAATTACTCCCTTTTTTACCTCCCCAGTTTATTCTTGATTTAATTTACAGCTTTGCTTTGGTTTTGAAAAATAATTTCTTGAATGTTTCTATGCACACTGCTAATTGAAAGTGTGTTGGCATTGTGCTGAGGGTTCTTTGAAACAAGTCAGTCAAGCATCAGGTAGTGGATGGAGAGCTGGCTTTGGAGCCAGGGACACCTGAGTTCAAGGCTTAAATCTGGCTCATGCTGCCTCTGTGACCCTGAGGGAACCTTTCGCTTAGTTCTCCAAGGCTTTAGAAATCAGAAAAGGTAGCAATAGCAACAGGAGGGGTGAGTTTCCTCAACTGAGTCTTTCCCAGAATCCCAAGTTCCAGGCCTTATCCTTTCCTACACTATGGATAGAAAGATAAAAGTTTTAAAAAAAATCCTGCCCTTCTATAGAGTGTATTCTGCTGGGGCAGGGCAGGCGTGATGTTGTATTTCATGGAAGAATTCATCCTGTTTGATGCCCTTGTAGTCACCATAGTCTGTGAGGTCTAGAAACCTGTAAACAGAACTTTTTTGGTTATTTAGGTTGGGAACTAGAATAAGCAGCACAAGTACATTATGAGCTTAAATACTCCACCCTAAGTAGCAGTTAAGATCCCGATCATGGAGAATGATTGTATTTCAGAGCAAGAAGGCTTACAGATAAGGATTCTGAGACCCAGAAAGGAGAAGTGCTTCACCCAAGGCTTCACAGTGGTCGGAAGGCATGCTGTGCTTCTAGGTTCCTCCTTAATGGACATTTCAAATTGGACGTCTGAGGAAGAATTAGACTTAGAATCTGATTTTTTTTTTTATCATTTTCTTAACAATAAGTCAAAGTGAAATAATTCGGTCTTTGTACTTGTGCAGCACATATGGAAAACCTTATTTTTATGAGTAGTTTTATTTTCTTTACTATTTAATCATGATGGTGTTCCCCTGGAATAGAGAAGACAGGGACTCTTGCTTCCCTGCTATCTTCCACTGCGAACTTACTCTCTCCTTGGGAGTGTGGCTTCCATGCAGAGGCACACAGTGCATGAACAAGGCTCCTCTTATGGCTTATGACTGAGGAACTTTTGGTTTTCTCCTAATTTGACAGGTGGCTGGAGATTATATTACTTCATAGTATTACTTTATTTTTGGTAATGTGAATAAAATGAAAGTGTGTGTGTGTGTGTGTGTGTGTGTGTGTGTGTGTGAGAGAGAGAGAGAGAGAGAGAGAGAGAGAGAGAGAGTGAGAGACAGAGACAGAGACAGCATGTTCATTTTAATCTCTGCTCTCAGCAGATGGTTCAGGAGCAGACCATTATAGTTTGGGAAGTACAGGCTTAGCTAGCCACTAGGGCAGTTATTAATGTTCATGATGGCTTGTATTTCCCTGTCTTTTCTACTTTGTTTAGCTTTGTGTATTTTAGAGCTGCATGTTGTATTTGACTCAGAATAATTAAGCCAGATTCAGTGAGAATTGGAAAGAAAGGACTGAAAGTTTAAGATCCAAGTTGGGAAGAAAGCAGTGAGGGAGCAGGAAGGGGAAGGATGGGAGCCAGGGGTTCAGTTCAGCCAGCTTCTAGTCCCTACTACGTGCCACTGTCCTGGAGCTGTTGGAAAGGCAATTCTGCCTCTACAGGAGCTCCTATTTCTCCTGGGTGGGAGTAGGGATGGAGAAATGATGAGTAAGCAGATAAGTAAATACAAAATCTATGTAAAGTTGATACAGAGTAACTCCTGGGCTGAGGGAGTCCTGAAAAGGCTCTTGCAGGAGGCGGAAGTATAGAAGAGGGGAGGGAGGGAGAGAGGGAGAGGGAATGGTCAGTAGGCCACATTGCCTAGGCAGTGACCTGTGTGAAGGGGAGCAGTCAGGTGGAGTTGGTCCAGAGCCATCGGTCACAGCCAGCTCCATGAAAGGTTTGTGTTGTGTTCTGGAGGTAGTAGGAGTCTCTGAAGCTTCTTGAAGAGAGTAACATGGTTACATGGAGATCCGCTGGCAGCCAGTGAAGAATGGTTTAGAGAAGAGAGAGGTTGGATGGAGGCTGTGGCAGCGGCTTGGGTCAGAGGTGATAAAGAGCGCTGTGTGAGGGAGAAGGAGGCACCTGCCCAGAGGTGTTTGGGAGGCAGATTGGACAGGATGTGGAAGCCGAGAAGGTGAAGAGCGGAGTGAGGTTTTGACTGAGGTTTTGCTCCTGGATGATAGGCAGGGTGGTAGAGCCCTCTCCACAAATAGGGAAGTTAGGGAGATTGGGGAGAGGAAAGACACTGAGTTCAATTTTGGGTACGGTGAATCTGAACTCCTTCTGAGAAGGTGGCTGCCAGCACTGGCTTTGCAGCTTCAAGTGTCTTCTGTGCAGAGCTGTGGGTGTGTGGAAAGAAAGAAGAGGCTGAGATTTGAGCCTTAGAGTCCCCACACACATAAGATGATGCAAAGGAGGTAGAACGAAGAGGATTCTGTCCTCAGTGAAAGCACAGGAATCAGTCAGAAAAAAGTATTTTAAAAGGGAAAGTAGACAAGATGATTGAGGCAGAGGATGATGAGTTGAAGGGATAAAATATATAGTGAGCCCATTATTCCCTGAGAGCTGATTATATTATCCAGATCCCTCCATAAAAAAGAAATGTCATGTCACTTAAGAAGATTTGTTTTGAGAACAGTCATAGAACCCAAGTTGGAAGGGACCTCAATGGTCATTTAATTCAACTCTTCTCTGAACAGAAATTTCTGTAACAGTATCCCTGAAAAGTGGTTGTCAGCTTTGGCTTCTTGTCTTCTAGTGATGGAGAATTCAGTCCATCCTGAAAATCCGTTCTACTTGTGGACAGTCTCACTGGGAGGCAGTTTCAGCTTCTATAGGCAGCACTGAAGTCTGCCTTCATGTCTGTTAAAAACCTAGCTTAGGAGCATGTTCCCCATACATTCCAATGCATCTTTTTTCCACAGTTTACCCTTTCCCACATGGAGACCTTTTTTTTGTTTGTTTGACATTTGTTCTCCATTAATGTGCCCCACCTTAAGTTTCCTGAGAATAGGATCTGTGTCTTATTTCATTTTTGTGTTCCCAGTGGCCAACATAAATGGGAGGTTAATAATGAGTGTTGTTGAATTGAATTGATTATTCTGGATTTTGTGTTATCCCGTTCCCCTTTCAGATGTTCTCTATTCAATGCCATTTCATTTTTGAGATACAACTTAGCAGTGAAGCCTTAGTTTCATTTCCCACCCCCTCAAAGCCTTCCCTGAGAAATGTCACCTTTCCTGTCATCTTTCTGTGACATAGTTATAGTTCTTTTGTTTTCTTGTTTTACCAGTTTGAATGTGACATAAAGAAAAGAAATAGAAACTGAATTACCAAGTTGAAGTAGTAAATTTGTTTGCATTACTTTTGTATCAGAATGAATTTGTAATAGTTTCTGAGGAAATTCAGTTTTTATTCCTATTTAAAAAACAAGACAAAACATGTGGCTACTTTAATTAAATCCTAAATTCAAACAGAATATTGAAATAGTGGCATATGATGATTCTGTTTCTGGAGTAATCAGAATACAAACTTTGAACCATTAAATAACACAGTGTATGGGAAAATTAATGTATTTTGCACAACCTTAGCTGATTTTTGTGATCTTAGGACTGGTTTGCATTGAAAGCAGAACCACTTTAAGGTTGGGAAGCAGTGCACGTGGTTCATTGTATATATGAACCTGGATTTCAGCCCCAGCTTTGGCATTTATTACTTGGGTGCTCTTGGACAAATCATTTCCTTCTCTGGGCTTCAGTTTCTTCTGATGGAAAATGAGAGGGTGGGGAGAAGTTTGGACAAGACAAGCTTGAATAGCATCCTTTATGACTCTGAAGCCCATGTTTTCACAATCTCTTCTTGTCCTGATATTCCAGGATTATCTTTTGCCAACATTTTTATACTCTCTTTTCTTTTGAACAAAGAAATTGTTGTTTTTCCTTCATTTTTGGAAAGGACAGATGACAGTCATAGGGTGCTGCCTTAACTTGTGAGTGAGTTGTATTTCAGTGAAGCAGAGCTGCACAAGGTCGTCAGCCTCACTGTCTCCTCCAAAGTCATTTAGTCCAGTGACAGGACAGAAGTCAAGATGGCTGCCCGGGGGCCTGGATGCAGTAGATGACTTTGGGTCTTCGATGTCTGACTGTCTCCCTGGGGGCAGTTTCCACGTGCTTGGGGTATACATCCCCCCCAAACTCACCAATGAGTTTGAGGCACGTTGCTTGCCCTCAACGGGATTTAGCCCATCTCAGAAAGTTTTCATGCAGGTGTAGCTGTGTTCCAAGCCACAGCTCCTTGGAACCAGAGGTGAGAGTTGGGTAGAAGTTGGACACCATCTTTGGGGATGAACAGGTCTGAAAAGGAGCCCTCAGTCGTTAGTCTTCTTGAACACCCCATACAACCCAAAAGAAATAGCAAGTGAAGGAAAGCAGGTTGGTTCAACGTCTGCAAACTTCTTCCTGGGTTAGTGTTGATAGTGCTTTTAGTCATTTTTCTTTTTGGGTGGCCAGGAGCTGTTAGCATGGAGGAAAGGTCCAAGCCAAATCTGGCCTGAGCCCATGGGTAATGAGTCATTTTTGAGAGCTTAGCTTTCCAAATCATTGAGGGCTTCCTCCTCTAAGCACCACACTTGAATATTTGGACCATTTTGTACGGACCCTTTCAAAAGACTGCATTCCCTACTTTTCTGACTTTAAATATACTATAGAATGTTCAGGAAATGATTGAATCTTTTCTTAATGATTATCATCCTTAATGGAGTTCTGATTATAGCATGCTGTATATAATTCATGGTTGTTGAAGGTCTGTTGGAAGAATGCAGATCTTTTTGCTCCTACACTAAGTGGTCCCAAATTAATGTGCATTTTGAGTTTGTGTTAGTTTTAAAAACCATCTTTCTGATTTCCTGCTGACTGCCAGTTCTTAGTACATTCATTCATTCAACAATTGAGCACCTACCATGGGCTAGATACTGCTGGGTGCCAGGAATGGGGAGGAGACATAGACCCTCTCTTCAGGGACCTTCGAGTCACTTCTCACTGCTGTTGGTGGGTCTGCCAGTAGCAGACCTCTATTCCTCATCTTAACTTGCTGCTTTTAATTTGCCATGCATTTAGAAAGCGGACGACAGAGTTTGTTTGGTTTGTCTGCAGAATAATAGTAATTAGGTTCTTAGTGAGGACCCCAAGGAGTAGGAAATACTGAGCTGGTGTGTTACAACTGCTATTTTGATGGCCTTGATTTGCTCCCCCCTCCCTGCCTGTGCATTCTAGGCTAGCTACCTCATAGGTGAGATTGCTATAGATAGTTGAATTCTGGAGACTTGAATGAAAGGAGAGAATTCTGCCATAGTAGAGGGCAGGGTGGAGAAATGACTGCTTCTCTCTGCCATATTTCACCAGCTGGCCTAGATAGAAGCAGGAAATGCTGACATGACTGACCATGGTCTGTAGGCCTTCCTGGTTCCAGCTTGTTGAGTAAGGAAGGACTTTTATCGGACTCTGCCAGTAGCCCCTCCCTGCCCTCAGTCTGATACTCTGCTCCATGCTCTGTTCACTTGAGTTTGGTGGCAAACCCCATCATGAACAGTCACTGTATTCAGATTGGGTCTTGTTGCCCTAAGTAGAAAAGTAAACGTTTTTTTTTGTGTGTGTGTCCACATGTTTTATTTTGGGCACTTACACAGCCTTCACATTTAGAATGTATTTGGATAATATTGCTGTGTGGAAAGAGAGGTCATAGTATCCTTAGAAAGGGGCTTGCTGTAGCATAACATCAGCTCAGTGAGGAGCCCAAAGGCTCTGGGCTTCACTCCTGACCATGCCATTTAAAAACTTTGTGATCTTGGACAAATCATCCATTTGAAAAAACAGGTTTTTATTGCTGTCTTTGGGTTTTTATGTCACCATGATTTCATCCAGTGTGTGCCCATGTCCCCTTTCTATCCCAGAGAACTTCCCCGTGTAACAAATAATGCTTTTAACCCCCTCCCCTTTCTCCCAAAAAAGAGGAGGTAAAAGAACTCTATAACTGGTCAGCACCTCAGAAAGCCTGGGAGCATGCACACTGTGTTTTGCGGCTCCCACTTCTGTAGAGGGACGGGGTCTTCTTATATCTCTTTTGAGCCATGTTTGCTCTTTGTGATTTTATGACTGTCACTTTTATTTATTTGTTTTTTGTGGCTCTTTCCATTTATGTTGTTGTCATTATTTTATATATTATTTTCTTGACCTTGCTTCAGCTAACGTTGATCTTTCCACGTATTCGTCATATATACCCTTTCTTAAGGTACAGCAGCATTCCATGACATTCATTTGCTGCAGCTTGTCTAGCCATTCCCCGATCGATGAGCATCTACTTTGTTTCCATTTCCTTCCTATCACAAAGAATGCTGCTGTAAATATTTTGGCATATTGGTTTGGACTTTCTTAACAGTGCTTTCCGTTGTTGTAGTGGAATCTCTGGGTCAAGAGATACAGATATTTTAGTCACTTTATTTACATTATTACAAATTGCTTTTCAAAATGGCTTTACTGACTCAAAGTTCCACTAGCGTGCCTATCTTTCCACATAGCCTCCCTTCCTGTTCCCATCTTCCTCATCTTCCCATCAGTTCCTTGAGTGTGAGGTGAAAGCTCAGGGTGGTTGTTTTGGTTTGCATTTCTCTTCTAGTGATTTGATGAAGCCTTCTGTCCTTGATGTCCTTTGAGTTGTGTTTCTGTGTCTAGGTGGTAGAGATGAGAACCTGTACTTAAGAAGTGCCTGCCCTATAAAACTTGTATAGATCAGATAAGAAAATGGATTTGAAGGGCTACAGAAATTACACTGCCCATGATATTACTGAGGTGTGTATTTGGGTTTTCACTCTGTGTGGTCTAGTTGGAGCAGGTTTTGGAGATCTGTGTTTGCAGATGAGCAGACTGACGCTCAGGGCTGGATTTTCTCTCCACTCCAGCCTCCTCCTTATGTTGGAATTTAATTTGCATGTTGTACTTTTTGTAATTTTGCAACATTTGATTTTTAATTGTTTTGTAGTTTCTTTTGTTTACATGTTGTAGTCATTGTTTCTTTTCTTGGCCACTTCCTACATTTTGCATCAGTTCATTAGTCTCCATGCTTCTCTGTATTTATTCATCATGTTCACACTTTTATTGTAGCACAGTAGTATTTCATGACATTCAGGAGCCACAGTGTAGCTGTTCCCCTGATCTGTGGGGGTTTCTTTTGTTTCTAGTCCTCTGCCCCTGCAAAAGGTGCTTCTCTAACAGTTTTTGGTCAATCTGACCGTAACAGTTTCTTCTTAAACAATGACTGTTGGGTGTATCTGGCTAGCAGTGGTGTCTGTGGGTCAAAGAGTGTGGCTGCTTTCTCTGCAATGCCATATTGCTTTCCAGAATGGTTGTTCAGAGTCACAGCTCCATCAACGGTGTATCCATGGACCTGGCTTTCCATAAAATTTCCAGCATTGAGTGTTTCTATCTTTTGTGGTCTTTGCCAGTTTGCCCATCTTTGGGATGTGGTGTCATTTTTCCTTCTTTTTGTTTGTTTCAGGCTATGGGTGGCATAGTGGACAGAGTCTGGGCCTGGAGCCAGGGAGTTCAAATCCAGCTCAAATCCACACTAGCTGCGTGATGCTGGACAAGTCACTTAATCTCTGTTTTTCTCAGTTTCCTCTGCTGTAAAATGGCAGTAACAGGAGCATTTAGCTCCCAGGTTTTGTCATGAAGACCAGATGAGATGATACTTGTAAAGTGCCTGGCACGAGGTGGGCGCCAGATGAAAACGCTGACTTCCCCCTCCCTCCACTCTGGCTTGTGGATTGAGTTTATAAATCTTGGATACTCCAAGCCCCCATCTGAGGATCCGTCCGGCCTCCCTCAGCCTCCATGGTCCCCAGTGCCTTTGTACAGAATGTCTCCTTTGTCTGCATTGCCTCTGTCTTTTAGATTTCTTGGCTTCCTTCAAAGCTCAGTTTAAGGGCCACATCTTATATTGAGGCTCCCCCGCCCAGCCTCTTTTTAGTACCTGCCCTCTCCTCTGCAAGACCTTGTACCCACTTCATAGACATTTGCATTTACTTCTCTATGTACTTGCTGTTTTCCTCCAGTAGAGCTAGATTCAAATCATCTTGCTAACAAGGCTATGGGAAACAGAGATGGGGTGGGGGCAGTCCCTGACCTAAGGCATTTACATCCTAAAGAGAGGGGTGCTACATGTGTGCAGATGACTAAATCCAAGGTAATTTGAGAATCTGAAAGCCCTGCTTGCTGAGGGTGGGCTGGGGAAGGAGAGCTGGCCTCACGCTGAGGCTCCGATGAGAGGCAAAGGTGAGGGGGTGCATTCCAGGTACGGGAGTCAGCTTGTAGTACAGAGAAGGAACATGGAATTTCTAGACCTGGGAACAGTCAGTAGAGCAGTTTGTCTGGAATGTGGAGTATGTGGGATTGAAGAGGCTGGAAGGATAGGTTGGAGAGAGGTGCTGCATGCCAGACTGAGGAGCTCACAATTTACCCTAGAGGAACTGGGAGCTACTGAAGATTTTTGAGCAGGGGACTGACAAAGATCTCTGATACCTTCTTTAGGGATGCCTTTGTTATTTCCCGAGTGAAATCATTCTTTCCTCATCTCTCTTAGTGTCTTCCATAGACTGCGCACTCTTTTAGAGCTCCTTGCTGTAGATCTGGCTAGGACTGTGTCTAAGTGGTTGTGGTCAAGTGAACTCTTCCCCTTTGGCTCACCTCTGCAAATTTGTATTTATGTACAGGGCAGTGTTCTCAGCAAAAAGCAAGGGCTCTGACAAACTGCTTTTCTCTGTTAATATGTAATTGTATTATATCAAGATGTCATACCTCATATCCCTCTAGATAAGTTAAAATCTTTACTAGCATCATAGCAGATATGTCTGTCATTAAATAGTCAGAGTCCTGTAATAGAGACGTACACTTCTAAGATCACAGGATTGGAGATTCTGAGCTGGAAGGAGCTCACCAGTAACCTGGGCCAACTCCCTCATCTAGGGTGGAGGGCCAGTGATTTGCCCGAGGTCATTCAAGTGGCACCAGGATTTCAATTCAAGCTCTCTGACTTTAAACCTAGCAGGATTTTACTTGTTCCTGGACTTCTTTAGGCCTGCTCAAATTTATCTCTTGGTAAAAAGTGGTTACGAAGCTTTCTGCAGCATACTCTTGTTATCAGGCGCAAGTGGAGCATAGGATATTCTGATCATTAACCAGAATATTTTGGTAGAGATTTACCATTAATGGATCACCAGTTTTAAAACAATTTGATTACAATAAAGTACATAAACATGTAGTGTTCTCATTAATGTGGGCATTCCCACCAGATCACACTGATGCAGGTCACAATTCATCTAAGCCCGCCCATCCTGGGGGTGTGTGTGTGTGTGTGTGTGTGTGTGTGTGTGTGTGTGTGTGTGTGTTGGGGTTCTTATACTTCCCTCGAGAGTGAGGGTGCTGGTGGAGCCCGGGAGACCTTTGCCTTGGTTATCTCTCTTGCCACATAGCCAGCCAGCCCTGTGTTTTTGGATGAAATGCTGCTTTGATGCCGTCCTTTGCTTCTGTTCTTCGTGGCTCCCTTGTATGTCACAGCCTCCTCCCCTCTACCCTCGCACCTCTCCTTTGCCCACTGTGAAAAGCAATGTCATTTATTTTTTTGTGCGATTTAGAAATCACCTAATGGTCTTGCAGTGCTTCAGAATAAAATGAAGCAGAGCTGTCATTATTAAATGGGTTGAAGTACTGGTTAACAGAGCATTCTGGTTGACAGAGGGCTAGGAAAACTAGTTTTTGCTGTAGATTATAGTTCTATCAGTAAGAGACTTCATCTTTTTTTCCTTTAGTCTGTTAAGTCCTGATAGGGGAGGCCAAAGAACTCTTGAGTATTGCCTTAAGCCCCCGGCATGGTGCTGGGTGCCTCCCGGTTCCAGAGACAGTATCATGTAGAGAAGTTTCATTTATCAAACTGTGATGTACCTGCCCTAAGGCAAATTTGGGGAGGACAGAAGGGGAAGAGTGAGCTTGAGCTTGATTTTCAGTGTGAAGTTAAGAGGGGACAGTAAGGTTGGGAGAGGAACGAGACACTCAGTCTTTTGGAAATGTATGAATTTCAGCCTAACTAATGGTGCTGTTTTGGAATGATTGTGGGCTGCATAGGAGGAAGCATGCTGAGGAGGACAGCCAGGATGCACCGTTGCTACGCTGTACAGAAAGCAATTGAGGAAGCTTGAAGAAGAGACAACTTGGGGGGAATAATGACTGTTTTCATGGTGGTCATGTGACTGAGGGACTTGACTTATTCTAGGTCTTAGAGCACAGAACTGGGAAGAGAGGCTGTAAAGGGAAGTCAGAATAAGTTATATAACGAGAATCTTAGTAATAGGATTGTCCACAAATGGAATGAGTTGCCTGCCCCACAAGGAGGGGGTTTCCCCTCACTGGAGGTCATCAAAGGGAAGCTGATTGACAACATTAGGAATGGTATTACAGAGGGGATTCCTCTTCCTGTGTAGGTTGGATTTGTAAGTCTCAGGTTCTTTGATCCTGGCATTTTAGATCTTTTCACTTAGCTGTTGAAGTACAACAGACAACTTCAACCCAGGAGCTTTCAGTATCGCTTTTTAAAGGCAATCACTGAATCATATAATTAGATTCTTAGGTTTGGAATTGTGCATTGAGTACTTTTCCATAGGATGTGTGATATTTGGGTTGTTGTGGAACGCATCTACAAAACTGCTGTTTTAATTTACGGCCTTGGTTTATTTATAACTCCCCTGTCGGTGATTAGATTAGATGATATCTTCACACCTTGCATTTGATATATATTTAAAGCAAGTGAGTAAGTGGTCACATGGAACCTAGTCATAATTATTTCCACTGAGAAGAATTGCTTGCTTCTAGCTCTACAGATAATGTCGCAAATTTTGGTTTTTTTTTGAGTTCTGAAAATTTAAGGCTTAACCATAGAGTTTTCTGGGAGAGAACTTGCCTTTTTGTAAATTGTACCTCACAGTTGAGTCTGCCTGGATTATTGTGGGAGCCTCTTAATTGGCTCCCCTGCCTCCATTCTCTCTCTTTTCCAACCCATCTTCCACATAGCTGCCATATTAATATTCCTAAAACAGGTCAGCCTAAATAAAGCAGAACTCAGCCTTAAATGGCTGTGCATGGCCTTGAGGATGAAATGTTAAGTCTCCTGCTTGGAATCTCCCACCTTCCATGTTGAGCCTCCCCCATGTTGAGGGCCTTTAGTTTGCATTTTGCTTTGCTCCCTTTCACGTCCCCTTTCTTTTGGCCCAGTCAGACTGTCTTGCTGATTGTTTTCTGGCATGTGATATTCTGTCTTCCACCTCTGTGCCTTTGTACAGGTGCTCCTTCATCCCTGGGTGCCCTCCCTCCTCACAGCCCCTTCTTGAAATCTCTCCTTTTCCTTTAAGGTACAGCCCAGGGCTCACCTCAGCTCATCTGTCCAAGTTATTACCACACTCACCCTCTTAACATTATTTTGCCTTTGAATGTATAGTGTAATGTTAACTCTGAGGCAAAGATTTGTTTTGGCATTCTGACACAATTATGTCACGTTTGATGTCACAGGGTCATCTAAAGCAGAATGAGAGTCGGACAGTTCCCTTGTGCTAGGCCCCCACCGAAGTGAAGTGAAATGGAACGGAAGGGCCCTTGGCCCTCATGTGATCCAGATGAGGAAAGGACTGAGGCTAAAGCCCTGGTTTTTTATCCTTATTAGCTGTGGAATGAATCTGAAAATCACTTTGGAGATGCTTTCTGCTCTTAGAGAATGCCAGCGATGACTGGAGCTGCCCTCCGAGGCAGGAAAGCTCTTTTTATAAACTGTCAAACATCTGAAGTCTTCCCTCTCACTTCACATCCATTCTGTTACTAAGGACTGTCAAGTTCATCTCTGCAACATCTCTCCAATACAGCCCCTTCTCTCTGTGCCTTCCCCAGCCCTGGCTCTCCTCACCTTGTCTGTGGTGCCGGACTCTCGGTGACCCCATCCGGGGTTTTCTTGGCAGAGATACTGGAGTGGTTTGCCATTTCCTTCTCCAGCTCATTTTACAGATAGGCAAACTGAGGCAAACAAGGTTAAGTGACTTGCCAGGGATCACCCAACTAGTTAGTGTCCAAGGTCAGATTTGAACTCAGGAAGATGAGTCTTCCCTACGCCCTGCGCTCGGTGCACTGTGGCGCCCCCTGGCTTTAGCCGGAAGCTTTGTACTGGAGTCATCCAAAGTGATCAGAAGCCATAGAGCTGTCCAGATGAGCATCTGTCTCTTCCCTAATTGCATTTGTTGGTTATCCGAGTTTGCACAGCACTTCACTCTGCGTCCCATTTAGAAGAACTAAGACAAAATTTTGCCATAGCTCTTAATAAGCTTCTGTTGAGTAATATATGTAATGCATCTTGGCTCCCAAGAGGTATTGCATTGACAGACTGTAAAGAAACTCAAGGAAAATGTCTTTTGTGTTCACTTCTGACACAGAATCATTTATGTTTAAGGACAGGTTACTGCAAGCTTGAAGCTTTGCAGGAAGGGACCTTTCTGGGGCAGGTAACGACAGCAAAGCTAATGAGCAGTTTGATGAAGGTCATGTGGGTCATCGACGTGGGATTTAAATCCAAATCCTCAGACTCTAAATCTAGCATCTTTTTCCCACTATACTAATCATTATTTAAAAATAGCAAATAGTGGTGTTTCTCATTAGGCATTGTGTTTTATTAGCAAAAATGTATTAACCCCTTACTCGAAGCTTGTTGGGCTTTGGCATGGCTAGGGCAGACAGAGGACTTGAGGGAATGCCTCACTGGATCAAGGGAAACCCTGGTCTGTGGTCTCTTCCCATTGATTCTCAGCTTCTCTCCATTCTGGTTCTTTCTCACTGCTGTTTGGCTTGTGGCACAAAGGATTAGACCCCGGAATACTTCAGTCTGCAAGCATTTATTAAGCATGGCAGGCACTGACTTGTGCAGACCTCTGAGCATGCCAGCAAAGGCTGCCCTCAAGGAGCTAAAGTTTTCCTGGAGGAGACTACTCACTTGAATGTAAGGAAGTGCAGAGGAAGGGTGGGCCTTAGCGCCTGGGGTAGAGGAAGAGCAGGAAAAGCCTTTGCTGTGGGCTTTGTACTGGGTCTTGAGGCCTGGGAAATTAAGAGGCTTCTGCCAATGGGCAGATCTTTCCTGGCTTGGGGAGATCACTCCTGAGATTGGGATGGGGGAAAGTATTGAGTTCAAGGAACCTTAAGAAGGTTCTTGTATTTGGGATGTGGTGAAGGAGGGGACAGTAAGGTGTAAGACTGGAGAAGGGAGGAAGGGCCATTTACGAAGAGCTTTAATAGCTGAACACCAGGGTTTCTTTTTGGTCCTGGAGATAAGAGGGAGACACTGGAGCTCATTGAGCAGATCCTATGGCTAAATTTAGGCATGGCAGGTACTTTGTAGGAGAGAAGGTGGTATCATGGTGGTTGGGTTCTTGCTCTGGCACAAAGTGGCTTTTTTATAAGCCACAGACTTTTTAAACTTGAAGAGAAAGGGAAATCTAAATTTAAGCACCACCTGTAATCCTCAGGAAGGGCAGCTAGTGGCCCGCAGGATAGAGTACTGGGCTTGGAATCAGAAAGGCTCATCTTCGTGAGTTCAGATTTGGCCTCTGTTTGGGTGACCCTGAGCAAGTCACTTAACCCTGTTTGCTTCAAAGGATTTTCCTTCCAACTTAGTGAGGGAGACAGGCCAAGGGTCTTTTTTTTTCCCCTAAAGAGATAAAGAAACTGAGGCACTGGGAGAGTGAGTTGTCCTTGGTTTATACTTAGGCCAAATTTGAATGTCTTCTGAGGCTTCGCTGGAGCTCACTTTCACTACTACAAAACTGTCCCTTGAAATGGGCTGACTCGGAACTTGCCCTTGTAAGTCTTACTTGGACACCTGGATGGCTGTGTGTGTGTGTGTGTGTGTGTGTGTGTGTGTGTGTGTGTGTGTACGTACACGTACCTGGAGTGTTGGCCTGGGCAACTGTGGAGGCCTTTTCTAATGTTCAAATTCTATGATTCTCGAGGCTGGGAGCTCTCGTTGAATTAATCCTTTCTTTAAATCACAACTTTTTATGCTCTCACAAATACAAAAATTGCGAAAGAGAGACATGTTTTGCATTCCAGTTAACTTGATCACTTATACTTATCTAATAATATCTAATGATGTGTTTTTTCTTCAGCAAAGGTGGGTGAGACTTTTAAGGTTGCCAAAGGTCAAAGTAGACTCGTGACTGTTATAAAGATTTCATCTAAATGGAAAAGTGGACATATAGTTTGGTAGTTGTTTACATTCTCTTGGTTGCTTATTTCAGAATTAATGAAGACCAAGAATTCCTCCACAACTTTGACATCTTTCTGACCTTTAGGCCCATGTGAATGTATCCCTTAACCCTTCACATTTGGTACCTCTAGCCCAGATATCTGCTCTGAAGGCATTGTCTGATCTGACTGCTTTTCCTATCTTTGTTCTGTTTGATGCCATTTCTGCTTCCTTTCTAAGTTATGGCCATGACAGTGATATTAGAGTCTGGTGGTGATGGCTCTGCTGTCCGTGATGCTTTTAGAAAAAAAAAGTTGGTCATAACATCTTTGCCAAGCTTTTCCTTTTTTTCCCCTTTCTGTTTGCTGCCCTTCTTCCATTTTAATTTTTAAAAAACTTTAGGATGACATTGCTTAGGGGTGTTTTATCTCAATGTCTTAAAAAAAATTTTTTTTAACTCTTTCCTCTTCCAGTCTCTTCTCCCAAATACAAAAAGAAAGACACAATCCTTGTAAGAAGTAAGATCAGTGTAATTACCCTGCAAGATTCCAGCTACCTCACTCCCCAGCCTCTGATGAAGGCCGGCAGTCTCTTCCTTTCCACCTCGCTGCATTTTTTCATATTGCTATCCCCAGTGCTCAGCAGAAGATTTGGTGTCTAAGTGCTGAAGAAATATTTATTGATTATGTCTCATTTTATACCTTGACTTCATCAACCTTTTTTCAGCAGGTAAATAGCACGCTTCATTGTCAGTTCCCTGAAAGTCATGGTTGTCATGACCTGCATAAGTCCTTTAGCATTGTTTTTCTTTATAATCTTGTTTTTCTCTCAGTTGTTCTTCTAGTTTCCTCACTCTGCTGTGCATCAGCTCATACAAGGCTTTCCAGATTTCTTTTTCATCTTTTTCATAATGTCTTTCAGAGCAGTTATATTTGTAAATGATAATATTTAGCCGTTCTCTGACAGACAACTTGCTTTTTTTGTAGTCCTTTGCTTCAGCAAAAAAGAGCTGCTATAAATACTTTTGTTCATATGGGTCCTTTTCCTCTTTCTTTGTTTTTTTTGTGGTAGTGACCCAGTGGTGGCATCACTGGGGCAGAATTCCAGATTGCTCCCCAGAGGCCCAGCTTCCCGAGAACGTACCATCAGACCAGCCTTCTGGAGGGCCTTTTGACAGTTGTCATGTTGCCTTTTTTATCCTCTTTGCCTGTCTGATGTGCATCAGGTGGAACCACAGAATTGCCGGCATTTTCATTTCTCTCCTTATCAGTGATAATGGAGCACTTTTTTCCTGAGTGGCTGTGGATAGTTTTGATATCTTTCGAGAACTGTCTGTTCCTGTTCTATGACTGATAACTACTAAGAAATGGCTTTTGTTCTATAGATTTGAATCTATTCCTTCATGGAAATGAGACCTTTTTCAGAGACATTTACTACAAAAATAGTTTTCCAGTTAATTGATTCCTTTTAATTGCTAGTGATGAGTTTGTTTCTTCAAAACCTTTTCGGTTTTATGTAATCAAAATGCTAAGTTTTGTCTTCTGTGATCCTCTCTGTCTAGTTGTGACCTATCCATAGGCTGAAAAGGTAGCTTCTTTGGCTCTTTAATTTGTTTGTGGAACTTTTATATCTAGGTCACATAAGCGTTTGAGACTCATCCTGGTGGATTGTGTGAATAATAGTCTGAACTTAACTTTTGCCAGACTCTTTTTCAGTTTTCTCAGCAGTTTCTGTCAAATGGTGAGCTCTTACCCTAGAGTGGTGGCTTTTGGCTTTATCAAACAGTATGTTGATTTATAGAAGCAAACCTAATCAACCGATTGTTTTTTTCTGTTTTTTTAATCAGTACCAGATGATTTGGATGGTTGTGTTTTTGTGAGTCATCAGTAAGCACTTGTTAAGCACTTACTGCATAATGATACTAGCTAACATTTATGTAGTACTTACTGTGTGCCAGACACTGAGCAAAGGGCTGGACAGTTAGCTCATTTTATCCTTACAGCTCTGGGAGGAGGGGGTGCTGTTATTATTCCAATTTTACAGGTGAGGAAACTGAGGCAAACAGGTTAAGTGACTTGCCCAGAGTCAGAGCAGGTAGTATTTAAGGCCAAATTTGAACTCAGGTCTTCCTGGTGCAGGCTTAGTACTCCATCCACTATGCCACCTAGCTGCTGCTGCCAGTTGCCTGTACCAGGTGCTGTGCTAAGTGCTTTTACCAGGGAAGGGACAGTCCTTGCCTCTAGAGAGTTTACATGCTAACGGAGGAAGACAACACATAAAAGGGAGCTGAAAAGTACATGTGACAGGAGAGAAATGAGGAAGGTCAGGAGCGCTCTGGAGAGGAATGGAGATGGGGCTGGTCTGGGTTCTCTCCTTAGAATAGAAGTTCTGGGAGGCACTAGCTGTAGGGTTGGAGGGCAATTCCAGTGTGTGAAGTCTAGCAGTACAGTGAACTTCTAGGGTGCATAGATTTCTGTGAAATTTTAGAGAAAGTCTGGAGATTCTAGAGAGGAACTTATTAGTATACTTTGAGATCTGGTCCTTCTAGACCCATTGGTTTCTCAATTGTTTCCTTCCATTATTTCTCTTTAGAATCTTTGCCTTTGTTCCTCCAAATGCATTTTATTATTATTATTTTTTTACCTACTCTGTAAAGGATTCCTTTGGCAGTTTTTTATAGCACTAAGTAAATTATTTTAGGTAATATAATTGTTTTATTATGTTGGTTCAACCTACCCATGAGCAATTAATATTGATTCAATTATCTGGGTCAGTATTTCTGTAAAGAGTATTTTATAATTGTATTTATATACATGTGTGTGTATGGTAGGTACACTCCTAATGATTTTGGACATTAGGTAGGGTTTTGTTTTTTTTTAATAATGGAATGACTTTTCTGTCTTTCTGCTAGGTTTTGTTGGTAATATTCAGAAAGGGCAATTAACTAGTTTTTTTATGTCCTGGTGCTGTTAGCGAGGGTTCTCTATGAGACCATCATGTCATCTACCAAAAGAAAAATAAACGTAAAATAAAAAATAAAAATGTTTTTTCTTTGCCTATATTATTCCTTTATTTTCTTTTTCTTCTTTTGTTGCTGTATTAACATTCCTAACACTCTGTTACATAATAATAGTGACAATAGATATCTTTACTTATCCCTAAAAGGATTCCAGTTTATCTCCATTACATATAACAAACGTTGGCTCTTTGCTTTTGGAGAGATATTGTTTACTATATTCAAGAAAGCTTCATTCATTCCTCTGTTTTTTGTGTCCTTAGCCTAATTAGCTATAGTTTGCCAAAAGCCTTTTCTTTATTGATATAATCTTGTACTTTTATTGTTTTATGTTATTAACATGGCTATTTTTGTTTATACTTTTCCTAATACTCAACCAACTTAACATTCTACGTGGCCATAATGTACAATTCTTAGATGGTTTTGTAGCCTCTTTTCTGATGTTTTACTC
>CM053593.1:382079710-382132930 GCA_028646575.1 Pseudocheirus occidentalis
CCCTTGGATGAAACTGATGTTTGCAGAGGACAAGGACCTGGGAGCTGTTTTTCCTTTGACGACTGGACGAGAACCTGCCAGCTTTCTGCTCCTGACTCTAGGTGATTGTTTGACAGACTCAGGAGGGAGCTGGGACCAGGGAAGAGGATCCAGGGAATCAGAGAGACCACCCAGAGTCAAAGTGAAGAAAGGCCTTCCCTTGGACTAAACTGAGGTTTGTTGGAAATCAAGGGGTGGAAGGTTTGTGTGGTTGTCTAAGAACTTTATTTGGAGACTAAAGTTAATGGTTGCCCCATGAGTGGAAGATCAGTATATTGTGAACTGTTGATTGAATCAACTCCCTCTTAGGGAAACTAGGTCATTCCTTTTGTTAATTGATTGACTGAATCTTTAAATGTGAAGTTGGTTTCTCCCTTAGGGAAACCAGCTGATTCTTCTCTTGTTACTTTCCTTGTTATGAAGACTGTATATAATATTGTGAATTGTTGATACTGTGAACAT
The DNA here is from genome assembly GCA_028646575.1 of Pseudocheirus occidentalis. Taxonomy (NCBI): domain Eukaryota; kingdom Metazoa; phylum Chordata; class Mammalia; order Diprotodontia; family Pseudocheiridae; genus Pseudocheirus; species Pseudocheirus occidentalis. Next base: position 382,080,212 of record CM053593.1, read on the forward strand.
TGTACTGAATCTAGATTTGTAATGGAATAAACAGAGTGTTCACTAATATTGTGTAATCCGAATCTTAAAAGCTGTTCACAGTAGCATTCTTTTAGGAATCTACTGTTGATTGGCTTTACAAGGTCCCAAGCCCTGGGGTGACCTTCTGAGTCCCACTGAGTGGGATGGACCCCTCTAAGCCAGGAGGGGACAGGCACTAGAGTGGGGCTGGCCATTCTACACTACGTTTCCAAAAAAATTCCCACATCAGTCATGTTGTGAAAGAAGACACAGAGCCAACTCTCCGCCACCCCCCCAAAAAACTTAACAACCAGCCATGGAAAAAAATGCAGAAAGTGAAAAGCAGTCTGCTTGTGCGTGCACTGGGACTGCACCACCTCTTCCTCTGCAGGGAGGTGACATCTTTCACCGCGAGGTCTGGGGATTGTGGTGGATCCTTTCACGCTCCTGTGAATGCCACTGGCACTGCCCAGGGTGGCTGCCCTGTGTACGCAGGTCACAGTGACGAGGGACCCAAACTTCTTTCCTCAAATAAAATGCAAGGGCAGATCCCACCCTCTTCCACCTTGTGCATGTGCTGGATGCTTTTTAAAAACCAGGTGCAGGACTTTATATTTCACCTAGAGACTTAACCTTGTCAGATAAAACTTGAGCTCCACCCTGTCTGTTGCATCTTCAGGGCTCAAGCACACAGCAGGTGCTCCATAAATGCTGTCAGCTGATTGAGGAGGCTCACAGCTCCCACCAATTCTATTCTGCTGTTTTCAGTTGCCTTGGCTGGGAAAACCCAGATGACCACGCTCGCTAGAATGGTGTTTGTGTTTAAAGTTCTGGGCAAGGGCCTCAAGAGTCCTGTGTAAGCAGAGACTCCGTGGCCTCTGCTTTGGCTGCTCAAAGCTTTTATACTTCCTAAGTCTTCCTAGCTCTCCAAGGGGTTCTAGATGATGAAGGCTGCCACCAGGCAATCACTAAAGAAATGAGAGCCCGCCACAATTAAATTCAAATGATTTCAACTTCATTGGAAAATGGGTCTACTGTCTAGGAGTTCTGAAGAAGAACCTCAACATCTAACAGCTGCTGCCCAGAAGCTTGTATGTGAGGTTCATTCCCAAAAGCTCCAGTTTTCCACACTAAGCAATGACTGACTCCCACTCACGAGACCAGGCAGAAGCCTGTGCTCTCAGAAAGGCGGCCTGTGGGCCAGCACAGCAGGAGTCCCTGGAGCACTAAGAAGGCCTTTCCAGGTTTACAAGGCCTGAGGCTCCTGCCCTGACTAGCTGCTTTTTGCCTGTCTTCATGGGCACACTGAAAAGGCCTAGGTACTTAACCATCACATTCTACCCATGCCACTTTCCTCTCCCCAAATTTCAACAGAGAAATAAAATAATGCCAATGAACATACCTTGAGTGACTGTCTTTTTGTCACATAATTTTCTGAATGAAGTAACTTTTCATATTCACTGAAGAACTAAGAAGAGAAGAAAACAAACACTGATGAAACCCCCCAAATATTAGGCATGAACTAAGCTTAACACCACATAACAATGAGAAACGGCTACATCCAACCCTTTTCCAGCCCAAGTTTCGTCCTTCCTGGTCTCCTGCCCCCAGGGTTCCCCAGTCCTCCTGGAGTTTGCCTCCATCTTCCCGCTTCCCTCACTAGAAACACCCCGCCCCCACGCTCCCACGGCCACCCTGAAATCCAATCCTGACACCAAGTCTTTTCATTAATCCTTTCTAAAGTCTCCCCCAATTCCACTCTCAGGCCACAAGACCTCGAGGTAATGACTAGAACCATTCCTTGGCAAGCTTCAGCCCTCGGTTCACTCTCCCTTAATCTACTCAGTGTACAGTTTTCAGAAATAGAGATTTCATTATATTACTGCCCTTGTTTAAACCTGTACGATGACTCATTGTTACTTATAACACAAATTCTAAACCTACTGTCTGGCCCCCCTATTTCCCCTAAGCAGACATCCACTCCCCAAGCAGTGGGCATGATACAGAGCGCCTCTGTCCCCTGCCCCGGCCTGCTGGCAGATGGGTCTCCAGGGCCTCACAGGGCACCCTCCACCATCCACTCTGAACTCACTCCTTAATGGTCAGCACACCATCCTCACCTTTTACTCTAATCACTCCAGGGACACTGGAAGCCCAGGTGCCCAAGAATAACCCCCGTCTCTGATCCCTCCTCGCCAACCTCACCCTGAGCCCCACAACATCCCACCCCAGATCTCCTCCACTGGGTATGAGATGAGATGCCCTCATCTGAATCTTTGCCATTCTCACTCCCTAAGAACTGGCTGCCCCTGACAATGCCGCTGCCCCAGCCACCCTTTCCATTAACAGTGACACCTTTTCTCCTACCCCACCAGCTCACTGGATTACTGCCTTGCTTATTGCTGCCATTCCAGACTCTCCCTCTACTCCCACTACTCAGCAACAATTTCCTCTTCTGGAGCTCATACTAATCAAATGTATCCCCCAATCCAGACCCTGGTACCAGGACATTCTCTTTCCTTCCACGTATGTGCCTGGATCAGAATCCCTCTCTAAACTCAGCCCTGGGACAGGCACACAGAAAGCCCTTCATAAATGCTTTTTCTACCAACCTATCTACCCCACTGCCTGTTATCTGGAGGACGTCAACATCAATGCTCCAGCACCCCGATTCCCCAATCTGTTCAATCCCTGTAACTTCTCACCTCTGGCTCAGCTTGCAGATAGGAAGGGACACAAAAATGCTACTTCTATGTCTATGAACAATGGGACTCCTTTATCTGGTCATTCCATCTCTCCTTCTGGCTTATGACGTTTGACCCTGTTTTTCACCCCTGCCAGGACCTCAGTACTTCCCCGGGCCACCACCTGGCCCTGGCCACATCTCCTTCACTAATTCTGACCCTTTGGTGAGACTCTTCAATTCTGCCCTGTTCTCTACTCTCAAGTTGCTTTCTCCACAACCATACCTTGCCAAGGTCTAGTCCTAGACTCCTCCTGTCTGGCTAACCAGGGGTAACCCCCACCCCCACCCTGGGACTCTGCCCTTCTCATCAGCTCCACAAGTTCGATGGTCCTCTCTAGGTCAATGACTCCCAGATCTCTCCCAGTCTTCTATCGATCACCAGCTGCCTACTGGACATCTGATCTCAACGTCTTGTAGGCATCTCAAGCTCAAGAAGTCCCAAACAGAGCTCATCACCCCTCCCCACAAGCTCCTTTCCCAAATGTATCTGTCTCTATTGAATGTACCACCACTCTTCTGGACTCCTGGGGCCATAACCTCAGGGTTGCCCTCAACTCCTTACTCACTCTCACCCCGCAGATTCAAGCAATTGCCAGATCTTTCCCCTTCTAGCTGTATGACTTCTCTGATGCACAGTGCCTTCTTGTTACACACTTAGCCTTCATCACCAGGACCATGACTGCTTCCTTCTACCTGACCTCCCTGCCTCAAATCTCTCCCTACTCCACTCCACCTTCCAAAGAGCTGGAGATGATTGTCCTAAAGTATAGGTCTGACCACGCCATGCCCCTCCCTACTTAGGGACCCACGCAGTACTCAGCTACCTCCACAACCACCCCAAACTCCTCTGTCTGGCATTCAGAGCTCTTCACAGCCTGGCTCCTTTCTTACACTTCACTCTCCATCTCCTCATTCTGGTCCACCTGCTGTCCCTCCTACACAATGCTCCATCTCCAGTCTCCATATCATTGCACAGGGTGCTGCCCCCATGCCTGGAATGCTCTCAATCCTCACTTCCACCTCCTTCGTATCCCTGGCTGCCTTGCAGACTTGACACCAGCACCCTTTTCTGGAGGCCTTTTCCAATGCCCTTCCCTACTAAAGCCTTCCCCTCCAAGAGGACTTTTTTATGGATCTCCTAAGTACTTAGTGAGGTAAGCATTTTCTTGCTATGAGCTTCCGGAGGGCAAGAACTGTTTGGGGGTTTTGTTTTTTTGGTTTTTGCCTCTCTTTGTATCCCCAGTCCTTAGCTCAGTATCTGGCACACAGTTAGCTCTTAGTAAAGACAATTCTTGTTTCACTAATGTATCAAGGGCTTAGATAACCTAATCCTATACTACCATGTCACCTTTATTTCCCAAGGTTACCCACTAACTTATCTAAAGAGTCCCTTGTCTCAATGTCCATCACACAAGATCTGCTCTCTCCTCCCCATACACCTTTCCACACAGTACACACCTCCCCTTGTTTCCCATGTCTCTGCCATCCCTCTCCAAACCTGACAGTCCTTCACCACCCATCATACAGCACCTGCCCAAACACTGAATGAAGCGGATGCTAATCCTAAGTCTTGATCAGCAATCTTTGGCTTTGGTTAGGAGTTTTAGATCTTACACTGAAGACGTATATTATTAATTTTCAGTTTAATATGCAAATATTCAATAGAGGGCAGTGTTTAAGTAAAAGTAGAATCCACAAGTAGATCCAAAAATTGGGAAAGCCCTCCCTCTGGTGGAAGCATTGGTCATTACACCAAGGCAACAAATTCTAATCTTTAGTATTAGGATGGAATCAAAGAGTAATTAAGCATTAAAGCTGGAAGGAACCCCAGACAACAAAAGTCCAACCCACTCATTTAACAGATGAGGACACTGAGACCTGGGGAGTTTAAGGGCTTGCCTATAGTCAAAAAGGCAGCGTCAGAGGCAGCATTTAAACGGCCTCAGACACACCCTGAGCCCTTTGGACGGCTTCTCTGGCGGCACCGAGTGCCTGTGGAGATGCTGGGACCCGGTCCTTACAGAACAGATGGCCTCCGGGGAGCATTCAATATGGCAGAAAAAAAGCACTCGTAGGGGCAGAAATCAAGGGAGGCCTGAGAGCAGGTGGTACTTGAAGGCTCTGCTGGACATGGAGCACATTCCAGGGACGGGGAGCAGCTCAAAGATGTACGTGGAGGGAAGAAGTAGGAAATGTGGCAGGCTAGACCACAAAGTCAGACAAGGTGCCAGTTTAGGAGCAATGGGCAATCACCACTCAGGTTTTTGAGAAGGGACAAACATCGTCAGACTTGTGTCTTACAATCCCATGCTACGTCACATAAGAGCCCAGGCCAGGGGCCCCTGGAGAGTTCACACAAACAGAAGGGGGCTTCCCCTGAGTGTCTCCCCCTTCCAAAACAGGAGAGAATTTCAGGTAAACCCATTTTATCTGTGGTTTAATGGGGAGACAAAGTGATTTCTAGCACAGTTTTTCCTCTGGTGTAGAAATCAAGGGAGCTTCACATCATGTGGACCTCAGTTTCTCCATCTAAGAAAGGAAGGGGGTTACAGAGATGAATAAAACAGTCCCAAATCCTAAGCACTTTTAAGATTCCTTCCAATTACAATTCTATGATTCTACGCAGCATCTAATTTAAATATTTTAATAGTTAATCCTTCATTTTCAGTAACTAGAAGAAATTAAGACTTGTAATACACAGTTTTGCAATCTTAAATAGACTCACTCTATCATAATGCTGTTCCAAAAATTCGGCACTCAGCAACTTGTGTCTTGTAAGTAAATCCTAGAAAAGAAATTAAGGGTTTCACAGCTTTTCTCAAATATTTAAGGATTCTAAAGTTCTAGCCCATTCTTCAAACCAATTTTGATAGGTTAAAAATGCCCCAGTCAAGAGGAAATTTAACTGAAAACGCAATGGCTTAACATGAACATCAGCAACATGACATGGCCCATAAAGGACGTACTCCCCAAAGCCAACATAAAGGTGATTCTTGACCAACCCCCACAAAAATCACACTGAAACATGAAAGTGACCAAAACCAAAAAAGGGGAAATGGTTAGATATGGAATGGGGAAAAGGACAGAGAAAGGGAAGAGCCGCAAACACAGCAAATGTAAGACTGGAAAGACCAAGAACAAGGTCGGGTAGGGAGAGCTTCAGTATACAAAAAAGGTCCCTTTAGGGCTGTGTCATTTAGGGTTAATTTTCATTTAAATTTAATTCAAGCAAACCAAAAGCCATCAGTAACCAAACCCCACCAAACTACTAAAATGCAAATCTTAAGTCCCAGGTTGGTAGCAAGTGAACTGACTTTGTTTAAAGGGAATCTCTGGGAAGGACCTAACAGCTCGAGGAGCTGAAAAAAAGAAAAGGAAGGAACTTCCAGGGAGAGAGAGACATGATCAAAGAAAGAGGAGGAATGGGGGGGGGGGGAGACCCAGGGAGAAGCCGGGGTCCAGTGCAGAACCAAGCTACGAATCCAGGGGGCTCGGGCGGGCTGGGGTCTATGGGTACAGAAAGAAACAACCGGTGGTCTTAATGCAGTTTGGTAAAAACACATCCTTTTTCCAATGAATTCCAATTACATGTGTTTATTTCAGAAGCAGATTCTCTTTTTTAAAAGCCTCACTGACATCGCTGGCCAGCTAACAGCTAGAAGAGCTAGAAAAGTGGGAAGATTTCCTCTTTCTGAACTGTGGCTTCAAACATCTGCCCCACAGGCTCCTCTAGGAGAGCCTGAGCTACTCCTAGGGCCCCAGAGCGACTGTGAATAACCTCAGGCACCCTGGTCACATTCTGTCTTTTGCATAAGATTAGGGGAATTAGTTCCAATTAACAAACCTTCTCATCTGAAAATGGAGAGTTTAGTCTAATTTGCAGGAAACCACAAGTGGCCCCTGAACCCTCCCCCCCTTGGCTCATGTGGAACCTTCTCTTTAAACTCTGTCCCTTTACCTATCAGAGCTCTCTTTCAAAAATGCCTTTGGTTGCATCTATGTAAGAGATTTCACCATGAAACTTTTCCAAATGTATTTTCCTCTCTAGATTCATGGGTTTTCCTCAGTATTAAAAGTTTTGGAAGTGGGAAAGGAGAAAGGGAATGGACTGTGGGTCTTCAGGCCCTTTTTGGGGTGAGAGCATTAAAGCGAGGCTCAAACTGTACACATAATTGGGAAAAATAAAATATTACTTAATTTTTTTTTAAAAAGCCAGGCTCACCTTTCTCCAAACCAAGCGCTTCCTAGGAAGCTTTGCGTTCCTCTGAAGTTATGGTTCTATCTGGTACATCCATTTTCCCAGACTAATAGCTCATACAAGAAATATCATATAATCAATCATTTTTAATTGGAGGAAAATAAAGCTAAATACTAACAATAAAGATTTTTGTTCTCTATATACTAAGTTACATATGAAAAAAACAAGCCAAGCTCCAAATTTCACCTACGTATCTTGTGAGACTCGGGCCCTTGAATAGAGTTATTTTTTTTCCAAATCTAACAATAAGGATTAACTAACATGAATGAAAGAATGACGCAAATGCTTAGAAGTACCCCCGTACGTGTCTCACCGGCTCAGCGTCCCCACAGACAGTCCTCCTGAGAAGGCAGCCTGTGAGGGACACCGGGCCTCGGCCATCACCTCAGTGGATGCGTGCAGAATCCATCCCTGTGTGCATGCCCACGGACAGACCCACAGACGTACGTGTGTGCAAGAGCAGTCTGCTCACTGATACGGTACCTTGAACGTGGCAAATGCATCGGAAGCTATATCAAACGTCGACATTTCAACGTATCTGAAGAAATCATAAAACTGCTCTGACCACAAAATGATTTTGGCAAGAGGTTCATGCCTGATGCACTCTCTCAGCATTATTCCACAATTAAGAGCAATTTCCGGAGATTCGTACCTGTGGAGAGAAGACACAAACAAGTACTTTTTAACCCCATCACTGCCGCGCTGGCCACATTCTGGGCAGATCGCCCTCTGAGATCTCCCGGCTTCACAGGAGCAGAGAGGGCGGTCCCGTGTTGTGTCCTACCCCCTACTCCAGCCCTATCATTGTTACTACAGATGAGGAAACCAAGGCCTAGAAAGGCTGTATGACTTAGCTGAGGACATACAGAGAGTAACTAACCTAAGTTTTAATTGTTGTTAATATCTTTAAAAAAATAACACAGATGATATCCTGGGGGAAAGGGGTTTTCTGGGTAGGAATACTGGAGGGGCTCACCATTTCCTTCTCTAGTTCACAGTACGTATGAGGAGCTGGGGCAAACGGGTGAAGTGACTTGCCCAGGGTCACCCAGCTGATGAAATGTAGAGGCCGCATGTCAAGGCAAGGAGATGAGCCCTGCTGATTCCAGGCCCAGCTCCCTGTGCAGCATGGTGCCCCCTGCCCGCCCTGTGATGGCACGTGGCTCATCACAGATGAGACCAGAACTCTTAGGGGTCACTCTACATATCAACCATTACAGAGCCTGCAGTACATTTAGTTCTACACCCGGGGCTCCCAACTTTTCAGACAAAGTCCTGAAACAAACCCAAGAACTGTGTTGCAGTTGTTGAGATCATACTATCAGCATCAACATTCTGGTGTGGCTCCTGTGCTTGGTTTCCCTCTCACACAAGCTGCCAAATCAAACAGGTCTGACCCCGGCAATGCCGGTGTAAAGAGCTCCAGGGCTTTTCTACTGTCTCTAGGATGAAACAGAAACTTGCTAGCTTTCACTGATGCTTTTCCATCCTCCTCTTCCTCCACTCAACATTCCAATCCAAATGGCTTAGCTCCCCTGCCTCCCCAAATTCCACCCGTCATGGCCCTTCTCTGTCTTGTTACATGGGCTGATCTCAAAACTGAAGTATTCTCCCCAACTGCCTTTCATGCCTCATGACTCCATAGGAAATCATCCTTCTTATTCCCCTCAGTTCGGGATCTCCCCTTTTCAGATTACCCTAAATTTGTTTTCCCGTGTATATTTAACACAAACCCCTCAGTCTGGCATCTGAAGCTTTTAACTGTCTGGCTCCAACACCCTGACTTCCCCTCACACACCTCTGTTTCGGGCAAACTGGCTCTACTCTCCGTCCCTGCACAGGGGCTGGCACACCCTGCCTTGGATCTATGCTGTCTATGTAAATGCACCGACCTATCCTCCTCTTAGTAGAATGGAAGGCCCTTGAGGGTGGCAACTGTCTCACTTTTTAATCTAGCAGTGACCAGTATGATGTCAGCAACTCAGTAATCTACACCTGCTTGCTGACTGATCCTCCAAAATCTTGTGTCAAGAGAACTTACAGTCCATGGACCCCAACCAGGTCCAACAGCCAGCATTCCTTCAATCTTAGCACCTGCAAGAGTGGTTCCCTCAGGCTTTCCCTGTTGATGACCTCTGAATGGAGGGGGCCTTCACTGCTTCCCTCTCTACCTGAGCATTTTAAGGGGAAAACTACAGAAAAAGCCTGAAATGTTATGGATGTTTGCTAAGAGGTGCTTGGCACCATGTCCACTCCATTCTCTGTCCACAGAGCCCATTCTTAGCTACTGGCTCTCATCACTCTTGCCTTCTGACCAACCTTCCTGGGAGGAGGCAAAGCAGAGATGGAGAGACTGGCAGATACAGACTCCATCGGGGCCATGAACCCAAGGCCTGTGACCGTCACTCACTGCCTTCCTCTCTACAGGCTCCGACATATAACAAACCAGTCTTTCATTCCTTCCCTCTCACATGCTCCCCAGGACCTGGAAAAGCTTTCACTCTTGTCACTCCTTTCATGAATGGGTTACAAAGATTCTTCATTTCCTCAAAACTTACTTCTTCTTACAATCTGAATTCCATCTCCTTAGCCTAACCTGGGTCCTTCTGGTCTGTTTTTAATATCTCAGATCCTTTGCGACATTTCCTCCCATCCAACTCTCTCCCCAGTTTAATTCTATGACATGACTAGCCAAGTTTTCCTTCTCTTTTTTTGTTTTGAAGCAATCAGGGATAAGTGACTTGCCCAGATCACACAGCTAGTATGTATCTGAGGCTACATTTGAACTCAGGCCCTCCTGAATCCAGTTTAAAATAGAAGAACGAAGGGCTTGTCACCAGAATGGAGTGAACTAATGAGAGCTGGGGGGGGGAAGGAGGAGGAACAGGGCACCACACACTTTCTTTAATAATACTTTTATCAAATACCTCTCTTTAGAGGGATTTCAAACAGTAAAAGGGGAAGAGGAAAACGAGTGTAAGAGTGTGTGTGTGTGTGTGTGTGTGTGTGTGTGTGTGTCTCTCAAGCTAGATACTAGAGAGTCAGGCAGCTACAGGAGGGAATCTCCAAGAAGGAATCAAGTAACTGAAAAGCATTTATTAAAGGTATCTGATGAGACAGGCCCCATGTCCAGCTCTGGGCATACAAAGGCATGAGATGTACATGGTCAATAAATGTATCAGCAGTGAGAACCAGAGATAAAGGCTGTGGCCTCCACTCCCATACAACAAAGGCCTGGGGTGCAAAGGATTAACTAGAAATCCTTAGCTAAGGAGGCCAGAGAGATCTCTGAGGTCACAGGAACATCAGGATAAGCCTATGACTCTGAAAAAGTCAACTTGACTCAAAAGGAAGAGAGGAGGCTAAATGGGAGGGGGGAGGCGTTAAAAAGATACACTTCTGGAAGGAGGCAGAGTAGCCCAAGGCTGGCGGAGATCACAGGTAAAGACTGCCACTGCAGGAATGCAGGTTGCAGCCTGGCTCAGAGGCAGCGCACAGCAGCCACAAGCCTTTATTTCTCCAGATATCTGCCGTAGTCCTTTAGACTAAAGGCAGAGCCACTTAATATGTTACTTACTTACTTTAAAGATAATTTCATCCTTCAAAAGGTGGAGCAACCAACAAGGGGAATCTGAATCTGATCCTAACAAATGAGGAGGAGGAATGGGCTGGGAACCCTGGGGAGAAAGGAACCGCGCCATCTTATAAGTCAGGTAGGAGAAAGTCAGGAGAAACAAGAGGCAGGAAGCTCTTCCAGAAGGAAAATCCAAAGACCCAAAGCTAAGGAATTCTAATGAGGGAAAGGGAGAGCTTTCTAGAACCAGCACAAGGAGTGGATGAGGAAAGGTCTAAAGGAGGAGGGGAGGTCTGAGCCCAGCGCTGAGGAAAGCCTGGCATTCTAGGGTTCTAGGGAGCAGAGGCAGCATACAGCCCTGGAGAGGGAAGACGGAGGCTGTGAGGACGAGTGAGAAGGCCAGAGGGGCTGGAAGGTACAGCCAGTATGGAGGAGTCATATATACACTGCGGGCACACAGGGAACTCACCACCACAAGTTTTTGTAAAAGTGGACAGAAGACAGATACAAGAGCAGGTAACTGAAAGGGAATATAGAAGCACAGCACGGTCCCTTCAGCACCATACCAGGAAAGTTAAATCTGGTGACAACAGCGAAGGAACAAGGGAGACAGAGCACCTACTGGGCACCAGGCACTGTGCTAAGCAATCTGTAAATGTGACCTCATTTGATCCCTCCACAACCCGGGAAGGTAGGCATTATTAACCCCAATTTACAGCTGAAGAAGCTGAGGAAGACTGAGGTTAAGGGAAGTGAGCAGGGTCACACAGGGAAGAAGGGTCTGAGGATGGACAGCTCCACATGCCATGCCAGCTGCTGCTTTTTTGGTTTTTTAATACAGCTACACAGCAGACAGGAGAAATGAGAGAGGGTAACAGAAGGAAGGTAGAGCCATTCAGTTCTCCTACTTGTTCTCCCTGGCAAGGGGAATGACCTTTGGATTGGAAAAGATTAGAAAAGGCTGATAAGAAGCTGGCAGCCAAGATAAGGGGAGAAGAGAATGCCCAACTGCCCCCAAAGAGTCCAGATAAGCTGATTCTGAGGGACGATGTCCCTGGTTACTACAAGAAATGACAGGTGTGACTGCTGAGCCCACGGTCACCTCTCCAAGACAGGGCCTGGCAAGGTAAGACTGGAAAAAGGCAGATGTGTCTATATTCAAGAAAAGGCACAGAGTCTCCAAAGAGAAGCCAAGGACCTGAACTGCGGCTCTTGATAAAATACCAAAACCTGATTAGAGAACTAATAGTGCTGCACATCTGATAAATGGGGACAAAGAATGAGTATGGTTTCAGCAGAAATGGGTCACTAGAGAGCTGGATCCGGGCAGTGGACCCTTTTCACTTGTGTTTGACTCTTCATGACCCAAAGATACCGGAAGGGCTGGCCATTTTCTTCTCCAGCTCATTCGACAGACTGAAACTGAGGCAAGCAGGGTTATGTGGCTTGCCCAGTCACATAGCTAGTAAGTGTCTGAGGCTGGATTACACACTTACACACACACACACACACCTGGCTGATGCCCTACGATATTGCTGTGATTGTGTAAAATGTGCTTCTGCCTCTGCTCCCTTCATGCAGTGCCACCCCATACAAGTCCTCCCAAGCAGCTCTGAACCCGTCCCATTCACCCTTTGTCACGTCATGATAACGTCCTGTTACATAAACACACCAATGGTTTGTTCAGACACTTCCGGGCACCCTCAAGTTTAAGGTTCTTAGTTACACAAAAAGCTGCCATCAATATTCCTGTACCTTCTTTGATCTCTTTAGGCTGTAAGTCCAAGAGAGGTATCACTGAGTTAAGGACAATTCCAGAATGGCCAAACCAACCCAACACCGCCATGACGGTGCTGCAAGAGGCCCATTTTCCTGTAACCCCTCCAACATTCGTCACTCTCCTTTTTAGTCATCTTTACCAACATAATGGGTGTGAGATGGAATCTCAAATTGTTTTAATTTACATTTTTCTAATTATTAGTGATCTAAGGCATTTTTTCATATGGTTACAGACAGCTTGGATGTCTTCCTTTGAGAATCACCAACTCATATCCTTTGTTATTCAGTCATTTTTCAGTCATGTCTGGCTCTTCATGACCCCCTTTGGGGTTCTCTTGACAAAGATACTGGAATGGCTTGCCATTTCCTTCTCCAGCTTGCTGTACAAATGAAGAAACTGAGGCAAACAAGATTAAGTGACTTCTCCAGGGTCACACAGTCAGTAAGTGAGGCCAGATTTGAAGTCAGGAAGATGAGTAGGCCCCAAATAAATGCTTGGAGAGTTAACCCTCCAAGGATCCTTGCGAATCAGATTTGGGAATTTCTCTTTCCTACCTATTCTGGGGGCAGGTAGGTGGGACTGTGGATAGTGTGCTGGCCTGCAGCCAAGAAGACCTGATTTCCAGTCTGACCTCTGACACTCGGTAACTGTGGGACCCTGACCGGGCGAGGCAGAAATGACTGAGCAGAGGCATGTCAAAGTTATCGCCTCTCAGACCGAGGCTGTCTTCAGGACACAGGATCTCTTCCCTATCTACACTCCAAAGCCGGGCTGCTTCTAGCCTAGAGCACACTGTCACGTGCATCTGCAACATGTCGCACCAAACTCCTTTCCCCTGATTCTCCTTTCCAACTGTCTAAAGGATATTTCAGTGTAGCTTCTCCTTAGCGCCTCAAACCAATAGGTCTTTTCCCAACTTCCATGATTCTATTAAGGGCATCAACAATCCTTTGGTGTCACATTTTAAACTCTTATCACCACTCAGTCCCTTGTGCTGTGACTACTGTGACCACTTCCCAACTGGTTTTCCTACTTCCAGTAATGCTGCCATCTAATCACTTCCTACTTCCTGTCCTCCCACGATCAGCCCCAATCTTATCACTTTCTAACTCAAGGATCTTCACTACAACAACCTAACGGAAATCAGAGACTATGTAATTATAACAACCAAGCCCAGCCCTATGAGAAGAGATGGGGAGAATGCACCTCTCCCTCCTTTCCCTGTAGAGACATGACTGTGGAATGTTACCCATGGTGACAGACTTGGTTAGCTTTACTGAAATGCTTTTTCTTCATTTTAAATTTTTGTTTCAAAGACAGGGAGGAGGAAGAGGAATATATTTAGACACTAATGTAATATAAATACAAAAGGCATCTCCGAAAAAACACTGAAAAGCCTTGCAAAATGAGTTTCCTTTCTTAAGTCTCCTCTGTCTGATGAATTCTTAAGTCAAATGCCCTGCTGCCCTCGGTGTTTATCTGCCCAGCAGTAATGCTTTGTACTCTTCCCTTCTACCTGAAAACGCATTTTCCAGTGATGCTTACAGGATATGTCACCTTAGGAATAAAAATTGATTTTCTTTGCTTTTGGCAGGAAAATTATACCAATTAATCCTTCCATTTATCATAAGCAAAAAATACACTCATACAATTTGGTTGCTTTTTTCTGGCACATGAAGAGTTTCTTCATGGCCACTTGTAAAATCCCTTGTTTAAAGCTAATATCTAGAATTGGTTGGTATTTCTGAACGAGAAAAACCTGCAGTGTCTCTACTGCACCTCTTTCTACCTAACTGAATTTTACGTGTTTTCCCAAGGCTTTGGGTAATTTTCTTACACAACTTTCTAAAATACAATTTTCAGACTTTTTATTTCATCATGTGTTTCTATGAGACCAAAAGCTCTCAGATTTTCTCACTGTAACTTCGTCTCCAGGATTGGCTGTTTTGCCAACAGAGAACTCTCTTTCTAACAGAGAAGTTCAGGCATTCCCCTAATCTCGCTGTCTTCTGATTTTATTCTGCTATTTTCCCTAACATTCCTGCTTCTGAGTTCCAAATCTGCTCATCTGTTTTTCAGAAAATCTGCTAATTCCCAGAGATTCTCCAGTATTTATGTTCTAACTGATCTATTTCTCTTATTCCTCTCTGACTTGGGGAAGGTTATTTCTACCTCAATTCCCACTCTCATTCCTTTGGTGAATTATTAAACCACATTCTAAGCAGTTCCAGAAGTTCTGAAGGCCAACTTAGCATTCCTGGGTACCGTTTTATTGTTGCACCCTTCTTCAGATGCAAGCTTTTCCTATGACGATTACTTGTTGTTCTGGAGTTTGCTTTCTCTCTCTTTCCTGGTGAAGTATTCCTCTTAACTGTTTTTTCCTACACCTTCCTGGAAGCCTACTGTTCTGTAAGGGCAATGCTCTGGCTCTTCTGAGACGACAGAGGGGAAGATGGGCACTTTGCTCCTCATTCAGCCACCATCCCAGAAGTCCTCACCATGCTGCGCACATCTCCGACACGCTTATCAGGCATTATTTTTGTAGCATCATTATCTGTGCATGTGGCATAGCCTCCTACTGCCTGCGAAGTTAAGACCCTGGCTCATCTAAGCTTTCCATCTCTCCTCGCCCCTGCTCTGCCCGGGGCAGCTCTGCCCTTTGCCCACACTCATCTTCTTTTGACTGGTCTTCCTTTGAGTGTCTGCAGGTTTCGTTTTGACTCCTGTCACACTGACAAAATAGCAGCTAGCTCATGGAGCTGGCTTTTCACATCTCCAGGCTGGATTAGCGCAATGCCATCTTACCCATCTCCCTGCTTCCGGTTTCTTCTCCCTAAAATCCCTCCCATACACGACCACGATATTCACTTTCCTCAAATACTGCTCTAATGGCACCATCGTGCTTCAGAAGCTACAACGAAGTTTCCACAGCTCAGAGTTCGAGGTTTCCCACCAGCCAGCTAGACCTGGCTCCCCTGTTTTCTCTTTCACTGCTCTAAAGCACCCAGCCCTATTAAATTCTTGTCCTCAAGGCATCCCTGCTAAGCACATTACAACTTCTTCCTTCTGTTCATGCTTTGCTACCAGGTTGGGGTTTTCCCTGCCTTAGGGGGTGCAGTGGATAAAGCGTAGGCCTGGAGTCAGGAAGATTCCTCTTCATGAGTTTAAATTTGGCCTCAGACACTTACTTACTAGCTGGGTGACCCTGGGAAAGTCACTTTACCCTGTTGGTCTCAGTTTCCTCACCTGTCAAAAAAACTGGACAAAGAAATGGCAAACCCCTCTAGTATCTTTGCCAAGAAAATCCCAAATGGGGTCGCAGAGTCCAGCACCAATGAAAAGTAACGGACCAAACTTCCTGGACGGCAGAATGAACAAAACTAGTAAAGGCTGCTTTTTTCTCTTGCGCCCTCCCAGAAACAGGCCCTGCCATAATCGTGACTCCCTGACTTTCCTGCCACACACAGGCTACTGCAGCACATGCTGTCCTAATGTCTCCTCTAGGCCTTTCCCACGCATGCTCACCTTCCCGACTAAACTATGAACTTCTCTGGGCAAGGGAACTGGCCTCCCACATTTCAAAAATCTCCCATGGTGCTTAAAACTGAGCAGAGACCAGTGCAGACGGCTTCCTCCATGCCTGCTGACTAAACGCATGCTCACACTGTTCTTATGGCAGGCAAGGGAGGCCGAGGGAACAGCGTCCTGCACAACAA
Source organism: Pseudocheirus occidentalis (assembly GCA_028646575.1). Taxonomy (NCBI): domain Eukaryota; kingdom Metazoa; phylum Chordata; class Mammalia; order Diprotodontia; family Pseudocheiridae; genus Pseudocheirus; species Pseudocheirus occidentalis. The sequence goes on from CM053593.1 coordinate 382,096,286, forward strand.
GCTGGGTGCCTCCCCTCAGAGGAAGTCATAATCTGAGGAGTAAGAGGCGGTTATGCTGCGCGGCCTGCTAGTGGGAGAGCACACAGCTTCCCAGCAACTTCACAACTGTTCCCAAATGCAAAGCAACTGCCAGTGAAAAATCCCCCACCGCACATCAACACTATCAGTGTAACTACTGACAGGGCGACAAGGAAGAGGCGACTCCAAGAAGGAAGCAACGGAAGCTCCGCAGCTTAAAGCTCTGTCCCCCAAATTATGCCTTTTCTAAAAAGGCCATTCAGATCCAAAGCATCCGCCTGCTCTTAACTGATTTGCGTTCCTTGGTTTTTCTAACCAATGTGCTTCTGGGAAAGGAAACACTCCCTGTGTTAACACAAAAGTGTACTCAAGGACATTCTCTAAGGGGAGCCCCATTTCAGCACACACTTCTAGGAGGCAGCCCAGGACCTGAGGGCTGAAGAGGAAGAAGCAAGTGTGAAACTGAGGGTAGGATACAATCACTGAGTCACTACTGGGAAGCGGTCGGGTGAGGGGACAGGAAAAGCTGGATCGTCGGGGTCACCAGGCCTCCTAACAACATGTGTACATGTATGCACCCCCTCAGAGCTAAGAACAAACAGATGTGATCCCCAGCCCCAGCTCCACAGTTTGGAAAGAACCATGGTACAGAACTAACCCTGACCATGAGCTAGGTTCAGCGAGGAGAGGAACTGCTTTTTTTTTTTTTCTTATTTCAGGCTTTGTTTTGTTTTCTTATAAGGCTACCCAAATATAAAAGTCTGCTGTTCCAGTGATAATTCCAGGGAGATGCCGTCTTAGCGGATTAGTGAATACACAGATATAACAAAAATCAAAGCAGCCATATTACAAACAGGTACTTTGTTCGTTACTTTGACAAAGAGAGTTCTGCTTTGGGTGGAACTTTCCATTCTACTTGGAAGATAGTTTTTATCTGCCTTACAAAATGCAGGCAGTTCCGAGAGCGTATCTTAAAACAAGTGAGTACTCTGCTCTATCAATTACTGTTCAATTTTCCAAAGAGTTGAGAACTTAGACAAAAGCATCAAGCGCCTTGTCCAGGATGGAGGACTTCAGAATTTTAAAGTTGAGGCCACTGACATTCAACTTTAAGTTTCTGTTTGTGATGCAGACTGTTTTTATGTTTCAACAATGCTCACATTTGCTCAAGAACCATGGGGAAAATGCCCTGACAAAACTACAATGAAATAAGTTTTCACCACATCAGCCACCTTGCTTTTGCTCAAGACGATTTTTTTAACTGAGAGTATAAAAGTCATAATATTGTACATACCCTTTTAATAACATGAACAAAATATTCTGTTGAGTGCAGATATATTCAACGGTAGGAGTTCTTGTACCAATTTGTCTTCTGAGGATGTTGTTGAAAATTTGGGCCACATCTTTTTTGCCCTGTTAGAAATACAATTAATTATGCATTTACCTAACTAAACATATGTAATTTAAAAAAAAAAACATGAAAGAAGCTGTCTTCACAGCAGAGTATGACCACTTCTTTAACATTTCAAGGATCTGTGGTTTTGCCCTCCACTGACACAGATCGCGTAGCTGCCCTTCAATAACTAAGGTCTTCAGGTGCTGCTATCAGCACCTTGGAGATGACCCCTCCTCTTAATGAGGTTCACCTTCCCACAAAAGACACTGAATTTGTACTTGGTGAGGCCCAAGAGACCTTGTGATCTGCTGGAGCAGCTTCTGAGAACTCAGGGTCCCTTCCAAACCACAATAAGGCATCAGAGTAGGGTCCCACTCTTGGTTACTCAGGTAAATCAACAGCTGGCTTTAAAATGTTCCCAGCTATTTCTTAATTTCTTTCAAATATTCTATTTCCTTCCCCTAAATCCCACACCCCCTCATGGAACAGTGCTGGTCTGGTTCTGGAAGGCTCCTGTCAAGCCTGAAAAGCTGAAGCTCTGCTCTAGCCCGCATCTGCTCTCTGAAGACCAGCTTAAGGCCACAGGGGCTCTTTCCCATAACTCTGTCATGCCCAACAACTCCAATGGATAAAAATACAAAATAATGTCTGAGGGATGGCAAAAGGGGCAAAAGGAGCAAAGAATCGTAGTTCTTCGATTACTGGACTGAACCCCACACACGCTGACATTCTTGCCATCAATGAAACCAGTAGAGGACGTCAAGAGCTGTCGCTAAATGGAAGGAGAGGCTGAAGGTTCTGGGAGGACTGAATGAATAGATTCCACCACATGCCTAAAGGCAACAAGAAACAATTTTCTGGGCTACTTCTTCATTTGCTCTGCAATGTTCAAAATGATCACCCACTACCATCTGCTACGAAGGATTAAGAAGTGGGCAAAATCAATGCAGAACTTACTGAGAATTAGCTCAGGCTGCTAACTCGTCACTGTCCTGGAAGGTCCCAAGTGGTCAGGAATATCTTTTGGGGTAAAGAGGAAAGAGAGGGGCTCCAGAAAGGAGAAAACAAAATGGCTCACGGAAGGCTGAGAGCAGAGGTGTGAGGAGACCATAATAAAGCCATCAGTAGGCCCCTGCACATGCAAGGTGGGCTGAGAAGAGTCCCATCCTAGGGCACCAAAAGAACTGATATGACCGCAGAGTGACTTGAAGTCAGGAGCTCTGCACTTTCTTGGTGTCACAGACTGCTTTGGCAATGTGGTAAAGCCCATGGACACCTTTATAGAATGTTTTGAAATGTTTAAAATGAAATAATCAGGAATTCTGAAGAAACTCAATCATACTGAAATATCGTTTTATAAAAAACAAGTTCTTGGACTCCAGCTTAACAACTCCTAATCTAAGCCAGCCTTGAGAGCTCACAGAGATCAGTAAGATACGAATCCTCACATCAACAAATATGAGATGGGAATGGAACCTTCCAAATAGAGTCCAAGGATCTGGATTTTGATTATGAGCAAAATTCCAGAAGATACTATTAAAGAGATGGTTAGTGAACTTGTAGAAAAGAAAGCAGTCATCACAAAGAGCCAGCTTCACCATCAGGGTGGTCATGCCACACTGGCAGGATTTCCTTTTTTGACAGGATTGTAGGTTATCAGGGAAACATTGTAGATCATGTCTAACTAGAATTTAATAGTATTTGGCAAAATATCTAGGGTACACCCCTATAGAAAAGGAAGAGAAATTTAAGCTAGAAAGGAGTAGAATTTGATGGATTTGGAACTGGTTGATTATAGAAACAAAAAATTGGCAATAACAGTTTAAAAACCACTGGGAAATGCTCTCCAGTGGAATGGCCACACCTCTGGCTCCTTGACTTGAAGGTACAGAGAGCTTATCAATTTTATTGATAACACAAAGGTGAGAGAGAGAGTGAGAGTCAGTGTGCTGGATGACTAAGGAGCAGGTCCTTTCATTGAAAGATGTAGGGACTGAGTGGTCAAAAGTTCAATAGTGAGGACCTGAAGGCAATGTCAGCCTGCAGCTAAGGGGCACGGTGCCAAGGAGAAGCTGTCATCTACCGTGGTCAGGCCGCATCTAGAGTAGGGACCACATTTTAGGAAGAACACTGATGAGCTCCAGGGCATCCAGAGGAAGGCACTCAAGATGCAAACAGGACTTGGGATCCTGCCACATGAGGATCATTTCAAAGAACTCAGGATGTTTAAGCTGAAAAACAGACTTCTTCAAAAATCTCTAGGACTGTTATGTGGAAGAGGGAAAGAACTCTTCTTTCTGATCTTACAGGTCAAAATTAAGGGCAATGGGTAGGAAAGAGATAACTTTAGGGTTTGACAAAAGACAGAATCTCCTACTAGGGCTATTAAGAGTAGCATGGACTGCGTTGGGAGGGGGTGAATTCTCTTCCACTGCGGGATGGCCACTTTGCAGGGGATGGCATAGAGGTAACTGGCATCCTAGTATGGACTGGACTAGATCAAGAATCCTTAGCCTTCATGTATGTGTGTGTCATAGACTCCTCTGGCAGTTTGGGGAAGCCTACAGACCCACTCTCAGAAAATAAAATATAGAGGTTTATAAAAAAATCCAATTATATTGAAATACAGTTACTGAAACCAAAAGAAAAAGATCACAGGCTCTAGGTTCAGAATCCCTGGTCTAGATGGTTTCCAAGCCTCCTTCCAACTGGGATTCTGTGACTCCGAACATTGAGCCAAACATAATAAGAGTATTCCAAAGGGATAAATTCTACTGAGGCCCAAAACTATTAACTGCGGTTGCACAAAAGAAGGAACAGCAATTTTTCTGAAAAGAATCTTGAGGCTTTAGAGAACTGCATGCTAAGTGGGTCCACAGTGTGATAAAGCAAACTGAAAAGCTAACAGGATCTTAAGCCGCAGTGAAGGCCAGGACTGATTGTTCATAAGCAATCTCAAAGGAGAAGATTCCAAAAGAACGGAAAAGACCAAGGGTAAGATGTTCACCAAAGCATGAGGAACGACGCGGACTTTCACAGATGATTTCCTAGAAGGTAAACGAAGTGCAGAGAACTTGCTGTGTTCAACTGTTTGCTAACTCTTAAAAATGCATTCAACTCAATCAACTACTGCTCTGAAGGCTCTGCTCAAACAAGGTGTCTCCTGTGCCTGTTAAGATCTACACAAAATTCTATGACTGACATAACAATGGAGAGAACTGCCGAACTTTCCTACTCTGGCTTCTTACTCAACTGAAGGTCTTGCTGACTGTTCATTTGCCTCACAGTTGTGTGTGTGCGTGTGTGTGTGTGTGTGAGAGAGAGAGAAAGAGAGAGAGAAAGTTGCAGCATAAGAGAAGTGATGAACTGTCCGCAAAGAGCTGGGACGTCCATCAGGAGGAGAAGCAGAGGAGTGCAGGGGGAGCGTGTCATGTACTGAGAATGAGAAAAAACCAACAGAGAGAAAGCAGCCTGAAGGAAGGAGTGAGAGCCTCCAAATGGTCAATGAGCCAGGAGAGTCTCTCCAGTGCACTAGAGGATACCTCCTCCAAAGAGAGTTTACAGAAGCCCCAGAGAAGAACTTGAGGGGAGAAGTCATGGGCAGGCTGTGATCTGTGTGGGTGGAAGGAGCACACACGCTACTGAATAAACCAGAGATTCAGCTGAATTGTTTATTCTTTCCTGCCTAGTAGTTCCAGAATTCTGACTTGCAAAACTTAGTCATTTCCAATGTTAAGAATCAAGGAACAACAAAAGTCATGATTTAAGGCAATGTTGAAGTACACATTATGACAAATGCTGTTTACCTCCAGAGAAAGAATCAAGTGCACAGTGAAGGAGATTTTACTTACTTGCTTTACTTATTTATTTGTTTGGTTTTTTTTTTTTTTGGAGGGCAGCTGGGGTTAAGTGACTTGCCCAAGGTCACACGGCTAGTTTTTGTGTTAAGTGTCTGAGGCCGGATTTGAACTCGGGTACTCCTGACTCCAGGGCCGGTGCTCTACTCACTGCGCCACCTAGCCGCCCTTTACTTACTTTATTTATGTTTTTCAGAGGGCAGTTGGGATTAAGTGACTTGCCCAAGGTCACACATGTCTTAGGCCAGATTTGAACTCGGGTCCTTCTGACTCCAGGGCCGGTGCTCTACTCACCGTTCCACCTAGCCGCCCCTGAAGCAGACTCTTTTTAAACCTTACTTTTCTTGTGTTTTTTGGGGGGGTTGGGAAGAGTTGTCTCTATCTCCTTTCACCACATGCATGACTGCACATGTTTAACCCATATCAAACTGCTTGCCTTCTCAACGAGGGGGGAGAGAATTTGGAACTTAAATTTTTAAAAAATATTAAAAATTCTTTTTACATATAAATGGAAAAAAACAAAAGAGTAAAAAGTTTTACTGTGGTCTCTGTCACTCTGACCAAGTTTCTAACTTTCAAATTCAGTTTCAGACACAAAACCTGTCACTCCTTTCCCCGTTATATAGATGCTGGCCCCAAAGAACTGGGAAGGATTGTTTTGGAACAGGCCTCCCCCTGGGGTCTGTGGGCCTAAGAGGCTGCTCAGTCTGCTACAAACTCACACATGAATATAATGGGCAGCACAGAATCCATATCAACTGCAACTTTTTCTGACAACTCTCCATCTTTGTCCCTCCCTCTCAGCTTGGAGGGGCAACAGAGGGAGTCCTGGAAAGGATGGACAAAGGGGCAGGGATGTCCCAGCTAAGCTGCTACGTGGCCAGGGGACACAGGGAGAAGGAAGGAAGGACTCAATATCCCAGGCAATGGCAACCTTCTAATGTAAATACAGAGTTCCCCAAAGTCTCCAACTAATGCTTGAGGGCTCAGGGCAACCAAGTTTGTTTCTAAGACGAGCACATGCCTCAAGTATGTGTACTGACACCCATATATCAAGGCTGACGGATGGATATTTTGCTCCTAGCAAAGTATTCCTAGAGTAGAGGGCCAAAAGACAGGAGATTTGTCTGAAGGTAATCTTATTAGCCCTAGTGAAGCATTCAATTTAAGTGTCTGTTGTGATTAATTCAATTCAAAGAATTGAATTCACAAACTTTTATTAAGCACCAAAAACATTTAAGAATTAGGAATATAAAGATTTTTTTTTAAATGTCAGTCCCTGTCCTCAAGGATATGAGAAGAGGGATGAGGCGGAAGGGGAGAGAGAAGGAAAAAAAGAGAGGAGAAGAGAGAGAGAGAAAGAGAGAGAGAGAGAGAGAGAGAGAGAGAGAGAGAGAGAGAGAGAGAGAGAGAGAGAGAGAGAGAGAGACAATGAGAATGAATGTGTGTGTGAGAAGTGAGGCTAGAAAAGCCAGGGTCTGACTTTGCACTTAGGGCCTTCAGATGCCTGGCTAAAAATCTTTTTAAACCCAGACAAGCCAACCAGGAAGACAATGATGGTTTTTCAGCTGAGGATGACACAGTGAGATCAGCACACTTATGATTTATTATTAGGAGGATTCTAGAACTCTGAAGGATCATCTGTTGACGAGAGAGAAACACAGAAGGCAAAGAGACCAGTTTGAAGGCTATGGCAGGAGCTGCAGGCCTGAATCGGCATGGTTGGAGTCAGAGCTGAGGACAGATGCAGGAGACACTGCCGAGCAGATAAAGCTGCCAGAAGCTGGCAGCTGAATGACTGGGGTGCAGGAAGGAATGTCACAAAAGTGGTATGGACAGTGAGGGAGGAAGGGGGATGTGGCTCTGATGGCCATGCAAAACTAGAATTCAGGGGAGAAGCCCTGTGTCGAAGTGATAAGTAGGTATTGGGGCCCAAAGAAGGTGCTTTGGTGTTCAGGGTCCAAGCTAAGATCTTCCTGAGAAGGTTGTCCTCTCATGAAACTTCCCACTTCTCCCTGGCTTGGAACAGTCTTCATTCCTGCTTGCCAGAATCTACTTAAGTCTAATTTTTTTCAGTTCAGTTCACTAAAAATGCCTCAGAGTGTTTTCCCTCTTTTAGAATAAGTTTTCAAAATGAGGGCCACCATCTTCCTTCGGGAAGCCTGGGACCATGGGATTTCTTGCGATTCTGTGCAATATGCTGCACACACAAGTGGCTACTTAACGAATGAAATCTACACTATCTTAGGACATGGAACAAAGAAGAAAAGCTCCTGCTCCCCAGGGGTGACAGACGTTAGAACAGCAGCCGTGGGCTCCATGCAGGTCAGGCTCTGCTGCTATACAGGACAGCATGACCTTCTTTATCTTAGAAGAGATGCCGAGGAATTAAAAACCCCCAATCTCACTCCTTTGGCGCATCCTTGTGAGGATCTTATGAGAAACCTGGGCAAGGTCCACGGGAAGTGTTCTGTTCTTACCTCAAAATCAATGAGCTGTAAATCAGCTACAAGCGTGCTGAGGAGGCCACTGTTGTACAGCTCCTGAGCAAGCTGGGCCACAGCCTCCGTCTGGGGCTCCTTCTCGTTGGTGCCATACAAGATTTCCTTCATAGCAACCAGGTTTTTGGAAACCTCCTCTGTAGCCTGATGAAGCAAGAGATACAAAGAGTAAGCATTCCCAGCACTAAAGCAACTTAACTTTCAAAGTATTGTTTTTAACAGATAAAAGTTTTATTTAGCTTTAAATGGTTGAGACTTGAAGTAACAGTATTTCCCTTAAGCTTTTAGATACTGTAAATAAATATTTAGCTCCAAGTTCTTCAAGTTCTTTGAATAGCTACATCTGGAAATTCTTCTGACAACTAAGTGTTTCTCTGCTAAGTTTTCTTAAAAGCAAAAATAGACCTGATCTGTTCTGCATTCAGGTCTCTCCTCTCAGGAGCAAACCCAAGGTCGGTTAGCCAGGAGCAGGTGGGCCGCCCATTATCTTGCCTCAACCTCCTTCTCCTCTGTTACCTGTTCTTTCTGTAGGCAAGGAAGGGAGATAACTGAAATTCGTTTGTTCTTTACTTTTCAGTAAAGGACTGGGTGGGAGAGAAATGACAGCCAGTGCTTAAATGATGTGTTGGAGTGACACCATGCGATTCCAGATTCCAGGAGGTGCCTCTGGCCACAGGGGGTGCCTGAAGCCAGCTCTCCCTGATCACACCCTGCGGGCTTTCCCTTCAACCTGCCAGCTACTTCTCTCCCCCACTCCTGTCACCCACTTAAAACCACAGCTGGGTAGAAATGCCATTAAATGGAGTCATACAGCTGTGATTTCCCACACAAAGCAGGACAGAGCTCTGACTAAAGTGGAGTGAGACCGGCAGGCATCTGTTCAACTTACAGTCTGCGAATGTAAAGCACTTACGCTAATAAATTGTTTATTCGTATTTTGGCAAGCATCTAATTGGAGAGAGTGCTGGACCTGGATCTGCCTCAGACACTGAGCGGAGGGACCCTAGACAAGATATTTAACCTCTCTCCACCTCAGTCTCCCTATCTGTAAAATGGGAATCATAGTACCTTCCTAACAGGGCTGCTGCAGTGATCAAATGTAAAACACTTTGCAAACCTCACCATATATTAAACACTAGCTGTTGTTGTTGCTGCTACAGCTATTTCTGGAGCAAAATAAGTCTGCTCCTCATGTCCGTTCTCCAGCACCACCTGACAAGCACTGCCAAACTCTGGCTCTTATCCTAAGGCCCACTCCGTCCCACTTCCAAAATGCTGAGCACAGCCCCATTAGCTGTCCCTCTCTCACTCCCTCGCAGCTCCCTACAATGATCTCCCTGCTCTCTCTGGGGCTGCCCCGTCTCCCAGCTTGGCCCTGCTGGGTCAGTGGCCTGCCCAGGCCTCCCCAAACCTGCATGGGTAAGCAGCTTCAATCAGAACCTCACAAACATCCCAAACTTCCTCATTTCCCTCAAGTTTCTAGTCAGAGCATTGCTGTTTGGTTTGGTTTTGATCTGGATAAAGTCATAGAATTGTGCCAGTCTGGCCCAATAAGGATTTTTAAAAAATAATGCAACTTACTGTATTTTACTTTTTTCAATTAACAAACATTTGCTTTTGTTCTCTCTTACCTTCCTACCCCTCCCTCCCAAAGGAAAAAAAAATCCTTTTAATAGATATGGATAGACAAGCAAAAACTCTAAAACCCCTGCACTGGCCATGCCTCAACCAGATGGCTCCCTCTCCCCATGAGTCCATCACCTCCATCAGCATATTTCATCGTCTGCCCTCTGGCTTCGTCTCTATTTACTGAACTCATTAGACTTCTTCAGTCTCTCAAAGTTATCTGCCTTTCCATGCTGCGGTCACCACATAAACTGGCTTCCTGGCCTTGCTCACTTCACTTTGCATCAGTGCAGATAAGGCTTCCAAAGCTTCTCTTTTCTTACACATTCTTTATGGCACATTTGGGTGATTTTGCAGGCATACCTCCAAGCTGCTCTCCCAAAGGGCCGGATCTATTCACAGCTCTCACAAAGTGCCTGTTTTTCCACAGCCTCTCAACATTTGGCATTTTTCTTTTTAGTCCTCTTTGCCAATCTGAGAGGTGTGAGACAAAAATGGGAACACAAAGGCCAATCCGTGCACTTGTGAAGTCCGAAATCTAACAGAAATCACACTAAAGAAGATGCATACATCACCATCTCCTTTTCCGCTGCACACTAAGTACTGTAAGGGCCTCTCCACTGGACAGCTGGCTCTGTGCAATCGCCCCACATTAAAATGGGAGCTCCTTGAGACCAGGAGCTGTAATGCTTCTCCACTAAATACCTTTTCATGCACACATCCAGTCTTCATAGTGGTCAATGACTGACCAAACAATCACCAATGGCTTATGCTAAGCACCTACTAGACTCCAGGCACTCTGCTAGGCACTGGGAACACAAAGGGAGAGGGAGAGCCTGCAGCCAAGCAGTGGGAAACAACCCCCATACACATTCTGCTGAATTGTTTTTCAATTATGTCTGGCTCTCCATGACTCCATTTGTAGTTTTCTTGGCAAAGGTCCTAGAGCAGTTTGTAATCTCCTTCTCCAGCTCATTTTACAGATGAGGAAAGTGAGGTAAATAGGTTTAAGTGACTTGCCCAGGGCCACACAGCTAGGAAGTGTCTGAGGCCAGATTTGAACTTGGGAAGATACTAGATAACTGGACAGTGGGGAAGGGTACCAGCAGCTGGGAGAGCAGGAAAGGACAGAGCTGAAGACAGGGCAAGCAAGAAAGGGATGGACTGTCATTTGACAGATAAAGTAGCCATCCTTGAACTGCTCTGTAGATAAGGTCAGCGACTATGGAGAAAGGGAGGCAGGGGTGACAAATGGATGTACAATAAGGCTGCAAAGGCCTGTTAGGGACAAGCTGTGGGGGGACAAGCAGGAGACTCGGAGTTGCTTTGGGAAAATCAGTCTGGCAGTGGAAGGAAGGCTGGATGAGAAGGCAGGCTTGAGGCCAAACTAAGGAGGAGGCTTTTTACTGTAAGCACCCGCTAGGGCCCTTCACTAAAAGCTAGTTTTGCCTCCTCCATTCCTTCATACCATCTACTGGACCTTCTGCATGTACTGGCCTTAGCCAAGTCAATGCGATAATCCTATCAGGACCTCACTTTCCAGCTAGACTGTTAGGGCTGGGTCTTTCAGGCCTCAGCTCTCTAGCACCTAGCACAGTCCCTTGTTAAGCATCCACCCCCCCCCCCTTTTAGTAGCTCTAAAATGCCTAGAGAAAAGGGCCTCTCAGCCTGTCCTCCACAATCTGCTTCCAAATTTACAGTTCCAAATCCAAGTGTTTCTCCTCCTGAATCCCTGACCTGCTTTTAAAGCAAAGTGTCTGTTAGCTTGGTGTGAGCTCCCTCCACCATTTGCAAGGCCTCATCCCCCAAGGCTAAGTCCCTCTTCGTCCAAACCAAAAAGCAGCAGTCATTGAGCGCTGAAGCTTATGCTCTTCAGTCTCCCTGGAAGCTTCAAGAGGGGCCTCTCCCTCCCCCAACAGGAAGTCCAAGCCCTTACACAGGTCGGAAGGCACCTCTGCCATCATGTCCCTTTCCCTCTGCTCTATTATCAGGTCTTCTTCACCCAACAAGGAAGAATTCTTCGGCTCCACCCATCTGCATGGTCCTTTCCCAGGCCTACAGAGCTGACTTGCAAACTATTTTTTTTTCTTCATCTTAATTTCTCCCCCCCTCCCCCTCCCAGGGATACCTTCTCCAGGAAGTTCTGAAAAGTTACTTCACTGATAACCTCGAATTTGGAAGTCATTCAAACTAACAACTTCTGTTTTCTCTTTCAAAAAAATACTTTCCTCGTCCATGGATAAGGTCTTCCCATGAACAACGATTACAAATAAACTGTTACCTATAAAGTAATCGTACAAGATAACCACCAAACTGGATTCAGAGGACAGCATTTCCATAATACCATCACAGCCACAGCTCTAAACGGAGCTCCACACCAGGAACACCCTCTACAGCAGTGAAGTTAAATCCTTCTTGAGCTGCTCCACAAGGCTGCCCAGTGTGGCAGTGGCAGCCGCAGAGTCAAATGGAGCTGGATAGAAGCATGGCAGAGCACAGATAATGTCTGCTAACACGGGCTCTTCTGAGTCAGCGAGCCACCAGCAGGGAGGCCCAGGGATGGTTCATGGGCCCCACTGCTGCTCTGTACTGCACCCCCTGTGTTTACCAGCCTCTGCTCTGAAGGCCTCCACCGAGGCCAAGCACTCCAGGAGTGACCTACTAGACTTGTGGGCAGTTGTTGGGACCACTGAAGACTTTGGCTCCGAGTCAGAACAATAAAGAACACAAGAACAGACATCAAGCATTTAACTCGGGGATAGGGACGAGGCCTGTAATATCATCTGTCTAGAGAGAAACGGAAATTCCCCTAGAAATGGAGAAAGCGCGCCAAACTCAAATGACTGCCGCACGCCACACAGCAACTTACAAATCTACAAATGAGTGTTACCTATGCTGTATTCTTATTGATCTTGCTCAACATTTCCCAGCTCCATGTTAGCTGTGAGTCTGATGCCTCTCCTTTAGAGACATCAAGTGGCTAGTTTCCTCTGAAGGGTCAGCTCCAGGCTCACACAGCAGCATGTGGCAGAGGTGAGACTAGAGGCACAGGCTCCAAGCCGGCCGGCTCACTGTCTGCTAGGCTGGCCGTCTCTTATTCATCATTAATTTACTCTTACTAAGTGAATTTGGAAAAGCATGTGGTGAAAACCAGATATGTGTGGGCCTATGCAAAGTGTGGGGGGGAGATACAAAAGCAAAAACTAATGAATTTATCTAAGTAGATGAAATTGAGTAAATCAAGCAAGTGGAGAACCTCCTCTGCTTGAGACATTGTGCTAAGAGCTGACAAAATGCAAAAGACAAACGTGGTCCTTTGCCTCACATGTTTGGGATGAAAAATAACCCTCATCCTTAATTTAATAAAAAAATAATAATAAACACAGAGATCTCTTAGGATAAGAACAAGAGTTTATTCTCTTTCCCATGACTCATCATGGAGGAGAGGCATGTTACAAAAGACAGTGCAAGAATTTATACCCCAATGTAGTCAAGCCCCTTTCCTGACTGTCTTCCCTCTCTTTGGTTGAGAGACAGACTTCACCAAATTCTTCCCCAACTGGGACAGCAAGAAAAGGGGGGCAAGGGGTCCCGCCAAGGTGGGAAAACAGAAAAAGGAACATAAAAGTGATTGACAGTAACAATGGAGGAGGAGGGAGGAAGGGAAGGTTAACAACCCCAAACTAAGAAGTTGTCACTCATTTCATACAGCAAGGAAGGTGTCTGTGAGACAGCTGGCCCGGGATACTTGTTGGTCACTTCTGGCCAGGGCACAAGAAGCCTACCCTGCAGAATGGTGGATGTCTCATGGCCACTCGAGTCAATATACCCCATCTGTCCCCGCCCCCAGACTTCTTTCTCTAAAACAAGGGGTACAAACTAAGAGCTATATGTTCCCTAAGTGTCTCAGTCCACTCTAACTACTAGATCAGTAGGGCCAGGCCTGACAGAGACTAGACAGACAGGTGGTACAGGGCCCTGGCCCTGGACGCAGGAAGACATGAGTTCAAATCCGGTCTCAGACACCTACTAGCTGTGTGAGCCTAGGCAAGTCACTTCATCCCTGTACAATGAGGATAACACCTCTCTCAGAGCTGGTATGAGGAACAACTGAGATCATATCTGCCCAGCACTTGGTGCAGTGCCTGGTGCACAGTAGGGCCTCCTCCCTCTAGGCCTTACTAGGAGGCCTAGCCAGGCTATCAAGCAGCATCTCCTCCCAGGCCCTCATAAAGCCTCTCTGTCCATAAAGATCAGAGCAGGTGCTCAACAAACTACTTTCTAAAGGTTGCCCACCTGTTGTTGCTGGGTCACCCGGTCACCCTTTGTCCATAACTGCTTCTTAGGAACTCCATAAAACCAACGGCTTTCTAACAAGATGAGTGGGGCCCGGCAGACCTCCACCATTCAATGGAAACCGCACCTGGATTCCTCAAGTGTCATGCCCTTCTTGAATAGGTTGGGACTCTGCCAGAGGCTGAACCTCCAGCCCCAGGCCCAATGACCTGCCTCCTTTGCCAATCCAGCTGGTCTCTGACTATGACAACTTGGCTCTTGAGGAACACTGCTTTTTCTGGCTTACCAACAGTTTCACCCACTAAAAAAGAAGCATGTGCCACTGGACTGTGGTAGCCATTGGTCTAGGAAGGGGACAGTTGGCAAAGTCTTCCCAGTGGGGTGCTGCAAGAGAATGCAAAGAGCCCTCAGGGATAGGTCACACACAGTTTGCATCTACCCTGAGGCCAGAAGCAAACAGGACTGGACAATCAAAGGCCTCCTTCCCCTTTGGGGTCAATTCAATAGAAGAATTCTGGTCATGCTTCTCACTGCAGACAGTGGTCAGTGGGCACCTCAGCATCTGAGACTCACACTTCCCCATCCTGAACTAAACAATCAGGATGAAATTTCTGTTAAGAACAGCAGAAGTTGGGAAACATGTACACTACCCATCTGGATGAGAGGGTCATGGTGCCATGTTGTGCTGACTGTGAGGCCTTAGAATCCCACTAAGGATGAGGTAATTACTTAAAAATTTTTTTAATGACTTTTTCAATCAATAAGCACTTATTCCCCCTCCCTCCACTCAAGTGAATACACTACATCTATGTGCCTATGTGTATGTAAGAAACCTTTGTAACAAATCTGCACAGCAAAGTAAATCAAATTCCTGCACTGGCTGCTCTCCTTGAGCATTTCAACTACAAGCCACCCACCCACCTCCTGAATCACGGCACCTTTCTGGTCAGCTGGAATCACGGCTTGTCACTGCATTCCCCAATAGATGAGCACGCTCTCAGTTTCCAGTTTTTGTTAATACAAAAAGAACTCTATTTTGTTTCTGTACACATCTTCTTCATTGTTCTTTGACGCCTTTGTGATGTAGACCTGGCAGTAACAGACCCGGGTCAGAGTACGCACAGTTTAGTGACTCTGGCAGCACACTTCCAAACTGCTTTCCTGAATGGATGGACCAAATTACAGCTCCATCAAGCATGCAATAGGAGAAGCAGGGACTTCTGCCAATGACAGCACCCACCTTGGTACAAGATATTTACCCCTGCCAATCAACAGCTCTGTCAGCACGTCCTCAGACTACCAAGGCTGAGTATCTCAGCTCCCAGAAGTCCCCTCTTCCATGAATCCATGCCATCCTGGGATGGGAAAGGGCTTTATCCAACAGTTTCTCAGATCCAGATTCCAGGAAGGCTCACCAGATAAGGATGGTCTCTCTTTGGTCACTCTTTATTCCATCTCCAAGCATCCTCAACTAGCAGGTCTCCTTTCCCCTGAGAGGGTTCAGGCAACTCATTCCAAAAAAGAGGGCTCAGAGGACCAAGCAATGTTTTGCTTTTTTTTTTTTAAACAAGGGTAAATAAAACTGCTTCTGTATAACTATGGTGAATTCATATTTGCCCATAATTTCCTAAATAACTTGGTAGTAATCTTGAGTCCTTGGATGAAGGGAACTGAGCAGCCTCTAAGAAAAGGCCTCTAATGGGGCAGATTTGAGTATTAACTTCTCAATGGTTTTCTGGGGGAGAAGGATGTCCTAGCTGGTAGGCTAAAAACAAAGTAGATGATGGTACACAGGGTCAGCCTTGGCACCAACACAGATGCACAGAAAGTAGTACGACCGCATGGCTACTTTACTACAGGCGGCTGATACGTGATGAGGAAGCAGTGCCTGGCTCTGACGTGCCACCGTCTGGTCTACGGCTCTAAAGTTCTGATCCACGCTCTTACTCACACAGGCGACCCTTTACAACTGGGAATTTTGTCATGTTCTGCCAAGTGGCCTGGACCACTGAGATGAGGACTCAGCACCAGAGGCTGAGGATCAAAGAAAGCAGCAGCCTGGGATTTCTGGTCTCTGTTCTCCTCCAGATTCAGTCAATCTAAGAAGCAGCCAGGCCTCTGCCTTCCTTTCTTCATCTCTCATCTGTTGTTGCTGTCTTCCTGGCTTAGTTCTCCCCCGTTTCGGTGCCGTTCATGTCCCCAGGATCAGGCTAGTCTCATAATGATCCTGACACCTTCTAAGTGGTGGAAAGTCTTCAGACCAGCCAGCAGTGTCAAACTCAAACAGAAATGGGGGCCACTAGACTGTAGATGTAGGCCACATAATGATATAGAAAACCACATATGGACATCAGTCATGTCCTGATGCATTTTTACTAATTTTGCTAAATATTTCCCAATTATGTTTTTATCTCTGTTTTATAAGACCGCTATGACCTTTTTTTTTTTTTGCTTTTTGGAGGGCAGTTGGGGTTAAGTGACTTGCCCAAGGTCACACAGCTAGGTTTTTTGTGTGTGTGTGTGTGTGTGTGTGTGTGTGTTAAGTGTCTGAGGCCGGATTTGAACTCACGTACTCCTGACTCCAGGGCCGGCGCTCTATTCACTGCGTCACCTAGCCGCCCCTTAAGACCTCTATGACCTTGTCACCAAGGAGTGGGTATGGTCTCCTGCCAAGCAGACTAGTCTACTCTTTAACTAAAAGAAAAGGAAGCCATCCCAAAGATGTAATGGGCATGAAAAAGGAGAGGCCACACACAAAGCCTGTCCTCCAGATGTGCAAGGTGACTCCTGGTCTCATGAGTCACTCTGGAGACAAGGCAAGACTTATCCAACCAAGTCAATTGCTACAGTCTCACTGAATACCCTTCCCAGGTTACAGCTAAGCTGACCTCTTTTTGCGAAATGCTAACTATTCCATGAGCATCTTACTTTACAACGATCTCTGGAAGGACCAAGCTGTGGAAGGCCTGGAAGATGCTGCCAAGAAGTTTGCTAAGAGAACTGAAAGATAAGGGCAGACGTGCAGAAGAAAACACTTTGCGACTGGACCCTGGCGGCGAGGGAGAGGGAGGATAGAAAAGGGGAATCCAACATTCACGTGTGGGTAAGAGGCGTCAGAGAGGCGGCGAGATCCTCAGACATCACCTCCTTTTCAAGGCCCAGAGAGGCGAAGTGGCTTCCTCAGGTAGGTCTGAGTAGCAGAGACAAGACTTAGTTCAGCTAGTCCTGCTCCTCTATTTTACAGGAAAGATAAACACAGAGCAGACCCAGAGCCTAGTGTTGCTCATTGGTCACTGGGGTGTATGCAGAAGAGATGGACCTCAAAGTCAGGCTTCCTGGCCTCCAGCCAGTGCTCTTTCTACCATGCTACCTAGCCCGAGTACAACCACAAACAGAAATACAAAAGTCAGGAGAAGAGGGCAGACTTTTCAGGGAGGAAAAGCTAATGAAGCTGATTTTCAGCAAAATAAATTTGGGGAGATAAAAAGTCATTGTGTCAGCACCTCAAACTTGCTATGGCTCTTAACAGAGAAACGTGTTTAGGTTCTGGATGCAGAGAGAGAACAGGAAGTAAACAAATCTATATGTGGTGGGAAAGCCACACCCACCTAGAATTATGCTCAGCAGAACTGGCTCTAACCTGAAAAACACAAGGAGCTACAAAGCCCAGAGACAACCCAAATGGGAAAGACAGATGATCTCTAAGAACCAGGCAACAGCTGTGATCAGATCTAGAGAGATGCACTATTATCACACAGTGGAAAGGGTGTGTACCTAGGATACTTTTGTGTTAGGATCCCTCCTCACCAACTGTTCAGCCCATTTAGGACCGGCACAAGGAAAACACATCTGTTTCTGTGTGCACAGGAGGGCAGGGACTCCTAAGAAACTGCTACAACCAGTGGGTGGTCAATACTTGAGATGATCAATGTCCAGCACTTGATCTGCTTACACTGGTGTGAATCTGGGACAAGTGTGAAGCTGGGCTCTGCTGGGTGACCGGCAGAGTCACTTCTACTTCATCTCCTGGGCCAGGGCTGGACTGGGTGACCTTTAAAGTCCCTCTCAGACTCTAAATCTATGATCCCAGAAAAGGAAACAAAGGAACTGGACTGAACTGGTCAGATTTCTAAATTAAAGTTGCTAATGAGAACTGGTCCCCATATTAGGTTCATTAGTACTGGGCTGAGCATCAAGGCACAACTTCTACTCTCAGATTTTATATTAATTAGGGGGAGGGAAAGAAATTGGAGGGGGAAGGAAGAGGAGAGAGAGAGAAAGAGAGAGAGAGAGAGAGAGAGAGAGAGAGAGAAAGAGAGAGAGAGAGAGAAGAGAGAGGGAGGGAGAGGAGAGGAGAGAAGGGAGAGGGAACAGAGAAAGGGAAAAGAGAGGAAGGAAGAGAGAGAATAAGAACACATATCCTAGGTTTCTTTCTGAAACTCTAAAATGAAGGGATGGAGTACATCTAATAGTCCCTCTTCCAGATTTAAAATTCCATAAAAATCCTTACATGCTACACCATATTTTCTTTGGCTGCCTAATGTATGCTTTCATTCTCAATAGAACTGCTTTGACCTCAATCAGTAATTTTGTTAATGATTCTGTTTTCACATCCATTTCATCTAAAAGGCAAGGCTCTCCATTACAAAGTACAAGAAGATACTGTAATGCAGTGGTTCTCAACCTTCCTAATGCCACTGTAAGCGGGTATATCTGCATGTAGGTGGACCCGCCTGGAGATGGATAGAGGAGCGGTGTCTTGATTCCTAAGATCATCAGAAATATATGTTTTCTGATGGTCTTAGGTGACCCCTGTGAAAAGGTCATTCAACCCCCAAAGGGGTAGCAGCCCACAGGTTGAGAACCGCTACTGTAATAGGTCTATAATTTCCCTGGCAAGGCCACTCCCTCCACCCATGGGGGCTGAAATGCTGCTCTATCTTTCTCCAAAATACTTCACTATGGTGTAGGGACAACACTGGTTTTTGGAGGTTATGCTAACAGAGCGCTCACAGATTCCCCAGCACCAAGCTAGAAAGGCTTTATCTGCTACTTAAGGCTACCCTAAGTAAGACTGATTCATTACCAAAATATTGGTCATTAGGTGAGTAAGACTGGACTACAGAGAGACAAAAGGGGCTACTGAACAAGGACAGAATTTGTTAAATGAAAGTAAATATTTGCTTCAAGAAACAATAGATATTCCATACTATTAGAGGGCTCTTTGTATCACCTTTAGAAGGCCTGAGTTTTCTTCTATTTCATATTCAAGTCCTCTGAGCTAAAAGAGCAGAGCTCCTATTAATAAACTTGGAGGTGCCTAAGATTATTCTAAACAAGTTTAGCATCATGAGTCATCGATGAATGTTCTGAAAACCTCCTTCCCTTCTCCTCCCCACCCAAATCATCTTCTTTGTCAATGTACCACTTTTCTGGCAAAGTGAGTGAATAAGCAAAGAGAACTTGGGAAAGGGGCCCAAAGGCAGAAGAGTGTTGGTACTACATTCGTAAACTCAACATATCCTTTATAAAAAGGACTCAATGAGACTCCTCCTTTCACAAAGAATTTCTATTTTCTGCTTTTTATATATGGAAGCATTCATATTCCTTAATGTTTATTAAGTTCATAATAAAAAAGATATTGTATAATAATATATATTATTGCATATAACATATATTATAAAATATAATAAAACACAAAATATATTTCTACATAAATATAATAAAATATATAAATATAATATAATAAATATTATAAAAAATTATAAATGCAACAAAAAAGAAAGTGAATAGGTACTTTCAAAACTGAAAAGCAGTAAGAGAGGAAATAAATGGAGAGCAGGCCCAGCAAGTCACTGGCCTCGAATTTAACAGCCAGTACTCAGACGCCACAGAGTAAACTGTACACGTTACCTAATACAGCAAGGATGTTCATTCAGTTAAAATGATAGCTAAGAAACACAGGATTTTTTTTAATTTTTACTTTTTATTTAAAACTTTTGTATTTCCTTTTCTTTTTTCCTTTTTTGTGTACAAGAGAAGAATGGTGCGGGCAGGAGCCTTTTGAAAAGTATTTGGGAAATGGTTTTGCTCCGGCTTGGGTTTCCTCCACAAACTTTGGCTATTTGTACAATTTCTTCCATGAAAACTCTTCATAATAGAAAATACCTATTATGAAGTATCCTTATACATGTTATTTTGAACACACGTGAAAAGAAAATATTCACACAATCAATAAAGTAAAAGACTTTTTTCCACAATGACGCAGTTCTCATTTGTGAGTTAATAAGACTGGCAGCTCAGCATCATGGGAGCGGCATTCGGAGGTTCTGCTGCAAACTCACTGGACACGTGTTCAGCCTTGTCTGACTCTTTGTGACCCTGTTTGGGTCTGAGGACAGATCTGCACTCAGGACAATGAGTCTTCCTCACTCCAGCCCCAGCACCCTATCCACTGCCCCACCTAGTTGTCCTGGCACTTAGTAGGTACTCAATAAATGCAGGGCAGCTAGGTGGGGCAGTGGATAGAATGCTAGGCTTGGAATTAGGAAGACCTGAGTTCAAATCTGGCCTCAGAACTACATGACCCTGGGCAAGTCACTTTACCCTGTTTACCTCAGTTTCCTCATCTGTAAAATGAACTGGAGAAGGAAATGTTAAACTACTTCAGCATCTTTACCAAGAAAATACCAAATGGGATCACATGACAGAACAAAAACAATAAATGCTGACTGACTGATTGATTCTAAGTCACTAAACCCCTCTGACCCTGCTTCTTCATTCATTATATAGGGATGATACTGTTTGCCCCATTAACCACACAAGGTTCTCATGAGGCTCAAAATGTTGCACATGAAGGTGTCTTCCAAAGGATGACATAACCACAGAAACGTAGAGATGAATGCTACCCACAGATGATGCATTCTGCCTCGCTCACACCTTTTTATTTGACTTTACACAGTCAATTTTAGTATGTCTACATAACCACGCGACTTGCCTATTATCCTTGATCTGTTTTGAGCCAAACTATGCCAAAAATTTGGGAAGAGAAATGAGTTGGTGATCCAAATTATTCTAACTTCTCTTTTTTTAGCAAAGTCATTCATATATTCCATAAGAAAAACTGCTAAGAGCAGGCTTTTGAGGGCAAATGTCCATCTATTCTTGGCATCAGCACATGACCTGAGCTCAAGGCACTGACTCCCCTGCCCTTTCTTCTTTGTCCCCTGAAAGGAACAGCAGCTGTTGGAAAGGGCTCCTCTCCACAGAGTAGTGGCAATTAAGCCAACTCAAAAAAACCCTCTGCTTGTTGAACCAAAACGAAGAGCTGCTGGATATACGCTGGTAGGAAACTAGAGAAAATGCAGACAAGGAAAAGGAAAAGAGGGCGAGAGTACCAGCAAAGAGTACAGAGGGCTGTGAAAAGAGCGGGGGAGGGAGGAAGGACAAGGACAGAGGCAATGACACTCTGAATGGGCTGAAGCTGTAATAGAGGCCTCTGACCCACAAGCACTTTCACAGATAGACGTGTAGGGAAACAGGAAAGTCAAAGAACGAGCTAACCACTGATCCTGTGAGCCGTCACAGCACAGTAGCAAGAGCGGCAAGTCTCAAGACAGAGGATCCTGGATTCAAATTCTGCCTCTGATGCTACTTGGGTGGATTTGGACAAGCCGTCTGACCTCCTGGGCCTCAAAGACCAGCAAGAAGATTGGACTAAAAGGTCTCTAAAATCCTTTCCACCCGCACGGCGACCATCTACACCTCTACTGCGATGAAAAAGAGAAGACTTCTGTATTGCTGTTATAAGGAGAAGCGATTCACAGTGGGAAAGACAGAACAAAAATGGCTACCAGAAAGCTGTCATTTAAGAGAGACCAAGTGAAGGCCGAGTTACCAGGCGCCCCCCCCATGAATTCATTCTCGGGGTGCTTAAAAAAAAAAGGAAAAACTAGTTATTACTGAGTCACCATCTGTGATACAGAAAAAGAAGCAACAAAAAGTCTGAGAAAGACCAAATCCCCAATTTTAAAAGAAGAAAAAAGTGGATTATGCAAATGAAAGGCCACAAATTAGCAGCACAGCTCTGTCAAGCATGAGTCAGGTCAGACAGCTCCATCTCCTTTTCTGGCAGATGAAGAAAGCCTAAGACAGAGCGTTTACGTCAAGATTTACCGAGCTATTTGACCACACTTTTCATACTCTTTTAAGAGACAGGACTCCACGGATCCACACTTAGGGAGAAGCGGTAACCAGAAGAGTGACCAGACCCACAGTGGTCGGATCCGTGTGGGTCCCTCTAGCAGAGCATCAAAGGACCTGTCCTGGGTCTGTGATGTTCTACTTTTGTATCAAACATATGGATGAAGGCAGAAATGGCAGACCTATCCAGACTGAAGATGGCACAGAGGTAGAAGGGGAACTAACCAAGTCAGGATCCACAAAGATACTTCTTGACATGATGTAGCAGAATAAAAGTCCAAAGATGAGATTTAATAGAAAAGAACCTAAATTCTACATTTGGGTCCAAAACTGTAATCCCATAATATAAGTGCCAGAGGAGAGAGGCCTTGCTAGACAAGAGTACCTGGGTAAAGATCTAAGGATTTTGGTTTACTGCAAGTTTAAGGAGTCAAATGTGAACTGGCTGCCAAAAAAGTCAATGCAATCTTAAGCTGCATCCAAAGAAGCAGAATCTCTAGAAAGAGGACAATTCTATTGTGCTTTGCACTCTGCTCCAGTTAGACATTTTTAACAGTAAACTTTGGATGGAGGAAAATCATAGCACTTTATCAATCTGAGCGCATTGCAAGGTTTTTATCAAGCTTAACTCACCACTTCTTTACATGAATTCTACAGAATTATTTCTTCTAAATACTGAAATTTAATCCATGAATTAAATGTGCTATTTAAGAACTTTCATAAAATACTGTTTTGCTTCACTTTACTATTATAATCATGAGACATACCTGGTGATCATGACCTTGAACAAACGTTCCTTCTCCTCCCAACGTTATTTTATTCTTACTGATCATAAAAAGGGAAGTGATTTGAGATGAAGATTTTCTCAACAGATAAAGGACACTAGAGATTAACGTGTGATTACTATAAAAGCCTAAAGGGGAAAAAAAGTACTGTGGGCTAGACCTGACTCAGGCTAATGCTGTGAATCAGATTTGAGATCACAAGGAAATGAAACACTTATTGACCGTGCAACAACCAGCAAAGGGTGTTTACTTAGTCATAGCATGAGAGACATTCAACAAACCAAGGAACAGAAGAATTTAGCTAAGGCGGGCGTGTTATTCCACTGAGACAGTGCATGTGGTCCCTGGCAGAGGTCACGGTTTGGCAACCCCAGCACCCTGACATGGGTGGCCACAAGTAAGAATCAGTGCTACCAGTGAAGCTTGAACCTCCTAGGCCATAGCTCGCTCTCTCTCTCTCTCTCTCACTCTCTCGCTCTCTCTCTCGCTCTCTCTGTCCCCTCCCTACCCCCCCCCCTTCAGAGAAAGGACTGACCTAGGATGCTGGGAAAAGGTATTCCTAGCCCACTGGATCATATTGTTAAATAATCGTTAAGAATACAGCTGAAAAACCAATGTCCTCCCCCACTCCTGGCACTGGATTCAGGCGCCCCCTAAATTTTACATACTCAAATATATACAAGCTATATTTTGGGTTTAGATATTGGTCTACATAAGCCTTGTTAGGTGACAGTAATTTTTTAAACTGTGCTTCCAAGGTACTCAGGGTCAATTTTCAAGATATCTCAAAGAGAAGAAAACTACCCCAAAACAGGAAGGCTCACAGGCGGAATTCCTCCCCATTCCACCAAAAACCTTTAGGGTTAGTAATCAGCAATTAGCAATCTCCATGCCTACTTTCTTATCTCCAAAATACCTTTATGATATGCACATGCTAAGGGTATGATTGATAAAAAATATAAAAAGTTAAGACAGACCATATAACTGATGAGAGAGGGGTCTACATGAGGAGGTCTTAACCTGAGGTCCATGGACCCTACCCTCAAAGGGCTACCCTCAGTGAGGCTGGATGGGAAATTACATTTTTATTTCCTTGGAAATTATAAGTATTTTATGAATTGAAAACAAAATTTTGAGAAGGGGCCATGGGCACCACCTAACTGCCAAAGGGATCTATAACACAAAAAAGGTTAAAGAACTCCTGGTGGAAAGAATAAAACACTACTGAATTTCTCTTTATTATTTGGTAGAGGAAAAGAAAAACCTTATATTTTCCATAAAGACTGCATAAGATTCTTGGAATGATATGATATATCAATCCATAGAACTAGCTTTATTCACTGGTCCTCTGACCATCTAAATATCAAAGAAGCAAAATCTCCTTAAAAAGTTGAATTGGCCAAATGGAAAAGGAGGTACAAAAGGTCACAGAAGAAAATAATTCCTTAAAAATTAGAAATGAGCAAAAGGAAGCTAATGACTTTATGAGAAATCAAGAAACAACATAAAACCAAAAGAATGAAAAAAAAATAGAAGACAATGTGAAATATCTCACTGGAAAAACAACTGACCTAGAAAACAGATACAAGAGAGATAATTTAAAAATTATTAGACTACCTGAAAGCCATGATCAAGAAAAGAACCTAAACATTATATTTCAAGAAATTATCAAGGAAAACTGCCCTGATGTTCTAGAACCAGGGGGCAAGATAGAAAGGGAAAGAATTCACCTCCTGAAAGAGATCTCAAAATGAAAACTCCCAGGACTATTATAGCCAAATTCCAGAGCATCCAAGTCAAGGAGAAAACACTTCAAGCAATCAGAACAAAAGAATTCAAGTATTGTGGAGTCATGGTCAGAATAACACAAGATTTAGCAGTTTCTAAATTAAAGGACTAGAGGACTTAGAATATCATATTCCAGAAGGCAAAGGAGTTAGGATTACAACCAAGAATGACCTACCCCCCAAAATTGAGTATAATCCTTCAGAAGAAAAAAAAATGCATGTTTGATAAAATAGAGGACTTTCAAGGATTCTTCATGAAAAGACCAAAGCTGAATAGAAAATCTGACTTTCAAATGACTCAAGAGAAGCATAAAAAGGCAAACAGGAAAGAGAAATCATAAGGGATTTAATAAGGTTAAATTGTTTACATTCCTACATGCGAAGATGATACTTCTAACTCATAAAAACTTTCTCATTAAGGCAGCTAAAAGGAGTATATAAAGACGGAAGGCAGAGGTATGAGTTGAATATGAAGGGATAATATCTAAAAATAAAATAAAATTAAGGGGTGACAGAGTAACACTAGAAGAAACAGAAAGAGAGACGTAGAATGGGGTAAATTATCTCACATAAAAGAGGTAAGAAAAAGCTTTTATAGTAGAGGGGAAGAGGGTGGAGGTAAGGGGGAGTGAGTGAACCTTATTCACCTCAGAACTGGCTCAGAGGGAACAATAGACACACTCAATTGGGTATCAAAATCTATCTTACCCTACAGAAAAATAGGAGGGGACAAGGACAAGAGAAAGGGGAGAGATGATAAAAGAGAGAGAGGGCAGACTGGGGAAGGGGGTAGTCAGAAGCAAAACACTTTTGTGGAGGGAGGGATAGGGTGAAAGGAAAGAGAGAATAGAATTAAGTGGGAGGGTAAGAGAGGGAAATATAGTCAGCAATAGTAATTGTGAAAAAAAAATTTGAAACAAGTTTCTCTGATAAAGACCTCATTTTTAAAACATATAGAGAACTGGGTCAAATTTATAAAAATAAGAGCCATTCCCCAATTGATAAATGGTCAAAAGATAATGAACAGTTTTCAGATGAAGTAATCAAAGCTATTTATGGCCACATGAAAAAACTGTTTTAACTCACTATGGATTAGAGAAAAAAAAACAAATTCAAACAATTCTGAGGTACTACCTCATATCTATTAGATTGGCTGAGAGAAGAGAAAAGGAAAATGAGAAATGTTGGAGGGAATGTGGGAAAAATGAGACATTAATACACTGTTGGTGGAGTTGTGAACTGATTAAACCATTCTGTAGAGCTATTTGGAAATATACCCAAAGGCCAATAAAACCATGCATATCCTGTGACCTACCATTACCACTTCTGGGTCTGTATCCAAAAAGAGATAAAAAACAAAAAGGAAAAGGATCTATACAAAAATATTTATAGCAGTTTTTCTTCTGGTGACAAAGTATTAGAAATTGAGAGGATGCCCATCAAGTGGGGAACAGCTGAACAAACTGTGATTACAATGTGATTACAATGTATGTGATTACAATGGAATACTACTGTGCTGTAAGAAATGATGAGCAGGATGCTCTCAGAAAAACTAAAGAATTACATGAGCCCATACAAAGTGAAATGTACTGTGTGCAAAGTAACAGTAGTATTATAAGATAATCAGCTGTGAATGACTTAGCTATTCTCAGCAATGCAAAGATCCAGGACAACTCGGGGCTAATGATGAAAAATGCTGTCCATCCCCAGAGAAAGAACCAATTGTGTCTGAATACAGATTGGAGCAAACTTTTTTAAAACTTTCCTCATTTTTCTTTTTTTTTTTTAATTTTTAAAATTTTTAAAATTTATTTTCAGTTTTCAACATTCATTTCCACAAGATTTTGAGTTACAATTTTTCCCTCCCCATCTTTCCCTTACATCCCACCTCAAAATAGCAAGCCTACTGAATACCCCTTCCCCCCAATCTGTTCTCTTCTATATCCTCCCTCTTTATCCCTCGAACTTTCTAGTAGGGCAAGATGGGTTTCTATACCCCAGTACCTGTATATCTTATTTCCTAGTTGCATGTAAAAAAACAATTTTTAAACATTTGTTTTTAAAACTTTTTGAGTTGCAGATTTTTCCCCTTCTTACCTCCTCACCCACCACCTACTGGGAAGATAAGCAATTCAATCTAGATTATACATGTGTAGTTATCCAAATCATTTCCATAGTAGTTATATTGTGAAAGACTAACTATATTTCCTTCCATTCTATCCTGCCCCCCACTTATTCTATTTTCTCCTTTGACCCTATCCCTTTTCAAAAACATTTGCTTCTAACTACCCTCTCCCTTAATCTGCCCTCTCTTCTATCATCCCTCCCGCTTATCCCCTACTCCCCTATTTTCCTGTAGGGTAAGATACCCTATGAGTGTGTGTTATTCCCTCCTTAGGCCAAATTCAATGAGAATCAGGTTGTCCCATTCCCTTTCACCTTCCTGCTCTTCCCCTCCATTGTAACTGTTTTCTCTTGCCTCTTTTATATGAGATAATTTACCCTAATCTATAGCTCCCTTTCTTCTTTTCCCAATAAATTCCTCTCTCACCTCTTAATTTTATTTTTTAGATACCATCCCTTCATATTCAATTCATCCTGTGCCCTCTGTGTATACATGAACGTACAAATGTCCATACTGATATATACATTTATATACATATACGTCCTCCTATATATATATATATATATATCTGTATCTACACATACACACACACACACACACACATACACACATTCCCTTCAGCTATCCTCATACTGAGAAAAGTCTTATGAGTTACAATTATCGTTTTTCCATGTAGGAATGTAAATAGCTCAACTTTAATAAGTTCCTTATGATTTCTTTTTCCTGTTTATCTTCTCATGCTTCTCGTTCTTCTATTTGAAAGTCAAATTTTCTGTTCAGCTCAGGTTTTTTTCTTCAAGAAAGCTTGAAAAATCCTTTATTTCACTGAATGACCATATTTTTCCCTGAAGCATTATACTCAGTTTTGCTGGGTAGGTGTTTCCTGGTTGGTTTTAATACTAGCTCCTTTGACCTCTTGAATATCATGTTCCAAGCTCTTCAATTCCTCTGTGTAGAAGCTGCTATAGCCTGTGTTATCCAATTATGTTTGCACAATATTCAAATTGTTTCTTCCTGACTGCTTGCAGTATTTTCTCCTTCACTTGGGAACTCAGGAATTTGGCTATAATAATCCTAGGAGTTTTCTTTTGGGGATCTTTTTTCAAGAGGTGATAAGTCAATTCTTTCCATTTCTATTTTGCCCTCTGGTTCTAGAATATCAGGGCAATTTCACCTGATAATTTCTTGAAAGATGGTGTCTAGACTCTTTTTTTTTTGGAGGGCAATTGGGGTTAAGTAACTTGCCCAAGGTCACATGGCTAGTTTTGGTGTTAAGTATCTGAAGCCGCATTTGAACTCAGGTCCTCCTGATTCCAGGGCCGGTGCTCTATTCACTGTGCCACCTAGCCACCCCTAGACTCTTTTTTTGATCATGGCTTTCAGGTAGTCCAATAATTTTTAAATGATCTCTCCTGGATCTATTTTCCAGGTCAGTGATTTTTCCAGAGATATTTCACAATGCCTTCTATTTTTTAATTTATTTGGATCTGTTTTATAGTATCTTGATTTCTCATAAAGTCATTAGCTTCCAATTGCTCCAATCTAATTTTGATGGAGTTATTCTCTTCAGTCAGTTTTTGAAATTCTTTTTCCATCTGGCAAATTCGACTTTTTAAAGCATTCTTCTCTTCATTGGCTTTTTGGACCTCTTTTGCCATTTGAGTTAGTCAATTTTTTAAGGTGTTATTTTCTTCAGTATTTTGGGGGGTCTCCTTTAACAGGCTGTTGACTCACTTTTCCTGATTTTCTTGCAATATTCTCATTTCTCTTCCCAATTTTTCCTCAACTTCTCTTACTTAATTTTCAAAATTCTTCTTGAGCTCCTCCATGACCTGCAACCAATCCATATTTTTCTTGGAATCTTTTGGTGCAGGAGTTCTGACTTCATCGTCTTCCTCCCACTTCATGTCTTGTTCCTTTTTGCCCCCAAAAAAGGACTGTATGGTCTGTTTGTGCTTCCTCTGCTTGCTCAAACTGGCAGCCAATTACTAGACTTTTGAGCTCTCTGCCATGGTAGAACTTTGCTTCCAAAATGGAGAGAGCTATATCCCAAATCACTGGGGTTTTTGCAGCTGCTGGAGCTATTAGATGGGTGCCCTCTCTACAGCCCCTACACTCTCTGTCTCACTGGTCACACACCCCAGGACCACCACCCAAGACTGGGATCCGGATCCAAGCAGGTCAAAGCAAGAGTGATTACCCTCTGAATGGTTGCTTGGTCCCCCTACAATCTGTAGGCCGGGAGCTCCAGAACCAGCCACAGGGCAGAGGCTGCAGCCACCATGCCTCCTCCACTTCTCACTCCAGGGGTAGCAATCAAATCCATGCTTCCCCAGTTTGAGCAAAGTTCCACATTGACCTTTTACTTTGTCTTTGGCATTTGTGGATTGAGAAGTCTGTAAACCTCTACAGCTGCTGGTGATTTACTTTCATGGAGTCTGCTCCAGTTGCAGCTTGTCGGGGCTGCCTTGGGTCTAAAACCTCAGCTCAGGCGGACCGTGCTATATTTCTGCAAGAGGTTCCCAGGGCGCTGTGATGGACCCTTCCTAACTGTCCGCCAGGCTTCCTTCAGCAGATTTGTTTCTCTCTGTCACTTTGTGGGTTCTGTAGCTCTAAAGTTTGTCTAGCATCAGTTTTTACATGTATTGGAGGAGGTGGAAGCCAGAGCCACATGGAAGTCCTGTTTTTACTCCACCATCTTGGCTCTGCCCCCTCCCACTTTCCCTTATTTTTCTTAAGGTTTTTTTTTGTTTTGGTTTGGGTTTATGTTTTCTTTTACAACATGACTATTATGGAAATGTTTTGCATGACCACACATGTATAACCTATATCGAATTGCTTAACTTTTCAATGAGGAAAATAGGGAAGGAGAGAATTTGGAACTCAAAGTTTTAAAAACAAAGGTTAAAAACTGCTTTTACATGTTACTGGGGAAAAATAAAATACAAAAAAAACAATAATAATAATAAAGACAGCAAGATCCTGCAGAAATTTCTGCAGGTTAAATGAAATACTGCTCTATACAGAACCCAGAGTTGTTGACAATCTTTACAAATGGAATATACTGGGCCATAAGAAATGATAAAACGGACAGTTTCAGACATAATTAGACTATCTGAAATGATTCAGAATGAAGTCAATAGAACCAGAAGAATATTCTATATAATAACACCACCATCAACATAATTATGAACCATGATTCCAGAGGAGGCACACCCCCTGACAGAGGGGAAAGGACTCAAGGACTCAGAATGCATTAGGAAATACTCATTTAGTGATATGACCAAAGAGAGAATTTACTTTACTTGACTCTGCATATTTTTAACAAGATCTTTCTCTTTTTTCTTTTTTTTTGGGGGGGGCAGGCGGGAGGAAACCTAGGGCAATAAATGTTTGTCAACTGAAAAGGATGCTTTTTAAAAAAGAGAATCTCCTGGAAGAACAAAAGTTTTAAATCAATTCTACGTAAAGGTACTACAGATCACCACAAATTATGGAATAAAATGCTAAAGAGTTTTAAAATTCAAATCACTAAATGAGAATTTCTTCAAGAAAATACAGGCAATATTATTATAAAAATAAAGTTGGAAAAGACCACTATTTTTTACACTGAATGAAATATAGAATAAAACACACTGTGAAGCCCAATTTGACAACACAACTACCAAAAATGTTTAACTACGACATAAGACAATCTTGTGGTTACCATTTGAAAATCATTTTGACTGATTTAAAAGTTAAGCCAGAATGAGTCTAACTGGGATTTAAAGTTTCTGAATCACCACGCAATTTCATTCTTACACCTGTACACAGCCAAAGGATGTCCAACACAAAATCAAGCCAATCCATACCTTTTCTGCTTTCTTGTCAGAGATATCTTGCTTCTCTAAAACCGCCATACTTTCCTTCAGATTCTTGACAATGTCTGCTGGAGACTTATGAGATTTTCCAAATGGGAATGGCATGACTGCAAGCTATACAGGGCTTCTGTCTCCTTTTCCTGTTTTATCTGTGGAGGAAAAAAAAACAACCACCACAAACCAAAGTGAGAAAAAAGTGGGTTTTGAATTCCATAAAAAGCACAAAGGAGTTTTCTGTTGGATAAACTCTAGAATCTAGCCTAAGAGAACTAATACTTTGGAAACATTGACACTTCACTAAGGTCTGAAATCAGGAAAACTGGCACTGACTACCACTAAAAATCATATGCCAGTGATTGTAATACTCTCGATAAATATTACCTCCACAGTGCTTTCATTCTATTCAGACAATGCCCATGGGCAAAGGCAGGGCCTGCCATCATGGTCCCACTTTCCTGGATGAGGAAGAACAGGCTCTGGACCATTCAAGTTGTTTGGCACCATTCATCAATGTTCTGTGACCTTGACCAGGCAAAGCCACCTAGCTGAAATGCACAGGGAAGGGGGAGGGGGGCGAGGGGTCTTTAAAAAGCCCATCATCTTCAAGAGGTCTCTGAAAGGCTCAATGAGTCTCTCCTGTGATCTCTCATGTAGTGGGAATTCCATCCATGCAGATGGACGGGCCCCTGTTCTACACCTTATAGTCCTAGAGAGTTGTCTGTGGCACTGTTCAATGATCTGCCCTGGAGCAAAGAGCCCACGTGTGTCAGGGCTGGGAGCCCTGACATCCCATGTTCTCGGCTCCTTTCCAGCCCTGACATTGTGACTTCCCTGGCTTTAGGTTCCTCCAGTCATTACTGCCTCTGAGTGCCACTGAGGGAGGCAGCACACAGCAGGCACCTGTTTTCAATCTGAGTTCAATAGGCATGCCACCTATAAGGCATCCACTCACTCCCCAAACAATCAGGTTTCTCCACGGATCATCACTAAGTCCAATCATACCTTGGCACTGGGAGGGAGGCAGAAGGCAGGGCAGGAAGGACACGACCTACTACTACAACTTCCTTCTCAGAACTTTGTACTTTGACTCAGTCCTCTTGCTATCCAAAGTCTCCCAAAGCAACAAGTCACTAAGGACTCTCCTCTTCTGACCATAAGGCAAAATCACTTCTAATTAGTTTTCCCTTCTCCATTCCCCCGCATCCACCCTCCCATTTTCTTGGTGGATATATATTAACTTGGTATGGAGAAAAGGAACTGGATTAAATTAACCCAGGTATGGGTGACTAACACCATTCCTACCTTGTACCTCCTTTAATCCTCTCAAAGGTGCTTGCTCAGTAGCTCAAAGGAATCTCTAGTCAGTAGAATATAACATGAGGAGTTCAGGGCAAGGTGGCCTGTCTGAATGTAGGCAGGGAGCTCAGTTCACACGTTAAAAAAAATTTTATTTAAACTTAAAAAACAAGTGGGGAGGGGGGAAGGGGACCAACCCCACTGAGACCAAAAACCCAATAGGAACTTCAATAAGTGACTTCTTCCAGCCCAGAACTGCATCTCCAATCTCAGCCAGAAACCCAGGAGGAAAAGGAAAGACGGGCCACCGAAAAGCCAGCCACAGTGGACAGGCAGATGACCAAGTTGGAACAAAGCCTTCTGCTCAATCCTCTTCTTATGTCCTCCTCTGTATATGGAAATGACTGTTTGGAAGGGGGGGTGTGTGTTAATTTCAGAACAAAAACAATGCTCCCCAAAAAAGCTTGAAGACAGGGGAGCCAAAGGATCTTCTGGCAGCAGATCTTGTCTTAAGTCACACTGCTTGGACCACTCTACCTAAGGTCAGTTGTAGGAAGTTGTGGCCCCCATTGTCCAAATACTGGAGACTGAGGTCAATCACACTGGAAGATACACAGAGGCTGGCCCTGCTCTCTGCCAGTGCTCCCTTTCTGGGAATCAGAGAACGGGCCACTGAGAGAAAATACACTGGTTGTGCTGCCTTCTTAGTTTGTGGTTCCGCCCAGGAGCCCTCTCTACCACCTGTGTACCAAGCACATGCACATGTGCGCACGCACGCACGCACACGCACACACACACCACTAATGGTATGTTACTGCATATAAAAAGTAAAAATTTTAGAGGGAAACAATACACATTTTAAAAATTCATTTGTTGTCTTTGAACTTGAGCTTTCCAAACCTATACATAAGACTGTCCCTTAGAATAGCTGTCCCACTGTTCACCTACTCAATTCCTACCTCTCTTGTACCATCCAACTCAAAGGCCACATCTTCCAGGAAGTTTTCCACAAGACATTTTTTTCCTTGGACTTCACACTGTCCTTTTTATGGTGCATACCTGTGATGTCAGGTAATACTGTTTATCAGAAATCTGTGTTGGGATTTTAGCCTCCTACTAAAAGTGGTAATAGCTCCTTCAAGGCAGGTCTGGTCTTATCTAAACTTTCTATCTCCCCCAACATGATGTCAAGCTAAAATTATTCAAGAGGCAGCTAGCACAAAACTAGAGCTCCATGAAGAGATCAGGTTTGGATAAATAGACCTGAGGAACTGCTTGTTCACAAAGAACTGATAAATGAAATCATCATCATCATCAAAACAGCTAGCATTTATCTTATGCTTTAAGGTTTGAAAAACACTTTACAAATAAATAATTGATGATATCTTTATCCCCACTTTACAGATGAGGAAACTGGGGCAGACGGAGGTTAAAGCTGAACTCAGGTCTTCCTGAATACAGGCCCAGCATGACATTCACCACACCACCTAACTGCCTCCAGGCAGCTTCTAGCTTTTCTAACAAAGTATACAGAGAGAAAAGGGCTAAGGACAGGACTTTGGGACACACCTCTGGAAAGGGAATACATCCTCTCATTCTTATCATATGCATGATAACGTGTAGGAAGAGGGAGGATAAGCGTATTCAAGAGGAAGGGGCAGCCTACACAGCCACAAGGTGCAGAGAGGACCCTGAGGATGGAGCATGAGAAAAGGACCCTGGATTTTCTGTTAAGAGATCAGAGGTAACTTTGGAGAAAGCAACTTCTGTTGAGTGATGAATGAGGTCCTGAAAGAGGAGAGGAAGCACAGACAAGAAGCACAGACAGCTTTTTCTAGGAGTCTGGCTAAGAAAGGGAAGAGAAGTCAGCCGACTGCTGAAGAATCAAGCGCTCCCTAGCAGCCGTGACCAGCGGTCCCCGAGCACAGAGCTGAGCCGCACTCTTGTTTAACAAGTTCCGGAGCTTGTGCACGTTCTGTCCCCCGCTCCCGGGCGCCCTTCCTGACCCGCCCCTCCCCACATCTAGCGCCCCCTGCCGCCGTGGCTACTTAGTACATCTTTACCTGGCCGTGTATTGTCTCCCTCACAGAACGGGCGGGGGCTTGATCACGCTCTCCTCCCTATTCCTAGCTTAGCACAGTAAGAAAGGCTTTTTGACTGATCCGCTGACCACAACTACACTACAATTCAATGAGTAATTTTACAAAGGTGCCCTGGTTAAAAAATCCATCCCCCTGCAGCCAGCCTGGTCGTGCCAAATGTGTCTAGACTTCCTTCCCCGTGCCAGGCTCACCCCCAAAGTCTCTCCAGCTTGAGAAGAAGTTTTCAGGAGTTTCCTTTTTGTAACTTCCCTTCTTCGCTCCTAGTTCTGCCTCCTCAAACCAAAGAGAGCAAATGTCATCCTCCTTTCATGAGAAGGACTTCCACGGTTTGAAGTGAGCTCTCATGCCCGCTCCTACCTTCTCTTCTTGCTCAGCTCCTTCAATAGTTCATCCCAAAGCCTCTCCCAAGCTTGCTGCCCTCCTTGGGTCCACAGCACAGCACATAGAACAAGCAGATCTAGAGTCAGAAAGAACTGGTTTCTCCTCAGAGACTTCCTTCTGCTGTGTGATCCCCTCCCTCTCAGCCTCAGGAATCTCATAGGTAAAATGGAGACTATACAGCAAAGGGTTACTTTGAGGATCCTGAGACAACATAGGGAGCACTTTGGAAACCTTAAAGCACTGCAAACATGTCAGAAACTGTCTTCAGCTGTGGAATCCAGAACTGAAGAAAATACTTTAGCTGTGGTCTGACTAAAGCAGAGTTCTGCTCTGGGTGCCACGTTTTAGCAACAACACTACAATCTGGAAGATTTTTCAAAGCAAATGGCTACATATGCCCTGATTAAAGTGAGTTAGGCATGAAATTCTCTGAAAATGAGGCAAGTCTTCATATGAAATATTAGGAGGCATACAATATGATAAAGAGAAGTCATGAAAATGATTATTCTAAATTAGAAAATTTATAAAATCACTTTAAAGAACTCATTTCTCAAACTGAAAACAATTTAAAACTAGATATCATAATAAACTAACATGAGTCCAATATAAAAATTTAAGCGTTTAATAAAGTGCTTTTAAATTGTAACTAATGAGTCTTTCTTACACAGTGGTGCAATGAACTTCAACTTTTAAGGGAATTTCTTTCCGGAAAAAAAAAAAGTCATTGCAAACAATTCTGTAATCTAGCCTCTTGAATTCCAGTTGGATTCTTCCATTTTGGTCTTTCCTTTGTACCCACTGAGCCTAGGGTGCTGCCTGGCATGAAGTATGAAGTATTCATACTTCAAACATCAACAATGTAAAGTAGCTCTCCTCCCTGAAATTTCTCAACTCCATTTCAGAATGGTTCTCAGCTAGGCAGGGGGCTGAGGAGTGTAGAAGGAGCCCACCTCTTCAGAAATGCAAGTCCTTTAGACATTTGTCAAGAGCTGGGAGTAGCAGGCAGGGTGCCTCAGAGTTACAATCCTATTCTATGTAGTGTATTTTCAGACGTTTAAAATACAAAATTCACCAACAGACAAGTTGCATTTAACGGTCAGAAGGCAGTGAGTGATAAACCATAAATACTCTAAAGTCCTACAAAGCAGACATTCTATACCTGAATGGAAAAACAGAAGCTGTTTCTCCCATAGCATTTTCTGGATGAGACATGTTTGTTATTTTTGTTATTCATGTACCAGTTTAAATAATTTGGGAAACCACAGCTTGTCCCTTGGTTCAAGGTGAAGCATTCCAGGAACCACCAGGTATAGCCTACTCTGATTTAATTCTCACACATGAGCTGGAAGGTAGGCAGGACAGATATTATGAGCCACATGTTACAGGTAAGTCAACAGGAGCTCAGAAAAAGGAGACTTAAGACCCCGGGGTCATATAGTTGGCAAATGGCAAGGCAAGCTCCTCAACCAACCTTCCAAATCAGCCAAATGCTCTCAGTGTTACTTGATATAAAACGAGGGGATGGTCAAAGGATCACAGAATTTAAAACTGGAAAGGACCCTTAGAAATAATACAATCCAACCCTCACACATTTCAAAATCATCTGCAATTCGACTTCTGACCTCATCATTCCACTGAAACTGCTTTCTCCAAAGTCACCACTGATTTACCTGCCAGAGTCAATGGCCTTTCCTGCCCTCCTATGTCGTGGTATCTCTCAAAGCTCTCTGATGCTGCAGGTCACCTTCTCCTGGTGCCAGGTTTCTTTTCACTCCAGGGTTTCAAGACTCGGCTCTCTCTGGGTTCTCATCCTCCCACCAATCTGAGCAGCCCTCAGTCTCCACAGCTAGGAGACTTCATTCAGCTCATGCCCATTAACCAGGGGCTTCCTCCAAGGCTCTCTCCTGGGCCCTCTTCCTTCTTCTTCTGTACTATCTCACCACCACTGAGGAGTTCAATGATCTTCTCTCAGCAGGTAACTCCCAGATTTATATATGTCACCCTAGGAGATACTCTCAGCCACAGGCAGCCATCACCAACTGTTTTTCACACATCTCTAACTGGATGTCCCACAGACACTGCAAACTTAACATATCCAAAACAGAACTCATTATCTGTCCTCTTCCCAACTTGCCTATTAACATCAAGAGCAGTACTACCATCCTTGTACTCACCCAGGCCTACAACCTCTGCATCATCTTCATTCCTGTAACAAAATTAATTTAGCAGGTACTTGGTCCTTAGTAACTAAGGGCTAAGTACTTCTGTGAAAGAGACAGAGGGTATGAACTCTGTCTCCTGTGTGAACAGAGGGCATGAACTCTGTCTCCTGTTGCTGATGCGCAGAAAGGGGTTGGCTGAGACAGGAGGCGTGTGTGTGTGTGTGTGTGTGTGTGTGTGTGTGTGTGTGTGT